>OY757916.1:58414719-58849719 GCA_963585895.1 Sepioteuthis lessoniana | reverse complement strand
AATTTTTATATGTGTGTGTGTGTAGTTATATATATATATATATATATATATATATATATATATATATGTATGTATTAATGTATGGATATTTATTCACATTTATAGACAGTACATATATTAGAAATATCTAGAAAAATATATCAATATGTGTGTGTATATAAAATGTTATTGAAGGTGTATAACTAATTATATGCTTATATCATTATTTTCTTTGGAAAATAATTTTTATAATTATAATTCATTAAAAATGTTCCATAAATCAACTATTACTCTCATAATATTATATGACTGTACGTAGAAAAGGAAAAATACAACTTAAAGGAAAGTTTACTTTATTATTAAAAAGGTAAAAACTTGTGGCTTAAACAATTCTTGAATAAAAGCTTATTCAATTATTTTGATTCATCTAAATTTTTTTTTTTGAAGAAGTTACTATAAGCCTCTTGCAAGTCTTGCCAATTTATTAATCAGTCCCAAATTTTCATGTGATGTTCAAATACACCACGTTACTAATGAGCTAAAATATTTATCATAAAACTAATTAAGGGAAAATAAACATTTTATGATAGATAAGATACTACCATATTTACTTGAGTACAATATGAGCTCAAACCCCACAAAAAATTTGTACTTTAATCTTATATAATGCAACCCCTGAGTAAAGCCATTGTAAAGTTATATTATTTTTTAAACCAACATGTGTCAGTAATATAACTTACACTTTTTAAATGGTAATATTTAAAATTAGATAATCACTTTTAAACACACCACCTAATAATTGCCATCAGATGTATTTCTTGTAGTTCAACATTGATATGATTACAATATTTCATTGCAAGAGGCAATGAGATGTATATCAGTCATCAGATGCTTTAGGTTTTTACAGGTTTATTGCTGTTTTCATTTCTGTTTGTAATTGGGTAAGCAACAAATGGTCTTTGTACAAATTGATGTGGAGGTATTCATAGTGTAGCAGTTATCATTATAAAATGGTGACCTGAACTCAAAACCTGGACGAGGCTGTTTGCATTTCACACAACACAAATACCTTTGAGAAAGGTATACTTCCTACTATTCTCCCTCCAGCTATTGGTCAGTATAAAGGTAGACTGGACTCTTTAACCTTGGTATGGCAACTGGTCTCAGAGAAGGAAAACTCTGAATTCAAGCCTGCTAAGCTCTATTTAAAAATTGTACTTGTGTTGCATCTTGCTTGTGCAGAGGGGTTGGGTAAATACATAGAAATTGGTGTGTACATGTTACAGTTATGTCTGTTTTAAATCTATTCACACATTTCAAATAGTTTTGATTGATTGATTTTTTACAGCATGTCAACCCATCTAGAGATATTTTTTGCCTAGAGGTTAAGGAATCACATTCATTGTACATCTATATTCACATTTTTTGAGTTGTTATTTGTTTTTTGTTTTTTTTTGAGGGGGTGCACACAGTCTCATTGAATACAAATAATTTTTAAACAGATCTGTAGATGGGATCCTAACAAGTACTATCACTTGTGGACTTGGGAGTAATGGCAATGAAGAGTTACTCCATACTCCCTTGATCATCAGGTGCTATATTCAGAACTACCCTTTGTAGGGAATGTAGTCTACATATTCCAAGCCCTGTCAACAGAGTTATCAAATAATTTTTTTAAATTTTACTTTAGATATGAAGTTGATTTACAGTGAAAATTAAAATTTGGTTGGAAATTTACCATGTCTATATAATAAAAATCCAAATTATTTTTTTTTATTTACAATTATACAGTTTAATATTTACAGTATAATACAATATAACATATGTTATATAATATAGTATAATATATGCAGTTTCATACAGTTATATAAATATGCATTTTAATACAGTATAATATAAGCTTCTAAATTTGACTGATTTTCAGTAATAATTTTTTTGCATTATACTCAAGTAAAGACAGTCTTCTGTTTTTCAAAGTCCTGAATCTTTATTATTTGATGTATTGTTTAAATTGTAGCCTTCATCTTTTTTTTTTTTTTTTTTTTTTTTTCAACATTTTTTTCCAGTTGATAGATTCTTTGTACTTTTCCAGGTGTCTGTTGCATCTGGTCTGTAGAATTTCTTAGATACTATCTAGATTTAGAACAATATAAGAAGGTCCATAAAGTAAAAGAACACTTGTGACCTTGTGAAGAACTAAGCTAAACTTAGTAAATACCTACCACTGTTTTTCTTGTTGCTATTCCAAATGCATAGGGCACTTGCAATAAAACAATAGTTAAAAATGCTCATCTTCTAAACCATTGTTAGTAAGGCATGATGCTGGTTTCATAATTAGGCAGCAAATATCTATTCAGCATATATGAAAGTACATAACACAAGATCCGAAATTTTTAAGTAATATGGATTTAAAGTTGTATTTCGTCCACACACACAAACTATATTTGGGTGACTCAATCCCACCCTCCACATCGAAAGGGTTGAAAACGAAGTTTCTTATAAGAACTGTTTATCATTTGAGACAACTGATGTTTGACCAGATATTCAAAAAAAAAAAAAAAAAAGAAAAAACTAGTTACATTTCTTGGATGAGTTAGAAAATACAGATGACAGAATTTTTGGTTTCTTTATGGAGATGTTCTTCCAATTTCAAAGCTGAAGTAATGTCCTTCCACCACTTGGGAATAACAAGCAATTTAAGCGATCTGTCTTGTGTGCCAGACTAAACAAATTTTAATAAATTCTAAATAATATTCTTCCACTACTTATATTCTAACATTGATTGTTATACATTTTATTTCTTATAAAACTTTTTCTAAAGAAAAAAGTTCTACCCAAGCTGATTTGAAAAAAATTCCTCTCTTACCCAAACATTTTCATATTGTGTTGTTTTATTTTGGGACATTATGAATCTGCATTTTAGCCAATTAGACTATTTTAGTTTTGTCTCAATTTCTGTAGAAAATTCTTTACGTGACAATTGATAACCAATTAACGAAGGGAGGTAACCCTTGTAGTTTTCAGCTAGGAATTTGCCTGTTTTTTTTTTTGGTTTTTTTTTTTAGAGGATTATTTTGTCACTTTTTCCCTCCAAGCATAAAGAAAATATGATTTTCAGTAATAAACATTAATTTGACCTTACAGGCTAAGGTTATTTTTTGGTCCTACCATTTCATAATTTTAAAAGTATAATTGAAGCATTCTTTAAAAATCTATTTACATTATCACAGGTTGTCAGAAGAAAAAAGTTCTTTTAAAAAAAAATCCTCATTTTTATTTAAAGAGAACATCAGTACTTGTTTTTTTATTTTGTCACAACTTTGAATACCGTATCTTCCACAGTATCACAAGTGCAAATACTTCTCTTCTACAGTATCTGAAATTTTTATTCAGTTACCATATATGACAACATTATTATTATTTATTTATTTACTCTTAGCAAGTTTTTCACACAAGTTTTAACTTGTAGTCTCTTACTGGAGTCTCCTCAGGTTTTCAGGACTCTTCTGAACATTCTATCTGATGTTTGCAATCTGTATGGTCTTGATTTTTTTTTCTGATCTTCAGTTCCTCCAATCTCTTGTCCAGGCCTTTGTGAACCATTCCAAGTGTGCCAGCTAAAATTGGTATCACCAAAACCTTTATGTTCAACAACTTTTTCAACTCTCTGACAAGATCCAAGTATTTGTCTATCTTCTCATTTTTACTCTGTAGTCTGCTAAAAAAAACAAAATCCATCAGATAACAAGTTCATTTTTTCTTGCTAATTAACACAAAGTCAGGCCTTCTGGTAGGGATTGGGTAATCTGTTCATATCTTAAAATCCCAGAGAATTTTATGTCAATCATGGAAAATGAACATAAAAAGGTTTTATACCATAGACAGTCAATGGTGCTTAGTGACTGTCATTTTCTCACCTATGCAGTCACCAAATCAAGTTACTCCTATGTAGTGGGTATCCTTTTATATACTGTTGTACAGGGAATAATGGGATGGGGATCTAGTTAGTAGGGTATTCTGGGAAGGGCAGCCTAATTTATTTACATGGTTATATTGATTTTGAATTGTAATTTATTTACTCTATTATGTATTATTTTCTTGTGCTTTTATTATTATTTTATTTTATTCCTATTTATCTGTTTATTTATTTTTGTTTTCATGCCCTTCCCATAATGCCCCTCAATCATACCCCCACACAGCAGTATATAAAGGGGTCTGATGAGTGCATTGGTGAAAAACTGACAGTGACCAAGCGTTGTTAACTATGTACGACTGTCTGGTAAAGTAATTTCTTATGGCTTAAGTTTTTACTTATTGTAAGAGGGGGGAAAAAATTTTTTTTTTTTTTTTGTAAAAACTTATTTTTGCGCAAGCATATGTAAATATTACTGACCAAATATGCATGAGTAGGAATTTGCTTACCTGTTATCTTGAACTAAATTTTGCTCAGTGCGTGTGAGTATACTCATACAAGATCCAAAAGAAGACGAGCAAGTGATTGTTTACCTTTTTTAACTCATTGCGACTGGGAGGGAAGTGACATATGTCGTTTCTCATTGGCCACTTCCAGTTTAAAAGATCAATAGCAGTTGCATTTTGACTTTTTTTAGGTGTGTGCTGTGCAGTTTTGCGTACTTGGCGAACTTTTCACTGCATGATCACCTGCTGGAACAATGGTTTCGGTAGGGTCGGTTGATTGAACAAGTATAATGTTGGAAGACCTGAAACTTGTAAGGACCCCAAGAACAGGGTGATCCTGTGCACTCTTTGAGTATGTGATTACAATATCTATGCTATTTAAAATTAGATCTACATAGGCTTTATCTTCAGTATTGAGCCCTCTTTATTCATAAATATAGCTAACCATATATATATATATATATATATATATATATATATATATATATACTTGCAATAATTGTTTTTGTCTCTGACATTTATTGGGCATAGCCTTGGGAAATTTTTGCCCTCTACAAACAAAATTTGTCATTGTCAAAGGTTGTTTTTGAAGTAAACCTAAATTTTAAAATCCCTCTGTATGTTTTAAATATTCATATATTCTATTCTGTATTTGCATAGATCTAGCAAAAAAGAAAAATTTATGCCATTATAAATTATCTGGCACATACTGTAGTGCAATGCTCTTAATATTATTGAGTCATAAAATAAAGATTTTAATTTTGTAATAACTTTTATAAAAACTTGTAGAGAATTTTACCATAATTATTCATGTATAATACACACTTAAAAAAAAAATTTTCAGCCTAAAAGCTAGGGATGCATATTATATATTAGAACTAAATATTACTTTAGGACTATATGATTGAAAGTAAGTTATATCTATGGTCCAAACTAATTAATGTGTAACAAATACTTTTTTATACTGTTACAGAGAAATAGCCACTGGAATGCATGTTAATAATTTGTTTCTTTTGTGAATTTATTTTCATCAAAAGTTTGTTCAATTTTTGTGTGAACATGTCCTTGCCTTTGCCCTAAATATTGTGTAAATTTTGTGTTTTGAAACTTTATATAAATTCTTATTTTTAGTCCATATGAACCAGATAAAAAGTTAAACAAATGTTAAATTTAGTTGTTACAAATTCCAAAATGTCGGTGCGTATTATACATTTTTTCTGGAATTTTGTTGCCAAAAATTGGGGTGTAGGTTATATATGACTAATTATGGTAGTCTGATTAGTCATGAGAATTTGATCTAAAGTTGTTAGACTCAAAAACTGATGCTTTCATGGGAACTATCAAATTAAATGAAAACTTGTCAAATTATTTTTAGTGGAAATATTTGATTAGATTATTTAATAATCTACAAAAGATTTTTTTAAAATTACATGTAAAAATGTAATATTAATTTTTTTTTAATTGTCCTTATTAGCTTTTTTTATATGAAAGATAAGAGAGCTAGTAAAAAAAATAAAATAAAATAATGCATACCTGTGCAATGTGCTTTTACTAGTCCAGGTTAAAAGCATGGTAAGGGTAACCTAAACTCAAACTTTTTAAACCTTGTTTTTTTATGCTAATATCATTAGGTAATGAAAAAAGTTTTGATAAATGGGCCAAGCTTTAAAGTCTAGAAAAGTTTGACTTTGGGTTACCCTTACCATGCTTTTAACCTGGACTATATTGTAAGAAACTCTGAAAAAGAATATTCAAACATAAAATAGATTGAACATATTAATGCTGTGTCTAAATTAAACAAAATTTAGTTACACATAAGTAAATGCCACTAAATTTTTTTTAACAGTATTAACATCTGCAGGTATGCACTTTTCTTATTGGTTAGAAATTGACAATCTTTTATGTAAACTCCTATCTTCCATAATTTTGAAATTGGCAGGATACAGCATTGATACTAACAATGTTTTTGGAGGTTCAATACCTGTCTCATTCTACTCCTAAATTTGTCAATGTTTCTTGGTTTTGTCCTGTGTAATTTATCCATCTTATATTGTAAAATTTATGACAATTTATAAATAAGGAGAGACTTTGCAATTACATTGTATTATTTTTCTTCAGTTATTGTAACTTAGCAAAAGAAATGCTAAAAAACAAAACATTTGTATTTATAAAAAAGACTGAGGGTAAAATGAAAAATGATTTAATACATGATCTTTTCAAACTTTTAATTTGGGGATTAATTTTCAACTGATTATTTCAGCTTCTACAATCTCAAATAGCCTCACAATGTAATACAAGGAAGAAAAAAAACTAAAGGCTTCTATTATGTATGTACAAAAGGAATAAATTTGTATATGTATACAATATAAAACCTGAAGAAAATTCAATATTTCTATTTTTGATTTTTAAAATAAAATGACAATATTTGAAAAAGAAAAATGATATTGTGTGTGTTTTTCTTCTTGATTCTTAATTTGTGTATCTGCTATTTTTATATGTTAATAAGTTCATAGAAATACAAATCGTAAACTATATATATATTGAATAGAATATATAAATTATTTAGCAAATGATTGATTGATTTTAATGGTATATCAACTCATCTGGGGTTATTTTATGTCTAGAAGTTAGGGAGACATTTAATGTATGTTCATGTTTACATTTTTTGTGTTGCTGTTTCAAGGGTTGCTTTGTTGTTTTATTTTGTACAGCCATACCAAATATGAATAAGTTTGAAACAGATTTATTTGACCCATAGATGGGACCCTAACATGTACTACCACTCTGGGTCAGAGTAGAAATGGGAGTAATGGGAATTAAAGGTGTACTCAACAATCCCCAAATCTCCAGAACTAGAGTCTCATCATCAGATGCAGTATTTAGCAAATGTTGGACAAGCAATAAATAAAAGTTGAGAAAAGAAATGTAGATAGAAAATTATATTCTCATTTGACAGTTTTAGTATAAAATACAATGTAACTATATATATACTAAGTGAAAACTCACTCAACAGGTTGGATTTTACTTTATATTGCAGCATTAAATGCTGATATAACCCTAAATTATGTTTTGTAAGGAGAAAGTTGATACATGTCATTGAGAGGTTAACATTTATAATCTCTTGGCAGTTATTGTTGATGTTACAACTATAAATGCTGCATCACAATTTTCTTTTTTAAATCTGGATTTTCTGATAAATAAAAAAAAACATACTATTGTGTTAGTATAGCGTTTATTCTAAGGCTAACAGCAACAAATAAGTGAATTAATACTTCATTTAATTCTGACAATTTATCATTCAACATGTGAAACAATCAATGACAATATACAGTCCTTCCTGTGTATAAAGTTGAGTTTAAGGGACTTACCGGTGCGCTGAAGAAGATATCTGGTATCTTGAGAGCTTTTAATATCACTGCCTCACTGAAAACCTGGTGGAATCTGACTGGATTTTGGATTTTGCACCAAGACTTCTGAGCTCATCATGTGATTAGTATATCCAATCACAGAGAGCCTCTCCCTCACTCACTCCATACACAGGAATTACCATTTTACTGACCCAACAATACGAAAAAAGCTCATAACTTTGGTTTCTGGCTAAGAAATCTCCAATTCTATGTCTATTTTATATGGTTAAACAAAAAAAATAAAGATTGGTTTAGCTAACCCGAAGGATCTAAAGTAGGGTTCCAATTTAGCATTATAGTTACAATGTAAATTGAACCCCTTGCTAAAATTTGAAAAGTTTTAGAATTGTCAAAAACTAATATACTCTGAGATCCTATTAGTAACTTTACAAAATGTGGTGATCAGAGCTGTAATTATTCTTGAGTTACATGAAGGACAAATAGCTAAGATATTTGATGTTTTATAATAAAATTAAAATTGATGCAGAGATCAAGTTTATTTCTACAACTCTTTGCAACAATGGTTTTCCACTGAATGTTGTGCAAACAGTAACTGACTTTAACAAAATTAAACAGGTATCAGCACAAAGGTGCCCTGTTTATTTGCATCTTCCTTGGCTGGGTGGAATTAGTGAGAGATTGTTAAGCAAATCTTACAAACTGTACAAAGGTGTTATATTCCAGCCAATGTACAGATTGTTTTTAAAATCAAACCTATTCTGGCATCTATCTGTAAAGATGTTCTTCCTCTTCAACATAATAATTCTCTTATTTATTCATTTAGGTGTAGTTGTAGTTCAAGCTAAATAGGGAGAATTAACCAAAGGCTGGGTGCTAGAATTAAACAGCATATCCCTGTGAAAATACATAATTTTACTAGTAGCCTGACTGAAAACCTTAATACATATGGGTCTTCTATAGCAAAACACCTTATAAATAATCATGACTGTGCTGAGAATTTTAGTGTGGACTTGTTCCCCATCCTAAGCAAGTCACACTCTTCATTTCATCAAGTATTGGAGACAAGTCATATTTTTTCCAGCAGACTAGCTCTCTGTAAACAGAGAGAATGTCTGCTGAGACTTAATATTATTTCGATATAGTTTCCAATACAATTTTTTTTCTCTACCCTAAATATTTCCCATATTTTTAGTTTTATATGATATTCTCCTTGATTTTAGCTTTGTTGAGCAAGGAGTGAAACTGGTCAGCTAGCTTGTCACTTTCTTTTTTTTTTCTTTGCCTTTTATGTTTTTTAGTCCCATAATGAATAAAATTTTGGGTCTTTTCATTGCCTTGATAAAATTATATATATATGAAGGATATTTCAGAAAAATTTATCATTTAGTATTCTGATAACTTGACTAACTTGACAATGATCTCAAATTTGAAAAGCATGTGTAGAAACAAGTCAAAATTCAATGTTTGATATTTAAACGCTTTTTATTTTCTAGTGAATGGCATTTCTATAACTGAAAAGAAAAAATATAGATCATTAAACAAAAGGATTTAGAGTTGTTTCGACTCATGCTGTTAAAGTCTAAGATCCTTTTAATGAGAAATTGTAGATAGATTGTGAAATGATTGAGCTGTTTATATCTCAAATTATATCAAATTTTTTAAAAATACACACATATATAATATTACCTAGTCTCACAACAGAGTAAGGAGAAATTCAGTTATGGTGACACAAAGCATTATTTATATTCTTCTGGTGACAAGCCTGGTCGGCTGGGGCTGTAGAATACACCAACTACATCTGTGCAGAGGGCTAAGACCTCCCAATGAGTATCCTGGATATGACACTAAACAATCTGGCGGTGAATCTCCAGTAATATTGAGTACCCTTTCATTGCTATTACTCCCAGCTCCACTCTGACCCAGAGTGGTAGCACCTGATAGGATCCTATCTATGAGTCAAATAAAAGTAAAGTTGGCGACAATAGTCGAGGGTAACCCGAAGGCTCCCTTTTCAATAGCTACTACACCAATGTGGAGGGGAGGGCGCTAAAATGAGAGCAAACAAATGACTTATGAAAATTGAATTGTTAGAAATAGAACTGTTTGATCATTTAACTGTGTGTAAACAAATGACTGATCTCTACTTGAATTGTTAGTGATACATAGCAATACTTGGAACCATTTAACTGTGTGCAAATGAATGAATAGAGTTGAAAAGAATAATTAGTGTTAAGTAGCAATACTTGCTTGAAACTATTTAACTATGTGCAGAAAATGAGCTCAGGTACGTTTAAAAATGTTATCAAAAAAATGTTTACAAATCATATATAAGAGGATTGTGGCATTAAATAACCTACAATGGTTGATATGCCATAAAACTAAACTAAAACAAACCAAATCTGGTGATATAGAATAGAATTTCATAAATGTTTCCTGACAAATACAATATTGTCAATTTTGATGTGCATACAAGAATTATATACATATAGATAAATATGTAAACAGGAGATATTGTGTTAAATAAATTGTGATAAGCTCTGTAGATAAATGCTTAATGTAATATATGTCTAAATATATTTCCAAAATTGATTTCATCTATAGCTAAGAGACAATATTAGATCAATTGTGGTAAATTTACTTTTAGTTTAATATTCAGAATATTGCATATGCAATATAAGGATTTCGATATTTTATACTTACCAGAGATAGTTTATACTTACCTGGATTTGGAGTTAACCCTCCTAAAGTACTCAGTCTTGGCTGAGCCACCTGGCATAAATGCCAGTGGGGTATAGATTCACATTGCACTCAACCTTTGGGTCTAATGAATCTATGACCAGCTAGGTCACCTGGTTTGGGATCAGAAGACTTGGGAGGAGCTTTATTTAATGCATTTTTTTATATACATTTGTTTTATGGGGCAATGACAAGCATAGTTCATATTGCGCCTGCCCTTTGGGTCTAGTGAACCTTTGATCATGCTTATCCTTCCCCTCCCCTAAATCCTCACTATAAAAAAGACTTTGTGTCAAATCCTGCCTGATAGTAGGCACTGATAAATACCACTTACCTGGATTAGGAATTCCTCTTGTATGGGGGTGGGTGAGAAATAACAGCTTAGTTGGCTTAGAGCTGAGTTAAATGCTCAGTGCCTGAAAAGCCCCTGGTAGAATCCCACAATTTTTAAAACCTGCTGTGCATGAGTTTTAATTTGTACATGGCACCCCCACAACAAAATGACCTTGTGTCTGTTTTAGCTTGATGAGGAGCTAAACTAATATATGTATCATGGGCAGGTGTTTGATGTATAATAGTCATTGTTGTAGGAAATGGACATGGCAACCCATGTTCAAATCCTGGACAAGACTGTCGGCATTTCACATAGCGCTAAAACTTTTGGGAAGGGTATACATCCAGCTATTCTCCCTCCAGGTATGGATAAATAGCAGGGCAGACTTGGTTCTTTAACCTTAGTATGGCAACCAGTCAAAGAGAAGGAAAAACTCTGAATTCAAACTTGCTAAACTCTGCTTAAAAAAATTAACCATGTGTCACATCCTGCTTGTGTGGAGGGGTTGGATAAATACATAAAAGACCTTGTGTCAAATCCTGCCTGCTAGTAGGCACTGATAAATACCAAAAGGGTTTGGATATTTTATGAGAACAATTTCATTGGGAACTAGATATTGATGTTGACTTTTGATGTGGATAAACTCATAATTTTATATTTTTATAGTATGACATTGCCCTGCTTGTTCTCTTGTGTCATATCACATTGAAAATTAGCATTCAAGATTCTGGATTCTACCTTTTGTTTGAAGATTAACTACTCATGTTGATAGCAAATAAACCAGCAATAAACCAATGAAGCTTAAACATCATTATCATTTCAAAAAATAATTAATCATGATTGATAAACTTTATCTAAAAAATTGAATATGCTATTAATATGATGGGGCTATGGATAAATAGTAGAGAAGACAAGGTTCTTTAGCCTTGGTTAGGTAACCAGTCTAGGAGAAGGAACATCCTGCATTCAAACCTGCTATATTCAACTTAAAAATTGACCTTGTATCACATCTTGCCCATGACTGAAGGGTTAAGTAAATCCAAACATGACATCGCTTAAACTTGCAAAATAAACAAATTGTCATCTTATCATCTACCTACAGTCAGTACTTTTTTAAAAGTATAATTTTATATTTTTAAGTATAATTTCATATTTACTATTTTATTTTAAGCATAATTTTATATTTAAAATTTGAGTGTATGTTCACTTTTTAAAGTGTAATTCATCATTTTCCTTCAAGTATACTTTTATATTTACTAAGTTGAATTCCATTGTGTTATACCAATATTCCAAATGGAGAGAGCTTGCTTGGTTTAAGTGAAGATCAGTATTCAAAATTTTTAGTGTATTTGAATATGTAACTACCTCAGCCACTTTTTTTTTTTTTTTTTTTTTTTTTTTTAACAATCAACGTTAACACAAGACGACATAGTTAGAATGCCCATATAATTTGTCTTCCCTTATTCACTAGCAGAGTGCCACTGTAAGAAACTGGTCACAAATTTAGTCTGAATTAACTCCCTTGCATCAAGCCTGAACTTCTACAACCATTATAAATTTATTCCTGTATATGAAAGTGGCAGTTGAATAAGATGTGAAAAATGTAAACTAAACAAATAAACACATAGTTTCAAATTTTTATGTTTTTGTTATTTTTTTATTATTAATTACAAGATTCATTGGCAGTTAACTTCTTTTTGCTTTAAACAGGAGCCTCTTAGAAAATCTTGTGCTGAAAATATGACTATTGTTGGAGCATGACACTACTTTCTTAGAAACCGAAAGTTTAGTAAAAGGAAATCTGAGCTGTTGTAACCCCATCTCAGTATAAATAGCAAACAAAAATATTGGATTGCAGATTTAGCTAGTCCAGCCTCAAGCAAAGAGGATTTATGGGGTTTCAGGACAAGCTGTGTTGCCATTTGGTATCTGACTCCATTCTAGGTTATTCTATCCTGGTCCCACTTTTGTTTTGTTGGTTTAACTTCTTGGATAAGAAGTCTGTAAAAGAATTGGATGAAAGAAGATAGTAACAAATAAGAGACGAAGACATATTGTTATATTTTTCCTTTATTTCTAAGTTCAACAACCATTCAATGGGTAAGGAAATTCTCCCTGAATACAATTGAAATGGTTGAATCCTCCAGTCAAGGTGGTAAAAATGCGTTAGTCGTTTCTTGGGTATATATGTATCCTTATTTGGTATTTAAAGCTTTAACAACGCATTCAGTATATAAAGCTTTAATGATATGTTAGTCACTTTTGGAAGTTGTCCAAATCCAGTGTTTTAGTTTGTAGTTTGATAGGTCAATTTTGATACTTTTTATATTTTGGCATACAGTTAACCGAGACAGCTGCTACTAGTGAAAGGTTAGCCAACATGGTGCTTTAGAGTGGTCACGTGGCCTTCCACTAGCAGCAGGGGAGATTCAGATGTCATTCCACTAGTCACTGCTGAAAGAGAATGGGCTTCCTCCTTTTGTCAGCACGGTCCCTTTTCTTTGCGCATGCATCGCCCCTATTCCTGTCAGAGGCCTCTGGGAGTTTCTGCATACTTTAATAATTATTTTAATTCAATTTAAATTTTTTATTTATTTATTCTGTACATATCAAAGTAAAGCTTGTCCAGCAGTTCCAGCATCCTTTCAGCAGCCCCTAGATGATCAGACACCATCCTTTCCTTTTCCTGGCTATGAGCAGCAGTAGCAGCCCAGCATTTTTTTTCTTAACTGTCCTTTTCAGGTCTACCTTAAAATGTGCTTTTTAAGGACACAAGTCTTCTCTTAACTCTCCTGTCCTTTTCAGGACCACTACAGGTCTTATCTCCTCACTACTGTCCTTTCAAAGTAGTAAACAATATCCTCATCAACATCATGAGGACAATGACATATTAGAAGCCAGCCAGATGCAGCAAACATCCTGAGTACAAAACCAGTCCAAGAGCAGACAACACCGCTCAGGCTATTATTGACTTCTCTAGCAGAGCAGCAATGCCCAGCAACCCTGGTTATATAACACTAGTTCAGTCCATGAGCTAACAACACCACTCAGACGAATAACATTTCATCAACTCTTTGAAGATAACATCAACCAAACCCTGGTTAACTGCTAAATCAATGACTGGGATGTTGATTAGCCTACATCTGCAATCTGACAGGTCCAACTCTCTGGCCGTCTGCAGACTACTTGGTCACATAGCTGTACCAGCGACCTGTTCAAGATCATCTATTAGACAGCCAAGTCTACGCTTTTGATGCAACATGAACTTGATTCAAATTTTCTTTCATGTATTTATTGCCAAATAAAAGTTGTCATTTTAAATTTACCCTCTTGCATTGTCATCCTCGCCTTTTCTGTGTCACATCACTCATTTCTAAAAGTTTGAGGGATTGACATGTTTATTGCTCCCACAAGACTATATACCAGTAAAAATGATCTCTCCCCAATCAAAAATTAAGGAGATTTCTAAATCAGTTGTTTTTAAACATATGTTACAAAAAACTGCTTAAAAAATAGGACCATAACTAGTAGCAGTAATCTGATCTGAAAGAAAGCAAAAAAAATATGCAACTTCATCCACCTATCAAATCGTTTAGTCTATATAAATCTATAAAAAAAATTAAGTTTTTGTCTATTCTTTATAAATCACTAAATGATTTAATGTACCTAGTATAGCAAGCATACATATTGGACCCAGAATAAAGTTTTAATATTAAAAAAACAACTTATTTGTTCTTAATGAGAAAAATGTTGCTCTTCTTGATAATGAACTGTACACAGTAAGAAACCATGTTGCTGCTGAACATAATTGTACAGCATTTTAAACTTTTAGACTTCCAAAGAAAAAAAAATTAACTATTTGTTTGACAAAAATAATCATTCATTTTTAATTTGCATTAGGCTTGTATGTCGTTCTTCAAATAGAAATGTCAAATAATTTATAGTATTATTGCTTAGTTAGGACTAACTTAACTCTCATGGAAACAACACTATCAGTTCACTACCAGTACTAAGGAATCATTTAATTCAATAACCAGCTGAAATCCAAGTCTTAACTTCTTCCTCAGTATAGGTGGATATTTCAGCTAGTTTTAATATCCTGTGTCACCAATAAATAAGTACATCACTATAAACTTTTAATAGAAAGTTTTCTAAACCTAGGATCTTATAATTTCTAGTTGAACATTATACAATCAAAATGAATATTATTCAATATTATTTATTACCAAACTCTACAGAATTGAAACCAAGACCAAATGTATTAATATGTAAGTCCAAAAATATATATATATATATATATATACATTCAAGCAAGTTCTATTAAAGACGATGCAACACTGTTTATTATTTTTAATTGTTATTTTCCTTATGTCAGGATCTAGGTGGTAAAGGAATTGTCCCATATCTTCTACCCAAGTGCTTTCAACCATACTTTTGGTTGTCATCAAGGGTAGTGTAGTTTTGAGTTGACAGTTTGAGCTTTTATTGTTTTAATTATTTGTGGTGTTTTGTTTTGAAGTTGCTGGTTGGAACGTTTTCAGCATCTTGTTTTAAAATGTTCAATTGGATAAATGTTTACTAAGTGTTAGTGATTTTAGTTATTAAAAATATTTAATATATTGGTGCTTGTGTAAAATTTATTCGTTTTTCTATTTTTTATGCATATTGCTTCTAGGATTTGTAATCATTTTTCATCATTTTTTTAAAATCTATAATTATTGTATTATCTGTGAGAATTTTCTTTACATCGGAAGATGTAAGTTGGTTAGCGCTATTGTTGTGTTTTATAATAAAATGTTGTTTTATGGCACTATTTTCAGAAAGGTGATAAGTGAGACAACGAGATTATGTTGTGGTTGTATAGCCAATGTAACTATTATTTTTGTTTTTCAGAAGGCACTCCTGAAATGGACACATAAACTAAATTGGTTTGGCAGAGTTGGTGTTATTCTTAACAATGAGGTTTGATGTTTTAAATTTAGTGTCATAGATGATAAGTTTTATATATAGTTTATAAATTTATAAAATGGTGGCAAATCAGAGAGCTCCAGGATTAAACAAGAACTGTCATCAAATATTTAATGTCTGAGAAGTGCAAACCATGTGAGATTTACAGATTAATTGTGATGTGTATGGAGAACCAAGTTTTAATCTAAAAATGTTTACAAATGGGCAAAACATGGAGTTGTCACTACAAACCAGAGTTGAAAAGACAGTCCATTAAGTGGAAACACTAACTTTCTAGTAAAGAAAAAGTTCAAGATAGTAAAAAGTTCCAAGTTAGTAAAAAAAGGTCATACTGACAGTATTCTAGGGCATAAAAGAGCTCATCACTATTGATTTCCTTGAAAAAGATGCAATTAAAAATAGTGCTTGTTATTACCAACACCTTGGCGAAAATTCAGCTTATTTATTGAATAACTCTTATGTGTGTGTGTGTGTGTGTGGTGTATGTGTGTATATATATGCACAGAATGCATGTGTAGTGTATATGTTGTTTCATTTACCCCTGACTTATCTTTAACTACAAAAAAATGTAGATTTGAGTCATTTAGCAGGTGAGATTGTGTGGCAGTCATCATCATGGCCTGTCCTAAGTACTTCCCCTTGGGACCTCATACATTTGTCTCAGCATCCCTTCTAATTTTTAATGACAGCAAAGTTTTTTTTTAAATTACCATCTTTTTCTCATCATATTCTCCTTAATCCTTTTAGTTTTGAGAAAAGCAAGGAGCAAAATCTGAGAGGTTTTGCCAATAGTCATACAGCATACTAGCCCACTCAATTGAACCTCACTTATAACTAAGTAAACAAGAGTGCCTGTTCAGGCATGTGCAGTGATGTCTCCTCTAATTGGTTGCCAAGACCACACAATTGATTCTTAAAATATTCAAAATGGCTGGATATATTGTAGACCAGGGTTCCCTGACCTTTTCAGCCTGAGAGCGACAAAGCTTAATTCAGTAGGGTTTGGGGCTGTGATCTTAAAAGGACAAAAAAAACATTCACAAGATAATAATCACAAAAAAAAGATGTAATATCAGGTTTAAATGAAGAAGTTGACAGAAGAACATTAGACAAGTGATAATTTGACAGTTGTGAATGAAATATATTCTTGGCATGCTTCATTTTGTAGAACAACTCTCCACAGTAGTATGTAGTGCCTAACATGTTCCCTACTTGCTGGGTGTAGGTAATAAGGTTGGGGAATCATCCAAATGGAAGTATGTGGTTCTTAAAGAAATCAAGGGTGTAGCAAGGAAAAAACTTGGACTTCAAATCTTCTGAACACTGAAGATCAATGAGTTTCATCTGTAGTTGTAATGGTACTTCTTCACAGTCAACATCAGAAGGCAAAGAGAAAATTTTGAAAGTTGAGTGAAGGGTTGCATCAATGAGCTTTCAAAGGCTGTGTTTTGGAGACCCCAGTTGTAGAGAGACTTCATGAATATGAAAATAATAATGATTACAAAACTACAAGTAAATTTGAACGTTTTTTATTTTATCAATAAAACATGTAACAAATTTTCATATTTTTACATAAAAATATCCTATCTGATATTTTTTAATCTCATGAGAAATAGTCCAGGTTAAAAGCATGGTAAGAGTAACCCAAAGTCAAATTGTTTTAGACCTTAACTGAAAATTTATCTCAATGGTAAGATTTGAGAATGAAGAGTGCATTAAAAGAAAAATGACAGCACATGTTCACACATAAATTCAGAGTTGCTTCAATCAATGAAAACCTCACTGGAATTTGTTAAGTGTAAAGTGGACTATTTTGAAGAAAAGTAACATTTCATTTGTTGTTCATCATAACCTGATGGATGTTCTTACTTGGTTTTCATGTGACACAAAATATTTATGATGGGTGAGAGAGCGTGGAAGAAGAATCTTGTCTTGTTTGACCAGTCATTTTACTAACAGAGGAAAATGTAATACAATTCAGCAGTTTTCTTACAACATCTTGCATTTTCCCAAGTTTTCTAATGGTGATCATGGAGACGGTGTTTGATTTTGCAGGGCATAAAAATAATCACAAAGTCTTAGATCAGGGTTGTGGTATCCCAGAAATATTATTTTTGGAAAAAAAAAACAAACTCATTTTCAAAGAGTCTACAAAGGAATAAGGCTGACTTTTTTGTGTCTAGGAAGTAGATTGAGTGGGTTTTTTTTTCAGGTTGGCAACCTTAACTGAAAATCATCTGATCAATTTAATTCATCTTCAATGATTCACACCATCAAACATCAATTGGGTTTGATGAAAGTCTTCAATATTAAGGACTAAAACAGTTTGCCTTTGGGTTACTCTTACTGTGCTTTTAACCTGGATTCTTTTTTTTTTCTCACAGCATGGTGTTTTTGTTCATTTTGCTACCATTTTTCATTGGGTGATAGCTAAGATGCTTATCTCACAAGCCATCACTAGTGATTTCATTTCTAGCTTGATACATCATAAATCTGGGTTTGTGCAAATGTTGGGTAAAGCCAACAAATAAAGTTATTTAGAAAGAAAAAAATTATTCTAGTAATAAATCCACATTTCAAATATGTGAAGAAAAATAATAAGATAAACTACTTTTACGTTTATTGATTTGTTTGTTCATGAATGTTTAGATGGGCCAAATAATTTGAAGTAATCAATAGAAAATATTAAAAATTCATGAGTTGACTTTCTTTCTCCCAAGTTAGTTTTAATAAATAGTAGTGATGATTAAATAAAATAGATTTTAACAGTTTTTATAAGAGATTTTGAAATACCATGATTGATTGATTTTAACAGCATGTTAACCTGTCTAGAATTATTTTAAGACTAGAGGGTAGGGAACTGTGTTCATTGTACATTTAAATTTTTGTGTAGTTATTCCTCAAGAGTTTTTTGCACTCAGTTATATGATATCAAGTATTCCTATCTAATACAAATATTTTCCACACAGTTCTATGGTTTCAAGTATTCCTTTTTAATACTAATAATTATATGGTTTCAAGTAATCATTTCTATTTAATAATATGGCATCAAGAATTCCTATTAGATATGATCAATTTTTTAATAGATTTATTTGACCTCTAACTAACAAGTAAACTAGAGTAAACTAGAGAACAATGGCAATAAAGTTATATTCCATTCTCCCTAGAGCTTCAGAACAGGAGCTTCACCATCAGATGCAGTTTAGTGTCATACACAGAACACCCTTCTGTAGGGGATAATGAATTCTAAGGGCTTCTCTGGTTTTCAAATGGTAAAGATGCCTTCACTTTCACTTCCTGTTCTTTAGATGATAAAGATGAGGTTTTCTTCATCTCTGTCTTTGAACTATTAAGACGCACCTTTCATCTCTGTCCATGAAATTACCTTTGTCTTGTTTTATTTCACCAAAGAAGACAAGTAAGACTTTTTATATACTGCTTGTGCAGAGAACAATGTGCAAGTTTCATCTGTTGGGACATGTTTGCATATTCTTATAATATTTCTTATATATTTTATATGTATGCATTAAATATCCTATATGTGTTTATATTAGCTTATCATGTCTTTCTTTCTGTTTGTCCAGTGTTAGTATATCATTGGATATACTAATGTTAATATTGTACCTTGGTGAGTGGGGATATGACTAAACATCCTCCCTAGCACCAATCAATCCAATATTTCTATCAAGATCAATATAAACTCAACTCTTTTTCATTTATGCATGACACTTAATTTCATAATAGTATGACAATTCTAAACATAAAAACATTTTCTATTAATAAATATTCATTCATAAATGAAGAAAATGGATAAACATTATTGATAACCTTTAAAAAATTTTCTAAATGATTATTATAGTTAAATGGCCACATAAACTTGCTAAGAATGCTGTCCAATGAAGATCACATTATACTCTCTGCTCAATTCAATGGTTCCTTTGGTATTATTTATGGAAAGCAATAATGATCTGTAGTTAATGTCTGTGACTGTTGGAAAAGACATATTCTAAAAACAAAAAGATTTTTAAGAGTTAGTAATTAAACATTTACTAAATTTAAAAAGGTGAATAAACTATGAAGTTTGACTGCAAAATTAAGTTTCACACTTAAATAAAACAGTATTATAAATTTTTGCAGTTGGTAGTCAATTTTGAATTTGTCAGGACAGATTTAGCCCCAGGCAGAGAAAATAAAAGAATAAGTGCACTTTTATTGTTAAAAAAACTTTTTAAAATGTTACAGCATCAATTCACTAAATGATACTAGAGTAAAAAGTTTTGCAATATTTTGGTACATTCAAGTTTGTAGCAGGTATATCACATGACTTAGACAGTTCAAGTTGTGGATGGTACCAGCTGTGGTTGGTAGTATTGTAGTAGTTGGTGTGCTGACACATTGTGAATTTGAGAGCTGTATGGATGAATGGACAACATAGTCTAGTTGGGAAACTTATGCTTTACAAGTTTAAACTGGGCCAGAAGCAACCAAAATCATGTTATGCAAAAGATGAAGGCACAGTTGATCACAGTACAGTAACTAGATGGCTCAAGAAATTTTGCTTGGATTGCAAGAAACTTGACAATCAGGTAAGGTCAAAGATTAAAAGTGTAGCCATACTCCAAGTCATAGAGGCAAATCTAGTGAGTAGCACTCAGAGAGTATCAGTTGAGATTGGCATCTCATAATTTAGTGGGGGTTTGTCACTTTCATGACATCAGAAAAAGCATCTGAAGCTGCTGAATTGTACCTTACTTGGTTCATACCTACTAAAATATTGCAAAACTTTTGACTCACCCTAGTGATTTGTTGTTCGGCCAGTAAATACTGTTTTTATGTTTTATTTTGTTTTTTTAATACAATCATATATAATTATATTTTAACAATTGTTGCATTTGTAAAATACTTCCAAAATATATATTTTTTAACAAAAAAGAGTTTTAAGAATCATATAAGATTTTATGAGGAAATGAATTTTTTTTAGCAGATGCAAAATTCTTGAATCATTTGAATTTGTAATGTAAGCCAAAAAAATAAACTCATTTATTCAACATTTTCATTTTGGAATTGGGTGTAAGTAGTTCGTTCTATTTCTTCCAAAGTAGCATCATAAGTGTCAGTGGGATAACCAAATTTGGACATTATGAACCTCTGTAGAAAAATAAAAGACAAAGTACAGAAAAACATGGAAATAAAATAAAATGGAATATAATCACCAAAAATTTTGATCACCAGTCAATTAAAAACAATCAAATAAAACCAAAAACATGAAAAATAAAAAATAACAAATCTTTTTTGAATTAAAAAAAATGAAAAGGAACCCTCTCTCTCACCAAATGTTAGTTTTCAAAATTAATTCAGTAAGAGGTTCTTAGACAAAAAAATAAAGTTGAACTTACCTTGAGTTTTAAGTAGTTTTTGACACCAATGCTCTAAAAGATGAAAAAAAATGAATTAAAAAAATTTTCCAATAAATTTGCAAAAATGTTGCATACCTTTCTCCCAAAATAAAGCTCATATTAGAGAGAAAATTAAATTAATATCAACCTTCGTGGCTAATTTAATGCCCAAACTATTTTTGTAGAACAGCAGTGTGTGAGGAGGTTCATATCTTTTCTAAGGGCATTAATCTGAAAGTGAATGTAATAGAGCAACTGGAGTTTGAACTCACTATGCTGTCGCAGTTCAGCATGTTAGCCACTACACCATGGTGACTCTCACTATTTATTTATGAGAATTAAATACAAAAAAAATAAGGTTTGGAGTTGAGGTCAGTTCTTGCTATTAGAAAATAAAGTTTGGGGTTGAGGCTTGATCTAGCTAATAGAAAATAGAGATTTTTATTAGATATATGCTTAAAATAGTCTAACTTGAAGAATATAGCAATTTCCAGCCAAATTTTATTGAGATTCTTAGTAAGCATTCTAGAATTTTCTATGGTAGAAGGATGAGATTATATCATACAGAAAATTCTCTTTCAATCTTTTTTGCCAAAGATTTCCTTGCTGGAATATCATATTTGCCTCTCAAAGCTGATGTTAGTAAAATGTATTAAGCAATTTTTTAAATAACTCGAACATATTTGGCTTTCCTATATTAATGGAAAGAGGGTATTTTTTGCTAAACAAAAATTGCTTCTACTAGGCTGAGTCAAAGATTTTGTTAACATGAGGCATAATTTGGTAGCTGTAGATGCTTTTGCTGAGAGTGCGAAAGTGATGAACCACACTAGACAGTGAGATGCAGAGCTTGCCTGATACTCTTTGAGTGCTACTTGCCAGATTTGGTTCTATGGTTTGGAAATCACAGTTTTAATCTTACCTGACCTCACATGATCATCCAAATTCTTGCAACTGAAGCAAAATTTTTTCAACAACCAAGTTACTGTACTGTGATCACCTGCACAAAAAACATTTTTGGTTGTTTTTGCAGCTTGCTCTGTTTGAATTCATAAAGCATATTTTTCCGAATTAGACTACATCTGTATGGTTTTCAAATCACACAGAGTGAAGCAACGCATAACATGTCAGCCCACCAACTACCACAACACTACTAACCACAGCATGTACCTTCCTCGCCTTGAACTGCTTTGGTCATGTGATACGTGAATCACAAACTAGCATATGGCAAAATATTGCAAAATTTTTGGCTCACCGTAGTATTTACTTTATCTATGAATGAGTCCTATCATATTCTAGTTCTTGAAAGTCCTAACGACAATAATAAGAAAATGTCTGAAACATTTATTCTTGAAACTTTATTCCTATTTTAAAGTATAGAGGGTTTTTAGATACTTTTCGTAGTCTAAAGTTGTTCCCATTACTTTTATTTATTGTCTTTTCAAAACCCGAAGTCTATCAAAACTCTGTGCTGATGTATCACTGTCTTAGCATAAATAAGCAGTCAAAAATCAGACTTAAAAAAGGCACTGCTCAGTTCAGGTGGGTAGATTAAATCCAGCCATTCAAAACCATTTCAGTTGCTCCTACCTGCCATTGCCCATTTCAGGGTACTTCTCTTACCACTAGTACTGCTGCCCAGAGAGGCTGCTTTTAGGCTGCTACCAGGCTAACTTCCCAGTCCAACAACCAGTAACAACCACCCACCTCACAGACTGAACCTTTCTAAATACTTTTAAACAGTTTCCTTGTTATTTCTTGCCAAATAAAAATTGGATATCAACATAACCACTTTGCCTTTGTTCTTGCTTTAGCTGTTGTCATATATTTCAAATGTTTGTATGATTGATGCATTCATTGACCTTGCAATATACTAATCTTTAGTAATTTACTTTAGAATCATGCAGTCATAGATGAGCCTAGACACTTCTACAGCTTCTATCATATTGTGAACTACTTTTTGAAGAGTCTTGAAATAACAGGATTATCCTAATAAGTACACAAAACTCCATCCAATTGAATTCTTGCTGTTACTTTTGTTAATTGTACAATATTGGTTGAATAAAGCTTGGATAAATATCATTCTTTACCTCTACTTGTAACTAAATTTTTACCAGAGGGTATTCACCTTATAAAGTCATGCTAAAAAAGCAACAATGAGATGAAAAAAACACAAGACAAATATTAGTAATGAAAATACTTACTCTTTAAAGTTGGTTGGTTGCTTGGGTTTTATGGCATATCAACCTTTGTCGGTTATCTAATGCCAAATCCATTTTTATACAAATAAACAGTTCTATTTCAAACAATTCAGTTAAGTATAAATACACAGTTTAATTGTCAAAAACATTTCTATTTCAAGCTATTCAGTTTAGTCAAACAGTTCTAATTCAAACAATTCAGTTTAGTATAAGTATAGTTTTTGTGTACATACAGTTAAATATCCAAACAGTTCTATTTCAAACAAATCAGTTTAGCATAAGTACAGTTTCAATGTCAAAAACAGTTTTATTTCAAGCAATTCACTTTAGCATAAGTACGCAGTTTAGTTCTATTTTACCCATAGATAGGACCCTATCAGGTGCTACCACTCTAGGCCAGAATGGACCTGGGAGCAACGGCAATGAATGGGTACACTGCATTCCCCAAAGCTTCAGCATCACTGGTACTGCACCATCAGATTGTTTAGTGTCATATCCAGGACACTCATTGTGGGAGAGTCTTACTTCTCTGCAGAGGGGCAGTCAGTGTATTCTACAGCTCCAGCCAACTGGGCAACAAAGTTAAATAATTTCACTGAAAAGTGTAATGATTATTTACTTACCAAATAAATGACAAAGATGAGATATAAAAAGGCAATCACACTGGCTATAAAATAGATGTACCAAGGTTGTTTACCCTCCTGGAAAAGAGAAAAACTTGAATAGAAAATAGTTTAATGAAACAACAACAATCATTTATGCACTCTTCAAGGGTAAATCTGTTGACTCTCATTGCAGATCAAGTGACAGCAAGACTATTATACATAATAATAATTTATTTTATCAAACTCTTATATTCACAGGTAAATTAAAACGGTGGTTTTCTCACTCAAAAGGATATTTATTGGTTCATCTAGTATACAGGACAAAATGATTAAATTTTAAGTGGGTTTTTTGATCAAATATTGTTTTATTTTATTTCTGTTTTGCAGACAATGCACACAAACTGCAATGTGTTATGTGTGTATATATATATATATATATATATATATATATATATATACACATCAGAGAAAATAGATAGCTACATGGACAAACTTAGACCAGGAGCTTTGTTTTTTGCTCACCACTCGTCTTAAGGGTCTCATTGATCAACAAATGACATCTTTTTGCAGAATTATATATGACGTTTGTCTGGAGTGGTTTGGTGCAGTAATGCATTAAAAAGATAAAACCGAAGAAAAACGACCAAACAGATGACAGATACAGAAGGGAAAGTTAAGATCGGAACAGAGAATGCTGAAGTGCCGATTAAAAGAAGCCCCAATTCATGAGAGGTTAGAATTTCGGAATATCCTAAATGATATTCAAAAAAGGATTTTGGTGATCTCAAGAACTGAAAATCAGAGAAAACAGCAAAAGAAAAAGTGTCAGGCTCAGAGATCATTCTACTCAAATCCTTATGTTTTCACAAAAAACTTTTTGTGGAATCAAAGAGTGGCAAGCTTGATGTACCGAAGGAGGAACTCAAGAATCACTTGAAAATGACATACTCGGATGATTTAAATGGTATCCCAATACCTCCTCTAAGAAATTTACAAAAAACCCCAAGATCCAACGGTAATGTTTGTTGATAGCGGGATAAAACTGAAGGAAGTCTGAGATTTCGTCCATAAGGTCCATGCAGGTAGTGCCCCAGGCATGAATGTGATATTGTACAAGTTATATAAAAACTGCCCATGCGTCTTCAGGAAACTTACTGTCCTCCTTCAGCAGGTTTGGAAGAAGGGTATTGTACTACAGGAATGGTGTCTGGCTGATGGTATTTGGATACCAAAAGAAATGCAGTCAAAAGGTATAATAAATTTTCGCCCAGTATCCCTCCTAAATGTAGAGGGGAAAATATTTTTTGGAGTTCTTGCTCGCTGTATGACCTTTCTAATGAGCAATCATTACATAAATACATCTGTCCAGAAGGTTGGGATACTTGGCTTCCCCAGATATCTGAAACATACACAAATGATATGGAACTCAATACTCTCAGCCAAAAGGGACAAAATAGAACATGTAATCTGGCTTGATCTTGCCAATGCATACGGTTCAGTTCCGCACCACTGAATCTGAATGGCACTTGACTTTTTCAACTTCCCTAGAAAGGTTGGGGAAATAATAATGAAATACTTCAATTCAGCCTTCATGAAATTTACCGTTAAAGACTATACCACCAAGTGGCAGGCACTTGAGATCGGCATTATGATGGGCTGTGTGATTTCCCCACTTCTTTTCATTTTGGCCATGGAACTCATATTATGAGGTGCAGCAAATATGTTGAAAAGAGTGATGAAAAATAAACATCTGACTCTTCCTCCTTCCAGAACTTTTATGGATGACATCACCATTCTTGTCCCGTCCAAAATCACTGCCAATGGTTTACTACAAAGGTACTATGACCTTTTCACATGGGCGAGAATGAAGGCTAAGTCAAAGAAAAGTTGAAGCCTATTGTTAGTCGGAGGATCTGTCAGGGAGATCCATTTCAAAATTGAGGAAGATACGATCCCAACAGTCAGAGAGAAGCCAGTAAAGAGTCTTAGACGTCTTTATTCAATCCCACTGACTGATCATCATAGAGGTCCAGAAAGTAGCCTTGAAGGGGCTTAAATCAATTGACAAAACTTGTCTACTCGGAAAGATAAAAGTTTGGTGTTACCAATATGGTCTGCTACTCTGTCTTTTGTGGCCCTTACAGATGTATGAGATAGCGCTATCTTGCGTTGAGCGGATTCAACAGTATAGCAACAAATACCTGTGTAAGTGGCTCGGAGTTCCTCCTTGTTTTTCGAAAGTAGGTTTACATACCAATTCTGGAAACCTACAGCTCCCAATATCTTCACTGGTAGAAAAATTCAAAATTGGGAAAGTACACCTTCACTTGATAATGAAGGACTCAACCAACGAGATCATTTAGAAGGTGTATCCAGAAATAAAATCAGGTATGAAGCGGTCGGCTGTTAAGGCTGCCCAGGAGGCAGAATGCAGCCTACAAATCAAAGACATCATAGGCATCACTCAAACCAATCGAGCTGGGCTGGGTAGCACGAGCAACAACGTATTCTCCAAAGTGGGTCCAAAGGGGAAAAGAGACATGGGGAGTGAAGAAGTCAGGATATTTGAGGAGGAGCAAAGAACAGCCAGTGCTCTTACTCAGGCCAAACAATGTGCTTGGACAAAATAGAATGATATCAAACCAATTAAATTATCATGGAAATCCTTAATTGCAATGGAACCACTGGCGATATCATTCCTTCTTTGCTCTACATATGATCTCTTACCAAATGCGACCAACCTAAAATTATGGGGATATACCAATTCGGATTTGTGCCTGTCATGTAAAAGTGATGCACCATGTACTATCTGCACGTCCACAATTGCTTCAGATGTACACATGACGACATAACAAGTTGTTAGAGGTGGCCATCGAGTTAATTTGTAGTTATTTGTGTAGCACTGAACAAAATAACAAAACTTCTTTGAAGAACCACAATGAATGGTTTATTTTTATGACAGAAGTAGACTTGTGTCAGAGTGAGAAAAGGTTCTTTTTGGGTATCAGGTAGCAGTGTCACAGGTAATACACCAGTTCTTTAGTGTGTTGCAGGTAGCAGCATTTAGTTCTTTTGTGTGCGTAGCTGGTAGACACCATTATCTTCTTTAGTGGGTATCTGTGGCAACAATTATCTTTTATTGAAGATCATCAATGCTGGGTTCCCATGGCAGGCTACAGGAGAGTGGTCTTTCTTCTTTGCTGGTCACAATGTGAGACAGCAAACCAGCAACCTGTTACAGTCAAGGAACCCATAATTCAGTTTCTCAAGGAAGGTGAATGTCCTGTGAGGAAACAAAAATATCCCAATATGAAGCTACTGAATGTAGCTAGTGACTGGAAAGTTTCAGCGGATCTCAAGACATCACTACAATTTTCAGTTCACATTATTCAAACAGAAAAGCGGCTAGACATTGTAGTGTGGTCCAATTCAAAGAAGAGTGTCCTCTTCATAGAATTGACTGTCCCCTGGGAAGAAAACCAGGAGGAGGCACACGAGCAGAAGAAAAACCAATACGAGACACTGCGTGCTGACTGCATGGAAAAGGGTTGGATATGTCATGAGATTCCTATTGAGGCTGGTTGTCATGGTTTTCTAGGACACTCAGTCATTTCATTTCTTTCAAAAATAGGAATCACTGGCCACAGTTTGAAAGTTGCCTCAAATCGTCTTCAGATCACAGTGCAATATGCATCAAGTTGGATTTGGTTGAAAGCAAAAACTTTTCAGAACCACCATTCCCATGTGATTACATAACATCAAGAAACAGTTACTGTAAGCGTGTAATAACATCAATGGTCGAAAGTAAACACGTTTTTAAAAATCCCAAACTGCACTAAAAATAAAGATGAACATACAATGTAATCTCTGCTTTTAGTTGATCAGGTATATATATATATATATATATATAATTCTTTTAAATACACTGTCTAGTGGCAAAAGCTGCTTGGTAGCGCCAGGAGTGGCAGTACCACCTTGAGCTATGGAAACCGTGTTATCACCCTTGGTTGCCAGCTGATGAGGGCAGGATATCACAGGTGCTTTTACACGTTGTATGATGAATATATATATATATATATATATATATATATATATATATCAGAGAAAATAGAAATGAATTTAACAGTAAATAAGCACAAAATATGGAAAACAAAGTATTCAGAGGATGAGTTTATTTATAATCGAAAATTAAGTCATTAAATATTTGGGGTTTTATTAAACCATCATCAAAGTAATGTTAATATGGCATCATTTTCAATTATAAATAAATTCATCCACTAAATACTTTGCTTTATAATATTATATATATATATATATATATATATATATAGTTGTGCATATACTATTCTACATAATTTTCTCTGATTTTACAATCCTACATAATGGTCTTTTTTAAGGGCATAATAGATATAGAATTTTCTGTTATTTAAAACTTCTGAAGAGATACAAGAAAAGATTATCTCCCTTAGATAATTCTAATGTCTGTTAGGAATCCCTAGGGTGTCACATGACAGTCCAGAAACCCCTTCTAGACCACTTTTTGCCTCTGTTCTTTGAATAGTAGATTAGTTTGGTTTGGTTTTATGGCATATCAACCATTGTAGGTTATTTAATGCCAAATCCAGTTTATTCATATATATTAAATATATATGATTTATAAATATAAGTCAACAAAGTTAAATAGTTCCAAGTTCTCTATCTATTCAATTAATCAAACATTTGTTTACACACATTTAAATGATCAAACAGTTCTATTTCAAACAGTTCATTTTAGCATAAGTCAAAGTTAAATGGTTCTAAGTATTGCTATGTATCACTAACATCAGTCAGTTGTTTACACACAGTTCAATGAGCTAAAATTTCTATTTCAAACAATTCAATTTAGCATAGATCAAAGTTAAGCGGTTCCAAGTATTGCTATGTATCACTAACAATTCAATTAAACATTAGTCATTTGTTTACATACAGTAAAACGATCAAACAGTTCTTTTTTAAATGTTTCAATTTAGCATAAGTCATTCATTTTCACTCAGTTAAAATGTCAAACAGTTCTACTTGACCCATAGATAGGACCCTTTCAGGTGTTACCACTTCAGGCCAGAGTGAACCTGGGAGTAATGGTAATGAAGAGGTAATCACCATCAGATTAGTGTCATATCCAGGGCACTCATTGGAGAAGGATCTTACCTCTCTGCAGAGATGCAATCGGTGTATTCTATAGTCCCAGCTGATTGGACTCTTTGAACAGTAGAGACATTGTCTCTGACCCCTGCCAGGAAATGGTAAAGCTACATGGCCATATTACCAACACTTATCAAGTAAACTTTTTCGATTTTTATACCTGCTCTACATACTGCTTGTTCATGGAACAATATGTGTATCTTTTTATCACATGAGACACATTCATGTATTCTTTCTTTTAATACCATTGGTATGTATATTGTTTATATTAAATGTTCTTTAATGTATCCATGAGCTTATTTTATCTTTCCTTCTATTGTGTTCAGCATTAGTAAATCACAGATATTCTAATGCTAATATTGCCCCTCGATGCATGAGTGTAAAGAAGATTAAGGTTCGCTGTGAGTGTCTGCAATTTGAAGTAGAAAAATAATAAACAACAATTTAATCCCTTTACACAAAATTTAATAGTTTTGTTAGGGTAACCTGCAAGCAATACATATATAAAATTCTTTAGGTCCCCTGTCCATTTATGGGGTGGTGAAAGTTTGCAGGCCTTTGTCAGTAAGAAAAGTGTGAGTGTACATGTATTTGGCCTGCTAATTCAGAAAAAGAGGTAACAATGATCAGCTCATTCTGTGTTGTTAACTCCTTGGAAGCTGCAGGTTAAAGGGAGGGAATTCCCTTTTTTACTTGCAGAAGGTTGGGATTTTTGTATCCTTCTACCGGTGGATTTGATTGGTTCAGTTCAACCAATTTACTTTTATGAGGGAATTCATCTGCCAGTGAAAAATACATCTAATCACTACCACATGAGAACTCAACTAAATATCTTCACTAAGACTAAGCATACTAATACTTCAATATAAAATGCTATAATCTAATTGTCTTAAATTATTTTTTACTCATATATCATTATATATATATATATATATATATATAGGTTTTATTATAATTGTTTTCCTTTGTAACAATGAAAACAAGGTAGAGGATTAAGTGTTACATTTACTTAATAATGGAAATTATGTGTCTATCTGTAACATCATCACCAATATCACAACTGCCTTAGTTATTTACATTAAATTCTCAATGATTATTAAATAATAATCATTTAATCTTAATTAGCATCTTATTTATTAAAGTCTAGCAAAGTTAGATTTACCTTAAAACAGTCTTTGTTATCAATGCATTTAAAATCCTGAAATGTGTATCATATGTCACTAAGAAATAAAAGTTTACACAGTATATGGTTTTGATAATTTGCATACTGGTTTTAACAAAACCAGGTTTGATAAACAATCCTTTGGAGTTATTGATTTTTATTATGGTTTTATTCTCAAACTTATTAAAAGCAATTAGATGTATAATTTTACATAGAAGCCAGTTAAAATTGTAGCAGTCACAGATCTATTTTCTCTCACGAATCAATGCCCCCGCCAAGTGATTCGGCCACACAAACCAATCAGTGGGCAGAGCACATTGATTCCGTCTTCCTCTCAAGAACTATTTTTTTTAGCCCTTTTTGGAAGTCGGCCAGCAGAACAGAGAGCACAAGACCAGCAAAGAAGAAAGACCACTCTCCTGTAGCCTGCCACAGGAACCCAGCATTGATGATCTTCAATAAAAGATAATTGTTGCCACAGATACCCACTAAAGAAGATAATGGTGGCTACCAGCTACACACACAAAAGAACTAAATGCTGCTACCTGCAACACACTAAAGAACTAAAGAACTGGTGTATTACCTGTGACACTGCTACCTGATACCCAAAAAGAACCTTTTCTCATTCTGACACAAGTCTACTTCTGTCATAAAAATAAACCATTCATTGTTGTTCTTCAAAGAAGTTTTGTTATTTTGTTCAGCGCTACACAAATAACTACAAATTAACTTATAGTGTATGTGAGCCACCCATATACTAAAAAATAAAATAAGTGTAATCTTTTCATAAGTTCTTATTTAGTTTTGTTAATCTTTCAAATATAATATTTTATTACATCAAAATTTAAGTACTTACACCAAGTAGAGGGTGCATATTTTTATTAGTTTACTTAATTTTAGGAAGTATTAAACAGAGCAATAAAGTTTTTTAAAAAATATTTTACAAGTAAAATGGAATTGCAAAATTACTTTAAAATTGTCATTTTTTGACAACATGGATGATGATGATGAGTAATAGAATAAAAGATTTGATTGTACAAAAAATGGTTATATCTTTTAATAAATTTACAAGGGAAACTGATTTACTTATTATTATAATCATTATTATTATTATTATTATTATAAGGATGATGATGATATTGATGTTGTCAATATGACTTATTTTTAAAAGAAGTTAAAATGACAAATACTTACAATGTACAAAACGACAAGATAAATGTTGACAGCCATGTCAAAAAGGGCCAAGAACCAAACAAAAAATTGTAAAATTCTGGAAATAGAAACAATAACCAAAAACAATGATAAAAAACTTTCTTTAATGAAATAAAAGAATAAACATAAAATTTAAAAAATAAACAATAAAAAAATATTTTTCATTATTTGTTTTTCTTTGTGAAATTTTTGCCAGCTTGAAGTTTTTATATCTTAAGAGCAAGACAAGGACTGATGCCTACACAAAATAGACTTATTAAAGTGGATGGGTCAAGAATGCCCAGATTACTAATTATATTAAAACTAACAATTGTCCTCAAATAACAGATATTATTATTATTATTATTATAATGATATTATTCTTCTTCTGTTTTTTTTTATATTAAATACAGTATCATCCATAAATAAATGACAATGTGGCAAACTAATCTTTGTAAATACAGTATTGCCCATAAATAAGTACTCTCCTAACAATTTTTTATAAAGTTTTCTTCTAAACCAAAGATACAAGAATTTTATTATTTATAGTGGTTTTACAAAAAACGGATACTATAGGATATATTGTCAGTGATGTTATCAGGGGGTTGAATCTTTTGACATCAGTCTCCCTTACTACAGTGACTCAGCTGAAGTTGATCATGTTTCAACCTGTATCCCAACAGCAGTGTTCCATCATTGCAAATGACTTTTATATGGCTTCAGGATTTGTTCAGATTGTGAATTTCTCTATATATGTATTAGCTGTTTGTGTATCAATTTCCTCCAATGCTGCATATTGAGTACAGGCAAATTATTTACTTTAACACCAATGGATTTTAAAGCGATTTTGGTATGCTTTTAATTTCTGATATTAGTTGTGTTTTAATTTTTTTCCCCCTAATGCATTTTTAGGCTACATGCATTTTTGCACACCTTTCCATAGTGGAATATTATACAACCAAAATAGATATTATTAGGTATTATTTATTACCAAACTCTACAGCACTGAAATTCTCTAACCAAAAATGTGAATATGTTGCAGTCCAAAAATAAGTAACCCTTTTTATATATAAATATATATTTATGCAATGTTATTTTTCATCACAGAATTTAAAAGCTGTAAAATTTGGTAAGAAATAATATCTAATAATATTTGATTTGAGTGGATAATTTTTCATTAGATATAATAAAATTCTGGTATCTTTGGTTTAGAATTAAATGAACTTTTTATAAAAATGTGTTACTTATTTATGGGGGATATCATATTTGCAATTATAATATAAATTATATAAATAGGATATGACTCAACATGAAGCTTAATGACATTTGAATGTGTAAAAATAAAAAGGAAAAAAGAAACAAAATAGAAGTAATCTTTACTTACTTGCCATTACGAAAACTTCCCATGACTCTTGTGCTATTTGTAAAATGAAGAATGGGGAAAAGAGCAAAAGGCAATTCAACACTTTGCAGTACATTAAGCCAGTTGTTCATGATATCGAGATAACGAGTAGCAAGTGTTGCCACTAGAATGGTTGGAACCATTGCAATGGATCGGGTCAGCAGAACACGTTTCCACTTGGCCCAATGTATATTCAAAAAACCCTACAACAAAGAACATTTTATATTTCAATCACTAAAGAATTCATGACAAAAAAAAACATGGCTTAAATACATTGGAAAGTATCCAGTTATTTTAAATATCTCTGGACTCGGTCAAGAGACCATGATATAACTTAGCAACCAAAGGGAACCGTACTATGCATATATGGATAAATGATTACTCAGTTGGCAGTGACATGAGCTTGTGTACTCAGTTGAAAGTGACATGAGCTTGTGTACTGTGTGATTATTTTGTTCATAAAGAACAAGATTAAAATGTATGTAATGAAGCAGTAGATTTTTATCCCTAAAGAAAACTTGGCAGATTGTTTTCAAAAGTGGAAAAGGTGCTGGGATAAGTATAGAAGATCCCAAGAGGAGTAGCGGGGGGCTTAGAATAATGCTTCATTATTGTCATAAGAAAATGGAATCAGTAACCCAAGTTCAAATCCTGGATAAGGCTGTTTATATTTGATTTTGCCCTAATGTCCCTGGGAAAGGCATTCATCAATCTGTTCTCCCATCAGATATGGGTAAATAGTAACACAGACTGGGTTCTTAAGCTTTGGTTAGGCAACCAGTTTAGGAGAAGGGAAACTGAATTTAAACCAGCTTTATTCCACTAAAAATTGACCTGTCATTAGTGGTTTTGGTTACATGCATATCCATAGCTGGAAGAAAAATAGTTTATTGGTTTTGTTTGTTTTTTTGTTTAATGGCATATCAAGTTTCATGGGTTATTTAATGTCAAAGTCATCCTAGTAGAAGAACAGCAGTGATACTATTTAACCCATAGCATTTTTATAGACTGTATTTGTATTCTCAAAATAATTTTCATATCATATTAGTAAATATCTATGATGAGTGTGATTGACATAGTTTAGGTTTGACACAAGGCCACAAGTATGAGGCACCTAGTGAGAACTGAAATCACTACCCAGTGATACAGATGAGGCTAGCTTATTAACCATTACCTTCATTAAGATGAAGTATTCAGGTAGTTTGAGTTTTATTTAACGGCATATCAACCTATGTGGGTCATTTAATGCCAAAGGGATTAAACTGATTTTGTTTTTGTGCATGTTTTAGAATTTAGGGTATGAATTTTGGTTGTGTTTTATTATATTTGGCTAGATTTTGATTAGTTTGGTTTGGTCTGGTTTGATAGCATGTCAACCATTTCAGATTACTCAATGCCAAATCCATTTTTATACTTATATAAATACAGTTTTCTTTACACTCAATAAAATGTAAAAACAGTTCCATTTCAAACAATTCAGTTTAACATAAGTATGCAGTTCAAATGTCAAAAACAGTTCTTTGTAAGTTGATTTGGTTTTATGTCATATCAAACATTGCAAATTGTTCAATGCCAAATCCTGTTTAGACTTATATATTAAATACACATAGTGTGTGAACATTTTTCAAATAACATTTTTGAATAAACCTGAGTTCATTTTTCTTCAAAGCCAAATGATTTCAGGCATTTCTTGTTATATGAATCATTCTGTTTACTTCTCCTCACTTGCTCGAACACAGCCAAATGATTTCCAGAGTTTCAGTGACAGTTTAACATCAGTCATTTGTTTGTACACATTTAAATAGATATGTATATATAAGAGATTAACATTTAAAAAGGTGAGAAAACTTATAAGTTGGCCCACAGTTTTATAGTTTCAAGTATTATAGTTATTTAATACTTCTTCAAGATTAAAGCTGGCAACTATGCGGTCTGTATTGCTATCTATGCTTTCTATACTATATGTTCTTCGTAGGGGTTTTGTTGATCCCTGGGCATTGCAGGGCTTGATTCATATAGATGACTTTGTTCTTGAGGGCATTTTGATTGTGCTTCCTGGTTTTTCATTTTTCATTCTTGTGTTCATTTGTATTTTCCCAGTTTGGCAAATGGAAGCCTCCATTTCCATGGGCTCAAATCTGTCCTTTCTTGGGGTGGTTCTCATTCTTGAGCTGGATTTATTTTTTTCCTGTTTTGTACCATGTCCTTGCCCGTCGGTGGGGGAGTCCCTTTAGTTTTCTTTTTGGGTGGGGTCTATAGTGGCCCAGCAACAAAATTTTGTGGTTCCGCTTGTTTCACACATATAACAGCTTTGTTTTTTGTTTATTGGGATATTTTTTTTTGTCACTTCCACATATTTTGTAGTCTCTACCATCCTTCTTGCTTCTGGGTAGGTGATATTTTTGAGTATGTTTTAGTTTGGTAATCTCTTTTTCTTTCTTCCATACCTCACAATCTCTAGAACCAGCGCCATGGTTTCCTTGGCAGTTGGCACATTTGTAGTCTTTTTGGCAGTTGTTGTGCATGTCATATTCTCCACATCTTCCACTTACTGGTGGTCGTATACATTGGTCCTGGTGGTACCCAAACCTCTGACATTTGTAGCATCTTAAGGGATTTGGCATATCAGGTTCTACATTTATTTTTTGGTATCCAATTTTAATTTCTTTATGAATTTTGTGGGTGTTAAAGGTCCTGATATATGTATTTGTATCTATTGTTTCTCCAGTTTTTCTTTTTATTTGTATTCTTTGGATTTCCATGACATGTTGGTTTTGATTTCATCTAATGTACATAAGGAAAGTTCATGGCTTTTTACATCTCCTTTACATGTATTCAGGGAATTGTGAGGATAGGTTTTTATTTTTATGTTGTCAATGTGTTTCCATTTTAATATTTTGTCAGCTTGGTTTTTATTGCAGATTTCTATTAGTAGTATTCCATTTTTAAGTTTTTTAACTGTTTTTGGTTTTAAACTTTTTAATAAATTTTTTTCCTATTTTGAATGGAGACAGTTTGCTTAGAGTAATTTCTTCAACTGATTCCATCACTATGAAAGACTGGAAATAATTTGATTTTTCTTCTGTCTCACAGTCAGAACTTTTCAAGAGTTTTTTTTTTTTATTAGCTTGGGTTTTGTTTGCGTTATCCATATAATTAGATGCGAGTTTCATTGAACATGCTCCCCACCCACCTCGGAGTCCCATGCAGAGATGTGCCAGGGGGAAACCCATTCGCCTAGCAACATCAGGGCTACATGTTCAATATACTCATGCTGGTGTAAGATAATTTTATTTTGTCCTTTGGTTTTTGTTACCAAGTTAACTACTTGCCCAGGGACAGAATGGGCTGCAAGTCTTTCCACAGCATGATTGACCCTACAGTCATCATTCTCATTTGGATTTTTACACAAATCCAAAAGAGGGCTGACATGACCAGCTGATTGATTGAATCAGGCCTCTCCGACTGCCCATCTAGCCCAGTAAGGGCCAAAGTGAAGTGTTGCAAGTCACATGGCTTTTTTAATTGCAAGATCACAGACTGCTCAGCCACCAGAATCCCATCCTCAAGTATTACAGGTCGCCACCCACAGCCAACAGGTAGCCTCGTTGGTTTTTTTTTACCCCTTTGCAGAGGTGCAGTTGGCGTAATCTACAACCCCAGCCAACTGGGTGGATTCAGGTAGTAACCAAACATAACTTAGTCTGGCACAAATCCATAATTATGAGTATTAAAGTCAGTAATCTGTGAAACTAGCTTGCTAACTACAAGCTTATAGCACAGTGCCCCTCTCATGATGCATATAAGTGCAATATTCTTTTAGATCTACAAATTTACATTAATTTATACACTGGTGGACAAAAAATAAATTAGCCTAGGTCATCTTTTTGTTACTTTTTAAAATGTCAGTTAAAACTGTCTGAGCCTTGTGTAACAGTACATCCTCAGTGCTATACTACATAAACTATATCAAACAAAAAAAAGTTTATTGCTATATGACTGCTGCTGATAATATAACACTATGAGCAAAAAAAAAATCTCCAGTTATTTTTGAAACTTTTTAAAATGTCACTTCAGTAAATAAAGATTTGAGATTTTTAATAGAATTTTTCTATTTTCAAAACTTAATAGTAATGAAGTATCCATGGTTTAAATTGAAAATGTCATCAAAATAGAAATGCCTTATTTATTGAAAAAAAAATTGTAGAATAGGATGCAATATATACAGATTTTTCATATCTTAAATAGTGAAAATGTACAGTTATCTTTGGTCTACAGTTTGGAAAAACTAAGAAAAGTGGGTTCAGGTCGTCCAAAGGTTACCGTGATAAAAGATGATCAATAAAGAAAATCTCAAAAAAACTCAGATAAACTTGGCCTAAGAGTTCAGAACTAGTGTTTGGTAGACTATCTCAAATAACTATTTCAAAAAGACTCAAAGAAAATGGAATAATGTTAAAAATATGCACTAAGAAGTCAAAAAAGAATGTCAAGGGCAAATTGCATTTTGCAGCAGAATATTGTAATTTTCATATAAATTAGTTTGAGAGCATAATATGATTAGAGGAGTCAAAATTTTGCCTTTAAAGTGATGCTCTGGAATATTGATTTGGAAGGTCAGTTGGAAAGTTATCGCCAGAATATCTGAAAACAATGATTAAACATGAAAATGGTGGAATAATGGTATAGAGAGCTTTCTTGTGTTTTGGAGCTGGTGAACTAATTTGATGCAACAAGCATATCAAAGCTAAAGAATACATTAATATTCTTGAGAAAGGACTATGACAAAAAATAAAAAGATGTTCTCTTTGGCAAATTGAGCAGATATCACTTTTCAACATGAGGATGCACCTCATCATATGGCTAAGTTTACAAAACAGTGGTTTTATAAAAACTCATTACAATTGATGTGAAGGTTTGGACAAAGTTCAGACTTAAATCCAATTAAAAATATTTCAAGTTTAATAAAACAAAAGCTATCTGGTAAGATGTTTTCAAAAGAAGATATGCTGTAAATGTGACACTATTGATGGTAGTATACAAACTTAGCTCTATGTATGGACACATAGGTAGTCATGAGTACAGGTATGCATGTATGTGCAGGTGTATACATGTGTATGATTGTGAGTTGACCATAAGAATGAATATACATATGTGTGTGTTCATCTTGGGTCCAAGACATATTTGTGTGCAAACCATTGATTTAGCATTATCAGTATAAAGTGCAGATGTCAGATAAAAGTGGATCTGTGATTTAAAATTTTTTATTATCACACCTTTTAGAGTCTCTTGGAAACATAGTGTCTTGTAGTACTTTTATGTCTAGTCTATGGTTGGCCGAAAATAGGAATGATCACCCCTGTATATATACAAGAGGGTCAGTCTGAAAAACGGGACAGACAGAGAAGGTATACAGAGACAGAGAGACATGCAGAGAGGCTGAAAGAATAGAACAGAGATCAGAAAACCTAGCAGTTAGCGTTAGTTTTAGTTAAAAGAATTTTGCCAGCTGCCTACATTGTGAAATGTTGTTTACACTTCTTCCTCTTTATAAACAAAATTTATACAGCTTTTTGTTTTTGTCTTGTTCTTCCCTTTGTGGACAGTCTTGGACTCATTTCAACCTGCAGAAAACCTGCAAACACGATGTGGGATAAGATTTTCATTCTGCAAAGTGCATGATCCAAGGATGTATTTCCACATAGGAAGTAATTAAGAATGAGTGGGAAAAGATTTTTCTTAAACAATGTAAGAAACTGACAGACAGCATGTCGATAAAAATTGCTTTGCTCAAAAAATTCTATAGAATTTATCCCATATTTATCAAGTATGATGGCTGATAGGAACAGATGACATGAGAGAGTCAATGAAATCCATGCCAATGATAATGTTGTCTACATATCAAAAGATTTGTTTTGTATTTTTCTTACTTCTCTCATAAAACTATAAATATGACCCAGGCTCATTTTTGTTGCCCACCTATGTATACCCTCCACTAACTGAAGTGTTACTGCCCAAATGAATTTATAGCCTTTCTTTTTTTAATATGAAAAATAAAATGAAAAAAGTCAGTTGGAAATTTAAAAAATAGAATTCCATTTAAAAAATAAGTGCACCTAACTGCATGAACATAAAAGACATTTATTAGAGTTATAAAATGTTTGAAAGTTTTTTTTCATATATCAGAACAGAAAGTCAACTTACCTCCATTATAAACTGACCGGCATAAGTACCCTATATAAATAATAAAAAAAAAATTATATACATATATCTACTTATTTATAAAATAAAATGTGATGTGATTTATCAGTCATAGAACCTGGTCCCATTACAGAGCAATGAGAAATTTATATTATGAGGGTAACACAAGGGGTATTGAGGTCACTTGAAGTAAAAGAGAGAAAGACTACACGACTCCTTTCTCTTTCACTTACTTTATTATTTACTAAGCTTTGCTTAGATATGACACAGCCCTCAGGTTATGTACACTACCTGCTGTTGCTTAAGTAGTCACTCTAAGTATTGAACAGGTTCATCAATGCTTAACTCATAGGAACTGATGCTTCTAGCATGACTTGACTGTATGTCTTTTGCTTTATTTACTTCTGTTTCCTTGAGTGATTTGAAAAGATTTCAGTCACCTAATGCCCCTGCATTCTAAACATGCCAATACAACCAGTGTACGTATAGTATGGTTATGTGATTTATAACTCACAGTATACATACAATTAAAAGAATATTTAGTCCTATTCAGCAAGAAATCCAAGAGATAATATTTATAACATAACAACTTTATTAATATATAACCAAATAAGAACAAAGATACAAAAAAGGAAGATAGGTGTGTGCGTAATAAAATGATATATGGTATTTTCATAATTTTGAGATGAAGCAAGGTTTTTATCATTCTCTACACATTTCAGACTACCATACTCACAACATTTCACCCACTGTAATACCAGGGGAAAAGGCAAAAGTAGCTGATGCAAGATATTCCTTAGGCAAGGATGGCAGTGATTAAATAAAGAGTTAAGTTCAGAATTTCTGGAGGGTTACCAAGTATGACAAAAGGCACTTGCAGACAGTAGCTGAAACATTATCAGTATAGCAACCAAGATAAGTATAGCAGTCTGCAATGGTCTATTTTACCTACTTGACAATGTTCCTTTGTCATGATGACATTTTACAAGATGTAAGAAAATCTAATTGATTTTGAAATGGCTTATCCCCAAATAACAACACGGCTTGGAAGATTTGGCATTTGTGAATTTACTTTTCATAATTAGAAATGAAAGTGATATGTTTGTTTAGGATTATATAAAAAGTTAATAATGGAGCATTCAGTAGTTATATAAAGCAGATATCTATTAAATAAAGCCAAAATGATATTCCATAGTGACACAGCCCATACTAAAACACATATTGAAATTCATTAGAAATGATTTTATAATAGAAATACATTAGAATTGCTGTAAACACTTCAGAAAACCTTTTTGAGACTCAGGATACCAAAAATCAATAATAAACAAAAATATCAATATGTAGCTATCCAAAAATAATTACACCTAATATGAGGTCATATACAAGGTCATTCAATAAATTAAGATATTTTTTGAAAAAAAGCAAAGTAAATTTCTTTTTCAGAATTTTTTCTATAAATTTAAACTCTGCATTGTTTGGAACTGGTTTAGAGCAAAATTATTTTAATCACCCCCAAAATATTTGTTTTGTGGCTATTCAATATGGGAGTAAATCCAACAATGTTTCAGGCTTGAATTTTTGCTGGCTGGGAAATGCAAATTATGTGAAATTTATAGAACAAAGTGTGATGTGTACAAAGAAGCTAGTTTTAGTCAAGAAATATTTATAAATGGGCTAAACATAAGTTTGCCACTATGAGTGAGTCAAAAAAACAGTTCATGGAGTAGAAACACACAAACTCTCCAGTAAAGAAAGAGTTCTGGACACAGTAGTCAGTAAAGAACGTCATGCTGATAGTCTTCTGGGATATAAAAGTGTCCATCTTAACTGATTTTCTTAAAAAAGGTGCAACTGTAAACAGTGCTTCCAATTGTCAACTCCTTAGGCAAAATCCAACTTATTGAATAATCGCTGTATTTATCAAATTTTATTCGATATTAACATGTTTTACTTACGGTCATAGTAGAACTCTGTCCAGAAGCCAAGACACCAACTCCCCATATTATTTTCATAGCCAAAGAGTAATTTTTGGCAATCCATATACCCTGTAAATTAAATTAAAAAAATAGTTATCAGTCAAATACAGTTTTGATATCTATACATCTTTTAGCAAGGTTACTCAGCAACCTAGGAAAAATCAATTTTTTTTCACTGAAGGAAAAGATTCAAAGTGTTTCATTTTCCTTCATCTTCCTTCAATCACAAATAATTATTTTATCTTTCACATAATTGCAATGGTTCAGATTTACTATTGTTATATTCATGCATGGGAGGAGAGACAGAGAGAGGGTGGAAGAGGGGCAACTTACTGACCAGGATGTTATACTACCTGTTAGATAGGAGGGGGTGTAAGAAATAGAATCAACAAATGGGCAGAATTTATATACAGAAATGTACAAGATGGTTCCTTTTTTTTATATCATCAGGGTGAGTCAAAAGTTTTGCAATATTTTCATAATTTGGGGCACAATTTGGCAGCTCCAGATCTTTTGCTGAAGTCACAAAGGTGATGAACCACACAGGACTGAGAGATGCCAAGCTCACCTGATACTCTCTGAGTGCAACAAGTTCAGTCTCCTTTTCAAGCAACTATATAGTTTCAAGTAACTATTTCTATTTGATAGTAATTTGTTTGCATACATTTATATAGTTGCATGTATTCCTATCAAATACAAATAATTTTTAAATAGACCTATTTGACCCATAGATGAGACCCTAACAGTGACTACCACTCATGATCAGAGAGGACCTGTGAGTATCAGCAATGAAAGGGTACTCCACACTCCTCAGATATTTAAAACTGGAGCTTCATCACTGGATGTAGTTTAGTGTCATACCCAGGGTATAACTTTTTTCTTTTGAGTGGGGGTTGGTTTTAGCCCTCTGCCGGGCCTACAGTTAGCATAAACTTTGTTTTGTGTATGAAGGCCAAGAAATAAATACTTACAGCATTGTAGAGTGTTGGATCTTGTCCATTGAATGCTGCAGCAAACACAGACACCACAAACAGGTTAATGATGAATGAGACGAAAAGAGCAATACCTGCAAATTTAAAATAATTTTAATTGAATATCATTTTGATTTTAATTAAATATAATTTTCAGTGTTTACATGATGGCTGTTGGTATTGATATTATAGAGAAAATGAACAAACTTTTTTGTTTTCTCTCTATACCTATTAACTCTCTCACACATGCAAAATGTGACACAAGGTCAATTTCTAAGTGGAGTTTAATTGGTTTGAAAGACTTTTTGAGTTTTCCTTTTTCTAGACTGGTTGCAAGTAAAAGGTTAAAGAGCCCAGTCTACCATACTATTTACCCATAGCTGGAGAGAAAATAGTTGGATTCATACCTTTACCAAGAGTAATAATGCAATGTGAAATACAGTCTTGTCCAATACTTGAACTTGCCTTGTCCATTTTCTATGACAGTAACCATTACACCACAAGCACCACTATTTTTGCTCTATACAAGATTTGTTCAGAAAGTATGGTATTTACCAAGTTAGATTTGGTTGGTTGGGTTTTATGGCATATCAACCTTTGTCGGTTATTTAATGCCAAATCCATTTTTATACAAATAGTCAGTTCTATTTCAAACAATTCAGTTTAGCATGAGTACACAGTTTAATTGTCAAAAACACTTCTATTTCAAGCTATTCAGTTTAGTCAAACAGTTCTAATTCAGACAATTCAGTTAGTATAATTATAGATTTTGTCCACACACAGTTAAATGTCAAAAGTGTTCAATTTCAAACAATTCAGTTTAACATAAGTACAGTTTCAATGTCAAAAACAGTGCTATTTCAAACAATTTAGTTCAGCATAAGTACACAGTTTCAATGACAAAACAGTTCTATTTAAAGCAGTTTGGAGGGTTTCACCCCTCTGCAGTGGTGCAGTCGGTGTATTCTACAGCCCCAGCTGAATGGGCAAACCAATACAGAACTGAACAATAAATGGAACATTAATTTTCTTCAAAATAGTCCCCCGTTACATTCAACTCACTGATTCCAGCAATTAGTCAAAGCATAAATATATAAATTGAATTTGACAATTTTAAAATCAAAGATAGAGTTTCACAATTTTAAAATTAAAGATGGAGTTTCAAGAAAAATTGAAAGATGAAATAATGATTATTAACTATTATCGATTAAGATGAAATAACAACAATATAGTCACATTTCAGCACAAAGTTAATTGTAATGGATTGAAAGACTGGATGATAGAAATCTTACAAAAGAAAAGGGTCTGTTTGCCTGCCATACAAATCAGCATACAAAGTTTTTGCTTTCATTAAGGAGAAATATGTAACTAATTCATCTACCCAAGCAGAAAAGAAAGAAAGCTAACTTACTTGATTCAACACCATAGTATTTATTTGCCTCCTTGATTTGTTGAGGGCTACTGCGATCAACTGCTCGACTCTAAACAAAAGAAAAAAATCCAGTCAGGATTTTTACGAATACTCATAAAATGCAAAGGTTATTTTCAAATTTCAGAACAACAGAAATAAAGATTTTTCTTTTCAGAGAAGCAATAACTCTTAGGCCATTATTTGGTTGGTGGTTTTGTGAAGTTATTTAAAGTCAAATTCAGTTTTTTGGTTTTAAAAGCGTTTATATGGTGGCTTTAAATAACTAATCATAATAAACATTTGTAAACGATTATAGCTCCAAGTAACTATTATCAATACAAATAATTTGCACATAATTATATGGTTTTAAGTATTCCTATCAGATAAAAATAATTCATACACAATTACATCATGATTAATTTTAATGGCATGTCAACTTGTCAAGAGTTATTTTATGCTTAGAGGTTTGGGAATTGCATTAATTTATGTTCATATTTACATTTTTTGTGTAGTTATTTTTTAACAAAAATTATCTACTTTCCACTGAAATGAAAAAACTGAATATGTTCGGGCTATTTAAAGAATTGCTTAATACATTTTACTAACATTAGCTAAAGACACAAACATGATAATCCAGTGAGGAAATCTTTGGCAAAAAGGTTGCAAGGGAGTTTTCTGTATGATAGAACTTATCCTTCAACCATAGAAATTTTTAGAATGTTTAGTAAGAATTTTGATAAAGTGTGATGTTTGAGAAGAGTGGGGTTGATTGAATGGGTTAATTTGTGGGCTGGAGGGTTGGTTGTTGTTGATTGGTTAGAGGGTTGAATGGTTGGTTAATTGGGGGTTTTGGTTGGTTGATAGGGGGTGAGGCAGTTGGTTGTGGATTGGAGGGTTGGTTGTTGTGTTGATTGGTTAGAGGATTGGTTGGTTGGTTGGGAGTTTGGTTAGAGGGTTGGTTGATAAGTTGATTGGGGGTTTGGTTGGTGGGTTCTTACCAGAACCAGAGAACTGTGTAGATATATGTTATGTGGCATGATAACTGCACCAATAATTCCCACCATTTGTTGGATGGCATTTTTGTCACAACCAGAGCACCAAGGAATGGCAAGACCTTTCAGAATTGCAATTGCATCAGGCTTCACAGTAAAAAACTGCAAAAACAATAAAACATTTATTTAAAAGACATTATTTAGAATTGGTAGTTTATATAACATGTTATATGATACTGTGTTATATTTCATATGATACTGTGATGAGTTGTATTTACCTGAAACAAAGAGTTTGGTTTAATTTGGTTAGATTTTATGGCACATCAACCATTGTAGGTTATTTAATGCCAAATCCATTTTATACATTTAAGCAGTTATATTTTAAATAGTTCACTTTACCATAAGTATGCAGTTTAATTCTATTTGACCCATAGATTAGGACCCTATCAGGTGCTACCACTCCAGGCCAGAGTGAACCAGGGAGCGATGACAATGAAGGGGTACTCTGCATTCCCCAAAACTCCAGCATTACTGGAGCCTTACTATCAGATTGTTTAGTGTCATATCCAGGACACTTGTTGGGGAGTCTTACCCCTCTACAGAGATGCAGTCAGTGTATTCTACAGCCTCAGCTGACTGGGTTTCTGAAGCAAAAATCATCATCATCATGTCGCGCCACCAGCGCAGATATCCCTGACCCTCTCTCGCCATTTCTCCCTATCATTCATCGCCTCCGGCAGGTCTTCAGGGTTACATCCTGTGTCCTCACATAGTTGCTGTATGTAAGTTCGTGCTGGTCATCCTACTTTTGCACATCCATATGTGGTGGTCCGCAGGAGTACATCGCTTATGAGGTCGTCCTTGCTTCTCCAGCAGTGTCCCACGTGTTAGACGAACCAGACACGCGAAGCAAAAAGGTTGCACTGATTCGTATGATTCTTGTATAAGTGACCATTTTAAATATGATCTGGGCACATGCAAGTATTCAAGTCTGCAATATTACTATTGCTCATGCATAACAATAAGTTGTTGTGTATATAAACAACAGATGGCAGTTCTGATAGAAACCATTGGAAATGAACCAGAACAAAAGTGACATTTGGTTAGAGCATATAGAACTAATCTTTGTGACAGAGTAATTAAATAAATATTGTTGTCATTGAAGGAACCAGAGTTTGTGATGAAGGAACATTAATTTTGTCTGCTTGTGTGAGAAGACACGAGAAACAAGTCTCATGGTATAGTTACACTATTATTTGGCTCAGTAACTGATGTAAAACTTTTGCTGATTGTTTGACTTAGTAAAAAAAACTTTTGCTGATTGTTTGACTCTTCTTAAATATTTAGTATTGTTCACTAGAGATATCATAGCTTGGGTTTATCAAAAACATGCAAGGTCAGCCAGAAAATTATCCATTCATTTAAAATTAATACAAAAAAGAACAAATGCTATCTAACGCAATAGTACTTTAGACCTCAAAAAGTACTGCTCTCTTGACCTCACACACTTATCCCAGCATCTCTTATATTTGTCAAAACTTTGTGAAAAGTACTCTTTAGAGATTGCTGTCAGCTATCTTATATTCTCCATAATTTCATTCATGTTCTAAAATCTTTTTCAACATCAGTTTTAACTTTGAGAATACTTGTAAGTTTTGCCTTATAAAAGTCAGATATTATTTCTCAAAAGATTGCTTTGTTTATAGATCAATCAATGTTATAGAATGTTAAAATCACAGCTTGTAATTTTTGCCTTAAAACTTGTAATGATAATAACTTGCATCAGAATCTCAGACAGAATTCATTAAATCTATATAAGTAAAAAAAAACAAATCTATATAAACTTACAATAAATAATAGTTCTAATAAAGATGTACATCTTCTTTTTTAAGTTGAGGAATTATATTGTGAATTGAATTACCACGACCAGAAAATCCGGCGAACACCGGCGCGACATATAGAAACAATGAAAAGCTGTTTTGACCTAATTAGGTCTCATCAGCAGTGTATACCATGATCTTCCCAACTGGAGATCAAACCAGCGACCACAGAATGCAGAGCTGAAACTCTACCACTGAGCCATCAATTCACATCACACATAAGTGACACCAAATTAACTAGTCATGGTAATTGTGTGACCAATTAACCTGAATGTGTCTGGTAAGTTACAGCCATAATCTTTACAGAGGACATGATCACCTTCAGGACCATGTCTTCCCAGGAGGATTGGAAACACACATCTGCATAATTATTATAACCTCAAGTGCAAAGATATAGATACATCCACAAGTTCTAATAAAGTCATCTTAATTCTTAATATAGATTTTTTGATATACCACTATTGGTAATGATTGTTGATAGGATTGATATTTAGTCACCAAATGTCAATATTAGCATTAGTATATCCATACTATACTAACACAACAGAAGGAAATAAGCTCATGGACACTTTTAATATATACAATAAACATACTAGTGGTATCAAAAGAAAGAATACATAAATGTGTCCCAACAGATGAAAATATACACATATTGTTCCATAAACAAGCAGTATATAGTTTGGTTACAAAATGAAAAAACTTACTAGATGAGGGAAAGTAAAATAGCCATGTGACTTTACCATTCCCTGGCAGTGTCCAGGACAAAGTGTCTCCTGTTCAAAGAATAGAGACAAATAAAGTCAAGTACAGGTTTCTAAAACTGCCATGTGACAACCCACAAGACCCCCCCCCAATAGACATGCTCTTTTTCTAAGGGAGACGATTATTTGATGTCTCCTTACTCCAGAATACAGAATAGATTCCACATGTTTTTCGAATTAAAACATAGTCTTTGTGCATAAATACAAGGGTCATTCAATGAACAAGGTGAATTTCGCCAAAGGAATTGGTAATAGGAAGCATTGTTTATAATTGCCCCTTTTTCAAGGAAATCAATAGAGAAGAGTCCTTTCGTGTCTTGGAAAACTATCAGCATTGACCTTCTTTAGTGACTACTGTGCCTGGAATATTATCTTTACCAGAGAGTCAGTATGTTTCCACTCCATGGACTGTCTTTTCAACTAACGCTCAGTGAGAAACCCATATTTAGCCCAATTTTTAAACATTTTTATTACTAAAACATGCCTCTTTGTAAAAGTAAAGTTGGCGACCTTAGTCGAGGGTGATCTGAAAGCTCCCTTTTCAATAGCTACTACACCAAGGTGTAGGGAAGGGTGCTACTCCTGTCCTTGGATTGCTCCACTTTACCCTTGATCCTTACCTTATAATGCTGAGTGTTAAGCAAGGCAGTATCAAGTACCATGTTTTAAATTTTTGGTATGACTCGACCTGGGATTGAACCCCAGTCTCCTGGACCATTGGCAAACACACTACTCATTAGGCCAATGGCCTGGTTCATATATTCTGTAAATTTCACATAGTTTTCATTTCTCAGTCAGCAAAAATTTGATGACAAACTTCTGTTCAAGCCTGGAACATTGTTTGATTTGTTGCCATTTTGAATAGCCTCAAAACAAATATTTTTGCAAGAAACCAATTTCAAACAATGCAGTGTTTATATTTATTGAAAAAAATAAAACATTTTGCTTTTGTCAAAAAATTCACTATATTCATTGAATGATTCTTGTACAAGTTCAAAAGCAAAATGGATTAATTTTTTTATACTGTTGATTCTTTTGATACAAATAATAATAATAGGTTAAAATAGAATGGACTGAAAAATCAAACATATTTGATTGACCATAATGTTAATTGATTTTAAATTAATTTATACATACCATATAAGAAAATGAAATTGCCATTGTTGTGATGAGGGCACCAAATAAAGCCTCCAGCTTACGGAGACCAGCACTTTCAAGAAACAGGAATGTAAAAGTGTCAATACCTGTGATTAACACACCAGCCCATATAGGGATTCTGAAAAAAAAATGTACATATGTTTGATTAAATAGGATATCTATCTTTCATCCATTCAAGTCTTTGTATGAATCATTTGACTTTTGGATGGAATGAATTTAGGAAAGCACCATATTTTTCCCCAAGTACTTTTGACCCCAACTAGAGTCATGTTTGGAGGAGCAAATAATGAAATGACAAATACAATGATGAGTCATATACATTCATAAAAAGAGTAGGAGGAAAAACAAGTGGGAGGGGAATTTCAGAAGAAAAGAATTTTACAAGAGGTAAGAGGAAGAATCGGATAAGTGCTATTGGCATTTTAGGATGTGGCTGCTATATTCAAAGTTGATCTTGTTTAAGTTTGTAAATCATTATATATATGAATTTAAGAAATTCAGAGTTTTTGTTTGTTTTTATTCTTTGTGTGATATGGAGTTGTTTTTAATAAGAATTTTTCTGTATTTAGAGAAGGGGTATGAATATGTTTTGTGGTGTTGAAAGATGGAACTAATGTCTGATAAGTGAAGTGTTACAACAATTGAGGCTTTGAAAACTTCACCTATCTGACACAAGCAACAAAAACAGAATAGGCAGACACAGAGTATCTGTTCTATTTAATCAAACATGTTTAAAAGAAAAAATGCTGCTTATATATATATATATATATGTACTGCATAAATTTTCAGCTTTATTTTTTTTTAAACTCTCATGAAAACTGTTTGAACTTTTTGCACAGTGGTAGAGATAAGACCACAGAGAGTGAGGTATTAGTTGGGGGAGGTTGGAAAGCTGTTGTTCCTATTACTTCTCTTTTTCTTGTAACTTGCAGATAATTAGGACTAGAAAAACCTATAAATTTTATCCCCCAGGACATTGTTTGGATCCTTCATTACAAGCATAAACCCTCTATCAACTATTTGACTTCAGGTTCTTTGCCATTTTTTTTTTGTTATACTCCCAAACATATTTTGGAGGGCATAGTGGTTAACATGCTGGACTGTGACATCATAGTAAGTGAGTTCAAACTCTAACCATGCTATTATGTTCACTTTCAGATTAATACCCTTGGGAAAGGTATGGACTCACTTATTCTCCCAGCTATGGGTTAAATAGTACCACTCTTGTTCTTTTACAAAGGTGGCTTTGGCATTAAATAACTCACAAAGGTTGATATGCCATTAAACAAAAGAAACCAAAACATATTTAGACAGCTTTGTATAATTTTATTAACAAGTTTGTGTACACTTTCTGAATGAATCCTTGTGATTATTGTGTCTCTTTTTTTCACGTTTGTTTTGTGGGTTCTTAAGTAGATCATTTATTTGGTTTAGTTTTATGGCATATTAACCATTGAAGGTTTTTTTAATTCCGAAGCCTCTTTATACATACATACATATATTTAATATATATGATTTGTAAATACATTTTGTTGATAATGTTTTTAAACACGCCTAAGCTCATTCTTTTCCACACATTTAATTGGTTCTGAGTATTACTATGTACCACTAACAATTCATTTAAACATCAGTCATTTGTTTACACACAGTTAAATGATCAAAAGAACTCTAATTTCAAACAATTCAATTTAGCATAAAACATTTGTTTGCACTCAGTTTAAATAGTTCAATTTGACCCATAGATAGGACCCTCTCAAATGCTACCACTTTGGGCCAGAGTGGACCTGGGAGTAATGACAATGAAGGAGTACTCCACATGAAGGAGTACTCCACATTCCCCAAAGCTCCAGCATTACTTGAGCCTTACCATCAGATTGTTTAATGTCATATCAGTGTTGTATACTCATATAATACAACTATACATATATACATATATATGCGGAATACATACTGATGCAATTGTAGAATATTAGTTAACTCAATAGAGTATATTAAAAAAAAAGACCCCCCTCAGTAATTCTGTTGAGGATAAATGGATGAATAGATACCACTCATGCAAATGAGTTGGATAGGTCCATTCTCGTGAAGTGAGCCAATCCACGTGCTGTACACATGCTGCTCATGCGCTCTTTAATAAAAGAGGTGAGCATTAGCTTGCTAGCTTTTCAAGGCGCCAGCCATTTGTGTTGACTATGCTTTTGACAAGTCTGGTCTTAATTTTGACCTCTTTTTAAAACAAAAACCAAAAAAAAAGTTCATTTTCTTTCAGCATTCGGATTTTACCATTCTTCCCACCGCCACGTCTTCTCCCGGCTGGGCTGAATTATTCTGACCTAGTTAGACAATTAAGTTAAGTTTTATTATTTTTTTACATTTTTGTTTTTCTTCCCCCTTCATATATACACCCCCACCTTTTTTCCCATAACAGCCTTTTATTTATGGCCGGCCGGTCGGACGGCTCGGCCATAAAGGCCCTATTTCCCCCTAGCAAGGGGGACCCCCCGACGACAAAAAAGAAGGCAAAATCGCCCTCCCCGAAAAATATCGCAGAAGAAAGTATTTCTTCAAAATCTCCCCCAAAGAATACGCCTCTATCAGAAAGGAATAGAAGTACACCCTCCCCCCATAAAAACGTCCCTCCTCCTGACCAAAAGAAGAGCTCTCCTTTGGAGAACGGCTCACCCCCCGCAGATAATGACAAGAAAGACAGCAACGAGAACATCTGGAAAGCCCCGCCAAAGATCCAGGTCGATGTCGTTGACTTGCTCCAGAGGGCAAGGGCCATATCCAGCCAAGTGCAGGAGCATGGCCTTTTGTTCAATTTGGAGGAAGTAAGACTCGACCAAAAGAAAAGAACGGTGTCTGTCTTTGTCGTGGACAAACGCTCAAGAAAGATCGTTAAGCCCGTCAAAGACATGGTACTGCGTCATTTATCCAGCCTGGGCGTAAAGGTTCTTGCTATTATAGCGGGATCCTCTTACGCTTTTTGGGATATACTGTTGCCAACTGAAGAAGAAGCCGTCGCCCTCACACGTAAAACGTTGGAAAACAAAGAATATCTGTTCCGAACAGAATATATGGGGCGACGGCGGACCACGGTCTCAGTATTCGAGGTTCCCAGCTTCCTGAGAGACGCGAATTTAGCCGCATTTATGCTAAATTTCGGCGACATCGTCTCGGCAACCCATGATGGAATGCGTGGGGAGTGGAGATTCGACTTGATGTTAGATGCAAAAACCTTCTACTCCGTTCCCAACTGGTTGGATGTGGAAGGGCGCAGGCTTCCGGTTATCGTCTCTGGACGAAAACCTGCCTGCTGGCACGGTGGCGAGATTGGTCACCTTTCTACAGTTTGCCCGGGGAAGAAGGCCCCGAAGAAGCCTGACCAGAATCCTGGCACCCCCCACCTGTTGTGAAAAACAACGAGAAAAAGGAGGCTCCCGTAGTCTCGCCCACATCAGCGGCATCAAAAAGCCCTGCTCCCCCTACGTCATCTACGGTTAATTCCGAAGAGGCGGGGGGCGAGTGGCTGACAGTGGGAAAAGGTGGGAGGAAGATCCAACCAGCGGATCCTCATTCCCGAAAGTCGACCCAGGTGGGCACCAACAGTTCCCCCACCGCTAAATCGTATGCCCAATTGTCAAAACCCCCACTCAGCAGCAAAAAATTCCCACCCAAAACTCCTCCCAAACAGTCCACTCCTCCCTTGGTCAGGTCTTTCAGCCCAGGCCGGGAGAAGTTCGAGAAGCTGCTAGAATTCAAGAAGCGGCTGGACCTGCAGAGGAAATCGACCCCTCAACCAGGACCCTCTCGATCCACCCCTTCATCACCCAAACAGCCCAGAACAATTAGACCTCCCTCCACACCTCCTCCAAAGTCCATGCCACCCCCTAACCTGACACCGCTGAAATACCACCTAAAGAAGGGACCCACCCCCCCTCCGCTGCCGTTGGAGTCGCAACCAACCAAGCCGTCACCGCCACCAGTAGCAGCAACAGCATCAACTTCACCCTCTTCATCTCCGAAGAAACGGCAGCGGAGTCCATCCATCGATAGCTCGGGGGATGAGGTCCCTAAACATCAGAAAAAAGAAAGGAGGGGGGTGAAGGAACAGCATCACTCTGGTCTTAACATTTGCCGGGTGGATGAGGGGGTCCTGGACCGTCATCATAAGGTCCAGCCGCAACTCATCAAAGACTTGAGGGTCCTCCACAATTTTAAGGAGGTGAACGGTAAAGATGTGGAGGACCCTCGAAGCTTCCCGGACGCATGGATCACCTCGGTCATACGTAAGGGCCGGGGGTCAGAAAGAGCAATGAGAATGCTTGCAGAAGCAAATGAGGCCCTCGGCCCTATCTCATTCATCAAAGATGATGAACTTTCATGTAAGGGACTCATTGGGAGGGTCCCTGTGGTGTTGCACCCTTCCCTGTATAGGGCGGTTAAACTAACCTTCCCGCGAGATATCGGGGGTCTCGCTCATGACGGAGCCATCACCAATGAGATGGCCACAGGGTCCATGAGCCAGACCGTCAGGGTCTTGACCCCTGCCATCTTTAGTCCGGGCACTCAACCCCTGTAATGTTCATGATGGATCTAAGATTGGCTAGTCTGAATGGCCGCGGCCTGAGGTCGGATTCGAGAAGATCCCATTTATTTTTATACCTCCAGCGTCGCGGCATTGATATATGTTGTTTGCAGGAGACTCGTTTTGACTTCAACTTCCATGAAGATATTCTGTCGAAGGACTATTTGTCCTTTTCAGCATGTTTTGATGGTCGTTCCAGAGGTGTCACCTGGCTGATAAGTAGACGTCTGGGCGCCACGTGTGCTCTTGTTCTTTCAGATCCGGCGGGCAGACTTTGCGTGGTGGACGTTACCATAAAGGATAAGGCGTTTCGGCTGATTGGGGTTTATGGACCCAGCGCTACTAGTGAGCTCCCTGCTTTTTTCCGGCGCATCGAGCCGTACGTTAGTCCGTCGAAGCGGGTAATTTTAGTGGGAGATTGGAACGCCGTCCTTGATCCCAATTTAGATAGAGGGGCTATTAGTTCGGGTACTAACACGTTGGATGCGAGATATTTTCGCGAGTTTGTACAGCGACTGGATCTCGCTGACAAATTTCGCGAAAGGCATCCAAATAAGTTAGTTTGGACTTGGACTGGTAGGGGCGCCTCGGCCCAGCTTTATAGCTATTTGGACCGAGTGTTAGTTAAGCGAGTCGACTTAGACTATTTAGGTGGTCCAAGTTTTGAGCCGTATAAAGATTCCGACCACAAATTTTTATGTGTGTCGATTAAATTAGATAAGGCTAGATGTAGGATGTCTGGTTACTGGAAATTCAACCTTTCCCTTTTGGCGGAGGCTGACTTCCGGAACCAGCTAGAACTAACGATAAAGCGGGAATTGACGGGGGCTATTATGGGAAATAGGTGGTGGGCTAACCTTAAGGATAGCATTAGATCCTTTGCTGCCGACTATAGTAGGAGACTCAAGTCAGCTAGGGTAGCGGAGCAAAGGTCGATTAAGGATAAGCTAGATAGGGCGGTTTTGGCGGGAGATAGTGGGCAAGTTAACGTAGCTAAGGCCGAGCTGGCCTCCTTGCAAATTAAGGAGTACCAAGCTCTGGTAGTTAGGGCTAGGTTAAAGAGAATGTCGTGCGAGGCGACGAATATGGCCCAGGAATTACGGGCCGAGGAACTGAGGCATGCTACTGATCGGCATATCGCCAGTGTCACATCGCCGGAGGGGCTCCGTCGAACTACAAACGAAGCCATCTGTGGTGAGTTCCGGCAGTATTTCTTGAAGCTTTTCACCAGGGAGCCCGGACTGAGTTCTGCTCAGTTCGACACCTATCTTGCCGACTTTCCTCGCCTTTCGGCGACTGAAGCGGCTGGGTGTGAGGGGCGCATAAAGGAGGAGGAGATTCGGGATGCACTGAAGTCGGTCGGGCTGGATAAGTCCCCCGGAATTGATGGTCTGCCCTATGAAGTGTACTTGAGGTTGTCGCACATGTTTGTCCCCTTGCTGGCAACCATCTATAACAACTGGATGAGGCAGGGTACTATACCCAGACGCTTCACCAGGGGTATAGTGAAGTTGCTTCGTAAGAACAAACATGGTGGGGATGGGATTAGTAACTTTCGCCCTTTAACGATGCTTAACACTGACTTAAAGATTTTGGCGAAGATCCTGGCAAACCGTTTGCAGACTGTCCTGCCTAGTCTGATTTGCCCCGAGCAGACTTGTGCTGTGAAGGGTAGGACTATCCAGGACAGTCTTCATCTGGTCCGCACGATCGTAGAGAAAGTCGACGGAAATGCCGCGCTGATCAATTTAGATCAGTCCAAGGCCTTCGATAGGGTTGACCATGCTTTTTTGGAGGCTGTCTTGTCTTCGGCCGGCTTCGGGGTTGATTTTCGCACCTGGATACGTCTCCTTTATGCGTCCCCCGGAGTCGTGGTGGAGGTGAATGGGGTAAGGTCGGAGCCCTTCACTCTGACTCGATCGATTCGGCAAGGTTGCCCGTTATCGCCCATGTTATATATCCTGGCGTTAGAACCTTTTCTACGCAGGATAAAGGCGAACCCGGTCCTACGCGGCCTCACGTTACCTGGCGCCAGTGAGGTGGCCAAGTACACTGCATACGCTGACGACGTCAGCGTGCTTGTAACGAGCAGTGCCGAGGTGGAGGAGGGGAGCAAAGAAATCGGAAGGTATGAAGCCGTAACAGGGGCCAAGATTAACCGCGATAAGTCTGTCGGCTTGCGGTTGGGCTCGTGGAAAGGCTATGCTCTTCCCAGCCCCTTCATTTGGAAAGACGGTCCGTGCAAGATACTCGGCGTCTGGTTTGGGCCTGATCTTCAATTGGAGAAAAATTGGTCGGAAGTACTGGATAAGGTCGTAGCCGCAACTGAGTTGTGGCTGCGTAGAAGGCTTTCCCTTAAGGGTCGGGCAGAGGTGTGCTGTTCGCACATCTACTCCCTAGCCGTATACCGACTTTCAGTGCTTCCTATCCCGGCCACCATCCTATTCAAGCTGGAAAGGATTCTCTTCCAGTTTCTCTGGGCTAAGAGACATCCTTTGGTGCGACGGGAGATCTGTTACCTTCACCCTTCTGAAGGCGGTCTAGGAGTACCTAACGTCGAGGTACGGCGCCATACTTTGCGTCTTACTTTCCTAGACCGGATGTGTTCATGGGACACGGCGGCGGGAAGCGTCTGGAAAGAAGACGCTAAACAGTCTTTCCCGTCGCTAAGAAGTGTGCATTTTGCTGATGGGGAGGCCCATCGGTTGCCCAGACGCGAATGCCCCTTCTATCGCGAGTGCCGGCATGCTTTGAAAGTTCTCTCTCGGCTGCAGACAGGTCTCTCTGACAGCCGGCCGTTGTCGAGTAAGGCATTATATCGTTGTTTAGTTAGGGGGGCTGCTAGCGATGGTCTGATTGGCGAGCTCGGTGTGACGGAGGCGGAGGGTCGCTTACTGTGGCCTTGGGCCCCCAGGATGAGGTGTCTCAATAATGACGAGGCTTCCCTCACCTGGCTGGTCATTTGGAATGCCCTCTGGGTCGGCAAGAAATTGTTTGCAGCGCAACAGGCCATTTCGCCTGAGTGCGGCCGGTGCGGTGATTTGGAGGAGACTATTAGTCACGCCTTCTTTCACTGCCCGGTCGTACGGCCGCTGTGCAAGCTTCTTGAAGGCTACATGGTCCGCATCCTCAATGGAAAGTTTTTTGTCCTGGAAGCCAGTTCTGTGTGCAGCAATGTGGTACCGAGGTTGAACAGACAGGAACATTATGTGTTTCTCTGCTTACTCGGCGTTATGCGTGTCGTGATGTGGACGACGAGAAAGAAGGAACTCTACGAGGACGAGTCTTTTTCTTCTCAGACCCTGGTGGCATTTTACAAACACCAAATCAAAGTCAAAATCCGGTCTGAGAGAAAGAGACTCTCTTCGCTGGAGTTTGGCGAAAGGTGGGTGACTGTTGCGCGCTTGTGTCGCGTGGTAGGAGCCAACCTTACTTTCACTTTGGACATTCCAGGGACTTAAGAATTTTGAGTTACCGGAAGGACGTGACCACCCAGCCCAGGTAAGTTAGAGATTTTTTAGGCCATTTTGATTTAGTTTGTTCCTAATTTAGTTAACTTAGCTAGAGTATGCAAGGTCATTGCCCCCCCCTTTTTTTTTGTCCCCTTCTTTTGTTTCACTCTCCCTTCCCTTTCCCTCTGTTAGGTGACAGGAATTGGAGTTCTCCAGGAGTGCGAGGGAGGGCTTATGTTAATTCATATTTATTGTTTACTTATATTTTGTACTATTTATTTATCTTATTTGATTATTTTCCCTCCTTCGACACTATTTTTGACTGGTTAACTCCTCTTTCTGCCATGTTTTAGTACGTGGGGGGGACCCCATACTAAACCATCATAATGTATATATGTTTTGTTCATCTTTCGTTTTTTAGGGGAGTTTTAATAAATGTATATAGCGTTCGTTTAGTTTTTTCAAATTGCTCCCCTCCCCCTCACTCTGTAAATATGGGAGTAAGTTTAGAAGTCCATGGAGCAGTAGTGTTGTTTTGGTGATTGTTGTTTTTGGTGAATGCAGTATGATAGTGATATGTTTAATTGAGGTATTTTGGTGTTTTTTTAATTTGGAGATATGTATTGGTCAGTGAATGAGTCTAGTTAAGTTAGAGATTAGGATAGTGTTGACCAGCCTTCCCCTCCCATTTTTTAGGCCTTGTGCCAAATTTGTAATTTTTCCCGTATATTTTTTTAAAATTACAATAAATAATTTCAAGGAGCCAGCCATGTTACGATTGGCTTGAAGGTGAGTGCTATTCATTGATGTTCTATATCTCCCCCTCCCCCCATGGGCAATGGTCTTTCGGGGGGGATAAGTTCTTTCAATCCTGGTTTGTTGTGTGGGAGCAGACGGGATAAAGCTCGGGCGGGTTTGGCCTGCATTGTCACCGTTGGCTGGTTGGTACTGTTTGGTGGCAGGGGTGGCTGTGGTGCATTTTCACTGTCTGTGGTTTGCAGTGCCGGTGTTTTGCTTTCATCATCCCTTTCTAGTATTGGTGTTCCATTGGAAGGACTTAGAATTGGATGTGGGGTTACCGGGGTTCTGAGTTTCCTGAGGAATCTGCGGTTCCGCAAGGTTATCCTCCCTGATCCGTCAACTCTGATCCGGTATTGGTTGTGAGGGAGAGTTTCAATGATCTGGCCTGTTGTATTCCACCGATTGTTGTTTGTACACTGGATAGACACTATTTGCCCCTTTAAGAGTGGGCGTAGTGTGTGGGCGGTGCGGTTGTATCTTTCTATGAGCCGGGCATTGCGCTGAGATAGGCTTTTTTCACGGTTTCGAGCCGCGGTTATCCATTCTGCATGTGGTTTGTATAATGTTGGGTGGGATGGCACAAAGTCACGCAGTCGGCGGTGGAGCAACAATTGGGCCGGGGACAAGCCGATGTTTTGGATGGGTGTATTTCGATATTGCAGAACGGCTCTGGCTGCCCTATCGTTGTCCAAGGACCCCTGAGGTCCTGTGTTTCCAATTATTATTCTTTTGGCTGTTTTGACAGCCAGTTCTGCCTGACCATTTGACTGAGGGTAGGCAGCAGACGACAGTCTGTGCTTTACAGCCCAGTCCTTCAGGAACTGTGTGAACATGGAAGACTTGAAGGGTGGTCCACCATCACTGCTTAGTTCTTCAGGGGCTCCGTATGTCTGGAAGATGTCTCGGCAGATAGAAATTAGGCTCGATGCATTAGCTTGCCTTTGATTCAAGTGGTGTATAATGAGCCAGCCAGTTAGCCTGTCAGCACATGCAAGGTATGTTTGCCCCCCCGCATGGAATAGATCTAATACTATTTGTTGAAACGGCCAATCGGGTGATACCGTTAAGGTGATGGGCTCCCTTGGTTGACTAGGGGCGATCCTTGAGCATTCCGTGCAGTTGGCTCTGGTAGTGTGAATCGAGGCATTCATCCCAGGCCAGTAGACTGATTCATTTGCACGGGCCTTCATGCCGACCTCACCCTGATGGGCTGAATGTAAGCTGCGGAGGATCTTTGTGCGTTGTGAAGTGGGGATTATGATTCTTTGATCCAACAGTGCTAGGTCGTTGTCAACACTGAGGCGGTGCCTCACTTCCCAGTATTCACGGATCTCTGGTGCTGTGAGAATGCGTGTTTTCGGGAATCCCTGTTGTATTGTCTTAATGAGTTCGATGTATTGTGGGTCGCTGTGTCCAGCCGCACGAATGAGGTCTGGTGAGGTCAGAGCTGTGTTGCTGTTTGCTCCAAATGTTGCCATGGTTGTTGTTGACGCGACCCAATCATCCATGTCATCAGATTCTGTCACGTCTGATTGTGTTGGTTTAGCGGGCAATACATCGAGCAGTGATTTCAATACGCTAGTTGGGTTACGGGAAACAGCATCAGAAGCTCTGTGCCATTTCCCAGGACAGTGCTGGATTGTGAATCTGTACCTTAGTGTTTTTTCTTTTAGCCTGAACAATCTGGGATTTTGAATTTTGCTCAGGTCTCTGTCCCCAAATAGTCCTTTTAGGGGTTCGTGGTCTGTGACCACTATGAGGTTAGGGCAGCCCATGACGAATATACGGCATTTTTCTAGAGCCCATGCAATTGCTGCTGCTTCACCTTCGATTGGTGCATATCTTCTTTCAGCATCGATACAGAATCTGCTACCAGCAAATATCAGGTGCCATCCATCAGGGCAACAGACGGGAGCTCTGTCAGTAGTGCAAGAACAATGCTTTTGTAACAGAAGGAAGCCCATTCCTTCTTTGCTCCAATCTGGAGCGAGGCAGGTGATGCGATCCTTTTCAAACGTGGCAATGCCATTCCGGACTAGGTCAACTATGACCCGTTTGGAATGTTGGAATGCAGCCTCAAGGCCCTGGTCCCAAGTAAAGTGTGAATCTCGTTTAACAAGATCACGGAAGGGGAGCATGACTGGGCCAAGTGAGTACGCCCAGGCAACCTGATTGACCAGTCCGAACCATGATCTTGCGTCAGTTAGTGTCTTTGGGATAGGGAAGTTTAGTATTGCTTCCAGCATAGGTTTAGAAGGGGTTACTCCAGAGGGTGTTATCTGGAGTCCTCCGAACTGTACTGTGTCCTGGCAGAACTGGAATTTGTCTCTGTTGAGGACGATTCCATTTTTGGCACAGTGTAGTAAGAAGTCAAAGCTGTGATAGAAGGATTCTTCGATGCTGGCATCGTAGAGTAGGGTGTTGTCCACTATTTTGACCTTGCGGGGGATATCCTTTATTATTTCATCATATCTCCGAGTGTAGGCATCTCCGGATGCAAGGTAGCCCTGTAGCATCCTGAGGTACATGAATCTACCCCATTCAGTGATAAATGTTGTCAGTGGCTGTGATTCTTTGTCTAGGGGGACAGAATGATATCCGTCAACTGCGTCTAGAACTGTTTTTTTTTGTTTGGGTGGCACTTGTAGTGCCAGTTGGAACGGTGACTCTGTGTGGTGTGTTTCTCGTTTGCATTGAGAATTGAGGTGTTGATAGTCAATGGTCCTTCGAGGTTTGCCGTTTTTTTTGGCGGTTATCACCATCGTGCTGCACCAATCGGTAGGCATGCCAACAGGCACAGGGCTTATGATTCCCCTTCGTACGTCTTCCCAAAAAGCTTGCTTTACAGGTTCCTTGAGGTGGAAGGGTACGGGGATTGGGTTATGTCTGGCTTTAGGGGTTGCTCCTTCTTTCAGGTGTATGTGGGCGGGTGGGCCAGACATTGGTGGAAATGCTCCATTGTTCTTGAATGCCGTGTTGGAAAATTGTTCTAGGAGCCAGTTTTTGAGCTTATCGACATTGTTTTCTGTTGGAGGGAATGGCATTTTGTGGGGGCGTTTTGGTAGCTGGTTCCTGCTTGTATCAGGTGCAGTGGTGTCATCTATACCTGCAATATTTGTATGGGTTGGTGGTATCACCATGGGGTTTGGAAAATTCGCAGGCAATATTCCTACGTCAATACAAGCTGCTTTGCTGAAGTACAGACGCTGAATTTTATTGCATATATACAGGGCCTGCTTGGTTTTCCGTCCTTGGATTGTGAATTCGACAGGCAGCCAACCTTGGCATGTCAATGTGAAGCCTCCTGCAGCTCGGACAATCTTTCGTGATGGAATGAGGTTGTTCAGGGAGAGTCCCATTTTTTTCAGGTGTTTGGGTCCCCCGAGGCATATGGTGGCACCACTGTCAGGTAAGATCATAGCTTTGATGCTTTGATTCTTTGGGGTACCCTTATTTTGTCTGGCGTCGGTGAGAAGGGGGCTACGAGTGCTTCTATCTCTGTAACTTGGCCTGTCCCTTCGTGTGTGTATGTACCCGTTGCTTGGTTAAATGTGATGTGTGCAATGAGTGTGTCCATGGTAGCTTTGTTGGTTTCAGAGTTTTTTGTAGTTGCTCGCCAGAGTTTTTTAGCTCGACACACATCTGAGAAGTGGTTGGCCTTTCTACAATAGTTGCATGTTTGACCCCATGCTGGGCATTTTAATTGCCTGGAATTCATTCCCAGGACGCCATGTTGATGGCTACCACAGCCTATGCAGGCCAGTTTATTTGGCTCGGCTTGGTTATTTGGATGGTTGGGTTGTGACCCAGTGCATGAATTTCTCTTGATTTTTTGTTGGGCATTGCTCTTTTGTCGGCGGTACGTTGACATTCGAGCTATATCAGGGGTGTTTGACATGGTCATTTGGTCCCTTACTGCTGATTCGAAAGCCTCAGCATGACTGATATTCTGCTCTAGGGTTTTAAGTAGTCCAGCTTTGGCCAGTAGGTCAGTTTGAAGTTCATCACTTGCTACACCTTTGATAAACTGATCCTTGATATATATGTCAGAGAGGTCATGTTCACATGCGGGGCACATGTAATTGCAGTCTAAGGCCTTTGCTCTGAGGCGGACGAGGTAGCTCTGTATGGGTTCATCTTCACCCTGTGACATGGAAGCAAAAGTGAGGCGGTGAACGATTGGGTTTGACCTTCGTGTAACCAGTGTTTTTAGCATTCCGAGCAGTTTGCTGGGGTCTGTGCTGAAAAAATCAGGGTGAGTGCTGATGATGGCGTTTTGCGTTTCCTCGTTGGCACAATTATAGAGGTGGATGTTAGTCTGTGATTCTGGTGTCTTTGTTATCTTAACAAAGACCTCCCAATCAATTTGGAACTTTCTGAACTGTTGGGGAGTCATCTCCAGGTTGAGTTGGGGAAGCTTAGCTGTTGGTGCCTTCATATATGTTGCTTGAGGGGTAGCCTCTTTCGCTTGTTTAAGAATGCAGAGGGCTTCTCCCATTGATGTGACCCCCAGCTCCCTCAGCATAGCTCTATCCAACATCTGTAAAGTTGCAATTGTTAGTTTTTCGTTAGCAAACACTACTGCATGGGTTTTAGCCGAGGATGCGGAGATCCCTGCTTCAATAAAGTATTGCTCCCAGTCTTCAGGTTCCATTACTTTTGTTCGTAGCGCCATGTAGAATATTAGTTAACTCAATAGAGTATATTAAAAAAAAAGACCCCCCTCAGTAATTCTGTTGAGGATAAATGGATGAATGGATACCACTCATGCAAATGAGTTGGATAGGTCCATTCTCGTGAAGTGAGCCAATCCACGTGCTGTACACATGCTGCTCATGCGCTCTTTAATAAAAGAGGTGAGCATTAGCTGGCTAGCTTTTCAAGGAGCCAGCCATGTTACTATTGGCTTGAAGGTGAGTGCTATTCATTGATGTTCTATAGCAATGAATAAAGACGAGTGAAGACTTCTTTAAAAAAATATACCTATCACTTTATTGCAAGGTTTGTGTGTGAGAGGGAGTTGGAGACTGAACAGAACTGCAATATATTGACCCCCACTCTTATGGCCATCAGCGTTGTGTCTTTCTCGTTCTCCTGATGCTCAACCGGAGGCCCGGGGGCCCACTCTGCTGGCTTTCTCTACTGCATCTTATCACCAACTGGTCTGGTCCCCAAACTCCATTGGGGGTCCCGAGGGCCCCTTCTGCTGGGTGGTGGCTTTCCCTACCACATCTTGTCTCCAACTCGTCTGTTCTCCTGTCTTCACCGAGTTATATAATAGCTCAATCGCCCACTCAATCTTTGGAATGGCATGTTTGATCGTCATCAAGTGAAAATAACTGTCATGCAGTTCACAGGTCACTCTCTTCCGGTGCATCAGTCCATGAGTGTACCATGGGATTTTTACCTTGTCCCATTTTTTCAGCCAAGCCCGCCTACGCGATTTCCTCTCATAACTGCCATCGGAATGTGTCACTTCCTTCCGGTGCATCACTTTGGAATGGCATGTTTGGCCAGGTCAATGGTCAATATACAACAATCAGGACACTTGTGGAGGTATGGTTTTACCACTCAGCAGAGATGCAGTTGGTGTATTCTACAGCCCAAGCTGACTGGGCTAACAATGTAGATCATATCATGTCCATATTATTTTTGCAGTAGCTTGACATAAGTAAGTAAAATTGGCGACCTTAGTCGAGGGTGACCCGAAGGCTCCCTTTTCAATCGCTAATTCACTCAGATGTAGGGGAGGGTGCTACTCTTTTCCTTGGATTGTTCCACTTTACCCTTGATCCTTACCTTATAATGCTGAGTGTTAGGCAAGGTGGCATCAAGTACCATATTTTTAGTCTTTGGTATGACTCCACCTAGGATTGAACTCCAGTCTCCTGGACCACTGGTAAAAACTAGAATTATAGTGTGTAAAACACACACACACACACACACACACATATATATGTACACACACACACACACACACATAAATAGATATTGTGATGCCAGCACCTAATGTGAACTCAGCAAATCAATTTTGCAAGCAAGGTGGAATAGAATAGGTTTGGATGAAAACAAAATAAAATGTTGAATTTGTGAACAAGCATATCCTATGATTAAGCATTTTTCTTTTTGTCTCTTTGTTCCTTTCCTTCTTTCTGCCACTTCCATTTGCTTACAGCAAACTTAGCAAACCCTGTTACTCTCAGCCTGTGGATTTGACCTACAATGGTGTCTGCATGTGACTTTGAATTCAACCTGGATGTGTTGCTACATCACATGCAAAGTTTTACCTTTTTCTTCAGTTTTCAGCCTGAACTTTCAGGATGTAGACCAGACAGTGAATAGGTCTGGTTCTACTTTATGTCTCCATCACCAATGAAGACAACATCGTTTATTATGAAGAAAGAATATAAGACGGCATATTTTGTTGACAAACGAAGATAAAAATGTATCAGTGATGAAACAGAGTTTCGGACAACAGTTGAGTGACATTAAAAAAAATATTGTGTCAACCCATACAAGTGATTACAGGTGAGACATTTTATGTAAGATGAAATTTTGAATGAACTTTCATTTATCCCCAGCAAGGCAAACAAGAGATTTTGTGTTTTAATCACGTTATGTGTAAATGTTTGCTTGTATCTTTTATTGCTTATGACTCCTTCGCATTACTTGGAATATATGTTTTTTTCCTTTCCTTTTCTTTTATCTTTTGTTATCAAATTAAAATAAATGCTATATTCTCGACATCTGTTGTTTTGTGTTTGTTTTTTGTCAAATCCCTTGTGTTTCTAAATCCCTGAGTGAATTCCAAGAAAGGACCCCACCTTTTCTTTTTTTTTTCAAACATGCAGTTAACCTATATATTACAAGTTCATGACAATATTCATACATACACATATATAGTAATCCCTTAATTGGTTTTAAAGAGTTCCCATTGTTATTCTTTAAGATAACACATTTTCAATTCTTTTGGCCAGGACTGTGGATCAGAAAGGATTGGATATTTTCTCTTAAGACTGCATCATTATTTTGTAATAAAGATACCAAATATACTAGGGTGAGACAAAAGTTTTGCAGTATTTTGGTAGTGTGAATTACAGTTTGGCAGTTCTGGATCCTTTTACTGAGGTCATGAAAGTGATAAATCACATTAGACTGTGAGATGCTGAAGCTGCCTGATATTTCATGAATGCTATTTGTCAGATTTGTCTCTATGGCTTGGATATGACCTGGGAATCCATGCTGACCCTGTTTGATTGTTGAAGTACTTGCAACCTAAATGAAATCTCTTGAACTCTCTGCTTATTGTACTGTGATCAACTGTGTCTTTATGTTTCGCACAATAAATGTTTCTGTTTGTTTCTACAGTGTTATGGCCCAGTTAAAATTCTAATATGTGATTTATAACAGAACTGTCTGCCAATCATGATTGACAAAGTTTTGATATACTAGGGTGAGTCAAAGTTTTTCAAAATTTTGGCACACTTTGGCAGATTCGGATGCTTTTGCCAAAGTCAAGAAGGTGACAAACCACACTAAACTGTGAGATATCGAGCTTGCCTGATACTCTCCAATTGCTACTTGCTAGACTTGCCCCTTTAACTTTGAGTGCAAACTCAGAATCCACACTTTTAGGCCTATCTGACCTTGACTGATCATCAAGATTCTTGCAACATAAGCAGAATTTCTTGAACCATCAGTTTACTGTACTGGGATCAACTGAGCCTTTCCTTTTTTGCAGAACAAATATTTTTGGTTGCTTCTGCAGTGTTATGGCCAAGTTCCTAAATTAGACAATTTTTCATGTTCATCTGTGCAGATTTCAAATCATTCATGGAGTGAAGCAATATACAACATGTCATACCTGTGATTAATACACCAGCCTGTATAGGGATTCTGGAAAAATAAATAAACATGTATATATATATATATATATATATATACAAGGATCATTAAATACATTTCCAGACTTTTTTCGTATGGGCACTTTTATTGATAGTACACACATGAAATTCTAGTCCCCTTCGAAGTAATCTCCTCTGGCTGCAATGCACTTGTACTGTTCCAACAACTTCTGGAAGGCCCCATACAAGTCCTCTTGTGTGTGCATGTCAATGACCTTCGTCACAGCCTCTTTCATCTCCTCAATTGTCTCATAACGACAGCCTCTGAACTTAGGGAATAACCAAAAGTCACAGGGAGCAAGGTCTGGACTATAGGGAGGGTGTGGAACTGTCTTGATACCCATCTTGGTCATATAGTCTGGAGTTGTGGACTGGTGCATTGTTCTAGTGGAAATACTACTGACCCAATTTGAAGACTGCTGGCCTCTTCCGACGGAATCTCTTCTTGAACTCCCTTAAAACCTCAACATAGTATTCCTTGTTGACTGTCTGTCCAGTAGGAACCCAGTGCATGTAGATCATGCTAGTGCTGTCAAAAAAAGGGATCATCAAAAGTTTGTGGGTGGATTTGCTCTCTCTGGCCTTCTTGGGTCTGGGAGAGCCAGCATGCTTCCACTGGGAACTCTGACTCTTGGTCTCTGGGTCATAGCAGTAGATCAAGCTTTCATCAGATGGCATTTTTCAAAGTTTAAAACAGAATTTTATTGCATATCGTTCTTCTAAAGTCCAGATTGCATTTTTGAAATTCACCAGCTGTGACAATCAGGCTTTAGTAGGGTGTATTCCAATTCCTGCTGTAGCTATTCATTTGAACCTGAAATCATAAAAATTGGTCAGTCATCTCATAAGATGTATAGCAATAACATACTGAATTTTCAAGAGTCTACAACAATTTTAAATGTCTGTACAAAAAAGTCTGGAAACTTATTGAATGCACCACGTATATATATATATATATATATATACACACACACACAGAGTCCTCTCTCTCTCTCTCTATATATATATATATATATATATATATATATATATAAATATAAATAAAGTAGGGGAGAAGTTAGAAGTTGAAAAGCAAACATGTTGTTCCTCTTTATATATAAATATTTTTCATTGCTTACATGGTTTTATGATCAAGTTGAACTTTTAAAGCATAAGTTCCCAAATTAAACTACATTTCACATTTATCTGTGCAGCTTTAAATCCCACACATAGTGAAGCAATGCACAACATGTCAGAGCACCAACTAACATGATACGACTGACCACAACAGGTATCTTCCACAGTTTGAATTGCTTCAGTCATGTGATATACATATCACAAATTAGTACATACCAAAATATTGCAAAATTTTTGACTCACCCTAGTAAAAACAAGCATAACTTGTGTAACGAAAATAATGACTTACTGCAGAATCCAAAAGGGGCGAGAATGTGTTTTGCATGCGAAGTGAGAAAATATTCCTGAGGGTAAGGGTGTGATTTGTACAATGTTGAGACGCTCTCATGCAAATTTTGGTCCATCTGGACAAAGATAAAAACAGCAGCGTTGGCATAGCTGGTGCTCTTGTTGCGATTGAGAAGAGACTTATGGTCGTACTTTGTTTTGTCAAAAAGACTACCAATCTAGCTTGTGAGTGAGGAGAGACTTACAGTCGGACTTTGTTTTTTTTTTTTTGTTTATGACAAAGGTTACAAGTCGGGCTTGCGAGTGAGAGGAGAATTACAGTTGGACTTGTTTTATTTTCTTTTTATTATTTTGATGACCAATTTGACTTGCCAGTGAGAGAGACAGACAGACAGACAGACTCAACTGTTGCGTCCGAAATCTTCGCTTGTGGCAAGAAGGAAGCAAACCTTGAAAAAAAAGAAAAAAAAATTTTCTGCTTCAAGCTATTTCGGCGAAGGTTCAAATCAACAGTGATGTTATAAAGCCCTTTTCCAGCGAGGGTGATGTGGTGGCGTGGCTGAAGAAAGTTAGGCTGGTAGCGAGGCTTCAGAATGTGGATGATGTGGCTAGCTTGCTATACCGTTATACCTGGAGGGGGACGCACTGGCCCTTTACATGGAGATGGAGGAGACGTCAGAGAGATATAGAGCAGATCGAATCCCGGCTGAAAGAGGCCTTCACTGATAACGCGTTCGCAGTGTATAGAAAACTAACCATGGTTAGGTGGGCTGGTGAACGCGTGGATGTATTCGCAAACAAGATCAGACGACTGATTGGATTGGCTGGATTCAAGGGAGCAGAGATGGAAAAACCTCACCAAACTAGCCTTCATCACTGGATTCCCTAATACCATCTCTATCAACCTCCAACAGTCACCAAATATCAAATCTATGACTATGGGAGATCTACTGGCAAGAGCGAGGGTATTGACGACGACCGAAGATCCAAACCTGGATGTGATTGCGGCTGTGTGCTCATCTGGTGGTGGCGCCACACCTGGCAAAAGTGGCCCAGTGTAACATGCTACAGGTGTAAATGCAAAGGACACACGGCAAAAAAGTGCCGGAAGCGAGGAACGCATTGCTACCAATGTGGAGAGGATGGCTACTGGGCTTGAGACTGTCCGGGCAGGGGACAAGGCATCAGCACCAGCCTTCTCCCCAACAAAGATTTTAATACGACGCTCCCAGTGCCAAATATTTACGTCAACGGGATGCAGTGTTTGGCGCTAGTTGATACTGACTGTTCACAAACGATCGTAGACACAGATTGGTGCCAGTCTTGGAGAAGAGCGGCGGTGGATGTCATGACAATTGGAGGCATGTCCCATTTGTGTTGCGGTGTCGGAACGGTCACTGTAGCCACGGAGGGAGGTAACTCAGCGAAGATCAGCATATTGGTGGTGCGTGGCAAACCACTGGGGTAGGACTTGCTGTTGAGCATCGATGTTGGGAGGTGTTGCTGTATGGCCATCAGGACAAATACGGATCATCGGCAGTCTAGTACCTAAGTGTGCAACCGTTACCATTAATAAACCCGACTTCACTGTTACATTCGACCAGAAAAGCCAAGCCTGGATTGCGGCATGGAAGTGGTCTGAAGACTGCACATCTGAAGGACTGGACAATGGAGTATCGGAGTATCTGGTGGCAGCGGAGATTCGAGAGGATTACAAGTGGGAGCTTCGCTCATAGATAAGCAATGGCTGGCTCATGCCATACCCAGAAGAAAAGCTGGAGCCTCCCAAAAGGCTAATTCCCTTGATGGCCGTGTTACTGCAAAACAAATCCAAAGTATGACCAGCCATGGATTTCCGAGAGCTCAACCACCACGTTGACGCATTCACTACCAATACAGACGTCTGCACAACCAAGTTGCGTGAATGGTGACAGAAGGGCTCCAATATATCTCTGCTAGACCTCAGGAGAGCGTACTTTCAGGTACGGGTTCACGAATCAATGTGGCCATTTCAGATCATGAAAATTTGCGGGAGGAGATACTGTCTGACACACTTGGGATTTGGTTTGAATGTCACTCCTCTTATTATGAAGGCCATCATCAGCATGGTGCTGGCTCAGGATGCAACTGTGAGCCAAGTGGCATCTGTGTACATAGACGATATCTTCATCAAGAGGATGTCACACCCATGACCCGCATCAGAGAACATCTGGCTCAGTTTTGACTAGAATGCAAAGACCCGGAATGATTGGAAAACGACATACAAGTGCTGGGACTGGGAGTGAGAAGAAACTTCCGGTTGGACTTTGTTTTGTCAAAAAGACTATCAATCTAGCTTGTGAGTGAGGAGAGATTTACGGTCATACTTTTTATTTTTTTTGGTTTGTTACGAAGGTTACCAGTCGGGCTTGTGAGTGAGAGGAGAATTACGGTTGGACTTGTTTTATTTTCTTTTTATTATTTTAATGACCAATTGGACTTGCCAGTGAGAGAGACAGACAGACTCTACTGTTGCGTCCGAAATCTCCGCTTGTGGCAAGAAGGAAGCGAGCCTTGAAAAAAAAAAAAAGAATTTTCTGCTTTAACTTGTAAAAAAGTATAATGGATGACAAAAGAATTATCTGTTTTCACTAACCGGGGTGGGGGGCTCATAGTGTCAGGGTTAAAGTGCTGGACTGCGGAATCATAGTAAGTGAATTTAAACTCCCCTTGCACTATTACATTCACTTTCAGACAAATATCCTTGGGAAAAGTATGAATCCCCGTATCTTCCCAGCTATGGATTAAATAGTACCACTACTGTTCTTCTAGATTGATGGATTTAGCATTAAATAACCCAAGAAGGTTGTATTCCATTAAACAAACAAACAAATTAACCTGGTGGGGGAGTCCCAGTGGCATATAGCTAAAGTGCTAATAAGCAAGTCTGAACTTGTTGTAATTATATTCATTTTTGGAATAATATCCTTGAGAAAGGTATGAACCCTCTTATCCCTCCATCTATGAGTTAAATAGTATGACTGCTATTCTTTTAGAAGAATGGTTTTGGCATTGAATAAATCTAGTGTTAATTTGCTAGTAGATGAAAAAAATGAAAAAAAAAAAACAAAAAACAATCACTGGCCTAGATAATATCAATTCCTTTTTGTGGTTGTATAGGGCGCAGTAGAATTACCTCCTACATTTTTAACTGTTACCAGTTTAAAATGTGAAAGGTATTTCTGCCATAGTTTGTATTTAACTATTGTTCATCTCTCTCAATATCTCTCTTTCTCTCTCTCCTCCAAAAACTTTCCATTTTAAGTTCTTTCCCAATCTCTGTTTCTGTACCAATTGTTTCTCTCATTCTTTCTCTTTCTCCATCTCTCAATTTCTATTTCTTTCTCAATTACATTCTCTTTTTGTCTCCCTTTCCCAGTTTCTCACTGCCAATTTCTCTCTTTATCCCAATCTCGCATTCTCTTTTCTTCTTTCTCAATATCTCAAATTCTCTCCTCTAAGGTGTGTGTGTGTGTGTGTGTGTGTGTGTGTGTGCGTGCGTGCGTGTGTGTGTATATACATGTGAAATCAAGAAATATAATACACTTAAGCTCTTAACTCAGGAAATAATTTTTCCTTTACATAAAAATATTCAATATACAATGCACAATTTTTTGAGTAATATTTTTCCCAACATTTTTCAACCACTCCTTCAAATCCTTTTCCCAGCACTCAAACAAGCAAACGGGTTTATTCTACTCCTTTTTCTAGGAAAAAAAATAAGAGAATACTACATCCTTTTAGTAAATATGAAGCTGGGCTAAAAAGTTCATTGATTCATGTCATATCTACTGTTCATGACATTTTTGACCAATGGGATCCAAGCACTGAAGTGACACTGAAGAAAGAAGTGTGTGGATCACAAAGGGGATGGTGTTGAAAAATAAACCTCATTTGATCACATTTCATGAGAGTATCTTGGTCAGCTTATGAACTTTTCAGCTGACCCTCATAGGTTGATATGAAGGGAAAAATATCTTTGTTTTCTCATATAATCATACTGATGAAAATATTCTAAACCAACAACATTATTATAACTTATTTAATTCTCACAAACTGTAGCCTTGTCAGTATTACCGTATAATCGAACCATTTTATCAACATAATTCAAGAATCAAAGTTTGTCTGTAAGAGACATATTAATCAATTGAGACCTTAATACATAGAAACTGTCCAAAATAATGAAGAAATACCAATGGAGGTATTGTATGACTCTTTTCAAATAAAACCACCCATGAACGTTGGATTGCCGATAGAGGCAACAACGAAACAAAAAACTACTGATTCTTCTAAATGTGAAAGTACACGGACTGAGAGGAGAATTAGTAGTAGGAAAAAGAAGAGGACTAAACACCTATGTCTTAATCCTAAAAGAAAGAAATACTGAAAGCAAAATTCGATAAAGAATTTAGCTCGGGGGAAGGTGATATAATGGAAGATCCTGAAACCCCCTGTGAATGGATTACTCAGTCTATAAAAGACATGAGTAAGCGGTAACCAAGTGAGTAAAGCAAGAGTACCCACTCTGGCATTCAAGATACAATCAAGTGTCCATATATTATTTGTACGTTGTACTTTTGAACGATAAACTTGTTCTACTTACTCTTCATATGGAGTCTTATTTATACTGAGTATATCCCCCCAGGGATATATCACACTGATAAACAAACAAAAAAAAAAATTTAGCAATAGCCAACTAGATATCAAACTAAGACAGTTTACAGAGGAAGAACTTGACATAGTACTGAAAAACATTAAAAGCTGCAGGCCTCAATGAAATACCTTCAGGAGTATGGAAGCCAAGGAAATTTGATGACATACTTCTTCAATTATACAATGCTATGTATAAATAAAACATAACAGAGAAAAGGACAAAAGGCTAAATCCTTCTCTTCCCCATGAAAGGTGACTTTGGAATTACAAAGAGTTACAGAACCATAACTCTTACGACTAACAGCTGTTAAGGTTTATCATGCCCTGCTTCTAAAATGTATCAAACCTGAAATTGAGAAAATTCTTAAGAAAAATCAGAACATTTTTTTGAGAAATTAATCCACAACTTCACACATTCTGTCTATCCACTGAATCATCAAAGGAGTACATTCAAAAAATCTTGAATCAACACTATTATCTATAGAAATTCTCTAAAGCATTTGATTTCATACACAGAGGGAAAATGGGCCAAATACTACAAGCATATGGTTCTCCCAAAGAAATTGTTACAGCTGTAATAATATTCTACAAAAACATGAAAGCAATGATTTGATCACATGATCGTGACATCAATTTCTTTGATATTGTCACTGGAATCTTGCAAGGAGATACATTAATACCATATTTGTTTATAATTTGCTAAGACTATGTACTTTGAATGTCGATAGATCTAGTAAAAGAAAATAGCTTTACACTAAAAAAGCAAGAACCAAATGATATCCTGCAGAAACTATAATAGATGCAGACTATGCAGATGATCTAGTGCTTCTTGCAAACACACCTGCTCAAGCCAAATCCCTACTGCATAGCTTGGAGCAGTTACTCTTAATCATCATTTATTGAAGAGAAACATTGAAATATTTTTTTCATTATTAAATAAACCTTTCTTATAGCTTTCAGCAGAGTTTGTTCTCTTTGTGAATGCTTTTTGTTGTATAGGATTACCTACCTCCCCATAGTTGCGTCCATCTTATTAATTAGCTGTCAGACAGATGGAGTTAGTATGTATATAAATTCCCTATCGAATAAATAAACTATTACCAAGTATTTGAATTTCCTCTTATTCGCTATTATTATATATTTCCTACTTTCTCTTTGTGTGGGTTATTGGCTACCTTTACCACGACACAAAACTTTTCAAAAACAGACGTAGAATTTTGGATGGAGGAACAATGAAAAACAAGAAAAAAAACTTTAAAAGAAATTAATTTTTCTTTTTTGAAGAATCACAATGTCTAAAGAAGTTAAATAGCTCTTCCCCTTACTGATACAAGACAGGGTGGTGTCATGAGTGACTGTCATATTGGTTCCATTGCCAAGATAAGATGCTGTAATAGAGTTAAAATTGTTATAGGTAAATGAGGAAGAAGCAAAGATCTGAGAAGAAATTGTTCCTTGAAGAACAAAGAAGCTACTATTGTCCATTCATTTTTGTTTCCATGGTCTCAGAGACTGAGCAGAAAGTGAATAAAACAATGAAAAGTCCTAACACTAAAAGTCAAGTTGTATTTTTATGTTTTTACTCCCCATCTGACGAACAACTATCACCAACACAGCAGTTTACCGCTGACTATGCTACACTATTTCAAGAAGATATATTTTGATTGGTTGGTTGGTTGTTTGGGTTTTATGGCATATCAACCTTTGTAGGTTATTTAATGCCAAATCCATTTTTATACAAACAATCAGTTCTATTTCAAACAATTCAGTTTAGCATGAGTACACAGTTTGTCAAAAACATTTCTGTTTCAAGCTATTCAATTTAGTCAAACAGTTCTAATTCATCCAATTTAGTTTAGTGTAAGTTTAAATTTTGTTTACACACACTTAAATGTCAAAACAGTTCTATTTCAAACAATTCAGTTTAGCGAAAGTACAGTTTCAATGTCAAAACATTTCTATTTCAAACAATTCAATTTAGCATAAGTACACAGTTTAGTTCTGTTTGACGCATTGATAGGGCCCTATCAGGTGCTACCACTCCAGGCCAGAGTGGACCTGAGAGCAATGGCAATGAAGGGGTGTTCTGCATTCCCCAAAACTCCAGCATCATTGGAACCTCACCATCTGATTGTTTAGTATCATATCCAGGACACTCACTGGGGAAGTCTTACTCCTTTGCAGAGGTGCAGTCGGTGTATTGTACAGCTCCAGCTGACTGGGAAAAAATTTTCTGATTTTCTAAAACTGTCTGAAGGACTAAAAATATGACATCTGTTAGTTTTGCTTTTTTGATAATATTCATCATCATCAATGTGTGCCAACAGCATGGATTCCCTTGACGTAACGAAAATAATGACTTACCGCAGAATCCAAAACAGGCAAGAATGTGTTTCGCATGTGAAGCGAAAACATATTCCTGAGGTGAGGGCACGATTTGTACAATGTAGAGACGCTTTCACACAAATTTTTGAGAGATAAAAATAGCAGCGTTGGTATGGCCGGTGCTCTTGTTGCGAGTGAGAAGAGACTTACGGTTGGACTTTGTTTTACTGCTTAGGTTACCAATCAAGCCTGCGGTCGGACTTACGGTCAGACTTTGTTTTGTCAAAAAGACTATCGATCGAGCTTGTGAGTGAGGAGAGACTTACGGTCGGACTTTGTTTTTTTTTGTTTGTTACAAAGGTTCCCAATTGGGCTTGCGAGTGAGAGGAGAATAACGGTCGGACTTGTTTTATTTTCGAAGAAACTTACAGTCGGACTTTGTTTTGTCAAAAAGACTACTAATCGAGCTTGTGAGTGAGGAGAGACTTACGGTCAGACTTTGTTTTACTGCTTAGATTATCAATCAAGCCTGTGAGTGAGAAGAGACTTACGGTTGGACTTTGTTTTACTGCTTAGATTACCAATCGAGCCTGCGAGTGAGGAGAGACTTATGGTTGGACTTTGTTTTGTCAAAAAGACTACCGATCGAGCTTGTGAGTGAGGAGAGACTTACGATCGGACTTTGTTTTTTTTTTGTTTGTTATGAAGGTTACCAGTCAGGCTTATGAGTGAGAGGAGAATTATGGTCAGACTTGTTTTATTTTCTTTTTATTATTTTGACGACTAATTGGACTTGCCAGTGAGAGACAGAAAGACTCTACTGTTGCGTCCGAAATCTCCACTTGTGGCAAGAAGGGAGCAGCCCCTAAAAAAAAAAAAAAAATTTCTTCTTCACTTGACTCTTGTCTTGCCATCTGGAAATTTACTAAATTTAGATGTGGCACAAGGCCATATGAAAGGGGGCACCCAATGAGACTCAAACTCACTCGTGTAGGTTTGCTAACCATTACACCACCACAGGCGCCTCTTGTCTTGCCATCTGTCCTTATCAGTTATCACCTGTAGTAAGTCCTCTAGATGAAATTTAGTGTCCACATAAACCTAATGAATACAAGTTTTTACTGGTTGGCCTACACTTGTGTGTCCATGTGTAGTAGTCCATTTAAGAATGTTGCTGATGAATTTGTCCTTACTTTTCCAGCAGTACCCAGCATGTCTTGTTTGTCTTACTTGGATGGTTTGTGAGATGAGAGATAAGTGGCTGTACAACTGCTTTCATAAGGGTACTGCTTCCAGGATTTGTTCAAGACAGCATTGTTCCCATCTAGGTTTTTTTTCCCCCCAAGCATTACATTAAAGTCCTAGAAATCTGATCTCTAATAAAATAAAATAGGAATTCTTCCAAGTCATAGTAATGTTGGCACTATTGTATGGTTTTTATACTAATGAGTAGAGTGTTCGCCAATGGTCCGGGAGACAGGGGTTTAATCCCAGGTCAAGTCATACCAAAGACTCAAAAAATGGTACTTGATGCTTCCTTGCTTAACACTCATCATTATAAGGTATGGATCAAGGGTAAAGTGAAGCAATCCAGGAAAAGGAGTAGTGCCCTTCCCTACACTTAGGTGTAGTAGCTATTGAAAAGGGAGCCTTTGAGTCACTCTCAACTAAGGTTGTTAACTACTTACTTACTATTATATTGGTAGAAATACAAAGAATAATAGAAATCTTTTAAGGAAAAAAAATTGCAGTGCATTAAACCTCTACAAATATACATACAAAAAAATTAGAGATTTACCATAATTATTTGTGCATAAAATGTATAGTATGCACTGCTAAATTGGGGCTACAAAATTCTGGAGAAGAAAACTCTAAATGTATCTTGTATATAACACACACTGAATTTGTGGCAGCTAAATTTAACATTTGTTCAACTCTTAATCCAATTCATATAAACTGAGCATAATTTATTCAGTTTACTTGTGTTTTAAAACAAAAAATAAAGTGGTATTTAGAGCTAACACACAGACATGTTCACACAAAATGCAACAAGTTTGTGGCAAAAATAAGTTTGTTTTAGAAGAAAAAAGATCATAAACAAGCACACATTCCAGTGGATATTTCTTTTTAGTGGCATAAAAAAGAAGTCTTTGTGATGCATTAGTTAGTTTGGATCATAGATATAACTTACATTTTATCATACCAACCTGAATATGGTGATGCACCTAGCCAGATAAAAAATTAATATTTGATTCTTGTGTATAATAGGCACACCTAACTTTTAGGCTTAAAAATGTGAAAATAAGTTTGTATTATACATGAATAATTACAACAATTAGATTATCTAGCTACAATAAAAATGCCGCATTTAAAAGAGATTCCAAATAACTTACTTTTGATTTGAGAGCAAATTGATGGCTATTGCAGATCCAATGACTTCCTGAATATCGCTACCAATGATGGCCAGTTCCATCATAACCCAAAGTAGGAGACGTGGAACTTTGGGATATTCTTTATAGCACATCTGGGCAAGGTTCATTCCTGTGAGAAAGAACATTTGTTTTAGATTTCAATACAAAATTATCTCAAAATTCCATTAAGCAATCATCTTCCAGAAGTTCTTTAATATTTTTTTAATATTTCCTTGACATTACATATTTTTTTAAATATAGAAATGAAGGAACATGTTTCTAGGTTAACCAGTTACTAAATGTGATATTTTGGTATGGAGTAATGGTTAGTAAGTGAGTTTCATAGACTAATAATTTAATTTCTCATTAGGTGGCTTCACTTATGAGCTTGTGCCAGACTAAACTACGATTAGTAAATATTAACCAGTTACTGAAAGTAGAATTATTTTTATCACTTTAAGTTTTGATGCTGAGATTAAAAAGCTTGAAATAAATGTTAAGTCTAAATTCATGTAAAGATGACATCCTTGCAATTTTATCTACTTTATAGATATCAATATATATGCAATAGCTCTGGCAAGAAAAAGGCAAAGAAAAACCTCCATGGAAAATCTGAACCAGTTGAAATGCATACTAGACATGTTAGTGATCCTTTTCAGAGCCTCATCTCTTATGTGGTGAGACTGTAGCTAATCAGTCTCAACACTGACATTGAACCCATGCATTTCTTCCTTTCTTTGTACATTCACCTCTCTTATGTCAGTCCAAAATTTCTCTCAAATCCTACACAGAGGGAACCGATGCACAACATGTCAGCACACCAACTAGCATGATACTACCAACCACAGTAGGTACCTTCCATAGCTTGAACTGCTTCAGTCATGTGATATTCATGCAGCAAAGTAGCACGTGCCAAAATATTACAAAACTTTTCACTTACCCTTGTAAAACCAAGAATAACTTATAAAAAAGCATAATGGATAACAAGAAAAGAACTATTAAGTAACTGTAATATTACGAAGGGATGGCTTGCAGGCATTTTCTCCAAGACAGGTCTAAAAAGCTATTGATTGTCATTTATGTCCAAGGGACAAAAGAAGTTGACAAACATACATTAAAATTTCAGTTGCCACATTTATTACTGTATTTGATGGCATATAAGATGCACAGTGTATAAGACGCACCCCAATTTCAGCAGGGCAAATCAAGAAAAAAACAAAGTAGGAATATTAAATGTGATGAAATTAATATAATGAATATTATCAATAACACTTTTAATCTACAGAATAGCCTTTTAGATAATGACAGCAATAGCAGGACGACCAGCTCGAACCTACATACAATAGCTCTGTGAGGATACGGGATGTAGCCCTGAGGACCTCCCAGAAGCGATGAACGATAGGGAGGAGTGGCAAGAGAGGGTCAGGGATATCCATGCTGGTGGCATGACATGATGATGATGATAATTGTACAAAAGATGAAGTCACAGTTGCTCACAATACAGTAACTAGATAGGTCAAGAAATTTCACTAGGGTTGCAAGAATCTTGACAATCAGGCAATGTCAGGTAGGCCTAAAACAGTGGATTCCATGGATGTGCTCTAAGCTATTGAGGCAAATCTTGAAAGTAGCACATGGAGTGAATCAGGTGAGCTCTGTATCTCTCAATCCAGTGTGGCTTGTCACTTTCACAACATTGGCAAAAGCATCTGGAGCTGCTGAATTATGCCTGATGCTATCAAAATATTGCAAAACTTTTGACTCACCCTAGTAGATAAGCTGAAGATGTTGAGATAAAAAATAAGAAAGAATAAAATAGTCAAAACTTCAAATTTGCATAAAAGGCTTGTACCTGTAACACATCCTAGTCGAGCGGCTAACATTTGGAGCAGCAGACCCATCACTGTAGACCAGAACAATACCCATAATATCTAAAGTGAAAAATATATGCACACATTGAGATATCTCTTTCATACATTAAAAATATAATTAGTAATAAACAATTATAGTGATTATCATTATCAATTTTGTTTAGTACTTTCTTTCATCTTTACAATATTTTTTATCACATATTACTTGGATTTTCTTTTATAACAGATTGATTTTAATGGCATGTCAACTTGTCTAGTGATATTTCATGCCTAGATGTTAGGGAACAGTGTTCATTGTACATTCATATTAATATTGTCTAAAAGTTTTTTGGCGCACAGTCCCATTGAATATGAATAATTTTTGAACAGATCTATTTGACTCATAGATGGGACCCTAACAAGTATTAACACTCCAAGTCAGAGTGAAACTGGGAGTAATGGCAATGAAGGTATACTCCACACTCACCAGATCTGCAGAAGTGAAGCCTCATCATCAGATGCAATTTAGTGTCATATCCAGGACACCCCTTTTTTGTAGGGGGAGGGTTATTACCCCTCTGCAGAGAATACAGTCAGTGTATTCTAAGCCTTACCAACAGGGCAATTTTTATAACAGAAGAATCATACAGATTAGAAATAATGAAAAAATAAGCACTCAGTGAAATTCAAACTCCTGTTTTCTTTTGCCACAGGGAAACCTGGTTAAACACACCAGCTGCTTCACCAACTGAGCTCTGAAGAGACATTGATTTGTAGAACCTTAAATCCATGAGGTTTCACTGTCATTGACCAACAAGGGTACAGACACATTGGCATTGGTTACTGTACCTCACATGGGGCAGAAAAATTTACCATTGAACAATGAACAAATTCATTTGTGTCAGACAGTACCTGAGGCTATCATATTTACCAACCCCTCCGCTTGGGCAGGATATGACACAAGGTCAATTTTTAAGTGGAGTTTAACAGGTTTGAATTCAGAGTTTTCCTTCTCCTAGAGCAGTTGCCTCACCAAGGCTGAAGAACCTAGTCTGCCCTACTATGGAGGCTATGGATCCACTCTATCAGCAAAGTGTAATGCAAACTGGTGGTGATGCTTATAATGTGATATCTATTGGAATTCACAAGGTTCATGAGTGAAATTGTCTTAACAGGCTTGACATACACGTACCTTGTACTTTGCAATGGCACCAGTTTGTAGATCAGATTCGATGTTTCCTGGATCGAGATAAGCAATGCTCATCAGAAAACCTGGTCCTGTAAAATACAACAATTTTCTGCAGCTGAAACATCCTGGCTGGAAATAAAAAACATGAAAAATTAAATAACAATTACATGAAGGGGGTATTTTTGTTTCTGGAAATAACAGATGATCTTGCAGGATAAACATCAAGAAATATTCAGAGTTAGTAAAGTTGAAACTTGCTGTCTACCTCTTGGATGGGGCAGAGGTATTTGTAAGGGGTTGTATGCCTAATTCATCTCACACCTTGACCATAAACCTCTGATGACATTTAAAGTGACATTACTTCTCACTAAATACAAATGTTTTAAAATTAATATTTCTATAGGGTTCCTTTATGATATTGAGATTTTAAAATCTCCACTTGTTCACCATTCCTGTCAAAACATTATTGGAATCTTCCCCAGTTGGTCTTTCTAATATCAGTTCTGCTTTTCTAAAAATATACTCTCATAGAAATATAAACATTTTTTTAATCACCTGTAGGAGATTCCAAAAATGTGTAGGCAGGAATGATAAACATGTGGAGACCATTTAAAATTCTATATAAAAGTACTCTCATAAGCATGTTAACATATTCTTAATCCCCCTGTATATTAGTTGCGGTATCACAGGTAGGACTTAGCAAATCAATCTAAAAAGGCTTTCACTCATTCTAAGAAATAAACATACAATATTGCCAATAAATAAGTACACCTTCAAGCAATAGACAAGGAAGAACATTGGGGAATAAGACATCTTAAAGTATCAACACATACGTTGGGCTACAATGACCTGTTGAGTAGACCAAGTATAGAGATGAATACGATATGGGAACCAATAATCAAAAAGGCTAGATAAAAAAAGATTAAAATTGCAATATGAGCTAAAGTAAAAAAAACATACATAATAGTTGGTTGTTTGGGTTTTATCACATATCAACCTTTGTAGGTTATTTAATGCCAAATCCATTTTTATGCAAATAATCAGTTTTATTTCAAACAATTCAGTTTAGCATGAGTACACAGTTTAATTATCAAAAACATTTCTTTTTCAAGCTATTCAATTTAGCCAAACAGTTTAAATTCAACCAATTCAGTTTAGTATAAGTATAGATTTTGTTTACATGCAATTAAATGTCAAAAACAGTTCCATTTCAAACAATTCAGTTTAGCATAAATATGCAGTTTACATGTAAAACAGTTCTATTTCAAGCAGTTTAAGTACACAGTTTAATTCTATTTGACCCATAGATAGGACCCTATCAGGTGCTACCACTCTGAGCCAGAGTAGACCTGGGAGTGATGGCAATGAAGGAGTACTCCACATTTCCCAAAGCTTCAGCATTATTGGAACATCACCATCGGATTGTTTAATGACATATCCAGGACACTCATTGGTGAGTGGGGGTCTTACCCCTCTACAGAGGAGCAGTGAGTGTATTCTCCAGCCCCAGCTGACTGGCCAACCATACATAATAGTAACAAATAATATTCCATAGGTTGATAAAGACATCAGGGTTATAAATCCCCCAAAATTCACTCTGACTTGTCCAGCAGGACATGTGGCATAATGGATATAGGCTTCTAAGTGGAATCATTAGGAAGTTTCAGGTTCAATCCTGACTATACGTAAAAATAACAAGGAATATTTCTATAAGTTAACACTAGTACCCAGTTATGGTTAATGGAATTAGTTCGATAGTTGGTTGGTTTTATGACAAGTCAATCTTTGTTGGGTTATTTAATGATAAAGTCAGTCTTTTTTTTGTAAGTAATTATATGGTTTCTAATATCTAATAACAATCATTTATCATATTTACCAACCCCTCCGCTCGGGCAGGATATGACACAAGGTCAATTTTTAAGCGGAGTTTAACAGGTTTGAATTCAGAGTTTTCCTTCTCCTAGACTAGTTGCCTCACCAAGGCTGAAGAACCTAGTCTGCCCTACTATTTATCCATAACTGGAGGGAGAATAATTGGATTCATAACAATAACAATCATTTATAAACAATTACCATAATTAAGTATGTACAACTTGCATTCATGTATAATATTCAGTTACAAAATTCTGAAAAAAAATATCTCTAGTGTATAATATACATTGATTTTTGAAAATTTGTAGCAGCTAAATTTAACATTTGTTCAACACTCTAGCCAGTTTGTATTGACCAATAACAAGAATTTATATAATCTCTATAATGTTTCAAAGCACAAAATTAACACAGTGTTTAGAGCAAAGGCAAGGAGATGTTCACATTAAAATGTAAGAAACTTTCGGCAAAAATAAGTTCACAAAAGAAGAAACAAATTATAAACAAACATGCATTCCAGTGATTGGTTCATTGGTTGTTTTGTTTTACAGCATATCAACCCTTTTCAGGTCATTTAACGCCAAATCAAGTCATTTTGATAAAAGTTTCAAACAATTCAATTTAGTATAAGTATAGTTTTTGTTTCTACAAAGTTAAATGTCAAAACAGTTCTATTTCAAACAATTCGGTTTAGCATAAGTATACAGTTTAAACACACAGCTAAATGTAAAAACAGTTAATTCCAAATATGTTTGTTATTAGTTTTGACTATAGATACAATTTACTTTTGGTCATGATGTCCTGAATATAGCAATGCACATGGCTGAAAAAAGTTTTTAGGCTTCAAAATTTTGAAAAATGTATGTATTATACATAAATAATTATGGTATAGCTATAAGTAACAATTCATAAGTACCATGTTACATTGAAATAGCTATTTTTTTTAAAATCATTTGATGATGAATTAGAGTGTTTAACTTTGAGTGAAATTGCTTATTTCCCACAAGTTAAAATATAAGACTATCTACACACAAGACTACTTAAACATGAGATCACTTAAAAACTTTGTTCTAATTAGTCATTATAATAGTAAACAGGAACTGGATACACGACATGTTTTTTCCAGACCTTTGACAAATATCAGAATCAATTCTTCTTTCCAAGAAAGCTAAATTTTCAACTAAATATGATTGGCTGACATAATCAAATAAGATTGTAACAGGAATTAGTGAACAGCCTTACTGTCGCTCAACAATTTCTCCTTACCATAATTATCTATGTATGACATGCCCCTTTTTATGTTTTTAAGCCTAAAAATTAGAAGAGTGTATTATACACAAGAATTAAATATTATATTTTGGTCATCATGAAAATAACCATCATTGGTAGTGATATTCAGTCATTTCTTTGCACGCAGTTAAATGGTTTCAAGTAGAGTAAATGATTAAATAATTCTATTTGGTACCCTAACAGATACTACCACTCTAAGTCAGAGTGGACCTGTGAGTAATGCTAATGAAGGGGTATTTCATATTCCCCATAGCTCTGGAAATGCAGCTTCATCATGAAATGCAGTTATCAGTCATTGCACAATTGAATCATGGAAAACTATGTAACACAGTTGCTGTGATGGTTAATTATTTCATTACCTGGTTTAGTTAGGCCACACGATTTTCAGTTAACAGTTAAGTTAGCTAGAATCTTTGAGCGGAAATGTAAGTCAAATTGGAGAGTTTAAGTGAGTACATAACAATCAACACAGGAAGGCTAAAGTGTAAACAAAATGAACTCATATCTTGTCACAGGTTTGATTGGGAAAATGAAAACAGTGAATTTGGGACATGTGAGAGATGACACAATAATTTAGCAAGATGACATCACCCTACCGATATCTTGAATTTTGATATATAAAAATTAGCAAATTTTGAAAATGTAGTCAGTCAGTCAATTAGAAATTAGAAGTTTATGTTCAGAGAGTTCGGTCAGACTGGGGGTGGGGACGTGTCACTTTCTGTCTGTTCATAGACCCTTACAGATTTTCTCTCTCTCTCTCGTGCTATCGTATGCAGTCTGAACATCGAACAATAAATGATTGTTAATTGTAGACGGAGAGGTCTTCTTGTTTTTGAGTTGCCAACACCCAGGCAACTTTGTTCCAATGGATCACCCTGGCCGTCAGAAGAAGTTCCAGATGAATTGTATCATTCCTTATCAGTGGATATTTCAAACATAGTGTGGGCACAGAGAAGATTGATAAACAAACTATCTGGAAACACATTTGGTACAGGACCAAGCAATAAGGTTATAATTGGTGCTGAGCAAAACCATAGTACTATATTTGGTAGCATGCCCAAGATAAGAGCCCAGATGGTGCAAACCATAGTGTTATATTTGGCACCATTACCAGGATTCGACCCTAAAAACCCACAGCGCAGCCATAAACAGGATTCAACCCTGCCAAGCGATGGTACTACATTTGGTACCATGCAAACATATTAAGCGTATTGTGGTCAGTTACCAAACTATTTGTTGCCGTGACCAAAATATAGTGTTACAACTGGTATTACACCAAGCAGTCAGACAAGTCATGTTTCCAGCTCATTCAGGCAGATGGTAAAGTTTGTACTGAATGAGACTGCCCAAAACAAAATATCTGGTATTTTAATTTGCAACCGGTTTGGGTTTTTTTTTTATGGGGGGGGGGTAAAAGAAAGAGACGACAAAAAGACAGTTTGTTTTGTTTAGTCAACAAGTAAAACAAATCTTTATTTCTCCAAATTTGATAAAATTTGTGAATGATTTCAGTAAACACTAAATTAATTTGCAATATTTGGGTAATTTTCATGAGAATAGAATATTTCTCGGATAAACCGCCATTTTTGCAGCATGACAGTTTAGATTTAGAGAATATCGAATCGGTGGATCAAGTTTTTCATTTTCTTTTTAATTAGTAAATAAATTTTTAAGATAAAATTATAATTTGAACCAATTGTATAAAGTTTAAAGTATCTTTAAATTTATTTAAAATAGGCTTTGAAACAGGTTTTACTTTTCTCTTTCTCCAAATACTGCAAACGTTAGATTTCAATAGTCATTAAACCAACTATTCCAGTTAAACTTGAGATAACAAAAAACAAAAAAACCCACGAAGACGAAAATTATAGTGTGTGCGTGGGAACAACTCATAACCGACAGCTGTATGCTTGGAATAAATTTATTTTATTTTTATTCGAAAAATAGAACTATTAAATCAATAAGACTAGAATTATTTTCAATTTTAAACAAAATATTTTTCCAGATAAAACTAATTAAAAAGAAAAAAACGAAGAAAAAAGAATGGGACAGCAAGCTTTGAAGCAGAACATTTTGATACGTTCGTTCTTCCGTAGAAAAACTGTAACAAAAACGAAATTCACCGAAAAACTTAATCCTTCAAGTGAAAGCTCTTTAAAATAGTATTACTTTTTCTTGAATTTAGGATTTTTCAATACTATCATACAAAGTTTGTTTCATGAGTGGACGTGTAAGTATAAATATACACATATACATATATCTAATTAGTTTAGTTTTCTTTTTATGTATTTAACGTTTGTTTAACACCTAGAAAATCAGGGAAAATTTGGTGCTTGAAGCTTGATATGGAATTTCGCATATACATTATTAAACACACACACACCTTTAAAAGATTTTCAATTTATTTATCTATCTTTAATTTAAACAAAAATTTTTGGTGCTTGTACAAAACAGCCTCTCCCGAAGAAAATTTATGTTACTTTTAAGTTTTTTCCCTGCATTAAAACATATACAGGAAAAAACAAACTTGTAATACGTAAATTCAACGCCCAGATAAGTGTAAGTTTTAGTCATTTGTTTTCGTTTTATTTATTGAACAATTAAGTTTTTAAAAAAAGTACCAATTCAACAGCTTGGAATATTTGGCCCTTTTCCTTCCCACAATTACTAAGAAAGTGTCGAGTTATGGCTGATTACCAATTTGTAATTTTAGGACTTAACTTTACAGAAGAAAAAAAATTAAGATAACTTTCTCTTTAATCAAGACGATGAATGTAAAGTATTACATTTGTACATTACCATAGAATCAATTAACATTTTTATGGATGGGTTTATTCTATACATTCAAGCACCATGTCTGAACTTTTAAGAAAAAAAGTTAAATTGAAAATCTTTAAATTGTTAAATAAGACAAAAATATAGATGTATTAAAAATTGGAAAATGTTGAGATCTTATTATTTTATGAGCCCGACGACGAGACTGCGTTAGAATATATATATATATATATATATATATATATATATATATATACACACACACACACACACACACACACATTTTTTGTGACTAATTTTTATTGCTTAACATTTAGAATCTAGTTATTCAGTGACTATTTTATGTGTTGTTTAATATTCAGAAGACCTTCATCTATTTAACCAATTTGTGAGATTTGAAAGATATTAATTTTCTATGGTTTAGACAAAGGATGTGATCTAAAAATAAATAGAATGTTAAAACGATCTCTGATTTTCCGACATAATTCAGATATACCTAAACTGCTTAGTCCGAGCCCTATAGGCAGTACCTGTCCCTCATCTAAAAGTTTATTGCTCGGTGCCTGAGGCGCCTTTAAGAGGTGTTGAAAAACTGTGAATAATAAGTAGATTTATTATTATTTATGAATAAATTTGTTATTGTTTCTTATTTAAATTTATAAATAAATCAATGAATAAATAAATGCTAACGAAATGTACGCAATATTTAAAACCGTCCCGCAGAAGACTTGCTTCCGATGACCTTGGGACACATTCTCGCTTCGTTGAGTCTGATAAAAAGCTTAAAATGTGCCGAAACTAAAAGGGACATCATGCTCCTTTTTTCTTTTAATATAAAATTGTAGCCACTGGCGACTGTAGTTTATGCAGACGAAACAAATATGAAACGGTATTAATCAATTTAATTATTTGAGTAGTCAATAAGTCAGGTGATAAACCATTGTTAGTTTCAGTTAGTACTTTTTTTTTATCTTCTAAATTTTGCATCAAATTGAGATACTATATATATATATATATATATATATATATATATATATATATATATATATATATATATAGTGTGTGTGTCTGTGGAAATAAATAAGGAAATTAAATCCGACATTATGAAGAAAAGTAGAAAAAACAAAATAATCCAAATTTGATGAATTTATTATGAAATTCGACGTTGAACGTTTCGGTTATCTTTTTCAAGACATTAACTTCTTGAAAAAATGTTGTTATACACACTTTTCTCCTGCTGTTTGATGTTTAATCCATCGCTATTTTTACAACACTTTTCATGAATTTAAAGTCCTGAAGAAGGTTATTATAACCGAAGCGTTCAACGTCAACTTTCATAAATTCATCAAATTTGGATTATTTTGTTTTTTCTACTTTTCTTCATATGTGTGTGAGAATTTTTTTTAATGTTTTCATCTGCTGGACTATTTATAGTTTAAAACCACAAGCGCTTTGTTTAAATTAGCAAATGCTTCATTAACTGTAGCTTTGTACTGTACCACACAAGACTAAGATGAGGAATTATCCAAAATGGTAGGTATCCAACTTTTTCAGATAAAGAAACTTAACTTTTTTTCTTTTTTTTGTAGCTAAATTTGGATTCGGACAAAAAAACTTTAAAACATTTTTAGGGATGGTTTGATTTTTTTTTTTTTTTTTTCAAGATCGAAGTAAGTTTTAAGAAAGAAAGGTTTCCCTTCTTAGAAGTAACTTCAAGCAAGATGTACGTGACAATACCAACATCATTTCATTTTAAGTATTGAATATCGAGTTGTTTTTACCGTCAAAATTATAGAAAATAGAATATTAAATAAATATATATGCGTTGCTTAGCAGTGATTTTCATGGATTGGGTAGTAATTTACTGAGCTTTGCTTAGTTAAGGCACGAGGCCGGATGTATGGGACATCCAAGTATTTGTCGCTGCCTCCCACCAGACACGACTTGACACAAGGTCAAAAGCCCGAAGGCCGATTAAAGTGGGGATAAAGGGGAGGGGAAGGTCGGGAACGAGCCGAGACTCGAACCCTGCTTGTCTGTGCTGCTCATCGGCTCACTTAGTGCAATGTGAGCCTGATGAGGCAAGCAGTTTCACGAACCCAAATGTGGGTCCGGGCACGTATGCCAGTTTGCGGCTTAGTCTAGCTTGTTAACCATCATATCACATTAGGTGTTTAACTTGTCCAGAGTATCCTGCTGAGTAAATGTTTGCAGCAATATTCAACAAAAAAATGTTAAGTTTACAATCACCATCCAGATAAGAGTAAGTTTCAATCATTTCCTGCATTGTTATTCTATTTACAGAATAGTCAGCTACATATTAGTTCCAAAAATTATATATAAGCAACAGCCGTAAGTCGCCATCTTTGTAGTTGGAGGATGGAAAAACTAAAGAAATATAACTAGTGGGTGAATTGTAGCGACGTGGTTTTTCGTAATTTACTAAGCTTCTTGCTTTGATGTGGCACCAGGCCGTGTAAAAGGGGCACTCAATGAGACTTGACCTCTCTCGTGAAGGTTTACTAGTTTAGTTTGCAAACAATTACACCACCCGAGGCGCTCTTGCAATATGGTTTTTAGAGTTTAAAATTTCAATAAAATTATAGTTATTTACTTAGCTGAGATGTGGCATAAGACCAAAAGTATGGTGACACCCCTTCCCAGTGAGAAACACATTCACTAACAATGGATTGCTAATCCAGCTTGCTAACCATTGAACCCTGAGGTGCCATAGATTACGAAAACTTACTCTTATCTGGGTGGTGAATGTTATTGTTTTCCTAAATTATTTTGTGTGCTATCAAGTAGCCTAATTATTTATAATTTATTTGTACACATACCTTTATTCAAATAATAAATTTATTCATAAATCTAAATAAATAATAATGAATTTATTTATAAATTTAAATAATTTTATACATACATATATTTTTGAGCGCCTCTTTCGTGCAGTTTTTATTTTTATTTTTAAAATTAATTTTAAATAAAAACTCTAAAATTTTAAATTGTTAAGAAATATTTATTGAAAAGGCTTTAAAGAAAAGTTGCCTTATATTTATTTTCTGCTGTCTTAAATCAACTTTCATTAGCAACAATATTCACCGGTTATTGTCGGTCAAATCACCGAAGTTAAGGAACCATGAGTCTACTCATTACTTAGATGGGTGACCACTAAAGACCAGTAGGTACTATAAACAACTTGATGCTAGTTTTAGACTGGGTACCTCGTTGTGGTGTAACGATCGGCAAACTAGACTTGTAGATCAATTAGCGAGTTCGATTCTTACTAAATACCACTTCTGCAAAAAGTACATTATATTTATATTTAGTTTCAAGGACGCTTAACATGGCGAAATTGTTAGACAGCTAGACCATTAGCGAGTTTGATTATCACTGGGTGTCCCGTACTTTGTGCTAAACGAAGCTAAATGTAAATGAATAACAAAGACTAGACTGATCGTTTTTTTTTTTGTTTTTTTTAGGTAATTGCTTAGAGATCTCTCGCATTCCATTCAAAGAACTTCAGGTACTTGTAGGGTATAATTCATAAGTTTAGCTTGAAGGATGTTGTCTCCACCGTTGAAAAGAGATAAAGTCAAGTTCATTGCCTTAGAAGGGGCTTAAAATACACTGACTGTATCCCTCTGCAGAAGGGTAAAACCTCCCCTTAAAAGGGTATGACACCAAGCTGCATCTGACAGTGAAATTCCAGTTATAGAGATCTGAGGAATGTGGAATGTGTCTTCGTTGCCATTACTCCCAAGTTCACTTTGATCAGGAGTGGCAATACCTATTACGGTCCTATTTATGGGTCAAATAGATGTTTAAAAATTTTAAATATTAGATAGGAATACTTGGTACAATATAACAGCATATTATTTGTATTAAGAATATTTACTTGAAGCTATAATTGTTTACATTATTTGAAATGATATAACTGTACAATCAAATGATTATTATTGAATAGAAATAATTACTTGAAACCATATAATTATTTGCATTAGATATGAATACTTGAAACTATACAACTGTTTGCAAATAATTTGTATTAGATAGGAATGCTTGATATCATATAATTGTGTGGAAAAAAAACTAAAACTAAACAAAAAAATGTAAACATAAGCGTACAATGATAGAGTGACATACTATTAAAATCAATCAATAAGTCAGGTAGGTGCTCTTGTAGCCAAAAAAGTCTAATTAAACTTAGTAAAAGGTAAAAATACTAAATCTTTGAAAGAAGCCAGTTGAAATCCGTCTATGAGGTGTTATTTTACCATTCAACATTTCTAAACGCATCTTCTATTTCGGTAAAGAAAAAAAAACGAAACAAAAAACACTATTCACAAAGTAAAACTTGAGTGGTTATTTACAAAGCTTTGTTTAGATATAGCACACAGGCCTCAGATTGCTTAAATGATCTCCCATTTAAGCATTGAAAAGGGTCATCGCTGCTTAACTTCGGGAACTCGTGCTTTCAGCGTGACTTGACCATAGGTCTATGATGATGATGATGATGATAATAATAATAATAATAATAATAATAATAAATAAGCGAGCAAGCAGAGTTGAGATTTGACACGAGACAGCATGTATAGGGTATCGAGTGAAGATCGAACTCATTATTTAATAGCTTGTTCCGCCCCTGGTTTTTCGGAGAGTCTACCTTGCATTCGCGCCAGGTGAGTATTATTAAGCTGAATCGCCTGGCCCCAAGGAACCTTTCCTTATGCAATAGCTGCTTTACAGGGCTGAATTCATAGCTTGGCACCTGAGGCTTAGTGACTTTGTGTCTTGCTACGGTGGGAAGTCAGTTAAATACTCATAACAAAGGTTGACATGCCGTAAAACCAACTAAATAATAGGAATGGAAAATGTCTTTTCCAAGTAGAGAAGACGTCTATTAACTTTGAGCAATCAAAATTCTGGTAGTGGTGGTGGTGGTTATCATCATCAATTTATTTATTTTATTTTACACTTTGATAACAAGATGACATCTATTTCTTGGTCAGTGTGTCAAAATAGACAATTCCAAAAAATTAATTTTTAGTTTGTATTAACATAAATAAGCACTGAATGTAAAGAAAGAGGGACAAGTTGTTTGTTTTTTTAATCGGGAAAACTTTCAAACAAATAATTAAAAACTAATTTATTATTTATTTATCTATCTTTGAATAAAAAAAAAACAAAAAAAAACAACTTACCTGTTCATCAATTGGGATTCGAATTTGTCCTGGGGCAATTTCAAAATTAATACCGTCATTTGCTTCATTAACTCTGTTGTTCGAATTAGATGAGGAACGGTTACTATTTTCCTCTCTAACACCCGTTTCTTCATTTTGGACTCCTTTTTCATGTCTTGCTGATCGGGTTCCTTCTTTTCTTTTTATAAGCGAGGATTGGTTTCCTTGATCATGTGAAATAGAAGTAACATTGATTTGGTCATCATCACCCTGTGGACTATTTTGATTATTGCCTGGACTAGGATGATTCATTATTGTTGATTTTCTTTCTTTAACTCTACAGTCTGTTCGTTACTTATGGAAGTAACGTGTTACTTCGAATTACTAATTTCCTTTTTTTTAAGTAGCAAAGAGTTAGTATCACATTAATAAAAGTAAGTGTTAATAGAATAAAAAAAAAGATAAAAGTAAACTCTCAATTTCTTTCACCAAATTTTATACTATTGTTTTTGTCACGTGTCCGGAATGACTTGCTCTAAACTTTTTAGCGAATTCCAAAAATTAAAAATAATGCGCGGAAACATGAATCGGTTTTTAGTCCTAAGAAGAGAAAGAAAAAAAAAATGTATTTCGTAAATCAAAATCGGTTTTAGTAAGTTTATATGCCAAAGTCAGTTATCATAACTCTGTATCTATCAACTTTTTCTTGTTCTGAGTCCATAGTCAATTTAACATTATTTAGCTTCTGTTTTCTTTTTTAAAAAATCAGGGAAAAAAAATTAAGTTCTCTTAAAAAATTTAAATTAATTTAAAAAGTTCTTATAAAGTAAATGATTTAAATGACGAAATATTTTTTATTTCAAAAATTTGATTATTTTTGTTTGAAATAACCTTTTTTATTTTGAAAATAGTTTTAAAATAAGTAACAGAAACTTGTTTTTTACAAGATAAAAATACAAACTGAATAGAATTAAAATATCTTAACTAAACTTTTAAACATTTTTTTATTTACTAGTTTTTCTAAATGTTTGTTTTTTGTGAATGCATAACATTTTTGTTTATTCTATAAAATTGGTTGAAGTATATTGTGACAAATTACAACAAATATTGACTTTTTCTATTTCTAAGACAAATTTATTATTATTATTATTAACAACAACAATATAAAAAATAATAATATATTTTTAAAATTACAACTTTTGGACTATTCCAAATAATAAATAAAAAAATAACCTCAACTGATTTTATTTTAAAATATCAAGTTTTAAATTTTGAGTGTTAGTGGCGTATACCGCAGATTTGTGTTTTGTTTGAAATCATTAATTTTACAGCAATGAACTGATATTAAAATGGTTCGCGGTTCCAATCCAAATACCAAACTTCCTAACTTTAACTTAATTAATTCTAAACTATGAAAAAAGAAAACACCTACTTATTTATTTAGGGTGACATAACCTTTATGGAAGTCAAACTATTCGTATATATTGAAAAGATCTTTATTGGTTTGGATATTTTTAATGAGAAAATAAAAGAAACTTTAACAGTTGATAATATTGATTGGGTGAATAAATATAGCCTTAAAGCAGTCAAATCTTTATGATCATACACATAAACCGGTGTGTGGGGATGGAAGCTCTTATTTCAATAAAGAATGGTATCACCAAGAACCTAATCTTTAGGGACTCATTTTGCAGTCATAAAATACACCAAAAGTTAACAGAAATTTAAAAAACTCAAAACAAAAACTGATTGACTTCCATTTCGCGTTATGTATGTCTCCGAATGACTTTTAACCTTAAAGGTTAAGAAAAAGTACAGTTTACAACATTAAAGTAATCTAAAGAGGTAATTAATTCGAACAAAATATTGTTTAATGGATTACATTGTAATCGTTAGATAAATATAATTTTTCTTTATAGAGAAAAGTTAAATATTGAAGAGCATTTGTCATTAATATCTTTTCATTTAAAGACAATAACAAACCCACTAGGCGTACGTCTTCCATCTTTCAATTGGGCGGTGTTGAACCAAAAAAAGTACACTCTAGTTATATTACCTGATTATATATATATATATATATATATATATATATATATATATATATATATATATATATATATATATATAAAAGGGTGGAACGATAAAATTGTTGTCCTAAAGAAAACAACACTACAGCTTTATTTTAAAACTTTTTCTGAAAAAATCAATTCAGGTAACTTGATTATGTAGTAGAGCTGACATCTATTCAATGTAGCCGCCTTCACCCTCAATCACTGCCTCGATACGGATCCGGAACTGAGAGCATGCCTTTTCTACAAGCGCCAGCGGGAGCTCCGCGGATAGCGGCCATCAGGCTGACTTTGGTGTTGTGGGAGGTCATGTTGGTGATGTTCTCGACATATGACCAAACGAAGTAGTCCAGTGGGTTCAGGTCGGGGGAAGAGGGGGGCCAGTGAAAGAAGGGTACAAAGTCGTAGCACTCCTTCTGAAGTCAAGCCTGGGTCTCTTTGGACTTGTGGGCCGGCGCCGAGTCCTGCTGCCACACCCAGGGTCTGCCACCAGCCACCTGATTGCACCAGGGGATTACCACACTCTTCAGCACATCCAGGTACACTTTGGTGTTGACTTTCAAGCCGACTTCGAAGATGTGAGGTGGCATGATGTGGCCCTCACTTGAAACCTCACCAAAGACCATAACTGTAGCCGGAGACTTTGTTTTCATCACTCTGGGCACATCTCTGTTATTCGTGGCAATCCAGATTTGCATTTTGAAGGTGCTGGCAATGGTCCCGTTCTCATAACTTGGATCGGTAGAGAGCATGAGTTGTACAGCGGCGCATCTACGATCTTGCTCGTTGAACATTGTGTCACTTTCAGACATGATAGAAGGCTCCTATCGCTCTTGGGATTTGTACACAACTGGCCAACTAGTAGATGGTCTGCAACAAAAAAAGAAAACCGGTTTTCATTAAACGGAAATGGAATCATATCGTCTTTTCTAGGGCGACAATTTTATCGTTCCACCCTGTGTGTATATATATATATATATATATATATATATATATATATATATATATATATATGTTGTAGGTCCAAAGAGAGAATAAAAATGTTTTAAAGTAGGTAGGTTCATGAAGAGATTTGTATTTTTTTAATTAATTTATTTATTTTGTTCTTATATACATGTATGTTTCCAGCTTGTTGCTTCCGTCAGAGAACATATATGACACAAGGCCTTGTTAATGGGGTACTCAATGAGACTTGAACTCACTCGTGTTTGCAGTTTGAATGGTTTTCAGTTGGTTATAGGTTTATATAGAGGTTTTCCTCTCTTTTTCTTAGAGTGTGTTTACCTTAGTCTGCTTTACTTCTCCTTGATATTTGATATGTTTTTGTCATTGTCTCGTTGTGTGTGTGTGTGTGTGTGTGCGCGCGTTGGAGTGGTTTTGGACTTCACTAACATTTTTCCTTTGTGTGTGAGTGTGTGTCTTGGAGATTTTTTCATGTGTGTATATGTGATAGTGTTGTTTGAAATTTACTGGTAACTTTTTTTCCTAACACGAGTAAGTTCAAGTCTCATTGAGTTCCCCATTAAATAGGCCTTGTGCCATATATGTTCTCTGGTATAAACAACAAGCTGAAAACATACATGTATGTAAGATCAAAATAAATAAATTTAAAAAAATACAAATCTCTTTGTGGACCTACCTATTCTAAAATATATATATAGAGAGAGAGAGAGAGAGAAAGAGATTTATTGTAATTTTTATTTATTTTCATGCAATTGCAAGTAACATTTTGTAGCACTAAAGAAATTTTAACTGGACTGCATTTGATCTATACTGACTTGAATTTTGGGGAAAGAATAATTGTGCTGAACATTTACAGGTTCTGAAGACATTCATTGACATATATATGAGAAGGTGAAATAATGAAAATCAGAACAAAGTAAAACAAAATCAATTTCACTAGAAATAGGGAATTCTACTTTATAAGTGTTATGACTAAACTGTGTATACACCCATGATAAACAAGTAGCAATTTTTCAAATAAAAAGTTAATTTTCTTCTAAACTAAAGATACCAGGATTTTATTATTTCTTGTCAAGTCAAACATGATACACTCAAAACAGATATTATAAGTATTATCATCAAATTCTACTGCACAAATGGTTTTATGACATATCAACCCTTGTGGGTTATTTAATGCCAAATCCACTTATGTATATAAACAAATCGTTTATTGGTGACTTTTTTTCAAATGAGTTGTACGAGCTCATTTTTTTACACACAATTAAATGGTTGCAAGTATTGCTATTTAACATTAGTGATTCTATTCTAAGTATTCCCATGTAATACAAATAACTTGCGCATTGCTGTATGGTTTCTAATAACTACCACTACTAATAACCCTTTGTAAATGATTGAACAGTTCTATTTGATTCATGGATGGTACCCAGATTGGTACTATCCTAACAGGTAGTACCAATCTGGGTCAGAGTTGACCTGGGAGCAATAGCAATAAAGGGGTACTCCATATTCTCCAAAATTCCAGAACTGGAACCTCACTATCAGATGCAGTTTAGTGTCATACCCTGAACATTACGAGTGGGTGTCTTCGTGGTATAATGGTTGAAGCACTGGACTGCGAAATCATAGTAAGTGAGTTCGAACTCTAGTCGAGCTATTACATTTACTTTTGGACAAATACCCCTGGGAAAGGTATGAACCTCCTTATCCGCCCATCTATGGGTTAAATAGTACCACTACTGTCTTTCTAAAAGGAGAGCTTTGGCATTGAATAACTTACAAAGGTTGATATGCCATTAAACGAAGAAACCAAACCAAACCAAACCAAACCAGGACACTTCTGCACAAAGTGTAACTCAGATTGTCTGAGGCTGCAATCTTAAAAGAACAGAACAAAACAGTTAAATTTACAAGTTAACAATTATAATTTATTGATGAGATATCTGTTGTTTGCAATCACAAAAAGATGTAAAATTAGAGTTAAATGAAGAGGTTGACAGGAGGAACACATAAGACAAGTGATGATTTCACAGTTGTGACTTCAGCATACTTTTGACATGCTTCATTTTGGGGAACAATTGTTCACAGTGATGTATTGTGCCAAACATGCTCATTATTTGCTGGATGTGGGTGATAAGGTTAGGGAATCATCCGGATGGAAGTATGTGGTTTTTAGAAAAATTGAGGATGTAGCAAGCAAGAAAATAGGGCTTTTTAATGTTCTGAACTTTGAAGATTAATGAATTCCACTTGCAGTAATGATGGTATTTCTTTGTAGTCAACATCAAAAAATGAAAAGAAAATTCTGAAAGTTAAGTGTAAGGCCACACTGATGGGCTTTAAGAGCCTCATATTGGGGATTCTTAGTTTACAGTAAATCAGATTAAGGAACTTGTCATGCCTCTCTTGCATCAGGAATTTGTCTGATAGTTATTCCAAGAATTGTTTTGACTGGCTTTCGTTTCGCATTGGTTTTCAACAGATGCATTCTTCAGCCTTCCTAGTGTACCACAGTCATTGTCTGCTATGTTGGTGATGTTTAATTGTCAAATGGGGGAAGAGAAACATAAAAATACAACTAATCTCAAATGTTAGGCTCTTTGTTACTTTATTCTCTTCTCTTACTTTCTGTGTTTGTGGAAGTTGTTGAAAATGGATGATGGATATGTGCTGGGTAGCTTCTTCATTCTTGTAGGAACTAACTCTTCCTGTATTTTTTTAAAAATTCACTCATTCTCTGTATACACAGATGCTTGTCTCCTCATGCCTCAGCCACCAAAAGAGGGTAAATCGAGAAAGCCATTGGATTTTACTGTAGTTCATAGAAGACTTAAACAACCACTTCCACCACAGATGGCTGATCAAATCTAGTGACCTCATCAAGTCCAGGTTAACTGCTGTTTTCAATACAGGGTACAAGATCAAACATATCTTGTTACATCTAGCCTACTGGATGAGATGTTGAACTTTGTCAACTCTTCTTTTTTTATAGCTGCTGGCTTTTTTAAATGACTTATCTATTTGCACCCTGATACCATATTGCTTACAGTGTTACATTAGTATTGTCTGATTGTCTGAAATTCTGAGATGAGACCTCATCATTAAATCTTGAGTTGTTTAGATTAATATTCTCCCCCTTTTTCATCCAATAACTATGTTTTGACCAGTGAGTACTTTAGCCTTTCTAATTGTCTGAAATTCTGAGATAAGATATTACTATTTTGATAAAAGCAAAAATTTTTTAATCAGTCCTCCCACTTATAAAGTTTAATTATTCATATAATTAAAATTTAAAAAAAATGAAAACACCAAAGTACACCATTGATGTCAAAAAAGGATTTGTGCCCTGTGTGGATTTGAAAGTTAGATTTTTGACCCCTTTATTTATTTATTTCCCTCAAGGACTTTTGATTCTGTTTGTTTGACTTCCTTCTTTCCCCTTTCCTTTGGATTTGAGAATCTGCATTTGTGATACTGACTTCTTTACTGACCTAATTGTTGGCATCCTTATTAACAGGTACATAACTATGTGATGAAAAAAAGAACTTACTTTATACAGCAAATATTTATTTTTCAACATTTTTTTTCTTTTCAATGCACTTAATTTAGTGGGGAATGTTAATCACATAGATAGTACATATTACTTCTTTCATCTAGTCATTTTAAACAGGAGATCAGGAAATGAAGTTAGTTAGGCCAAATGTTTTACCCCTTGTGCTTGAGTATAGTATTAGTATAGTATTAGTATAAAGTAAACACAGTATTAGTATAATATTAGTATAAAGTAAACACAGCCAGAATTGGCACACTGCCCTGCTAAGGAGTAGGGCTTAGAATACATGGACTGTATTCTCTGCAGAGAGGTAAGACTTCCACCCCTGAAAAAAGGGATTTTCTGGTTTGATTTGGTTTGGTTTGGTGGCACATCAACCATTGTAGGTTATTAATGCCAAATCCATTTTTATACATATAAACAGTTTTATTTCAAACAATTCAATTTAGCACAAGGGCACAGTTTCAGTGTCAAAAACAGTTCTATTTCAAACAATTCAGTTTAGAATAAGTACACAGTTTAGTTCTATTTGACCTATAGATAGGACCCTATCAGGTGGACCTGGGAGTGATGACAATAAAGGGGTACTCCGCATTTCCCAAAGCTCCAGCATTACTGGAACCTCACCATCAGATTGTTTAGTGTGATATCCAGAACACTCATTGGAGGGGGTCTTATTCCCCTGCAGAGGTGCAGTTGGTGTATTCTACAGCCCCATCCAATGACACTAAACTGTGATAGTGAGGTTCCAGTTTTAGAGATCTAAGGAATGTAGTGTATGCCTTTATTGCCATCACTCTCAGGTCCACTCTGACTTGGAGTTGTAATACCTATTAGGGTCCTATCCATGGATCAAATAGGCCTGTTTAAAAATTATTCATATTCACACTAAAAATCCTCTTAAAAACAACTACACAAAAATGTAAATATGAATGCAATTCCCTAATCTCTAGGCATAAAGTAACCCAAGACATGTTAGCATGCTGTTAAAATCAATCAGAATTGGAACTTAGCTTTCTCATTCAATCTCCAGTACTTCTTTAACATTATACAGTGAAAGTTTCTGATTAAAATTTAGCTAATAACTATATGCTAGGTTGTAGACTTATAGATACACCTTTGTATGCAATATTCTTAAGTCTCAAACATTTTAAAGATTTCATTTTTGTCTCTTTCAGGTGTGAACAAAAAATAAGGCTTCGTTGATATGATTCAGATGTTATGTTCCTTCAGCTTAAATGAATATGGTTGAGACTTCAGCAGATAAATTGTATGATTTTTACCTGCATTTTTATGACTCAGACCAAGTAATAGCTTGTAAAATCCTTGATTATTTAGAAAATCCTTCTAATGGAGGATTCAAAGGATTTATACTGGACAGAGATGCCAAAACAGGAACAAAATCCCACAATTTGGATATGGGTCTTCGAAACTCTCGTCTCATACTGATTCTTTTGTCAAATAAGGCAATGGAAAACGCTTGGTTTGAGTGTGTGTTTGAAACTTGCTTTTCATTTCACTCAAGAAACAACACTGATATTGTGCCAATTTATCTGGAGAAAATGAAAACACCATCCATTGTTCGAACAATATACAGTATCAATTATTCTTCTGAATATTTCTGGAATAAATTAATAAATAGACTTTCAAGTTCTAAAAGATAAATTTTTTATTCTTGTTTCACTGTTAAAAAATGTATTTTAAAATAAATTTTATATTTATAGATGTTTTGAGTTTTTATTGAATGACACTGTGGACTTGGTGTGTGTGTGGGGGGGGAGATAAGGTTGATAATTTAGAAGTAAATGTAAAGCAGTTGAGAACTGGGAATTCTCAAAGCAAGTGTAAAGTATGAAAGATAAAAGTACTGATTAGCTGTTTCTTTTGGAAAGTCCGGAGAAGGAAAATATAAATAAATAGACAGATATAATTATGAGCTTCCCTGAAATCTGTTGTAAAAAGAAGGGAATGTTATGAAGTAAAGATATTCTGAAAAGATAAGGCTGTTAAATAGACATGTTGCATATTGACCTTTGATAGAGCTGTCAGTCAGGGATTTCTGAGGAAGAATGTTCCACCTGTGTAAACAGGAAGACAACTTGCATAGGTTGACAAGCAGAAGCAGATCACATGAATCATGGGCCAGAAGAACACATAGGCATTATGAAATTATATATACATGGGTACTAACGTCAGATGGTTGAACACAGTCACAATCAGCTGTGCTAAGTGCCACCCATAATGGTGGGGGGCTGTGCCCTCCCCCGGCCGAGAAGCAGAAATACTAAATGGGGCCCTGAATATGGAAGCACAATGTGGGTCAAGATTCCTTTACCTCTAAATCAATCTCCTTGTCTCTCCCACACTTACAGAATTTTGACCCTCTTGAGAAATAAAGTTGAGAGATATATTTTTATAACTGGGTGTTACAGTCTCATCATTACTTCAGGCTATACAACAGACAGTCTATATCTTGGGGCTCTGGCAAAAGACATCTGACATGCCTCAGATGACAAATGGTGTCATCAATAAGAAAATGAATGACTGAGTTTTTGGGGATGTGGGGAGCATCCTTTTTGCATATGTGCTTTAAAATTAGATTTGTCATGAAAACAGTTGGAAGGGGCCCCAAAAGAAAGTATGCAGATGAGAAATAGAGTAGGAGAAATACAGACACCCTGAGATATTGCCTTGCCAAGTAAAGGTGTGAGGTATAGATTAGAGTAAGTTGGAGTTAAGAGGGTTGGATTAACCCTCTGACCACTTAAAAGGGGCTGACCAATCCCCAGATAATAAAGTTGTTGACTTTTGGAGAAAATGAAATTAATGATATGGAAATAGATTAATCCCACACCTAGTCGGTCCTATCCTGGTAGAAAGCCTTTCTGGATATAAACTGGAGATTTTGGCATCTCTTGAGTTGCCTGTTGGCTGTCACCAGAAGCACTCCTGAAATCCAGACCTTGTACCAGAATTGTAAACTATGAATTCAAATTATTTTGACAGAGTTACAAGTCCATGTCACTGAAGTTACCAGCATTTAGGAAGGGAAACTGTATTTTTGTACTTAATCACAGTCCTATTTAAACCATAGAATTATTAGTTATTCACTGGAGTCAAGACCTCCTTTTGTGAATTTATTTTTCTGAAAGACTTTCTTAAATAATATAGCCACCAACCGTTGGTCTGTGCATCATTTAGCATCTCCAACAGTGACCTTCTCCCTTTACTGTGATTGAAAACACAACGTGGACAAGGAGGTGGATTGTCCAGACTAACTCAGCACTCACCAACACCATGGACTTGTCTCTGAGTGACTGGCTGTGGACAGAACTCACCCAAATGGAAAGGTCTTGTAATTCTGATAAAGACATTAGAATGTAGTGAGGTACAATTGGAAACACATTTATTCTAAAACATTTTGATTTTTAAAAAAGTTGTAGGCTTATGTTCAAGTAATACTAAAAGTGGCTGTTCCCATCAGATCACTGAAGTTAAGTAGTGATAAGCCTGTTCAATACTTAGATGGGTGACTGCTTCAGCAACAGCAGATACTGTAAAAAACCTGCGGCCTGTGTGCCAGGCTAAGCAAAGTTTAGAAAATTACAATATTCTTCTTATGGATTTAATTACTGATGTTTTCTGGAAATAGAAATGTTCAACATTCTGATCAGATGTTTGTGTGTATATATATACGCACATAATTTTTTTTATATGCTAATTTTTTTATCAGTAAGGGGTCTTTTTAACCAATAAAATGTATTCTATTCTAACCCACTTCGCTAGAACAATCCTGAAGAGCTGTTTGGTGAAACCTAGGTAGATTCGCACTTGGCCATGTAGGAATTATTTTCATAATATTCGGTCTATCTCATGTATTGAGCATTTTATTACGTTTTAGCTTATGTAATTTTGTCGGTATTTTTTGTTGTTGTTGTTTTTTACTAGACATACGTGCTACTTGATTATTTTCAAGTAGCACGTGTGTTTTTCGTCTTTTCTTTTTTTTATGAATTTTTTTCCCTAGATATCAGTTTATAGACTTTGCAAATTGTACAATCTAGGTTTTTTTCACACCAACAGAATTATAGATTAGTCTGACGTGGGGATCTAGCCCTAGCCAACACGTCTAGCTTAGCCGGGGAGTTTTCACTGAACTCAGATCCATCGGCTTTCCTCGTTAATCTGAGATAACAGCCACTATTCGCCACGTTGTGAATTTTTTATCCGAATAGTGGTGTTTTAGCTAGCTCAGATCATTTCCAGTGTGGGAGTCGATTTAATTTTGGTTGGAATCCACGCCAAAGTAAAATCCCTGCTTGGGGAGAAAACTAGTTCCTGTCGCAGTTCACAAAAACACAAAAAAGGAAAAACAACTCTTTCGAGTTTTGTATAATACAATTTTCTCAAAGCTATTGTCTTTAGCTATAGAAGTATTTACATAAATGTGTAGAATACAAAAAGAAGGTCACACGAAACTTATCCATTCATTTAGGAATGTGACAGAGAGATCGAAGAGAAGACACAAGGGAGACAATTATTGTTTCTTGGTTATTTTTTTTTTTAAATTGTTTATCTCGGCTTTTGTTGACTTAACAATTGGGAATTCGTACGTTCTTATGTTTAACTGTTGGTTATAATCGGGCCAGGCACAATTCACAGTCTTCTTGTCTTATCAAACTTTTGGTTCAAACTCTCAGTCCTGGACTATTCTTGGCTTCTTGTCTCCGGTCTCCGGTCTCTCCTGGTCTCTTCTCTCCTCACTCACTGCTCTTCTGTTCTCTCTTGTTCTTCTGATCTGATGAATGGGCGCAGCGCACTGCTCATATAAATTGGGGTGGGGTCTCGACAATTTTTTGGTATGCCCATGAATAATATGTAAATTGCCTGGTTGATCGAAATTTTAAATTTCACAGGTGGCCATCGTTTTTAAGAGGTACTAAAAATGAATTTTGGTTGCCCTGCTGATTTTTACCAGACAAGTGACACTTGAAACAGGAGAAATCCTCTTATGCTGTCTCAATCCCTGGTTTGAACTTTTACCATCTAGACCACACAGATTTCATTACCCCTTTAATCACAAGATTCACTCAATGAATCTATCTCTCCACTCCCCGAACCATCACCTTACTCACTAAAACCTCAATTCCAGGACGTCGGTCGAAGAAAAAAAAAAGAAATAAAATAAGACAGAAAATAGAATGATAGATAAAAAAAGGAATTTTCTCTATTTATTCCCTGTTATACCGGACATTGGCCTAGCGGTTAGAGTGTTCGCCAATGGCCTGGGAGACCTGGGTTCAATCCCAGGTCAAGTCATACCAAAGACTAAAAAAATGGTACTTGATGCCTCCTTGCTTAACACTCAGCATTATAAGGTACGGATCAAGGGTAAAGTGGAGCAATCCAGGGAAAGGAGTAGCGCCCTTCCCTACACCTTGGTGTAGTAGCTATCGAAAAGGGAGCCTTCGGGTCACCCTCGACTATGGTCGCCAACTTTACTTACTTTATAACGAAAAAAAAAACAAACTTATTTCCAAATCCATCCTTTCAATCCATTTAATTTACAAATTCGTTCTGATCCCTTAAAATCGTCAATTAATTAATTAATCTGGGGGGTGTTCTCTCTGTCACATTAGATATAAAGATTAATATATGTATATATATATATATATATATATATATATATTATTGAAAAAACTCAAATAAACCAGCATTTGGCTATTATAAATTTATTTAAGCAGCTGACTCAATAAGAAAAATAGCTTCTTCAGATAGCCATCATACAATGGAGAGATTTTTAAAAAAATAAAGAAAAGAAAGAAATGTAACATATTGATCCTCGACCGAGCCGTCAATCAAGAGATGCACCTGTGTAAATAAGCGGAAGAACAACGGAAGCAGGTGGACGTCAAACCAGGACACAGACGGCTTGAGTTAGTTGGAGTTCGAGCCAGTTGGGGACAAGATGCCGAAGTGAGAGCCAGCGACAGACAGAGGGCTTTGGGCCCTCAGTGACCCACAGTTGAGCAACCCCAGCCAAGACGAGAAAGAAGTGCTGCTATGGTCAGAAGAACTTGGGTCAATATGTAGTAGTCTGTCCCCGTATAACACCCGCAGCGTCCAATCCTCGTTCACCTCCCTCCAATCTCTGCTACAGCGTGAGAAAAAACAGATCGAAAGTTCCCTCCAGGAAAGTGACCATACACTGCCCTGCCCCACGTTGTGATTCTTTAATGGAAAGGCCGATGGCTACGTCTGAAAGAAAGAGGGGTTACTTGCAGCTGATGACTGAAAACCGAAGGGTATATATTGTAGAACAAAAACAAAAATACAACCCCGATTTCTGCAATAGTTAATAATAAAAAGGGTTTTATAATCTTCAAGTTTACAGATGGTAACAAAATCTGCGGGTGTGACTTATAATGGTCTAAGGCGTCGGTCTGGTGAGGGTTAAGTCTTCTTAGCAATAACTCGTCTCAGCGGCGGACTGGTGATATGAGTTGGCAGCGCAAAGCACAATTCCAATCTGTTGGTCCCTGCCTGGTCTTCGTCTGCTTCGTCTGGTCCCAACTGCTTCGCTTACTGCCACCAACTGCTGAGTTCAAAAATCAGCTTGTTTATATAATAACCGCCAAGATTCTGGGGTAGGTTCTGACTGCGGCAGGGGTGTTCTCCATAACGTCATTTTCAACTCATCAGACATCCGTCATGTCTTTGTTTCAATTTTCGTCATCAGAAAGGGTCCAACCCCCTTTTTACTACTTTCACAAAGTCGTTTCTCTCACTACCCTCGTAATGAGGATTACAGGAGGATAGCTTTCCTCCTACCAGCACAGCTTTTCTCATTTTACAACTTATGACGTCAGGCTGGAGACTCTTCCCCTTATGCCCAAATATGCCAGACTGTCACTCTTGATGGAACTGGTTTCAAACCTGCGTAGGAGAAAGGGCTGGCCTTCGTTCCAGACTAATTAATAATTCCCTTTCAGCACCGATAAGTAATTCCGGATAATTTTCTCACCTCTTAGCTGAAGTATTTCCTCAAATGCCAGATGGCCTCCCTCTCATCAACAAAGACTTCCTTGTTCGCTTCTGAGTCCCATCTTTTAACTGGAGGGTACGTCACCCCCGTATCCGAATCTTTTTACTGTCAAATTCTTAATTTTAACATTTTCCAGGTTTGAGAATCATTTTAGTATTATTACTCTTTTCTTTTCTTTTTTTAATAATAATATCTTTCTTCCTCAATTTCCGCTTGTGCTTTGTAAACAACTTAATCTTCCCAACCTGTCAACATCTTCTAATTCCCATTTCGGGCTCTTGTCAAAAGTTCCTTTTTCCAGAAATTTCAATTTTGCACTTCTTGACAATTATATTTGGCTGCTCAACTTTTTGGTTAACCCTTCATGTACCGCCATCGACCAATATTGTCACACCCGTCTCCAACTCACCTCTCACACAAAACCAACATCAACGAACCTATAGTTATTAAATTAAGGTAAAGACAGAGAGAAGCGGATATAAGGTTTTAAAAAATATAGGAATGAGCAATTTATTAATTAAATTAATGAGCAATTTATTAATTAAATAAGAAAAAAGGACGACGGAACAATGGAAAAAGACAGAGAAAAAAGGGAAAAGAAGCAAAGAAACTTGAACACTGTTGAACACAGCATAGAAAAAGAAAAAAAAAACGAACATTTTTAGGAAAAATAGACAGTGCATAGATTGTAACAAAAGAAAAACTGAACATTTATTTGAACTTTGTGAACTTTAATTGAGGACATATTGTTAATATTGTTTCGACTTGTTGAGAATAGTTAAAAAAATTAGTCAAAAAAAAAAAAGTTTGTTTGAGTTTAAAGGCGACATTAGAATATTTTTTGTGTTTCATATTATGAAATTTGACGAAAACAATTCACAGGGGATTTGATATTAAGTTTAGGAAGATTTTAAAATGATGTTGATTCTAAATTTTTTTTTTTTTGAATATTGGGTTTTCATGGAATAGGAAATACTTTTTTTTAGGTTTCTGTTTTTGAGCGAATCACGGGCTGACGCGAGATTAGGACAGAAGTAATTCTATAGAGGAATTCACCGTCTCATGGATTTGTTGAAGGCCTGTGGTGGCCAGTATTTTCAGATTGGAGTTCCAAGTTGATGGAATAAAGGAAAGAAAGGCCTGGCCTACTCCAATATTTTGTGGATGATGTCTGAATCTTTCAGTCTCGATGATGTTTTGGATTCGTGCGTGATTTGGCGAAGTGAAACGAATCTGGAAAAGGCGAGGTGCCGATATCTTGGTAGCCACCAGGGTTCCTGATTGAACTGAAAAGCAACCCGGCGAGGGTGTGATCAGGTAAAGCATGTCCCTCAAGGGTTTACAGATCAATAGGCACGGTAACAGAAACTTAATAATGGAAAAAAATGAATAACACATTGCTAATAAATATTTTGCGTGGTCTATTTTAGGTGGTTTACTGCATGCATGTCGGATTGTGATACATTTTGATGTATTGTTATTTTATGGAATTGTGATGCATTGTTTTGGGCCATGTTTTTGTGGATTTATGTGGAATGTTTTGGGCTTTGAAGATTTTTTTTTTTTAGTGTGGAATTTTCCAGTTACTCCAGGTAGGAACCTGTGGAGCGAAGGACTGGAGTGTGGTCATAAGGAATCCAGGCGAAATGTATTGCTGGAATGACCTGGGTCACAAGGTTTGTGACCAGGATCTGGGACTAGAGTATGGTCCTTTTATGGTTTTGAGATTCTTCAAGGAATTACAGAGAGCCCTATTTTGTTTGGGAGGATGAAAGATGCATCCGTATTGTACTTTGATGCACGCATGTCAAGATAGCCAACCGCGCAAAGAATAGTAAGAAATAAATTTAGATAATAATTAGCCTGGGCAAGTGTTACATAGTGAAAAGGTCGCCTTCTAATTTCTTTTTGTATTTTTGCTGTTGTTCAAGTAATTACTTTTTGTATTTTTACTGTTGTTGTCCTTGAGCATTATTTGTAAAATGTGTGTGAGGAGGATGGAGACGGACGTGAAGGAAAATTCCACATGTGGAATTTTGAAAAATAAGAATGTGATGATTGTAACATATTGACCCTCGACCGTGCCGTCAGTCAAGAGATGCACCGGTGTAAATAAGCGGAAGAACAGCGGAAGCAGGTGGATGTCAAACAAAAATATAACCAGGACACGGACGGCTTGAGTCAGTTGGAGTTCGAGCCAGTTGGGGACAAGATGCCGAAGTGAGAGCCAGCGACAGACAGAGGGCTTTGGGTCCTCAGTGACCCACGGTTGAGCAACCCCAGCCAAGACGAGAAAGAAGTGCTGCTATGGTCAGAAGAGGATCAATATGTAGCAGTCTATCCCCGCCTCCAACTCATCTCTCACACACTGCCAACATCAACCCTTTCCAGAATAAAGTGTGAGAGATATATTTTTATTAAGAAGTGTGTTCGTTCTTTCATTGAAGTTCGTCATTATTGTTGACTATGTTTCTGCATATATTTGTATATGTATATGTATGCGGCTATACAACAGAAAGAGATAGGGGGAAAAAAGACATTGGCTGGAAATTAGGGTAAAAAATAGATGTAATGTCATTATCTGGTATCATGTATCCTTATGTATCTAGATTTTTTCACACAACTCACAAAACCATATAATAATAAGACCATATTGAATTATTATCACCATTAATATTACTATTACAATTATTACTGCTAATTATCAAACCTATTAATTTTATAAACTAATCATCATCTCATTATAACTATGAATATTAATAACATCAATGCCAACAAAAACAATAACAGACATCAACAACTACCACAATTATTAATATTAATAATTATAACTATTTACTATAAAAATATTCGTAATATGTACTCAGTAATCAATACAAAATAATACCCTATATCGCTTATTACATGATTTAAATAAAACCAGTTGTTTAAAATATAAGAATTAATTTAGATCAAATCTTAAAACAGACACCCAACAATACCTCTGTTGCGGAGCCGATAAGCATGTCGACCCCGCAAATGATTTAAGTTTAATGCGTGCGAATAGTGACAGCCAAAGACAATAAAGGGAACAAAAGGCAAGGTAACAGATACAACAAAGTGACGATTTATTACCAGATTTACAGATGGGTATGCAAAGTCCGTGGCGGTTGTATTTAGTCTTCAGCTAGATGAGTGATGTCGACAGCTGGTATAGGTCGAGTCGTGGAGATACAGCTGGATGATCGTAGCTGGAAGCTGAGGTCGGTCGAGTCGTTGAATGCAGCTTGGTCGTGTTGGCAGCTTGGTCGTGTAGAGTCGAGCGAGTTGATGACTAAGACTGAGCCGTGTCTTAGTACTACGGACCAAGTGAACGGACGGGGAAGCCGCCGTGGCTAAGGTTTGCCAGGCCTTAACACATACGAAGTTGAGCGCGCGGATCGGTGAAGCTAGGGCTTTGTCGTGCCGCTAGCTGTGTGGGCGTATCGTTTACAGTAGCTATGGCTTTGCCGTGCCAAAGCCGTGCAGACGATTCGGGACGGTAGCTATGGCTGTGTCGCGCCAAAGCTGTGCGGGCGTATCGTTGACGGTAGCTATGGCTTTTACGTGCCAAAGCTGTGCGAACGTATCGGACGGTAGCTAAGTCTTTACGTGCCAAAGCTGTGCGAACGTATCGGACGGTAGCTAAGGCTTGCACGCCAAAGCTGTGCGAATGGTTAGACGGTAGCTAAGGCTGTGTCGCGCCAAAGCTGTGCGAACGTACCGAGACGATAGCTATGGCTTTGCGTGCGAAAGCTGTGCGAACGTATCGGACGGTAGCTACGGCTTTACGCGCCAAAAATGTGCGAACGATAGCTAAGGCTGTGCCGTGCCAAAGCTCCGCACAAACGAGCAGACAGGCCAGGAGGCCGAGGCTAAGATTGGCGTTATCTCAGCGCTGCGCAGATAGTGAAGCGGTAGCTAAAGGCTAACCCATGCCTTTAGTGCTGCGCAGCCAAACGGAACCGAGCAATAGTTAAGACCGGCTGGTCTTAGGATCCATCTTTGTGTTTGCCTCCAGGTTGTCTATTTCGACTGGTTGTTATAAACCGTCAGAGATACTCCAACCCGCAGAAGGTGACTTTTTATGAAAAAAAGGGGGCGAATCTGCCACTAGAAGTGGTGGTGAGGTGAATGCAACCACGATAACGTAGGATTCGACCTCGTGGAGCTGAGTGGCCCCTGAGAGCGTTCGCAAAGACCTCTGTTATTTATCATGCGTCCCACTAACGCACGAATGAGGCACAAGGCCGTTTTTAAGGTGGATCCGGTCTCAAGGCCGAAGCCCACACGCGTCCGGTGAGGTCAAAAATACCTTCGGCCCCGTCGACATTTCCCTTTTTGGGGCGCCTCAGGCGCCAGGCAATACCCCCCCCGAGGAAGGTAAAAGCCTGGGGGGATGGCCCCCTGAGGCCGGAGGAAATCTCCAGTGCCGAGGTACACCCGGCAGAACCGCCCAGAGGTAAGACGGCCTACCGAATGCAACCCAAGAACTGGAGAGGAAAGGTCACAAACACCCTGAAAAAGAGCGAGGACCTCTGTATTTATCGAAGCGTCCCACCAACGCACGAATATGGCACAAGGCCGTTTTTAAGGTGGGCCCGGTCGCAGGGCCGAAGCCCACACGCGTCCGGCAAGGCCAAAAATACCTTCGGTCCCGTCGGCATTCCCCTTTTTGGGGCGTCTCAGGCGCCAGGCAATAACCCCCCGAAGGGGGTATAAGCCTGGGGGGATGGCCCCCTGAGGCCGGAGGAAATCTCCAGTGCCGAGGCACACCCGGCAGAACCGCCCAGAGGTTAGACGGCCTACCGAATGCAACCCAAGAACTGGAGAGGAAAGGTCACAAACACCCTAAAAAAGAGCGGGGACCTCTGAATTTTTCGCCGCTGTAGCCTTTTTTATATGAAAGAAAGGCAACACCACTTTTACCACGCCACGTAAATAGAAAGTTCTTCTATAAAAAATGGACGTAGAAAATAAGTCCTTCTTTAACCTGGTATAGGCTAGCGAAGATAATTAATTCCATCTTTATAGAATTATTTCTGGTAGAAGTGTTTTGCAAATGTTGACAAATGTTAATTTATTCCTTTCTTACCTGTAACGACCGGTTAGAGTTGAAAAAGGGCTTTGTCATTTCCGGCCGTACCCGGATGTAATTTTTCTAGGGCGAACGAGTAATCCGATCTGTTTATGTTTGTAGGCAGGTCGCAGCACCTCCATTTCAAAAGCCACCCCCCAAACTGTATAAAATCTATCCCTTACCCTCTAGCACGTAGAATACACACAATAATCACGGATAAAAACCTAGAAAAACTCGCCTTAAAGAACCACACACAACCCTACACCAGAGAGGATACCCAACAACACTAATAAATAAAGGGTTGAAATTAACAGAAAAAATACCACAAAGAGAATTAAGAAACCCGAAAAAACACAACAACGAAAAACCCCTAGCATACGTCGCAACCTACAACAAAAATAATCCAGAACTATTCATAGAAATAATGAAAAATCTAGAACTTAAAAACAAAGACAAAATCAAAGAAATACTAGACATAACAAAAATCATTAAAAGGCAGAGACAACCAAAAGTTTTAGAAGAATACTCACCTCTTCTACATTCTGAGAAAACACAACACAAGGAGTTACCAAATGCAAAAATAAACGATGCAAAATATGTGATATAATCATAGAAGGTAAATCCTATACCTTTAAAGACCCGGAAACCAAATTCAAAATAAATAAAAACTTAAGCTACAACTCAAAAAACGTAGTCTACATAATTGAATGTAGCGAGTGCAAAGAAATATACTTAGGGTCAACACAGGCACTTAATATAAGGACATCGCTACACAGGAGTAATATCAAAATAGAAGAAATCAGAAAATTGAATGTTTCGAAACACCAATACCAATGTAGCAGAGGTAAATTTAAAATTATACCACTATATCAAATCAACGTCTACACGTTACTTCAAATAAAGAAATTTTATAGATAGATTTAAACCAAAGTTAAATAAAACATGAATCGTACATACACACAAACGGAAATAAACACACACACACACACATATATATATATATACATACACACACAAAAACATAAATGATTAAAAACCATTCAAACTACAAACACGAGTAAATTAAAATCTCATTCAATACCGATTAACTAGAGCTTTTGCCAGACATATTCTCAGACAAAAGCATCAAACTCGAAACACACACACACACACACACACACACACACATATATACATACACACACACAAACATACATAGACATGTGTATACATATACACAGACAAAAACTATTAAGAACAAGGAAAGAGTTGCTAGTAAATTTAAAACTACACTGCCCCCCCCCAAAAAATCCCCACGATACACACTCACACACACACACAGAGAAGAAAAATGACTGTGAAACTAAAACCACTTCAACTCACACACACACACACAACGACAAAAACATATCAAATATCAGAGGTAAAGCAGACTAAAGTAAACACAGTCTAAGAAAAAGGGAGAATAACCTCTATATAAAACCCACAACCGAACCAACTGAAAAACATTCAAACTGCGAACAAGAGTGATTTCAAGTCTCATTGAGTACCCCATTAACGAGACCTTGTGCTACATATGTTCTCTGGCGAAGCATATGTAGCACATAGCAAGCTGGAAACATACGCATATATAACACGTATGTAAGAACAAAATAAATTTAAAAAAAAAATGCAAATCTCTTCGTGGACCTACCCGTTTTAAAATATATTTTATTCTTTCTTTTGGATCTACAAGAAACATATATATATATATATATATATATATATATATATATAAAGTTGGCGACCTTAGTCGAGGGTGACCTAAAGGCTCCTTTTTCAATAGCTACCACACGTAGGTGTAAGAGAGGGCGCTACTCCATTCCTTGGATTGCTCCACTTTACCCTTGATCCTTACCTTATAATGCCGAGTGTTAAGCAAGGCAGACTCTAGTACCATTTTCTGAGTCTTTGGTATGACTCGACCTAGGATTAAACCCCTGTTCCCCGGATCATTGGCAAACACTCTACCCATTTATCAGCGCAAAGAAAGAATGAAACAGTTGCAAAACAAAGAACACGAAGGCACGTAAAAATTTTAACAATTGTATTGAAAACAAAGAAGTGCTGAGTTTGTAAGATGGTAATTCCTGTGTATGGGTGAGTGAGGGAGAGGCTCTCTGTGATTGGATATACTAATCACGGGAAGTATAGAAGTCTTGGCGCAAAAATCCAAAATCCAGTCAGACAGATTCCACCAGACGTTCAGTGAGGCAGGGACGTTAAAAGCTCTCAAAAAGACAACCCCAAGATACCAGCTATCTTCTTCAGCGCGCCGGTAAGTCACTTAAACTCAACTTTATACACAGGGAGGACCGTATATTATTAATTGTTTCACGTGTTGAATAATAAATTGTTAGAATTAAACGAAGTATTAATTCATTTATTTGTTGGTATACTAACCCACTAAAAGTAAAAAGTTCAAATAAGTGGGTTTGTATGAACGTGTTATTATAGAATTATTTTATTTTGTGTGTACGATAAATCAGAAGAGATCTCTTTCGGACATATATATATATATATATATATATATATATACACGTGGTGCATTCAATAAGTTTCCTGACTTTTTTGTACTGGCATTTGAGATCGTCGTAGACTCGTGAAAATTCAGTATGTTATTGCTATGCATCTTATGAGATGACTGGCCAATTTTTATGATTTCAGGTTCAAAGGAACAGCTACAGCAGGAATTGGAATACACCCTACTAAAGCCTGATTGTCACAGCTGGTGAATTTCAAAAATGCAATCTGGACTTTAGAAGAATGATATGCAATAAAATTCTGTTTTAAACTTGGAAAAAATGCTACAGAAACGTATGGAATGCTTTAGACTGCTTTTCGACTATCTTCCATGAATCGAGCATCAGTTTCTGAGTGGCATAAGAAGGAAGGCAGGGAGTCTGTGAGGGATGATGAGACGTGTGAGAGGAGTAAGGAACTCAATACACCAGAGTTGATTGGCCAAAGGGTTAGGGTTATTATGTTGAGGTTTTAAGGGAGTTCAGCATAAGATTCCACCGGAAGAGGCCAGCACTCTTCAAATCGGGCCAGTGGCATTTCCATCAGGACAATGCACCAGTCGACAACTCCATCCTTGTCACAAACTATTTGACCAAGATGGGCATCAAGACAGTTCCTCACCCTCCCTATAGTCTAGACCTTGGTTCCTGTGACATTTGGTTATTCCCTAAGTTCAGAGGCTGTCGTTATGAGACAATTGAGGAGGCTGTGACGAAGGTCATTGACACGCTCACATAAGAGGACTTCCATGGGGCCTTCCAGAAGTTGTTGGAACGGTACAACAAGTGCATTGCAGCCAGAGAAGATGACTTCGAAGAGAACTAGAGTTTCATGTGTGTACTATCAATAAAAGTGCCCATCCGAAAAAAGTCTGGAAACTTATTTAACGATCCTCGTATATATATATTTTGTGCCACCAGCACGTATATCCCTGACTCTCTCTCTCTCGCCACTTCTTGTTGTTCATCGCTTCTGGCAGGTCCTCAGGGCTACATCCCGTATCCTCACAGAGCTGCTGTATGAAGGTTCGAGCTGGTCTCTCTGCCCTTGCTTGGCCATGTGAGGGGGTCCATAGGAGAACATCACTTATGAGCTCGTCCCCGCTTCTCCAGTAGTGTCCTGCATGTCTGTTTCGTCGAACTTTGATAGTTTTCGTGATGGGAGGTAGGTGGCCGTACAGCTGCTGCTTTGTGGGGTGTTGCCCCCAGGACTTATTCAAAATTGCTCGCAGCATTCTTGTGTAATTGCCGTCTAGCTTTTTCTCCATCCGTTTAGTCAGCGTCCATGTAGTGCATCCATATAGCAGTATCGACACGACCGCTGCTTGGAAGAAACTGTGTTTCATTTTATCAGTCAGGCCTGACTTTCGTATGACCGATAGGCTGTCCATGCTTTTGCTAGTCGCGTATCGATGTCTTTTTCGGTTGATGAGACACTGCTTCCTAGGTAGGTAAACTTGTCAACTAGTTTCAGCGGGCTACCGCCTAGTGAAGAATGCCGCCTGTTTGATTTAAGCACCTGTATTCCGTTTTGTGTGCATTGACATGGAGGCTAATTTCTCTGGCGGCTCGTTCCAGAGTATTCAGTTGTGTTTTCGCTTGGACGGGTGCATTTGCCAGAATCGCTGTCATCAGCATAGTCGGCATCAGTAATTGTTTTTGCGGGGTACCTTCTGCTTCTTTTCTTTGTCAGCTCGAAACCGTTTTCTTTGATTTTATCAATCGATGTTCTAAGCACGTAGTCTAGACAGATGATAAAGAGGTATGGAGCAAGTGTGTCTCCTGGGAGTACTCCTGCTACGATGTCGAAGTAGTCTGTGTCTCCATCTGGAGAATGCACTTTCACTTTGGTGTTTCTATAGATAATCATTATGGCTGCGACGGTCTCTTTTGGTATGCCGTGTGCTAATAGAATTTGTTCCATTTTCCATCTGTGAATGGAATCAAAGGCCTTGGTAAAGTCGACAAATAGTATTGTCGCCTATAGGTTTTTTGCCCGTACGCCTTCAAGGATTCTACGGATAGTCAATATTTGTGAGGTCGTGGATCTATTTCTTCGGAAGCCATTTTGGTTCTTCTTAAGAATGTTGTCAATTTTGGGTTTCATGCGGTTTCGTAGTAGGGTATAATATATTTTGGCTGCTATGGATGTAAGTGTTATACCTCGGTAGTTCTTGGCTAATCTGAGGTCGCCCTTTTTAGGGAAAGGGAAGATGGATCCTTTCATCCATCTGTCTATAGGATTTTGATTATAAACTGCATTACAGTGTCGGAGCAGTATGTCGTCAAATTGACTGATTTTCCTTACCGCCGGGGAAATTTCATTTAGCACTGCTATTTTTCAATTTCTAATTTTTCTAAGAACTGAGTCGACTTCTTGAGTAAACAGCCCTAGCTTAATGTCTAATTGCTTACAAATAATTCTCGTGATTGGTTTATGTGTAAGTTTCGGTGGGTTTCCTTGTAGATTCTCGAAATGCTGTTTCCACAGTTTTATTCTTTCTCGTTGGTTTGTGGCTTTCAATTTAGCTTTGGGTGTGCTCTTCCTTCTCCCCTCTCTCTCTCTCACATACACACGCACGCACACACACATATATATAATTAACCGGTTCATTGGCCTTGTGGGTAGTGTTCACCAATGGTCCGGGAGACCAGGGTTAAATTCTAGGTCGCGTCATACCAAAAACTTTAAAAATGGGACTTGATACCTCCTTGCTTTACACTCAGCACTATAAGGTACGTATCGAGGGTAAAGTGGAGCAATCCAGGGAAAGGGGTAGCGCCGTCCCTTACACCTCGATGTAGTAGCAATTGAAAAGGGAGCCTTCAGGTCGCCCTCGACTTCGGTCGGCAACTTACTTACTTAGAAAGCCGCTAGTAGTTATTTACAAAGCTTTACTTAGTTGTGGAGCAAAACCACATGTACGGGGCATTCAGTGAGACTCAAATTCGTCATTGGCTTAATGATTAGAGTGCTCGCCAATGGTGCAGGAGACTGGGGTTCAATCCCTGGTCGAGGCATACAAAAGACTCAAAAAATCGTACTTGATGCCGTCTTGCTTCACACTCAGCATTCTAAGGTAAGGATCAAGGGTAAAGTGGAGCAATCCAGGGAATGGAGTAGCACCCTCCCCTACACCTCTGTGTAATAGCTATTGAAAAGGAAGCCTTTAGGTCACTCTCGACAAAGGTCGCCAACTTTACTTACTTTACTTTAGTTTAGATTGTCAACCATTACCTAAAGTGAAAGTGCATCCTACCAAGAACAAAACGAATCATTGCACGCATGCGTTTATTATGATAATTTCCGGGTTCATCCTGAAAGGCTGAAATAAATTGCAACCGGATAAGTTTTCAAGTTTTTCTTTTTTAATATCCCTTTATTTGACTTCCCATTAAGTCAAATTTGTCACGGAGTCTTTTTGTAGTAGGTAGCCACGCACGAATCGAAACAACAAAAGTTTTTTCATAGTACAGTTTGTTCTGGTATGTAAAACATTTTTATACAAATTTGTTAAATTTTAAAATGTAGGTAGTTTTTTCCGCTTCTATACTAAAATTTGTGTGAGAAACTATTTAAAAAAATTTTTTTATTAAAGTATATAAAAAGCACTTTTTAATTTTCGTACGTATCATGTTCTAATACAAATTTTAATTTTTCCAATTACATTCTAGCTTATTCAAATAATGACTCTCAAAATTGCTAAAATTAATCATTTATAAAACTAAAATTTTTCGTTGGAAATTAGTCCTGTAAGAATAACCCGAATCTTTTTTTTTTTTTTTTTTTTTTTAGACTTGTCGACTTTGTGTAACCCTTATCACACTTTTAACCTAGACCAAATCGCCATTTAAAAGAACTAAAGCAAGGTTGTTATAGGCAATACCGTACATGTAATTGTAACCCAATAAAAACAGCTCATCATAACAAGATTTGTATTAGAGCAGTACACTTAAAATATTCTTACATAATAAAGCAGATTCAAGGACTATTTGCGACTAAATGATTTTATGGGATCTGCATTCACGCTGATGTCCATTTTTTTTAATCATAAAAGGTCAAAATATAACAGGTATAACTACCAAATGTTAATTAGAATTATACGCGAGCACCTTTTTCTAGAAGTTCTTCGTCCACGTGTTTTATATGCAATTTTTCTTGTCTTAATTCTAAACTGAGCCAATGGTGTGTGTCTGCGGGAACGGGGAGATGGTTTCTTCGCCTTGAAAATCGGGATCAAAAATCGATCAGTAACACTGGTGAGAATCCATAATTCAACCAAAAACAATTTAATGGTTTGTTAAACTAATTACATTAGTAAAATCAAATATTCGAAAATACTTACATAGACAATATTCGATTTTTACTTTTTTTGTGGCAATTAAATTAAATAAGAAAATTAAAAAAAAAAAAAAAAGCCCGTTATGTTTTCCGAAAATCTATAAATCCGCTTTTCTGTATGCTTTTTTCCATTTTTAAATAAATTTTGACAGATTTCTTGTTACTGGTATGTCATCTACATTTTTGGTAGACTGGATAATAACTACAGATATTATCAGATATTTTTAAAGTACTCAAGTTTAACTTATGGTTTTTTCAATATAAAAATCATCTTGAAAAAGAATTTCAGGTGATGTTTAAATCATTCACTGATGTACCCAACCCCTTCGCCATGAGCAGGATGCAATCCAAGGTCAGTTTTTTAAGCAGAGTTTGACATGAATATGTATTGTTCTTTATTTGTATCTCAGTAATTGTCTGGTATATATTCACCCAACCCCTCCACTATGAGCAAGATGTTGCAAAAGGTCAATTTTTAAATGGAATTTAATAGGTTTGAATTCAGAGTTTTCTTCTAGATCAGTTGCGTTACCAAAGTTAAAGAGCCAAGTCTGCTCTACTATTTATCTATAGCTGGAAGGAGAATAATTGAATTTGTATCTTTCCCAAGGGTAATTGCACTATCTGAAATGCAAACAGCCACATCCAGGATTTGAACTTTGGTAGTCAAGTCCATTTTCTATGATAATAACTGTTATGCCATGAGTGCCTCCAATCCAGTAATTGTCTAGTAAGTAGAATATTCAAGTTGCTGACTGTCAGCAGGGTTGGGAATACGTTAAACCCCTAAAAAAAAAAAAGGAGTGTCCCGGGTATGACACTAAACTACATCTGATGGTGAGGCTCTTGTTTTTGGAGAACTCCTTCATTACCTTTATTCCCAGGTCCATTCTAATCCAGAGTAGAAGTATTTGTTAGGGTCCCATTTATGGGTCAAATGGTTTGGTTGGTTGGTTTCTTTGTTTAATGGCATATCAACTTTTGTAGGTTATTTAATGCCAAAGCTATTCTTCTAGAAGAACAGTAGTGGTACTATTTAACCCATAGCTGGGAGGATAAGGGGGTTCATACCTTTCCTAAGGGTATTTGCCCTAAAGTGAACATAATAGCGCGACTGGAGTACGAACTCGCTTACAACAATTCCGCAGTCCATCGCTTTAACCATTACACCACGAGGACACCCCCTAGGTCAAATGGATTTGTTTAAAATTTATTCATATTCTATAATACCATGTGCCAAAAAATAAAAAATAAAAATGTTTAGAAACAGCTATATAAATGTAAATATGAATGTACAATGAATGAAATTTCCTAGGTGTGAAATAATCCTAGACAGGTTGGCACACCATTAAAATCAATCAAACAATAATGATAAATTTGTCTTAGAAATAAATTGCTAAAAGTGTAAGATTTGTAGTTTGGCAATATTCAATAAGAACTTTATTTTTTCTAACCTGGAATAATTTCAAATATATTTTTTTCTTAATCTAACAAGTATTTTCCATTTTACAGAATCCACAGAACTCTTCTTGCAAAATAAAAATTTTCAAAAGAAATTGTCATTTAAAGAAAGTTTTTTATTCAAAATATTAGAAATTTTCCTTCAATTTTCAAATTTTATTATAATAGTGATTATGTGTCTGTAATTGAAACTGTATCACCACTATATCACAATTCCCTTGATTATTTCCATCATATTGTCAATGATTATTAATCATCATTTAATCTTAATTATTATTTTATTAACAATGTCTCTTAAAGTCTAGTGAGCTTAGATTTGCCTCAAAATAGTCCTTGTTTAAAATGTGTTTAAATTCCTGCAATGTGTGTTATATATCACTTAAAAATAAAGGTTTACATAGTATATGGTGTGGATAATTTGCATACTGTTTTTAACAAAACCTGATTTGATAAATAATTACTTGGTGATATTAATTTTTGATATTATTGTTTTATTCTTAAATGTACTAAAAGCAATCCTATGTATAATTTTATATAGAAATCAATAAAGATAAAATTAGAATAAAAGTAGTCTTTTACATGCATTTTTATTTACTTTTTTAGTCTTTCTAATTTAATATAATACTTTATTACATTAAAACTTGAATACATGTGCCTTAAAGTTTCATATTTTTGCTAGTAAATATGTCAGTTTGATTCTTCCCTTTTTTTTGTTGAAAATTGATTGACATTAAGCTGGGCGAAAAGTTCTAGAGATCCTCCTAGCAGTAAAGGGGATTTATCCGACTACTCACTTAGTCAGATTTGACATGAAGTCATTTTATAGTAGGAGCTATGCACAAATTAAGACTCATGTGGCTGTCCTGTAAAATGTTTGATCTCCTTGGCATCCCTCTTTTGGGACACCTCAGGCACCAAGCAATAAACTTGGCCCTGCAAAGCATGTATTGCCTGGGGGAAGGCCTCCTAGGACCAGGCAATCAACTTACAATGGCTCATCTTGTATGGCAACACCTGATATGCCCAGTAAGGTTTCTTTAATCTAGCACAAAGCCAAAATAGTGGGGTAACTGGGGAGAGGATTGAACTCACAATCAATGTCTTGCAAGACTAAGTTGCAAACCAACATTCTTTGGCAAGAATACAATTGTCACTTTAAAATAATAACATGGGTTCCTTGCTATGAGCTGGGTGATAGCAAACTAGTCTTGGAAACCATTATAACTGTTGTAAGTTTCATATTCACTGGCTGCTTAATACTTGTGGCCTTCTGTCAGTAAAGCTGAGTAAATAAACAGATCTGTACTTAGGTGACTGCTTGGGAATACCTGCAGTGACATTTTTATTATTTTAGCCTGGAGGGAAGGAAGGCTCCTTGGGATCAGGGCCTTCTCTATAATACCATTATAAGTGGTATTATAGTGAAGGCCACAATCTGGCAATCAATTTACAATTACTCACCCAGCACAAATGCCAGATGGGCCTGCCCAAAAGTTGGTAGAAATTAAAATGTTTTAGAGAAATTTCAGCAAGCTTAAATTATGCTTAATGGTTAAATCTATCTTCTCAGGAGAGGAGACAAGCTTGCTGCTGCTACTTGGAACATATCCATTAATTTTGGGGAGGCAGGAATAACTAAGTTAACAATTGAATTCCTTTTCCTCTTGAATGGAAAAACATTATTCTGACAGTCTATCATGTATTCAGGTGAATCATCTTTTTTTTTTCAATTTGACTGGAGAGATTTAATTTATATATTTTCAATTACACAAATGAAAGCAAAAGTTAAAGAATACTTTTCAGAAAACATTTCATTTCCTTGAAAGGCTTACAAAAATCACTTGAAAAAGAAAAAAAAAACTGAGATGATAGAATTCTAGATAACTGAAAGATGGTAGAAGATAGTGGAAGAAAATGATATATTGCTTAAGGAAAAATTTAAAAAATGGTTACTTTTTATTTAATAAACCAAATTTTTCAGTTATTTAATACATAATCTTTTTTTTTTTTTTTTTAGGCTTGAAAGACAACATTAAATTTGCACTGTAAATCATTCAGCTGTATGATTGATCTGTAAATATTTTTTAAAAAGATTAAAAAAAAAAAAATTCTATATATTGTTCATATCAGAAGTTGGATGGCTTTGTCCCAAAGATATGATTTTTATTTGATTTTCCATGAAAGTGATTCTGAAAAAGCTGATGAAATCTTAGAACATTTTGAAAAAGAAGAGAATGGAGGTTTCCGAGGATTTTATTCAGAAAGGGACAGTGCATCTGGAACTTACTTAACCAACTTGGCAGCTGCTCTTGAGCAATCACGATGGGTTTTCATTCTTCTCTCCAAGAACAGCTTTGAAAATGATTGGTTTCAATTCAAGTTGGAATCAAGTATCTTTTGTCATCACAAGAAAAAAAAGAGCAGGATAATTCCTGTTTACTTAGAGCCTGTTGATCACTTATTTATGCAGTTGTATATAGGTATTCAATATGAATCAACAGAATTTTGGACTCGGATGAGAAAGGCTCTTGATTCATGAACTGTTTTATTTTAAGATTATATTTTGTTGATTTTCATCTTCCATATTTTACTATCAGCTCATTTTAATGCACCCCCGTATCTATTTTCTTCATCCCTGTTTTCAGGGCTTAGAATATACTGACTGTATCCCCTACAAAAATGTAAGAACTCTTCCCCCCTCCACCAAAAAAAGGCATGTTCTAAACTGCATGGTGAGGCTTTAGTTCTGGAGATCTGGGAAGTCTGGAGTACCCCATCATTGCCATTATTTCTAGATTCAATCTGACCCCAAGAAGTAGTATCTGTTAGGGTCCCATGTATGGCTCAAATAGATCTATTTAAAAATTATTCATAATTGATAGGAATACTTGATACCATATAACTCTGTGCAAATTATTTGAATCAAGAATAGTTACTTGGACTGATAATCATTTACTTATTTTTATGGTTTCAAGTAACTAATAATAATCCTATGTTCAAACAAATGACTATTATCAAATAGAAATAATTACTAGAAAACATAATTATTAGTACTAGATAGGAATACTTAAATCATACAACTGTGTGCAAATTATTTGTATTTGATAAGAATATTTGATATTATGTGTAGAAAAACTCTTATGAAACAACTACACAAAAAAATGTAAATATAAATGTACATGATTCCTTAACCTCTTGGCATAAAATAACCTGAAATGGGTTGATATTAAAATCAATAAATCTTATCAAATGTGCTGTTTTCATTTTTTAAATGTCTACTTGAATCTAAATAAAATAATGTATTGGCAATTATGAAACTATTTGGTTATTTAGAAAATAATGTTGTATATTAAGTGAATTAGAATAAAAAGAAAGGCCATTAAAACTTAAAATCAAAGAATTTATAAATCAAATTGGTTGACAATTTGACAATGCTTCATCTAAAAATGATCATAAAAATCTAATGTTGATATTTTTAATCTTTCAGAGGAAATTCTCCTTTTTTTCATGATTCCTTCCTTTTTTTTTTTTTTTTAAAAAAAAAAAGGAAATTAAAAAATGTTATTGAATTAACATCTACTTAAGTACATGTATGGGAGAGAATAAAAAAGTGATAATGTATCCATCATTGAGAACGTTAATAGGAAGAATTCTCAAAAAAGGGGAGTTAATCAAGATTTTAGTTACTTGTTCAACATTATTTCAATTTAAATTTCCAATTGGTTGTTCGTTTTCTGTCGCAAAGAAGAAAGTTTACAACCCTGTCAGAAAGCCACAGAATGTGAAGAAACCATGAAGTCAGGCATAGCTGATCATGTGTGGAAGATTAAGAAAGTCATCAATTCTTTTGAACAAAATCAGATAGAGAGTAATATTTAAGAATATGATGACTGAAAAGACTTAGTGCATATGCTAGGTATTAATAACTTCCTTAGTTGGCCAATTATAGAAATGAAAACCATACAGTAAGAACAGATATTAGGTTTAAAACTGAGATAATTACATCAACTATTTGTCTTATAAAACAATATAGATATAAGTATCAGTTAAGTGTTGTAGTTTACCTAGTGGTCATGAGTTCAATCTCAGTCATTGGAGGGGAAATCAGCTGAATGAGAAAAATTGGTATGACAAGAAGAAAAAAACTGAATAGTTCATCATCAAGGCATACCAACAGTATAGATTCCCTTGACTCTCTCTCACCATATATTCCTATTGTTCATGATATGGTATGTTTGGTTGAGTTTTATGGCATATCAACCTTTGTAGGTTATTTAATGCCAAATCCTGTTTATACACATATATTATATGTATATGATTTGTAAATGAATAGTTTGTAGGTAACAATTTTTAAATGAGTCAGAGTTCATTTGTTGGCACACAGTTAAACAGTTTCAAGTATTGCTATCTGATGCAAATAGTTTTATTTGTTCACAGTTAAATAGTTTCTAGTATAGCTATGCAATACTAATAATTCAATTTAACATTAATCATCAAAGCTCCAGGACTGGAGCCTCACCATCAGATGGTTTAGTGCTATATCCAGAACTCTTGTTTCTTACTCCTCTGCAGAGATGCAGTAAGTATATTCAACAGCTCCAACTGACTGGGCTGGCCATTGCTCTTGGTAAGTTCTGTAGACAGTATTTAAAACTGATGAATGTAAATTTTTTGGTGGTTGGCCAACACTGAAGTGTCTATCTGTAAGTATCCATTGGAGAACCATACTTATGAGCTCATCCTTACTTCTCCAGTAGTACCTTGGACGTTTTACTTGGATGGTTTGTGAGATGGGAGTTAAGTGGTTGTACAGCTGCTGTTTTGTAGGGTGCTGTTTCCAGGATCCATTCAAAAAAGTATGGATTATCTTTGTGTAGGAGGTGCCCGTGGTGTAGTCATTATCGTCGTAGGAAATGGACACGGCGATGTGAGTTCAAATCCTGGCCGAGACTGATAGCATTTCACATAGCACTAATACCCTTGGGAAAGGTATGAATCCAATTATTCTCCCTCCAGCTATGGGTAAATAGTAGGACAGACTAGGTTCTTCAGCCTTGGTTAGGCAACTAGTCTAGGAGAAGGAAAAACTTTGAATTCAAACCTGTTAAACTCCGCTTAAAAATTGACCTTGTGTCATATCCTGCCTGAGCGGAGGGGTTGGTAAATAGTATTATCTTTGTGTAGCTCCCATCTAGCTTTTTCTCCAAGTGTTTTGTTAAAGTCCAAGTCGTGCACAGCTACTATTTGGAAGAATTCTTATTTCATCAGAGAGAACAGATTTTCATATGGTCATTAACCTGTTATTATCAGTCCATGCTTTACCTATGTTGACATTGCTTTTATGAGATGAGATATTTCTACTGAGGTATGTGAACAGGTCTACTAATTTTAGAAGTTTGCCATTTAATGAGGAAATGGCACCATCCTGATTAAAATGCAAGAACTTTGTTTTATTTGAGTTTATGGATTAAATAAAGGATTTAGTTTGAAATTTTGTAAATGTCATTGAATATGAGTTACCTGATAAAGGCCGGAGAATACCACAGCTAAAACAATTAAACTACATGAGAACAACAATTTGAATGAATCAGTCAACAGAATAGTCTTACCAACTGAGTTCCAGATTAACATTTTTCACAATAATTCTGAAAAAACAATTTCAACTGTCCAGAAATCAAAAAGTTTCTTTACTTTTATTATCATTTATAGTTGTAGCCCTGTTGGCAGAGCTTAGGATATGCTAACTGTATTCTTTGCAGAGAGTAACTCCCTGTTTAAGAGTGTGTGTGTGTGTGTGTGTGTGTGTGTGTGTGTGTGTGTGGAGGATCCTGGGTATGATACTAAACTGCATCTGATAGTGAGGCTTCACTTCTGGAGATTCGTTGAGTGTGGGGTACCTCTTCATTGTCATTATTGTTAGGTCCACTCTGACCACAAGTGGTGGCACTTGTTAGACCAAATAGATCTATTTAAAAATAAATTTGTATTCAATAGAACCATGTACAAAAAAACCTCTTAAATAAAAAACACAACTATACAAATATAAATAAAATTCCCTAACCTTTATGTATGAAATAACCTGACAGGTTCATATGCCTAAAAACATCATGAAAATATCTAGAAAATTTACTTAAATATAAATATTTAAATCAATAGTCTTCATTTTATGTCTAAGTGTCTGTTTTTGAACTGAGGTTTCCAAGTCCTGTAGTCACCACTTAGTCAAATGTTTGCTATTGCAGAAAAGAGGATGGTCATGAATAGAGATATGTAGAAAGTACCTTAAGTCAGATTTAAACTATATTTAAAAGTCAAAAACCCTATTTAAGTTTGGAAAAGTATATATTATTTTTATGACTAACTTTGTTATTATTAAAACATTAAAGAAGAAATAATTTTGCAATTAGTTTTAAAATTTATAAATTGTTTTCAAGTTTGTGGTGATAACTTTTTAATTATGATTTTGTTTTAATATTCATTTTACCAAGGTTGTAAAAGTGACAAACTACACTGGACTGCAAGATGCTAAGTTCACATGATATTCTTTGAATGCTACTTGCCAGATTTGCATCTAAGGTTTGGGACCCATAGTTTTTAGCCTAGCTGAACTTTCCTGATCGTTGGATTCTTGTAACCTGAGCTAAATTTCTTGATTCATCTGGTTACTGTACCTTTCACACAACAGATGTTTTTGGTTGCTTCTGCAGTGTTATGGCCAAGTTCAAACTTGTAAAGCATAAGTTCCCAAATTAGACTATATTACAAATATGCAGCTTTCAAACCACACATCACATGAAGTAATACACAATGTGTCAGCGCACCAACTACCCTGATACTACCAACCACAGTGGATGACTTCCAGGGTACAAACTACTTTGGTCATGTGATATATGTGCTACAAACTAGCATGTACCAAAATACTGCAAAACTTTTGACTCACTCATGCAATTTGAGACAGTTTTAGATGCAAAATGAATATATATATATATATATATATATATATATATATATGCTGATTAAACGCACCAAAAGTTTCATGCATATCAGTATCAAGTTTACTTGTCATAATTCAAAAAATTATGTTAAAATTGTAAAGCTTAAAAAGCAAATAAAACATAAACAAAATATTTTAAAAGGTATAATAATCTATCTTTATAATTAGTTTTGGGGGAATTAAGCAGAAGAGTATCTTTTAAAGTAAGATCACTCTCACTCATTGATTTTGTAACCTGGTTGAGTTGTGGGGGTACTACTCTACTAGTGTCTTGGTCAGGAATCATCTGGTGAAGCTTGCTCTCACTTGGTCTACAACTGGTTTGAATTTAGTTTTCTTTCTAGACAAGTTGCTATATCAAAGTTAAAGAGCTCAGTCTCCATACTATTTACTCAGCTGGAAGGAGAATAGTTGGATTCTTACTTCCAGGGATATTAGTGCTATGTGAAATGCAAACAGCCTTGCTTAGGATTTGAACTCTGGTGGTCAAAACCACTTCCTATAAGTACCACCAAGACCACACTCTCCTATTAGAGCTTAAATTTTGTATTTCATTCAAGAAAGCAAAGATCTTTTTTTCTCTAAGCAGTTCTAATTAATAAATTTCAGACTAAATTTAAACATTTAGATACCAAAGATTCACTTAACAGTTAGGAAATTTTTTTTCATTTAACATCAAGGTTTACTTTTGAGTAATACTTTTTTATATTGCTATCATTAAAAAACTGACCTACGATGGAAAACTTTAATGTTGACATGTTTGTTTTATAACTAAAATTTCAGATTAGGAAATTCTAAGTAATCTTATATTTTATCAGTATAAATTTGAAGAAAAAAATCATTCTATATGTAAATTTTTTTAGTCAAATTTACTTTACTATGACGTACGGAAGCAACAAACAACGGCTGTATGGCCCCTTACCGCCCATCTCTAAAACCATCCAAATAAGATGAAGAAGACATACAGGACACTGCTGGAGAAGCAAGGATGAACTCATAAGTGACATTCTCCTATGGACCCCTTCAAATGGTCATGTCACTGCTAGCTGACCAGCAAGAACTTACCTACAACAGCTCTGCACAGACACAGGATGTAGTTTGGAAGACCTGCTAGGAGTGATAGATGATAGGGATGGGAATCCATGTTAGCAGCGTGACTTGATGATGATGGCATAACATCCATTTAACAAAAAAATTTTCTCAATGCATTTCAGATTGTGAGAGTTAAAAAAATAAACAATTTCTATTCTGGGAGTGTGTCAAATTTGTTAATTAAAGAAACATCTTTTTTATGAGGATAGGATGATGTTCATTTTGAGCCTTGCTTGCATTAGTCTTGAAGCAAATACACTAGTACCTTGACTTAAATCACTAACCAAAGCAAATTAAATAATTTACGTTAATGTAATTTTAATTCATTCATTTCTGGTCTCACACAATGTTAAAAACTGTAATTTTTTTGTTGTTGTATAGTTTAATGCAGTATATTAAATCGGTAGTTGTTATAGTACATAATTAATTTTTTTGTGGGGATGTGTGAATCATCTTTCAACAGTACATCAGTTATTTCTTGTTCTGGATAACACCATTAGGTTTGTACTCTGGTCTCTGATGAAATAAAATGGAAATTCTTCAAAGCTTTGTCTTTCTGTGAAAAAAAAAAGTCTGTCTAAAGTTGATTGTTTTTCTCTTAAAAATAATTGCTATTATTACAATTTTGCTATTATATACAATATATACTTGTGTGTCATGTAACTTTCTGAGACTCAAATTGAGACCTTTTGAAGCTGGAAACTGTAGGCATAACTATTTACACACACAAAATTTGTACCTTGTGTATGTTGCAATCTCCTAACATTAGGCTAAAATTTAAGTATTCACCAACCCCTCCATATGAGTAGGATGTGACAAAAGGTCAATTTGGAATGAAACAAGACTATTTGACAATCTTTGCTGCAAGAAATTGTATATGTACCAGTTGGCCTAGATGGCTAACTATTTACATACACAAAATTGTATGGTGTGTCTCCCTAATATTAGGCTAAAATTTAGGTCTCAGAGTCTCATGAGTATATATAGTAAATAATAAATAAATTACTGATATTCAGTGTAATAACACAAAACTTTTAGTTAAGTTTATCAGGCATTAATTAACAAGAATTGACTCCACACAATGATACAAACTGCTAGTCATGAAGTGATGAAAGTCAAGTAACCTATCAAAAAGTTAAGGTAATTTTCCACTTTCAAATGAAAGTAGGGAAGTTCCTGTAGCTAGTATGCTCAACTGCAATGTTGTAGTAAGTGAATTTGAACTTTAGTTATGCTATTGCATTCACTTTTGGGGAAAATATCCTAGAGAAAGATATCCCATTCCTTAGCTAAAGGTTAAATAGTACCACTACTGTTCTACAGGAATGGCTTTGGCATTAAATAACCCTTGAAGACTGATATGCCATTAAACAAAGAAACCCAACCAAATCACGTTTTCAAGTATTTTGCAGGCAAAATTGTGTGAGTTGATATGATATTGCCACAATTACACAAGAGGGCACAATAATTAAAGAAGGGAGTTCCTGTGTTGTAGTGACTAATATGCTGGATAGTGAAATTGTAGTGAGTTCAAACTCCAGTTGTATTATATTTACTTTTAGACTAATAACCTTAGGAAAGGTATGAATGCCCTTATAATCTTCCCCAGCTATGGGTTAAATAGTACCACTACTGTCCTCCTACAAGGATGACTTTGGCATTAAATAATCCGTGAAAGTTGATATGGCATAAAAAAACCAAACCAAAATGGAAATAGAATTCAAGGTACTACAGTATAGTTTTTGTTTCAATGTTAATTTATTTTCACATTGATTTGGTTAATATTCTGTTAATATTTGCTATTTGTTTTTTCTCATAGTGACCAAGCAATTTTCAAAAGTTCACTAATATATTCACCTAGTCAAAAGAATGTAAACCTGAACATCATGTCATAAGGGTTGACACAAAGTCATTATAAATCAACAAACCCCCAACTTTAGAACCTTTTCATTCACTTTTTAATTTTTCTTGAAAATTGAAAAAAACAAAAACAAAAAAAAAACTTTTCTTTAGGAAAACTTTATCAACTTACAATGACCCAATAGGTACATAAACACCAGTTGGGCCTGGTAAGATTTTTTAATAAGTTTTCTTTAATCTAGCACAAAGCCAAAATAGTGGGGTACCTGGGGAGAGGATTGAACTCACAATCAATGTCTTGCAAGACTAAGTTGCAAATCAACACTCTTTGGCAAGGATACAATTGTCACTTTAAAATAATAACATGGGTTCCTTGCTATGAGCTGGGTGATAGCAAACTAGTCTTGGAAACCATTATAACTGTTGTAAGTTTCATATTCACTGGCTGTTTAATACTTGTGGCCTTCTTTCAGACTAAGTAAAGCTGAGTAAATAAACACTTAGGTGACGGCTTGGGAACATCAGGAAATGTAAGCAACTTGTAGCCTTGAACCAGACAAAGAGAAGCTTAGTAAATAAACATCACTTTTTTGCAGGCAGAGCACTTTTTTGTCACCAGTGGTACAAAGTCAGTGACATTTTAGCTCAATGTAAAGCATTTTCCTTTTGGTTGTTTATTGACTAACCCAGGTCAAGTCATAACACTCAGCATTATAAGGTACGGATCAAGGGTAAAGTGGGTCAATCGTGGGAAAGGAGTAGTGCCCTCCCCTACACCTTGGTGTAGTAGCTATCGAAAAAGGAGTCTTCGGATCACCCTCGACTATGGTGCCAACTTTACTTACTTTATAAAACCATCACTAGGAAGTACCACTGCTGGATTATTGCAGAATTCCCATGCTTTGAATGGCATTACACCATATAATATAGATTATCAAATTAACATGTTTTGTTTGTTTTTTATATTTGATTAACTGACTTTGAATATTCACTTTATTTTGCTAATTTTTTGTAAATAATTCGCCTACTCAACAAGGATTAAAAAAATTATTTAACTGGGTTAAAGGGGCATTTCGAATGAAAAATGTTAAAAAACTGCTAAATAATACTGCCCTTGTTTTGCCTTTTAGGAACTTATAGACTAAACAAAAGACTGTTGGTATTTCTCTGGTTGATGCATCTGTTGACTCATATATATAGAAAGTTTTCATCTTTGCTTCCGGACTCCTACTTGGCAGCTTTATGGCTTTAATATTGTGACCGGCATGGTGGCTGGGAGAGTTGGGTTTTTATTTATTCATTAATAATAGTGGTCATTGTTTAAGGTCAGGTAAAAAGCCAATATTTCAAAAGCTGATTTTCAAGGCATGCAGGCTCTCTCCCCACGTGATGATTTGTGTGTATCTTCCTTACTCCCCTACCCAAACCCTCTCATTTTGATCTTGTGCTGAATTAAGCTAAAAACTTTAACATTGTATTTTTTGTAATATTTTTTATCAGGCAGCTACAAAAAGCTGCTATTTTTATTTTTATGCCAAAATAATAAGTGTCCAAATTGCTTGTTTGATAATTACAATCATTATTATTACGTGATGCCATGTTTCTGTTTGTGATGGTCGTTTGAATGCGTGTCAGGATGTGAGACAAGACCCAGGTTAGCATTAGTGAGGAAGTCTGCTCCAGGAATCTTGTTTAGGGCAGCATGGATATCCACAAGGGACAATTCTGTTGGGTACCTTCAAAAGACAGAAAGAAGAAATCAATAGAAAATGATTTCAATCAACAGGCTGTAATTTAGAGCAGATTGAAATTATACATAGTGTGTCCCATTTTTTAATGCTCTACAGGACTATCATTATTTTGAAAACACATGTTCCTCTTTATTCAAATGCATTTTTTAGAACACTGGAAAATATAATGTAAAAAAAATGATAAAAGATAAAATGTTAAAAATCCACATGTATAGAAACTTATGAGACACTCTGTGTATATATATGCTTATATATATATATCACTGGCATTGGTAGGATTGGAGCAAGAAACGATTGTTGTGCAGGGGTTGCCAATAAATGAAGCATACATTCTTGGTGGGATTCTCTCTATACTATTTAGTGATTTTAAGATACAAGGACTGAAAAACATTCCTACACCTCCTATGGTGGCAGATACTTGGACAAATGTCCATCCATTACTGTTATCAGTTATGAAATGGACATCATCTACTTCTACAATGATCTATCTTCCTTTGTCTGACACATTCTCAAACACAACATTTTAATCATTGGTAGAGACATGAATGCTTATATAGGCAAAAACAGAAATAAAAAAATCTTGCTTACACAACTTTACAAACAGAAATGGTGACTCTCTGGCAGATTTTTCACTCGAAAGCAGGCTAGTATAGCTAAATACTAAAAGTGCATATTCTTAAATGTTTCAACATCTTTTTTAATTGGAGTATTAATCAAAAACATTTTCAATGTAATTTCCATTATTTGTGATGCAAAATTTGATGTGTTTTGTGAACCGAATACATTAACTTCATATTAAACTTTTTAATCACCTTTTCTACAATTGAAAAGCCATTTGGGACTTTCCTGCATGAAAAAAAAAATCTGCTATCTTTCACTATGACTATCCTTTCTGTCTACTGAGAATTACCAGTTCAATTCTTTCTTCTTTCAACAAACTCATATTCAATCTGGGAGGAAAAAAATTTTGTTTATAATTAGTGATATTTCCTATGGGTCCAGATTTTAGAGACACCCTATATAATCTTTTGAATCAAAATGTCACTTGATTGATGCTGGTCCTTGAGAATTCCATGTTATTAAATAGATAAAGTTTTTGCCATTTTAATGTTTTTTGTTTTTGTTTTGTTTTATGGCATATCAACCTCAAAGGGTCATTTAATGCCGGCTGAGTTTTTGGAATAAATTGATGGTATCTTATTTTTTTGATTATGTCTTTGGTATATTTTTGTGGAAAAAATTTTTTTTATAAGTATTTCTTTAAACACACTTTTTTTCCATACATTTTTGTTTAAACATTTATTATAAATATTTTTTAACATTTTTTGTAGAGAAGTTTTTTAAAATTTTGCTGTATAGGTGAACTTCCTTTAAGTATCCAAGTAAGTTTTTTGGATTTATCTGATAGAAAATTTGTTTGAAGTTTGTTGTTTGGTAATATTTTTGTCGTATCAGTTTTACGTCAACGCATTCTGTTTAATTGTATATGGTTTTTGGCATGGTATGCAATATGAGGCCTCTTCTTTTTTGAGGAGGTATAAATGGGTAATGTGTGAGTGTCCTATTCTTAAACTTGATAATGTTACTTCTTCTTTTCTGGACATTTTGGTTTGATTTTTTGGTGATTTTCTTATTTGTGGCATTATTTTGTGTAGTTTATTGTTCTGGAAGTTATCCCAGTAATTCTGCCATTTTTGTTTTGTATAAATGTTTATGGTTCTATTTAAGTCTGTAAAAGGGATTTTAAAGTGTGTGTTGAGTGGATTGTTCTGTACTGTTTTTGTTGCTGGATCCACCATTTCATTTCTCTGGATTCCAATGTGACTTGGTATCCAGCATAATATAGTTTTTTTTTTGGTTATTCATATTGTTTAATTTGGTGAGCAATTTTGCAATTAGTGGGTTGTTAAATTTTTTTTTTCTCGATTGCTACTATGGGAGATTGGAAGTCAGAAAACACTGTGTGTTTAGTGTTGCTGCTCTTGGTGATCAGGTCAAGTGCCAGGTTTATTGCATAGACCTCAGTGCTGAAAACTGAGGTTTCTTTTGGGAGATGTTTTTTAATTTGAATTTTTCTATTGATGATGGCTGCACTGGTTGTCGCATTGTTTTGTTTAGATCCATCTGTGAAGATATGGATATAGTTGGGATATTTTTCTTTGATTTTTTGGAATTTTTCTTGGAATGTTATTGGGTGGGTGGTTTTTTTGTTGTATTTACAGAGACTCAAGTCTGTTTTGGGAGTTATGATTTTTCAAGGGGGCGTTTTGAATAAAGTTGTTTTGTGAATTTTAGTTATTGGTAAGGCTGCTTCCTTGTAGATAGGTTCCATTGTGAGTCTGAAAGTTTTAATTGAATTTTCGTTTTTTTGGAAAAGATCTTTATATTTGGGATAAAAGGTGCTGTTGTGTGCAGGATTGTTGAGGTCGGCTTTTAATTTTGTGAAGTATTTTAATGCCAAGTTGTTGCATCTGAGCTTTGGGGGAGTTTCATTTGCTTCAGCATATAGGCTTTCTACTGGAGTTGTTTTGAAAGCACCTAGTGCCAGTCTTAGTCCGGTGTGATAAATAGGGTTTAATGATTTTAAGATTTTCTTGCAGATTGATAAACACTACAGCAAACAATTTCGAATTATTAAAAAAAAAAAAGAAAAATACAAAATAAATCTAAATTCAAAAAGCAACTGTAGTCTATTTTGGATCGAATTAATGATTGGTATAATTTTAGTAAAGTGTTTTTATCAGCTCCCAAATTTGTATGGGCTATAACACCATGCAGTTGTAATGCTTTATTGCATTTTCTTTTTATGTAATTGATGTGTGGAATGAAGTTCAGTTTTTTTATCAAATATAAGTCTAAGGTGTTTATGCTGGTCTACAAATGGGATATTTTCTTTTTTGATATTAAGTGTTGGATTGTCGTGCAGTTTTCGTTGGTTACAGAAGTGGATGCATTTTGTTTTAGTTTTTGAGAATTTGAAACCATTTTCTGTTTTTATTGATGTTGTGTTGTAGTTTTCTTTCAAGAGTAGGGATATATTTTGATTTATAGCTGATTGAGCAGTCATCAACATATAGAGCTCCATATATATCAGGTGAGAGTTCTTTCATTATATTGTTTATTTTGATATTGAAAAGGGCGGTTGATAGAATACTGCCTTGTGGTACACCTTCTTCTTGGTTTTTTAAATCAGATAGAGTGGACTCGATGGGTACTTGGAAGGTTCTACCTTGTTTTCCTGTCCAAATTTTATTGTATGTTTTGAGTAGGAGTTCTAAGGATTTTTGAGGAATTTGTTTTTAGGAAGCTGTAGTGAACTTCATCAGGTCCAACTGCTGAATTGTGAGATTTTTCAATGGCAGTTTTAATTTCTATCATTGAGAAGTTCTCATTGTATACTTCTTGGCTTTTTGAATTTAGATTTATTTTGTATTTTTCTTTGTTTTTTTTAATAATTCAAAATTGTTTGCTGTAGTGTTTAGATGAGGAATTGTCTGAGAATATTTTGGTTAATTTGTTGGCTATTGCCTTTTTTTCTGTTATTTTGCTATTTTTTTGTGATAAGGGGTTTAATGGGGGGGGGTGTTTTCTGGTGATTTTTCTAACCATTTTCCATATTGTTTTAGGTTTAGTGGAGGTATTAATTTTACTTATATACTCCTGCCAGCATTTCTTTTTTGTTTCTTTTATTATTTTGCAAGCTTTTGCTCTTTTTTGTTTATATTCAATACAGTTTTTGGTGATAAGTTCTTTTTTGAATATTTTGTTGGATTGCTTTTTTGCATTCAGCGTTAAACCAAGGTTTATTTTTTTTTGTTAGGGATGGAGTTTTTGGGAATACATTCTTCAGCTATAGCGATTAGAGTTTTTGTGAATTTTTCTACTGTATGGATTTTTTCTTTTATGAGTTCTATTGAGCAGAGTTGACAGAATTTTTTCTAGTTTGCTTTATTTGTGTTCCATCTAGGAGTATGATTATGTGTGTTTATATTATTTTGGATGAAATTGGATAATGATTGCTTCCGCATACATTGTCATAATCCATGAAGCTGGATGGGTCACACATCGTAAGGTCAATGGAAATTGGTGATCCATTCGTTGGATTTATATGTGTGGTCTCTTTTTGATTAAGAAGGCATAGATTTTGATCATTTATCAGTTGTTCAATTTTGCTTCCCTTTGTGTCTGTTTGTTGGCTTCCCCATAAGGTGTTATGACTATTGAAGTCACCTAGGAGGATGAAGGGTTTAGTGAGCTGTTTAGTTAGATTTTGAGTTCAATTTCATTAATTTGTTCATGTGGAGGTATGTATACAGAGCAGATTGTGATAGTTTTATGTAGTGTGACTTGTGTTGCGACTGCTTGGAGTTTTGATTTTATGGGAAGTTGGCTTTGTGGTATGTCATTTCTTACAAGAATTGATGTGCCTCCGTTGTCCCGATGTCTTGTATTATGGATGTAGTGATACTGTTTGTAGTTTAGACTTTTCAGGTTGTGGTTTTCTTTTAGGAATGTTTCCTGAAGGCAGATGTGGCAGGATTTAAAAGAGATATCAGTATAAGTAGTTCATTGAAGTTTAATGCCACGACAGTTCCATTGAATAATATTGCGTGTTTTGGATGAACTAGTTTGTTTACTGTTGGTATTCATTTGTGTTATGATTTTTGAAGGTGGAGGGGTTTTGAACTTTGGTACTTACTGTTTCACTGTATGATTTTATTTCTTTTGTATGTTTGTTTTGGTCCTATTGTAATTCCTTGTAGTGGAGATGTTTTGTGAGTCATGTTTGGTTTGTGGACTAGTTGTGGTTGGGGGGTATAATGTCTTGGGTCTCCATCCTATCCAAGGGTTGGGGGGTACTTTCGGTTATATTCTTGTAATTTTCAGATTGTTTCATTTTTCCTGGGGAAGATTTTATTTTGTTTTTAGTTCTGTTTTTGGAGGTAGATCGTTGGCTTGATTTGCTCCTTTTTTGGTTTGATGGTTCTTTTTGGTTTGCATTTTCTATAAGGTAGGTTTTATTTAAAGGTTTGGTTATGGTCTTGTTTTCCATTTGGTTTTGTTCTGTTTCAGTGAGGGATGTGGTTCTATTCTGTGTATTTGGACAACTTGGAATAAATTCTTTACTCAGGTTTTTGGGGTTTACTTGGTTTTTATTAGGGTTTTTGTGTGGAGAGATGGTTCTTATTTTTTCTCTTGGAGGTTGCTTAGAAGGATTTGTTTCAATTTATTTTGATGTTTTTTTTACAGTTTATGTTCAGTCATAGGTTTAGGGTTTGTACTGTTGGAGGAGAGTTTTAAGAGTATGGGTTTTATTTCTAGTATGAATTTTGGCCAGTCTTGAGGTCCTAGTTAGAGTAGTTTGGAGATTAGTTCTTGGTAGTTTTCTCCTTTTTTACTCTCTGTTTTTGGGTTGTTTTGGGAGATTTGGGAATAGGTTTTGTTTTTTTATGCAACCTTCAACTATTTTCCGGGCTTCTGGATAGGGAATGTTTCTTGTGTGTTTTATGGTTAAGATTTCTTTTTCTTTTTTCCAGGCTGGGCATGATCTGGTATAGGATGGATGGTCTTCATCGCAGTTGGCACATCTGTTGTTGAGATTGCAGTTGATGGTGGTATGGTTTGGTTCTCCCTCTCCACATATAGTATGTCCATTGCATACACTCCCATGATGGCCAAATTTTTGGCATTTAAAACATTGGAGTGGATTTGGGATATATTGTTCAATTTTTTCATTAATGTAGCCAATTTTTATTTCTTTTGGAGTTGTAGGTGAGTTGAAGGTTAATATATAAGTGTTTGTTTGTATTGTTTGGTTATCTTTTTTGATGGTAATTCTTTTTATATCAGTTACACCTTGCTTTTTTAGTTCGGCTAATATTTCTTCCCTTGAACACTGGGAGAGTTCTCTATTTCTTATAACTCCTTTAGAAGAGTTTAGGGTTTTATGTGGGTATATTTTAATTTTTAAGTTGTGGAATATTTTCATATTTAGTAAAAAGTTTGTGTGTTTTTTATTTTCAGTTTCAATCATTATTATTCCATTTCTTAAATTTTTAATTGTTTTTGGACTGATATTTGTAGATATTATTTTCTGTATGAGGAATGGAGATAGTTTTGTTAGTGGGGTATCTTCAAGCGATTCTGATATGATGAATTTTGGGAACAGAGGTTAAGGCTGTATTTTTTCCACATCGGAGTTGTCCGACTATATGTAAGGTTGTCTGAATTTTTTTTTTTTTTTTGCTTGGGTTATATTATTGAGCTCCATAAATAAGTTCCATAAGTTTCATTAGCTATGCTCACAACCCACCACGGAGTCCCACACAAAGATGTGCCTAGGGGGAAACCCATTCGCCTAGTAACATCAGGGCTACATAGCCAGTATACTCATGCTGATGGTAGACAGGGCGGTTTTGCCATTTTAAATCTGCTACTTGCTACAAGTGCAGTCTTCAGAGAACTGGTTTAGCAAACAATACAACTCCTTACATAGTAAATGGCATGTGTCAACATACTTGAATTAGTAAGATGTCAATTTCATGAAATGTCTGCCATTAAGTATGCATGCCTGTAAGCCATGAAAAGGATTTCCAGCTACTGCTGCAGCAACTAGTACTTATTTCATACTGAGTAAGCCATGCTCTTTGTTCCAACATAAAATTTATCCATCCATGTTCTAATAAGAAAGAAATGAAAATTTTGGTTGGGTATACATTATGGTATTCTATATTTGAGACCAAGTCATAGTGAACAGAAAGGATAGAACTGGAGGCCGATTTCAGTAGCATGGTATTCTAGTTTCAGTTTGAGCTAGCTAGTCTTGGGTTTCTGTCTATATTTCTAGGATGAGGTATTATGTACATTATTTACATTTTTTGGACTATTGTCCGCATCTTTGTGGCCATGTTTATCACAATGTTTAAGCCAATGTACACTCTAGCCTCCTTCAAATGATTGGAATGTTGAACTTAACCCTTTATTTTGCTTACCGGGGTAGACTGTTCTAGTTCTACAAGCCACGTTTAATGGATGTCAGTTATCAGTTATCTCCTGTTTATTTCCGCTCTGGAAGTTCTCCACTGCTTTCACTGGGTATTGAACTCACACTCAGATTGAGATCATAGACAAGGAACACCATTGGAAAATTTGTAAACTCAAAGAATCAGCATATATGCTAGGCCACAAAAATCTCCTGAGCCGACCAAGCATAGAAATTAATACAATATGGGAACCAGTAATAAGGAGTGCCAGAGAAAGTAATAATAACAACAAAGTTGCAATATGAGCTCTGGTAAAAAAAAAAAAAAAAAAAAAAAAAAAACGATGACAGCAAAATTGCAATATGGGCACTGGTAAAAATGGTTGCTGAAGACATTAGGTTTATAATACCCAGAAATTCATACACAGATGTCCTCAAGGACATATGGCATAGTGGATAAAGTTGTTGGTTAGATCCAGTGACATACCCAAAGAGTGTGAGTTTAATACTTGTTGAAGGCAGTGGAGAACTTTCAGAGGGGAAATTAACAGGAGATAAATGACATCCATAAAACATGGCTTGTGGAACTAGAACAGTCTATCCCGGTAAGCGAAATAAAGAGTTAAGTTCGACATTGCAACCACCTGAAGAAGGCTGGAGTGTACAATGGCTGAAATGTGATAAACATGGTGACAAAGACGAGGACAATAGTCCGAAAAATTTAAATGTTTTTATTTCAACATTATGTGGATCATATCTTTTACTAGAAATTTTTACTGCCTCTCTGATTTATTTGATACTTATCAGTATCCCTAACAAAAATACATATTTTCATTTATCTAACTTTCAGTACATTCAATTATCCTCAAGTATGGTTCAAAATGTTATTCCAAGTATTTTCAAAATTTAAGTTAACTTAATTTTCTTCTAAAATTTCTGAAAATCAAACATTTTTCAATAGGCCTCCAGTTCTGGCTCTCAGTTGCACCATAAGCAAGCCTGCAGTATAGTAGTATGTCAAAGTATACACTGTTTTTTTCCCCATATATATATATATATATATATATATATATATATATATATATATATACACACCGTTTCAGAAAAATCTATATCCTTTTATAATCTAATAACTTAACCAGTTCTCATTCAAATTATCTCAAATTTTAACATTGTGTTGGAAAAACCCAAAACTCAAAATTCAATATTTTATATTTTTTCTTTTCAGGTATAGAAATTCCATTCACTGGAAAAGAAAAGGTCTTTTAAACATTAGAATTTTGAGTTTTTCCTACACATACTGTTAAAATTTAAGATAATTTGAATGAGAATTCATCATGTTATTAGATTACAAAATGATACCATTTTTTTCTGAAACACCCAGTATATGTACCTGTTAAATAATGAAATCTAACATTCTTTTAAAAGATGTTTTTCAATTTGGATCAAACTATTGTAACATTCTGATAGTTTGGTATTCAAAGATGTGACAATTATATTTATCACGTTTAATTAAACTATTCAAATCTTAAAGGAGGCATCGCTTTTTAAGGTATGATATTTCATTATTTAAATCCTGGACATTAACCTATGAAAGATATCTGTGGTGAGATCATCAGTACTTGTTGGGTCAAATAGCAAAGCTAAAATAACAGGAAAAAACTGCTTGTTGTATACAGGAGTGTGTTGTGGTTTGATTGGTCACTGGAGTGATGAATCACCAAAATTCAGACCAATCAAAGAACAATATAATGAGCAGAATAGGAATGGGTTATTGCTGACAAAAAGAAGATATTTTTATATATAAAGAAACACAGTATTTCCTATAAATAAGTACTTTGCTACAATTTTTTAATAAAAAGTTAATTTTTTTCAAAAACAAATAGCATAGTTTTATTATTTCTAGTGAAATGTTAAACAATCAAAATATTGTTAGGTATTATTTATGACCGAAGTCTACAGCACTGAAACTAAATAGAAATATGAATATGCAGCAATAGTCCCAAAAGTACACCTGTACATATATTCATGCAATGTCATTTTTGCAAACAGTTTTAGTGCTGTAGAAACTAGTAATAAACAATAACTAATAATAATTGTTTTGATTATATAAATGTACTATAAGAGATAATAAAATTGGAGTATCTTTAGTTTAGAAGAAAATAAACATTTTTATAAAAAATTGATAGGAACGTATTTATATATGGGCAATACTGTACACACAGTTACTGTGTTTAAAGGGGAAGTATCGAAAGAGTGAATGCTTGATACCTGAGAGAGGGCAGTATAACAGAAATTAAAACTGCATATTGCAACTAATAATTTCACATTTTAGAGATCACCAAACAATATACAACATTCTGTAGTATTACAATTAATATGAGAGGGTGGTAAATGGAAAGCAAGGAATATGAATTAGTATCAGATTTATGTGGTGCATTCAATAAGTTTAAAAAGGCATTTAAAATGGTTGTAGACTCTTGAAAATTCAGTATGTTATTACTATACATCTTATGAGATGACTGATTCTTATTATTTCAGGTTCAAATCAACAGCTACAGCAGCAATTGGAATACACCCTACTAAAGCCTGATTGTCACAGTTGTATGTGTCAATCTGTATGTGAGGACACTTTAGAAGAACGATACGCTATAAAATTCTGTTTTAAACTTGGAAAAAATGCCACAGAAACGTATGGAATGCTTCAAACTGCTTTTGGAGCATCTTGCATGAATCGAGCATCAGTTTTTGAGTGGCATCAGAAATTCAAGGAAGGTAGGGAGTCTGTGAGGGATGATGAGATGTGTGGGAGGAGTAAGGAACTCAATACACCAGAGTTGATTGGCCAAAGAGTTAGGGTTACTATGTTGAGGTTTTAAGGGACTTCAGAAAGAGATTCTGTTGGAAGAGGCCAGCATTCTTCAAATCGGGGCAGTCGCATTTCCACCAGGACAATGCACCAGTCCACAACTCCATCCTTGTCACAGACTATTTGATCAAGATCGGCATCAAAATAGTTCCTCAGCCTCCCTACAGTCCAGACCTTGCTCCCTGTGACTTTTGGTTATTTCCTAAGCTCAGAGGCTGTCATTATGAGACAATTGAGGAGATGAAAGAGGCTGTGACGAAGGTCATTGACACGCTCGCACAAGAGAACTTCCATGGTGCCTTTCAGAAGTTGTTGGAATGGTACAACAAGTGCATTGCAGCCGGAGGAGATTACTTCGAAGGGGACTAGAGCTTCATGTGTGTACTATCAATAAAAGTGCCCATACGAAAAAAGTCTGGAAACTTATTTAATGATCCTCGTATGTTACAAAAAAACCCAAGTAGAAGTCTATAGAATAATAAACAGAAAAAAGATATCTTTGAAAGATTTCAATGTGAGTTATAATATACTAAAAAGCTAACTTAGATATTGAAGATACCATGATTAAACATGTGCTAAAGGCAAAGCTGAACAAGAACCCATGAGCCAATCTCATTAATATTACTATTTTACCTGCAATATTATATGCAAGCAAAATATGGGCTATCACAAAGAAAGAAAACAGACTTGTCATGATAGAGAGAGCTATGGATAGATCCATGTTGGGAGCACATCCAAAGTGGAGTGGAGAGGAGCAGAATAAAGGAAGTGATCATGGAGTAATGAAATCAGAAGTTCAACTGGGTTGAACATGTAGAAAGGTTCACAGACAACAGGTGGATCCATGTAGTTGTTGTGTGGTATCCAATAAATTGGAAATGACCACTCAGAAGAGCACCATGATGATAGGAAGATAAAATTGTCAAGCAATTTAGGCCAACACGGAGAAGAAGGGTGTGAATAAGAACAAAGTAAAAGTTTGATGTGGAAAACATCAAACAATCTGGCCAGTAAGGGAACACATAAAGACAAATTTTGACTGTATAATTTTTTTAAGATCCTTTCAAGTTTTCTGATAAGTGTCTTAGTTTCAGGTTGGAATGGGTAGATGATTTTCCCCAAATTGTCCTGAGCGCTTTCGGACCCTTCATAGGCCATCATCAGGGGTTGCTTGCTTGTGTAAGGTATGTTTGTATTTTTTATAAAGAGTTTTTCCCTGTATTCCTATGTATTCTATTGCCGTTGATAGCGTTCCTTTTTAAATAGCATTCCCTTTTAAATACATCAGTTACCCTGTTTTATCCAACTTTGCATTCCCATATTTTTGTTATGGTATAAACTTTCAAAAACTCTTTTTAAAAAAATACTAACACACCTTACACAAGCAAGCAACTCCTGATGATGGCCTATGAAGGGTCCGAAAGCGCCCGGGACAAATTTAGGAAATTCATCTACCAATTCCAACATGAAACTAAGACACTTATCAGAAAACTTGAAAGGATCTTAAATAAATTATACAGACAAAATTTGTCTTTATTATTTAATGAAACATGCTTAAATGAACAACTGCTGCCTAACTACATATATATGAATATAAATAAGATAAATAGGAATATGAAACATGAACAGCCTCATTCAGAATTTGAACTTGGGTTGTAGATTCCATATTGCAGCTGGGGCTGTAGAATATACTGACTGCATCTCTGCTGAGGAGTAAGACCCCTCCTGCAACAAGTGTCCTGGATATAACACTGAACAATCTGATGGTAAGGCTCCAATAATGCTGGAGCTTTGAGGAATGCCGAGTATCCCTTCATTGCTATCACTCCCAGGTCCACTTGAGCTTGAAGTTGTAGCACCTGATAAAGTACTATCTATAGGTCAAATAGAACTGTTTGACATTTAAACTTAGTGCAAAAAAATGACTTATGCTAAATTGAATTGTTCCAGATAGAACAGTTTGATCATTTAAATGTATGTGTTTACAAATTATATATTTGATATATATGTAAAAACAGGATTTTGCATTAAATAACCAACAATGGCTGATATAGCACCAAACCAAACCAAACCAAATGGATAACCAATATCCAAAGTGCACCTCTATTTTCTTTAGAATGTAGTATTGTCTGTTGCCCATGAAATGAAGAAACTATCATTTGCAAAATGTGGTTTTAGTTTATATGTTACACTACCTATATATATATATATATATATATATATATATATATATATATATATATATATGAAGGCAATACTACATTCTGAACACACATACACACATGTGTGTTTGTGTGCACTCAAAACCAAAATTCAACAGCTGTGTAGCCAGTGAAGATTTCATCAGATGATGACTCAGTGATCAAGCATGGTTTCAAGGCCAAAGCATCCTGGTAATATCTTACAATACCACTAGGCTTTGTTAGTTTTCTATCACATTCTAGGAATACAGCATTTTCATATGATCTTTTCTTACATTCACAACTTTCCAGCAAGGAAGTGTTAATTTAGTGATGTAAGATTTGAACAAAGTGACAACATAACATATCATTATACTGAACATGAACCAAAATAGAATTTCTGTGAAATCTACATGCAAAGTTGATGTACAAGTTCTCAAAAATGAATCATTAATTCAATATTTGTTTGAATTATATGATGAGCTGATAACATCAGACTCATTGGTATTCATTATATATCTTATATTTTGGCCAAACATTTTTTCTTATTGACTCTCAGTAGGGAAAGGTTGGAATTATGGTAAGAAATGGTAATTTCATTTAAAGAAAGACCCCCCTCCCCCCAAAAAATTTGTAACCAGAATATGAGGTGATGTAATAAAATATAAGGAAGTTAGAATTTTGTTTTGATCACCACCATCTCAATCTAGGAGAACTTGAAAGTTGTGATTTTGGTTAAAAGAGCTGAGTTTGAGTTAAACCTTAATTTTTACAATAAAATTTTCTTTTCCTGAATGAATATTTGTGACTCTAGATTGGCTTTATAGAAATTCATTTTAAGTAAAAAGACAAGCCTGTTTTCTCTTAGTAAAGTTCATATAAAAGGGAATAAAAATTGACTTTGATAGGCAATTCATCAGTTCATAAATCACCATCATTGTTTTTTGCACCATTAAAGTGTTAGGAATAATTTTCTTGTTTTTTTCTTAAAGAATGAAAAACATCAATTTTGTTTATGAAGCTGCTCATTGCCAAAAAATCTTAAAGTTGAAAAAGTTGTTGGTTGATTATATATATATATATATATCTGTGCTGGTGGCACAACATGATGATGATGATATATAGGTAGGTAGGAAAAACAATTCATGGCATACATTAGCATAGCATTTCCAGGTAACTGATACTAAACTAACATAGAAAAAATATACAGAACTTTAATAAAGCTCCAAAGAAAAACTCCCTTCCAACAAGTAGAGGTGCCAAACTATCTCAAATTTAATTGGTTGTTACATGTATATGCTATGTATAGGTTAAATGGTATGCAAATCCAACAAAGTAGTTATTTTTTAATAAACAGTCAGTCCAGTCTGTAAAATTTTAATATTTGTTATAACCAGACTGTATGAAACTTGAAAAATAGAAATGACGTCAAACAAACTTACCTCCCTTTCTTTGATTTTGAGGCAAAGGCTGTTCTCAAAATATCAGACACTAAATTCTCTAAACTCTGAAGTGGAAAAAAAAAAGAAAGAAAGAAAAAAAATGAGAAATGCAAACAAACAAGTAAAAGGAAAATATCAATAAGAAGATGGGATCAAAATTCCAATATTTATTGGAAATTGTATAGCCACAATTTTTCTTTTTTAAGATGATCACTATTTTCTATCTATCTATGCATGTGTGTGTAAGAGGAACACACGTAAATGTGAATTTATGGAGGTGAATGCAGCAAATGTTGAAATACATGAAAGGTAAAAAATAAATTAAAGTTTTATACTTTAGGCCCAATATAATTCATAACATTTATTTCCATTTCAAATGACCAAAAATGCAAATATTTCTAAATGAGTACACACACACACACACACACACACATGTATATCATTAAAAAAATAGAACAGCAAATAAGAAAAGTTTTTGCCTGGAAAGAGTACTCAATGTTATTATGGCAGAGCAGGTATAAACCTATAACAATTAGAATTATGGACAGAGATGGTTGTCTGAAGATTGTGAAAAACACATGAAACTTAAGTAACAGATTTACTGGGGCCATCATTCTTATATATATATATATATATATATATATATATATATATATATGAAAGGAAGTGAGAAATTCACTAAAATAAGTAAGAAGAAAATATTAAACAAATAAAAATAATTATGTTGTTTTGTAGAGTTTATCATTAGATCAAATCTGTTTTTTTTTGTTGGTTGGTTGGGTTTTATGGCATATCAACCATTGTAAGTTATTTAATGCCAAATCCATTTTTATACAAGTAAGCAGTTCTATTTCAAACAATTCAATTTAGCATGAGTATACAGTTTGTTTGTCAAAAACATTTATATTTCAAGCTATTCAGTTTATTTAAACAAAGGTAATTTAGTTAAGTATAAGTATAGATTTTGTTTACACACAGTTGAATGTCAAAAAAGTTCTTTATTAAACAATTCAGTTTAGCATGAGTACAGTTTAAATGTCAAAAACAGTTCCATTTCAAACAATTCAGTTTAGCATAAGTAGACAGTTTAATTGTCAAAAATATTTCTATTTCAAGCTGTTCAGTTTAGTGAAACAGTTCTATTTCAAACAATTCAGTTTAGCATAAGTATGCAGTTAGTTCTATTTAACTCATAGATAGGGCCCTATTAGGTGCTACCATTCTGGGCCAGAGTGGACCTGGGAGCGACGGCAATGAAGGAGTACTCCCCATTCCCCAAAGCTCCAGCAATACTGAAAACCCACAATCAGATAGTTTAGTGTCATAACCAGGACACTCGTTGGTGGGTGGGTGTCTTACCCTTCTGCAGAGGTGCAGTTGGTGTATTCTACAGCCACAGCCGACAGGGCAAAAATTTGTTTTTGTGAAAGTTGATTTGAATAAGCAAAGAATGTAACTCTTCTCAAGGGAGATAACTGTTAAATGATAATCAGTACTTCTACCTATTTATTAAAATTAATTATAATATAAATTCTGTAAATAGAATCTGACTTGACATTGATTTAAATGCTGCTGAAAAAGGTCTTTAAATAGAAAACCAAATAAAAAATAAAAACAAGAGTGAAAAATTAATACACAAAATGTATTTTGGAGATTGTGCCTATGTGAACAAGTTAGTAAACTGTTTTTGAGATCTTTTTTTAATTGAGAAGGTTTATCCATTCCAAAACAGATTACATTCATCTGAATTGGTATTTCTATCCGAGTACAATTCTAAGAAATGATTTCCAAATACAAATTACTCATTTCTGATTTCAACAACTTCAGACATTACAAACTTAAAGTCTTTGAGAGTCATGTAAAAGAAACTGGTGAGAGATGACTTAATTTTTATGGATATCTATCCACTTAAAGAATTAAGATTTAAAATTTTAAAGATTTTTCTCAGCATCCTCCTTATTCTTATTTTGTACACCATCATTCATTATACTATCAATGGAATAGAGTATAAAAATATCTGGTTTCATGACTTTCAAAACAGCTTTAGCATGAAATTAACAAACCTTGAAATTGTTTTCTTTCCAGGTTCCTTTTTTTGAAAAAAACAATTCAAAGTGTAAAGATATTGATTTTTAGGACTCTTAAGAAAGCAAAAAATCTTTCAAAGGGCATTAATGAAATACATTTAAAATAAACAATTTGAAGTGGAAAGATACTGAATTTTGGGACTCTTAAGAAAGAGGCTTATGTATAATAGTTATCATCACAGGAGGTGGACTTGGCTACATGAGTTCAAATTCTGAATGAGGCTGTTTGCATCACACAGTACTAATATCCTAAGGAAAGGTATGAATCCAATTATTTTTCCTCCAGTTATAGGTGAATAGTAGGGCAGACTGTCTCTTTAATCTTAGTATGGCAACTGGTCTATGAGAAGGAAAACTCTGAATTCAAACCAGATGTAGACCTGGAGAGTCATGGGGTCTGCAAGGCTATTCCTGCCCAAGACACTCTACATGAATAGTGCCCTGATGACCAAACCAGGTTACAAGACTAGTGACCATCTTATTCACTAAGTTTCAACAACAACAAAAATTTAATCACTATAATCCACAAAGAAATTGAATAAAGAAAATTTAGTTTTATGTCAGAAAATACTTACAGAAAAAAGCATCATTTCACACACCGAACCATGAATCTGATTATCCACCTCTGTTGGTTTAAAATGGACGCCCACCTGTGAGACAAAAAAAAAATTAAAAAAAATGATCTTTTTACAAGTTTTTGTTTTTTTTAAATCTGGATAAAGTTGTGCATTTAAAGATATATTGATATAACTACAATACTGAAATGTGAGATGGTATGTGTGTTTATCTGAAGACTATGAGCCACTATAATTTCTGTCTCAGGGTGCACATATTTAGGATCAATAAATCATATGCAAGTAAGTGTGAGCATATCTGTACAATTGTGTGTAAGCATAGTTAACATATGTGGTGCATTCAATAAGTTTCCAGCCTTTTTTGGTACAGGCATTTAAAATGGTCGTAGACTCTTGAAAATTCAGTATGTTATTGTTATACATCTTATGAGATGACTGACCAATTCTTATGATTTCAGCTTCAAATGAACAGCTACAGCAGCAATTGGAATACACCCTACTAAAGCCTGATTGTCACAGTTGGTGATTTTCAAAAATGCAGTCTGTATGTGAGGACACTTTAGAAGAATAATATGTAATAAAATTCTGTTTTAAACTTGGAAAAATGCCACAGAAATGTATGGAATGCTTCAAACTGCTTTTGGAGCATCTTGCATGAATCGAACATCAGTTTTTGAGTGGCATAAGAGATTCAAGGAAGGTAGGGAGTCTGTGAGGGATGATGAGAGGTGTGGGAGGAGTAAGGAAGTCAAAACACAAGAGTTGATTGGCCAAAGGGTTAGGGTTAGGGTTACTATGTTGAGGTTTTAAGGGACTTCAGGAAGAGATTCTGTTGGAAAAGGCCAGCACTCTTCAAATCGGGTTAGTAGGATTTCCACCAGGACAATGCACCAGTTGACAACTCCATCCTTGTCACAGACTATTTGACCAAGATGAGCATCAAGACAGTTCCTCAGCCTCCATACAGTCCAGACCTTGCTCCCTGTGACTTTTGGTTATTCCCTAAGCTCAGAGGCTGTCATTATGAGACAATTGAGGAGATGAAAGAGGCTGTGACGAAGGTCATTGACACACTCACACAAGAGGACTTCCATGGGGCCTTTCAGAAGTTGTTGGAACAGTACAACAAGTGCATTGCAGCCGGAGGAGATTACTTCGAAGGGGACTAGAATTTCATGTGTGTACTATCAATAAAAGTGCCCATACGAAAAAAGTCTGGAAACAGTTCTATTTGAAAAAATTCAGGTTAGCATACAAAAACAGTTCCATTTCAAACAATTCAGTTTAGCATAAGTACATAGTTTAATTGTCAAAAATATTTCTATTTCAAGCTAGCTATTCAGTTTAGTGAAACAGTTCTATTTCAAACAATTCAGTTTAGTACAAGTACAGTTTTTGTCCACACAGTTAAATGTCAAAGCAGTTCTATTGCAAACAATTCAGTTCAGCATAAGTATGCAGTTTAGTTCTATTTGACTAATAGGTAGGGCTCTATCAGGTGCTACCAGTCTGGGCCAGAGTGGACCTTGGAGAGATGGCAATGAAGGGGTGCTCTGCATTCCCCAAAGCTCCAGCATCATTGGAACCTCACCATCTGATTGTTTAGTGTCATATCCAGGACACTCATTAAGAGGATTTTATCCCTCTACAGAGGTGCAGTCGGTGTATACTACAGTGCCAGCTAACTGGCTAATATTCCTATTGAATATATATAATTTTTAAAGAGATCTATTTGACCAATAGATGGGACCCTAACAGGTCAGAGTGGACCTGGGAGTAATGGTAATGAAGGAGTACATCACACTTCTCAGATATCCAGAACTGGAGCCTCACCATCAGATACAATTTAGTGCTATATCCAGAACAACCCTTGGAGTTGGGGTCTTACCCTGATACAGGGGATACAGTTAGTAGGGCAGCATTATAGTTTCCCCTTATAGTTTTTTCTGAGTATCACTGAGAACTACTGCTAGTTTGTTGAAAGGTTTTAATAAGATTATAGGGAAGATAGGGTTCTTTAATCTTGGTGAGGAAACCAGTTTAGAAGGAAAAACTCTGAATTCAAAACTTGAAGAGCGATGTTCAGACAATCTGAGGCACACTGATGCACCATATTTGTTATCAGCTCATAAAAAAGTGTGGCTGATTCTGCACAACTCTTTACCACATCTGAACTGTTGGCCTCTTGTATGTCAAAATCTACTTCTAGAAGATTATATTAGCTAATAAAATAAGACATATCTAATTGTGATGTATAAATCCTTTGAAAATCATATTATCTCAATGCCAACATAAGCATACATAAAGCATGGACTGCTATTGAAAGGTTAACAAACATATGAAAATCTGACCACTCTAAATTCTTCTTAGCTGTAGCCATGTTAGTACTACTGAATGGTTTGACCACTTGAATTTTAACAAAATGCTTGGAGAAAAAGCTAGATGAGAACTACAGATGGATACTGCATAAAATAAATTTTGGAAGTAGCATCTTACAAAAAAGTAGCTGTATAGCCATGTACTTCACAAATCATCCAATTAAGATGAGCAAGATTTATAAGGCACAGCAAGTGAAGTAAGGTTGAACTCATAAGCAAGGTTCTCCTATGAACTCCTACACATGAATAAACCAGTGTTGGCTGACTAGCAAAGATTTACATTCATCAGGCAAAAGAAAGTAAAAGGAATCTGTACTTTCAGCAGCACCTGGATGATGATGTCAAGTGAATTCCAGAAAATAAGAAAATGCAAGTCATTGATTTTTTTTTTTTTTATGTCAATGCAAAAACATACCATCTTTAAAATTATTTTGAGTTGAAAAACCATCAACTTCAGAGGAGTTTTGGCTAAAAGTCATACCATTATTATTGGGATAAAAATGTATTTATAATATTGTTATACCTATTGAATTTTCATACCAATAGAACCTTGCGGCTCCTGATAAAGATCATGTGATAGCAAGTGTGCTCAAAACTCCAGAACTTTCCTCAGCATTCTTACTGATTTTAGTAATGCTGTTTAGCTTTTATTTTTCATCAGCTTTCTATATCTATTTGCAGTGCTCTTTGAGACTGTTACAAGTACTCCACAATTTTTTTTTTGTTCTTTTGGATGGTCCTGATGTTTTTCTAGCTTTTCACTCCTTTTCAATTTTACTTTGTCATCTTCTGAAACAGTCTCATGCACTTCATTGACAAAAACTAGAACAGTTGTCCTCAGATGGGTGAGGTGATCCATTCAAAATTCCAAAGAATTTATTTTATTACCCATGGTAATTATTACAGTAAACTTTATATCATCAACATCACAGCCATAATTAATTTTTAAAAAATTCTTTTTAGTATTTTCACAATATTTCTAAAAAAATTGAAGAAACCTCATTTCTGTTATAGTGTGTTATGTAGAGATTGTCATGATAGAAAATTAATTACCTGTCTTGCAACATCTTGAACATAGAGAGCAGTATCACTAACAGGCAAAAATACCTGCTTATGTGAGGTCTGCCACTGACAAGAATTGGATTCCGTTTCTCGCTTTATTCGCACTTTTGGAAAATCTGTAAAAAATAAAAACGAGAAATTTTGATAAAAAAATTCCACCCAGAAATTTAACCTTTGGTTTTTAAAAAATTCTGTTCTCATTTTTTTTCTCTCATCTGAACTAGTGGCTTTGTGCTTGGCCCTGCAAGTAGCTTGGTCCCTTTGTGAAAGGCTTGCTACACTCACACCCTAACTATTGTATTATTACAGATTCAAATCATATATTGCATTATACATTTTACCAGGTATTTAATACCTTTCATACATTGTCCTTTACCATTTTTTATTTACCTTTTTTATTTATCCATTCACTATAGATTACTGGGTCATTAAAAGAAAAATTTACAAAATTTTCATGTGTATGTTAGATTTCTTCTTGAATCATTTTATTCCAATTTTTCTCAGTAATTCTGTAAGATTAACTTCTTATCTCACATATCTAAAGGTTAAATGACAAATACAGAAACAGACAAGATGAGCTTCAGTCAATTTTCAATTCCTTTTGACCCAACAATTTTGAACTGGAATTCAAAGACACTATTAAATTCCAGAAATAACATCATAAGTTTTAAATCAGTAGTTACCAAACTTGTCTTCCTTAGAAGTAACAAAAATATTTTGGTGCACTTAATGTGTAAATTCAAAAATGTACAAAAAATATTTTGGCTAATAATATTGAGGCGAGTCAAAAGTTTTGCAATATTATTAACTTATTTGCTTTATTCTTCAAGTTATGTAAAGTGAAGGTGATGAACCATACTTGACTGTGAGATGCCAAGCTCAAGTGCTACTCACTACATTTGCCACTGTGGTTTGAAGCATGACTACGGAATCCAGTTTTATGCTTACCTGCCCTTGACTGATTGTTGAAGTCCTGGCAACCTGAGAAAATTTCTTCAACCAACTGGTTACTGTACTTTGATCAACTGCACTTTTACCTTTGGTGCAAGAAATGTTTTTGGTGCTTCCACAGTGTTATGGTCTAGTTCAAACTTGTAAAACATAAGTTCCTGAATTAGACAATGTTGTATGTTCACCTGAGGCTTCCAAATCACAGAATAAAGCAATGCACATGTTGGCACACCAACTACCATGATACTACCAACCATAGCTTGAAGTGCTTTGGTCACGTGATATACACATGGCAATATAGCACATACAAAAATATTGCAAAACTTTTGACTCGCCTTAGAAATTAAAATTGCAACACATTATTAGTAAGTAATTTTTATTTAATTAATAAATCAAAGATAGGTATTAATGAAAAATATTTTCTTAGCAATGTTTTCTATGTTAGAACATACAGAAGACAGATTCTCATTTTTTCTTCCATGAACAAAATTTTCTTTATTTCTAATTTAATGTTAGAGAAAAAAATCATTATAAAAGGGAAAACTGGATCAAAATAATCAAGGATTTCTTTTTAGCTACTGAAGGAATCTCTTCTAATAGAAATCTAAAATGTATCAATTAGTAACTGTTCAAACTTGATTTTAAGTCCAAGATCACTGGAAGTAGAAATCAAAAGGATACTGCATGCTATTTTGAATAAATCCTGGAAGCAGCATCCTACAAAACAGTAATTGTATGGCCACTTACCTCCCACCACACAAACCATCTAAGTGAGTGAGACATGCTGGACACTGTTGGAGAAGTGAGAATGTTCTCCTATGGACTCCTACACATGGATACACCAATGTTGACTGACCAACAAAATCTTACATACAGCAACTCTGAATGGACACAGGATGCCGTTTAAAGGACTTATCAAGAACAATTGCTGATAGGGAGGGACGGACGGTGAAAGAGAAATTCAAATGAATCTGTGTTGTTGGCTCACCTTGTAGATGATGATATAATTTCAAATAATCATTAGATTAAATTTTTATGAATTTATATATACATGAAAACTGGAAGACAATACAGAAAATTAAATTGACATGCTTTACTATAAGACATGCTTCTTTCATAGAACAACATATCAATCTAATTTTCTGTATAGTCTTCCATTTTTTATACCATTATATATTTAACTTGAAATCTTATACATATACGTGGTGCATTCAATAAGTTTCCAGACTTTTTGGTACCGGCATTTAAAATGGTCATAGACTCTTGAAAATTCAGTATCTTATTGCTATACATCTTATGAGATGACTGACCAATTCTTATGATTTCAGCTTCAAATGAACAGCTACAGCAGCAATTGGAATACACCCTACTAAAGCCTGATTGTCACAGTTGGTGAATTTCAAAAATGCAATCTGTATGTGAGGACACTTTAGAAGAACGATATGCAATAAAATTCTGTTTTAAACTTGGAAAAAATGCCACAGAAATGTATGGAATGCTTCAGACTGCTTTTGGAGCATCTTGCATAAATCAAGCATCAGTTTTGGAGTGGCATAAGAAATTCAAGGAAGGCAGGGAGTCTGTGAGGGATGATGAGACGTGTGAGAGGAGTAAGGAACTCAATACACCAGAGTTGATTGGCTAAAGGGTCAGGGTTAGGGTTACTATGTTGAGGTTTTAAGGGACTTCAGGAAGAGATTCTGTTGGAAGAGGCCAGCACTCTTCAAATTGGGTCAGTAGGATTTCCACCAGGACAATGCACCAGTCCACAACTCCATCCTTGTCACAGACTATTTGACCAAGATGGGCATCAAGACAGTTCCTCACCCTCCCTACAGTCCAGACCTTGCTCCCTGTAACTTTTGGTTATTCCCTAAGCTCAGAGGCTGTCGTTATGAGACAATTGAGGAGATGAAAGAGGCTGTGACGAAGGTCATTGACACACTCACACAAGAGGACTTGCATGGGGCCTTCCAGAAGTTGTTGGAATCGTACAACAAGTGCATTGCAGCCGGGGGAGATTACTTCGAAAGGGACTAGAGTTTCATGTGTAATACTATCAATAAAAGTGCCCATACGAAAAAAGTCTGGAAACTTATTTAATGATCCTCGTATATATTTAAACATGCATACAGTTGATATTAAGTGTCTATTTGAGAACTGATTATATCAATATATATGTATGAATAATTATAGATACACATAAGTAGAAATAGATATAAACATATTTTAATTACGAGGGTGAATTAATTACAAGGTCAAAAGTTTTGCAATATTTGCACATGTGCTAATTTCTCAAATAAACATCAGGAACTTGAGAGAATCAAATTGGTGTCACACCCAGCATATAATTTAGACCTAGCTCCCTAGGATTATTACTTGTTTCAATCCACTGCTCATTTTCAAGTAAGGTGTAAGCTCTAATGAAGGAGTTCTTTGCATTGAAAAATAAGAACTGGTATCAATGAGGGATCAAATAACTGGCAGAAAGGTTGCTTCAAACAATGCAACAAATTGAATGCTAGGCTGCTTTTGTTGTAACTTGAAGAACAAGTTAACAAAATATTGCAAAACTTTTGACTCACCTTAACAGAATGTTTTGTATAATAAAGGCATTTTGAATAATTTACATATGAAAGAACAAAATTCATAGCTAACAATTTAGAAACAATAAATGCACTTTTTGTTTAGCCAAAATGTTAAATAGATTTTGTAGAAGATAGCCCTTTTAGAATGTATTGGTTGAATATTTGCACTCTAACAGTTTCAAAAAACAAGTGAAGAATGACTGACCTGTAGAGACAACATCAATTTCAATTTCATCTTCATGGTGTGGGGTAGAGATTTGAGATTCGTGAGCTTCCATTCGTTTTTCTAAGGCTACCATTGAAGAAAAACTGGTCAATGGCTGAAGTGGCAGGAGATTGTTTGTGGCTGAAGACAGAAGCTCATCTTTTGCATTTAGTGAGGTTGAAGAGGCTTCTGGAAAAAAAAAAATGCCTTTTTAAACAATAAGTGGAAGAAAGGGTAAATTTTTAATGGAACTTGACAAAACTAAGGGAAAGTGATTTTTCCAAGTGTATTCTTTTTTTGTCAACCATTGTGACATAGTCAAATGTAACAGGGTGCAGGGCAAAGTAGGCTCCTGTTTTCTTGAAAAACATTTTCAAGCAAATAAGTACAAGGATCATTCAATAAATAAGGAAAATTTAAATATAAACTGTATTGTTTGGAAATAGTTTATAGCAAATTTACAGAGCAATATCTTTATTTACAGAGAAGCATGTTTTAGTTAAAAAAAATATTTACAAATGGGCTAAACATGGCTTAGCTACTATGAGCCTGAGCTGGAAAAGACAGTCCATGAAATGGAAACACAGTGACTCTTCAGTAAAGAAAATTTTGGCACAGCAGTTTTCTGGGACAAGAAAGGACCTATCATAATTGATTTCCTTGAAAAAGGTGGAGCTGTAAACAGTACTTCTTACTGGCAACCTTTTAGGCAAAATTCACCTTATCAAGTGAATAACCCTTGTATTATGGGAAAAAAAAGTTTTGATCCTTTTGAACTAATAAGTCCAATATTTTGGGCTGAGTATTGATGGTTCCAGGGAAGGAGTAGCGCCCTCCTCTATACCTTGGTGTAGTAGCTATCGAAAAGGGAGCCTTCGGGTTACCCTCAACTATGGTCACCAACTTTTTTTATTGATGGTTAGAGTGTTCGCCAATGGCCCGGGAGGCCAGGGTTCAATCCCAGGTCGAGTCATACCAAAGACTCAAAAAAATAGTACTTGATGCCCCCTTGCTTAACACTCAGCATTATAAGGTATGGATCAAGGGTAAAGTGGAGCAATCCAGGGAAAGGAGTAGTGCACTCCCCTACAACTTGGTGTAGTAGCTATAGAAAAGGGAGCCTTTGGGTCACCAACTTTACTTTTTATTATTTTATGATACACTATAAACCTGACAGTTATCAATTTGTTATAAAATTGCAACTAGTGTCATGTAACCTAATACTATTGGCTGTATGGCTTCGTGGTCCATGACTAAACTGGTTCATCACTAGGTTTACTTGATAAGGAGTGGCTAGACATCAGGCAAGATGAAAAATAAAACCGACCAAAGAGCAGAAAAACCTTCTGGTAGAGTCAACAACCATCTAACTTATACGTACCATGAAGCACAAGAAGAACATCTCTCACATTGAAGCTTGCTCTGGTCATTTACATGCAACTGACCCTCTCTCTACAAGCTGATCTGGTGCCCACCTTATGTCGGATCAAGAGAAGAGATATGAAGACAGTGGTTCTGGACCTGTGTAACCCCTTACAAATGTATGCTCATGTTGTTCCCTCTGAGGAACCATCACTATTTTTTGGGATGGATAGTGAACAGCTCTTGTTCATATAGCTGTTCATTAGTATTATCAGATTGCTGAAAATGTGCTACTAATATAATGTAACCCTGCCCTACCTGCCACACAATCAGCGACTAAACTGGCTTGCCTGATGAAGCAGATGAAAAATAAGACCTGTCAAAGGGTGGATGAACCCTCATGTAGGTTCAATGGCTATTTGATATACACAAGCTTGGTCTGACCATAACATTTTGTTACAAACTTGTTATGCATAATTTATTAATTCACACTACCCTTGTAACAACTCAGTGTTCATTTAATCAAATGGTTCAGAATTCAGAACACAATCCAGAATATCAGTAGTTGATGGAGAAAATAGCTTGAAAGACAAGAAGGGAAAATCTCACCTAAATGATGTGGGCTGTATGCATGCATTCGACACCAACAGAAGATTTGCTTTGTGGTCCACACTTTTTCACCCTGGAAACTAGTGGCACCATTCAATAGACGAATAATGTACAATCTCACAGACAATGCTCGCTGCCACTGTAAAAAGAAGATAAAAATTCAGAAAATATCTTCATACAATAATAAGTCAAGCATTTATGTATATATTAAATACATTGTGCCTTAAAAGTATTTAATGTTTTTAGAGCAGAAATGGTTTAAAACCTAAGATTTTAAGACCAACTATTCATGCTAAATGATACCTTAATATTTAATTCTTCCTAATTTGTCCAAACAAAAGTTTTTACCCACTACCCTGATTGCCTTATTGAACAATGGCAGAGGGGATAAAAGCAATGATTAAAAGCATCAAGTTACCTGGTGGATGTGAGTTCAAACATTGGATCAGGTAGTGAAAATAATAAATTAAATATATAACTTGATTAAAGGAAAATTAACTGATTGATCAAATAATGTTAAATTCAAGGAAAATTTAATATTGATCTAATTTTTGTATGTATGCTACTGTAACATAACAAAAAGCAGTGTTTGATGTTAGCACAAAGGTCTTAAAGTGAATAAAGCAATTTCCAGTCCAATTTACAACTTATTAATAATAGTGTTGAATGTATGTTTCCAATTGTTTGAATATAAATTTTATAGAAAGGATGTAGAGAGCTGAAGTTAGTTTTTGAGAGAGTTGTAATGGCAATAGAAAAAAAAAAATCTTAAAATAAAAATATATCTTAACCTCAGATGCTCTTCTCTTGCCAATGTTCCAGGAAAGCCACTGTTCAGTTGTGAATGCTGCATATGGATGGAGGGAACGGTCAATATTTGCAGCCACGAGAGGATGTAAGCGAACGGCACTTCGGATAAGAGATATCATGTCTGGCAAACAGCTAAAGCTGGAAAGAGAGAAAAGTATAGAATATGGTTTAATATTGGGAAAGAAAAATTATTTGTTATTTATCTGGATTCATATCATAATTTTAAAAAAACTAGTGAATTAAAAAGTAATAAAGAAATATCATTGAGAATAGATGATAACCTGCAAAGAGTATTGATTGATTTTAACAGCATATCAACCTATCTAGGTTTATTTTATGCCAAAGAGGTTAAGAAATTGCATAGATCGTACATTTATATTTACATTTTTCGCATAGTTTCTTAAGAGTTTTTTTTACCCATCATTATAGGACATCAAATATTCCTATTTAATACAAATAATTTGCAAACAGATCTATTTGATCCATAGATGGAACCATAATAGATACCACCATTATTATCTGTATTTGACAGGAATACTTGATACCATATAACTGTAAATTATTTATATTAAGAATACTTAGACTTAGGTTTTTTCTTTAATGGTGTATCAACCTTCATGGGTTATTTCGTACCAAAGCCATCCTTGTAGAAGAACACCAGTGATACTATTTAACCCATAGTTGGGAGGGAATAAGGGGGTTCATACCTTTCTCAGGGGTATTAGTCCAAAAGAGAATGTAATAGCATGACTAGAGTCCAACACTTCAGCTATTATGCCATGAGAATTGCCTCCAAGAAAAGTTACTTGAAGTTATAATTCTTAACTAAGGATCATTATGAGTTACTTTAAACCATGGAACTGCATGCAAACAAATGACTATTATTAAATTGAAATAGTTACTTGAAACCAAAGAGTGTTCACCTAGGGCCTGGGAGACCAGGGTTCAATTCCAGGTTGAGTCATACCAAAGATTAAAAAAAATGGTACTTGATACCCCTTTGCTTAACAGAATTATAAGATGTGGATCAAGGGTAAGTGGAGTAATCCTGGGAAAGGAGTAGTGCCCTCCCCTACACCTCGGTGTAGAAGCTGTTGAAAAGGGAGCCTTTGGGTTGCCCTCGACTATGGTCAGCTAATTTACTTAACTTACTAATATAATTATTAGTATTAGACAGAAATACTTGAAACAATACAACTGCCTGCAAATTATTTGTATTAGATAGGAGAAATTGATATAATATATTGGTGGGCATAAACTCTTAAGAAACAATTACACAGAAATGTAAATATAAATATAGGATGAATGCAATTCCCTAACCTCACTACACTCCTTACAGGGAATACAATAAATGTATTCAATGCCCTGTCAACAGGGTGGTGATGATATTAAAGAAACCTAAAAAAAATAACTATGGAAGACCACAATTGAAAAAATAGTTTAGAAGAGTAGGATTATGGATTATTACAAGGGTTCTGAGGCTGAGTTGTCTTTAAGAACTAAAGTAATAGTTGGTACCTTGCATGTACCTTTAGTATCCTTCATATAATTATATAAAAAGGTATATTAATCATGAGAGATAAAAATTGAAACAATACTTACTTAATTAAGGGAACAGTAGCTGGTTGGGCAGATTCAGATTTTTTTACTTTATTGTATCCATGAATTCTCTTCTCATTTTCCACAGTTTTCACTGGTCTTGAGCTCTGGGCCGTATTTTGTTCTTGAGTAGCCTTGGCACTTGTACTAAATGAACTGCATGTATTGCTAATGCTGCTAGCAGGGGTAGTTGGAGTTGTCAAGGAGACAATATTCAGAGGAGAATTACCATTGACTATTTTAGGCCCATTGGTTGTTGGTATCGTACTTGAAGCTGTTGTAGAGGGCAACACTTTAAGAAAAATTTTCTGACCCCCAGTAACATTGTTACCAAGTGCAGAGCGAACAGCTGGCGGTGCCAAAACAAGATGGCCATTAGCATACTGAAGCTGTAATGACATAGTAGAGTTGTCAGTATCTTTACCTGTCGACACAGCGGATGTTTGTTGGGTGGGTTTATTAGAGCTCAGTACTTGCATTTGTGTCGGGGTGGCACTTGTAGCTGGATTGTTGATTCCAATTGGATTGGTAACAATCATTGGAGCCTTCTGGTTTTTAAGCAAGAGCATGGGCCGTGTTGGTGCAAGAGTCAACCCTGCGGGTGCTGATGGTGTAGTTGAGGAGACTATTTGTGTAGTTGGTGTATTGTCGTTAGGGGCTGCTTTGTAAAGAACTGATTGCATAGCATCGGGTCGAGTCTCTGAACCAGGTTTTAGGACCAAGTGACTTGGAAGAAGAGAGAGACCCTTATTTTTTGTGGTTGTTAAGACATAAGTCTGTTTGCTTGAGGTAAGTGCTGAAGGATTACTGCCAATGACACTGCATTTCAATGGCTGGGAAGTTCCAACTGTGGTTTTTTGTACATCGGTAACTTGGGGTGGATTTTGAATAAAGCAGACTTTTGTAGTTGGAGGATTGCCAGCCAAGGAAGAGCTGGTAGCAGATGCCAGCACATGGGTGTGGACAGTGCTAGCAGATGCGTTCACAGTATTATGAGTAGTAGGCTGAGATGCATAGACTACTTTGCCACCTGAAGTTGCAGCACCCTTCACAAGGTTGCTGGAATTGGTGGTAGGGCTAAGAAATAGTAATGAGGTTTTGTTTGGAATGTTTTTAACTTCAGTACTTATTGGGCGGACAACGCTCTGTGAAAAACTTGATGAAGGTACCAACAAACCCTGCGGCTGTTGTGATGCAACTTTTTTAATAGGGGTCGTGGTGGTTGTTATGACTGCAGAAGTGCGAGCCACAGAGGTGCCTGACAACAAAATGATTGGTGCTGTACCTGTTCCTGTAGGTAATTTCCCAAGAGTTTTGAATGTTGAAGAGAGGGCACCACTGGTTGGTTGCTGCCCTGTTGACATATGAACTACAGGGACAGATGAGGTAGAATTAGTCTTGCAAAGCTGAGCAGCTGTGGCCTGCACAGAAGTTGATGAAGGAGATATTCGGCTGGGGATGGACACAAGACCCTGGGGAGTAACTCGGAAGGGAGAAATGACCGGGCCTCCCTCTTTAGCGGGAGCTATTTTGTCACCAGCAACTGTAACCTTTTTCTGAGAGTGTGCAGACTGGTTGACATCTGTGGGGTTTGTATTGAATTGAATGGTGATATAATTGTTATCTAAGGAAGAAATGACTGGCCTGGTTTCGAATGAAGAACCGGGGAGATTTTTAACTGCCGTGTCACCAGCTAAAATCAGTTTTGTTCCTGTTGAACTTTCAGCTGGTGAACATTTGCTGCTGGAAGCTGTCGACACTGTGGTTGTGAGTGCAATGGTATTGCTGAAGAGCATGGAGGTGGTTTTGTCTTGAGTTGGAATTAGCGAAGAAGATGAATAAGATGAGGGAGGAGGAAGAAGAATGGATGATACTGACTGTGCTGAAGATGTGAGATGGGATGAAGATGCAGATGAAGATGTTGGGATGACACCTGTTGGCTTTGATGCTCGTACCTGAGGCAATATAGGTGGGGACATCCATAAAACTTTACTGTTGCTATTTAAAGTTTTGAGTAGGTTGTTAAGGGGTACGCCTTGTAAAGTTTGGACTTTGGTAGTAGGAATTGTGGTTGAAAACTGCAAATTCCCTTGTTTTGAAGATGCAGCTGTGGCAGTTGATGTTGTTGCAATGACAGGGTTTTTTGGCCTGGCAGCTGCATTTGTCATGACAACAGGGATTGAAAGTTTTGGATTCGCAATAGAACTGAGTGCCACAAAATAAGGTGCCTGGGGGATGTTGGAACTTGCCAATGAGGGTCCAATCTTAACCCCACTGGAGGGTGCAAGGGATTTCTGAGGTGTTGTAATAATGATAGGGGACGGTAACAGAGCTGTAGATTTGGGAGGGGTAACAATTGTTGTTGTTGTTGGTGGTGTTGTCGTTACTACTGTAGTAGCTTCAGTGTAACTGCTAGGAGAAGGCCTGGTCTGATTTCCCCCAGCCAAGCTGCTAACATCAGCAGGGGTGGTGTTCTCAGTAACTGAAACCCCAGAAGACTCTTTAGTTTTAATGTTTTTAGTAGGTGAAGAACTGATGCTGACTCCTTCTTTGCTAGGTGGAACGATTTGTGTTGAATCTGTCTCCGTCACAGAAGATGTGGGAGGAAGAGAATGTTGGAGTTCAGTGCTAGGAGGTTCTTTTTTCATGGGTGAGTGGTGCACTGTCGTCTCCACTATGGTTTTGTGCTCCTCTGCCTGAACCTTTTTGCTTGCTGCTGCTGAAGATGATTGATGGTTGATCGGACAAGGTAATGGGGACACTGAGAGGCAGGGAAGGTTACCAGGACATGCAACTGATGTATTACGATCAAACACGTTTTCTTTTTCAATCTCAATCTCCACAGTCTGAAAAAGGTAAATAAAAAAAAAAGTTTAGTAAAAATGAAGTGTTACAAGAGAAATGTAAGATTTATATATATCACACACACACACATATTTATACATATATATAAATCAGAACTTTTTTAGGAACAAAGTTAACTGCAGTTGATGAATGCAGGTTTCAGGTTAAATATATATATTTTAAAATGAGTAGGTCTACAAAGAGATTTGTATTTTTTTAGGATTTATTTATTTATTTTCTTCTTATACATGTATGTTTCTAGCTTGTTGCTTTTGTCAGAGAACATATATGGCACAAGGCTTTGTTAATGGGGTACTCAATGAGACTTGAACTCACTCGTGCTTGCAGTTTGAATGGTTTTCAGTCGGTTATGGGTTTATATGGAGGCCACTCCTCTCTTTTTCTCAGAGTGTGTTTACCATAGTCTGCTCTAGTCCTCATTTGCCTTTGATATTTTATATGTTTGTCTTTGTTATGTGTGTTTGAGTGGTTTCGGATCTCACAGTTATTTTTTCTGTGTGTGTGTGCGTGTGAGTGGTTTGAAATATACTGGTAATTACTTTTTACTAATAATTTGTGTGTGTATATTGTATATATATATACACACACATACATATCTATATATGTTTGTGTCCATTTGTGTGTATGTGTATGATTCATGTTTTATTCAATTTTGGTTTAAATTTATCTATAAATTTCTTTTCCTTTATTTGAAGTAGTGTGTAGTCGTTAGTTTGGTATATGGGCATTATTTTAAATTCACTTTGACTACACATTTGTATAGGTGTTTTGACACAATTAATTTTCTGTTTTCTGTTATTTTAATATTGCTCCTGTGAAGTGATATCCTTGTATTAAGGGCCTGTGTTGACTCTATGTAAATTTCTTTGCACTTGCTACATTCAATTATGTAGACTACGTTTGTTGAGTTGCAGTTTAAGTCTTTATTTCTTTTGAATTTTGTTTCCGGGTTTTTAAAGGTATAGGATTTCCCCTCTATAATTATATCACATATTTTACATCGTTTATTATTGCATTTGGTAACCCCTTGTGTTGTGTTTTCTTCAAATGTAGAAGAGGCGAGTATTCTTTTAAGATTTTTGGGTTGTCTCTAGCTTTGAGTGATTTTTGTTGTGTCAAGTATTTCTTTGATTTTGTCATTGTTTTTAAGTTTTTCCAGATTTTTTATTATGTCTGTGAATAGTTCTGGGTTGTTTTTGTTGTAGGTTGCAATGTATGCTAGGGGTTTCTAGTTGTTGTAATTTTTCAGGTTCCTTAATTCTCTTAGTGCTATTTTTTAAGGTGAGTTTTTTTAGATTTTTATCTGTGATTATTGTGTATATTCTATGTGCTAGAGTGTAAGGGATGGATTTTATAAAGTTTTTGGGGTGGTGGCTTTTGAAGTGGAGGTATTGTTGAGAGTCTGTTGGTTTGTGGTAGATATCAGTAATGATTTGGGCATTTACGTTTTTTATAAAGATGTCTAAAAATGGTAGTTCTTTTGAGCTGTGTTCCATAGTAAATTCTATTTTAGGGTGTAGGTTTTGTTGTAGGTTGTGTAATTTGTTAGTGTCTCCCCATGGACCTTTCCAGAATAAAAAGCAATCATCTAAATATCTTTTTCATGATTTGCTAAATTCTCCTCTTATGTCATTGCCATATTTTTTACCTGTTATTTCATATAAGTAAAGTTGGCGACTGAAAGGCTCCCTTTTCAATAGCTACCACACTGAGGATCAGGAGAGGATGCTACTCCTTTCCCTAGATTGCTCCACTTTACCCTTGATCTGTACCTTATAATGCTGAGTGTCAAGCAAGGCAGCATCAAGTACCATTTTTTGAGTTTTTGGTATGACTCGACCTGGGATTGAACCCCAGTTTTCCCGGCCATTGGCAAACACTCTACTCATTAGACCAATGACCTAAATGTATGTTGGCACCATTTTAGTTCCCGTAGCTCTTCCTAGGGTCTGGATATAGTTAATGTTATGGAATTGAAAGGAGTTATTATTAAGGATTATTTCTATACTCTCTATGATAAATTTTTTGTTAAATCTGGCGTGTAATGTGACTGGGTATCTATCAATCCAAAATGCGACAGCTTGTTTTCCTAACTCATGGGGTATATTGCTGTATAGGCTTGTGATGTCAAATGTGACTGAGTGTGGTGGGATCAATTTTTTCTGGTATGGATTTTTTAAAATCTATATTATCCCTAATATAACTTTTTATTTTATTTAGGAAAGGTTGTCATAAAATGTCTATTAGTTTGCTAAGTCTGTTAGTCAGATATGATGGGCCTGCTACAATGGATCTAAATTTGAGGTCACTGGGGTTTGGAATTTCTACATATTCGGATTTTTGTGTTTCTATGGTGTTTTTATTTGTTTGGACTTGTGAATTTTTGGTAGTCCGTTCAAGTTCCTAGTTATGGAGATATCATTTGTTAAGAAGTCTTTTTCTTTTTTAGTTAGTGATTTATTGTGTATTTTGCAGAATTTTGAGATTTTTGATATATTATTGTCTATACTTGTATCCATTAGTTTGTAGTTGGTTCCATATTTAATATTTCTTGGATTTTTGTTTTGTAGTACGTTTTATGTTTCCATTCTTATAATCGTTTCCATTCTCCTGTATATTTTCTAAGGCTTGTTTTTGTAAGAGGTTATTTTTTATTGTTTTTTCTTTTTGGTTGATACTCCATAATTTCTCGAAGAATGTGTTTAGTTCACTATTGTTGTTGTTTGGGAAGAATTTGGTCTTATTCTTTACTTGAGAGTCATTTGTATCTCTTTTATTTTTGAATTTTTCTATTAGCCTAAATTTTCTTTCAAATTCTTTGAGGTCTTTTTTTAGTTCTATGTTGCTTTTTAGAGTGGAGCAAAATTTAAGACCTAATTTGAGTAAGTTTATTTGATCTTTATTTAACTTATGTGTACATAAGTTTATAATTTTTGGTTTAATGTTTGTTTCGTTTTTTATATTGGTTTTTTCCTCTGGTCTGTTTTGTTTAAAAAATGGTTTTTGTTTGTATTATCTAAAAAAAGATGTTTTGTGTTGTCGTTTATAGGGTGGCTTTTATTGTATGACAATGGGTTTATTTCGTTTTTTCTGGAGTCGTATGCATAGTAGTTTGGCTCATTTTGTTGTGTGTAATAGTTTATAAAGGGATTCTTTTTATAATGTTTTTCATTTGGAAAGTGTTTTTTACTGGGGGGTTGATTGTTCTTGGGTGTTTTGGCCAATTTGTATGTATCTGGTATTTCAGAGCGTTAACTTTTCTTTTATGTTGTTGTTTGTGTGTGGGGGATTATGTCTTCCCTCATTGTACTGTGTTTTTGGTTTGTTGTTTGTTTATGATTTTTTTTTGCTTTTTATTTTCCTTTTGTTTGTATTTTTTTCTTCTTTTTCCTTCTCTTTTTGGGACAAACTTTTTAACCTTGTGGTTTTTTTGTCCAGGATTTTTCTTGACTTTTCCTTCTCCTTTTTGCAGTTGTCTTCCCATAGTTCTATTAGGAATTGTTGTGTTTCTATGGGACAGAGTTCACTAATTTCTGTAATTATTTCTTGGTCAATTTCCTCGTATTTGGTTTTGTAATGGGTAGTTTTGTCTTTCAGTATTTCTGTTTGTACTATTAGTTTCATGAGGTTAAGGTTGGCTTTGATGATTTTCTGTTCTTTTGTGTTTTGTGGTGTTATTTTTTCTTTTAATTTTCTAGGGATGAATATTTCGTCCTTTTTCATAAATTCCTCTAAGATTTTTGCTGTTTCCTCACTTTTTATAGCGTTAATGAAGGCTATTTTTTGTTGGTTTAACAGGTTTTTCCACATTTTTAATGCTTTTGTTTTCTATGCTTCCTCCTTTGTTTGGGTTTCTCCTATATTCTGTAGGCAATAGTAATTTTTTTCTAGGTACTCTATTATGGATTTTGTGTTATTTTATTCAGGTTTTTTTTGTGGTGGTGTTTGTTGGTCTGCAAAGACACTTATCTTTGAAAGAATTTCTTTTACATCTTTATCCAAACATTTTTGGTTTTCTTTTATATTTTCCAAGTTTACGATTATTTCCTTTATCATTTTTTCCATTGTTTAGTTCTCTTGAGGCATCCTCACTTTGTAATAGGTATATAAAAATTTTTCTTATAGTAGATCCAAAGAGAGTAGGTTTATGAAGACATTTGTATTTTTTGTATACAAATCTCTTTGTAGACCTACTCATCAAATATATACGTGTGTGTGTATATATATATATTTATATATGTATTTGTATTTATGTTTTTATATATATCTATTTATACAGATACACATATATACACACACACACACACATATATATATATATATATATATATATATATATATATACACACACACACATATGTGTATATACATATATATATATATATGAATTAATTTCATCAAAAAAGGAAATAAGAAAAAAATCAATAGCTCTAATAAGGATTTGGGACATCATATGACATCATATTTGGGACATTGTATGACATCATATTTTTATCTTTTGGGATTTATTCCCATAGTTCCTGTTGGGGTACATTTTCGTTTGCTTGTACAATATTGTTGTGTTGGTGAGGGCCTAGGTACCTCAAACATATAAATGATGGACATGGGTTCTTCAACTCGTTCTTTTGTGTTTGGGGTATATCTTTTTTTTATTTGGTTAATATCTCTGCAAACCGTCCATCTTTGATGTTTTATTATGTAGATCATATTACCAATTCTTTTTTCAATAATGCCCTCTAACCAGGTTGCTTTACCTAAATGATAATTATATATATCTATTTATACAGATACACATATATATATATATATATATATATATATATATATATATATATATAAATATATATATATATATATATATATATATACACACACACACATATGTGTATATACATATATATATATATATATATATATATATATATTATCATTCCTAAATTATCATAAATTTTTTTCCCCTGGACTTATAGTCCAAGGGAAAAAAATTTATTTCCTAAATTATCATTCCTAAATTATCATAAATTTTTTTCCCCTAGACTTATAGTCCAGGGAAAAAAAATTTATTTCCTAAATTATCATTCCTAAATTATCATAAATTTTTTTCCCCTAGACTTATAGTCCAGGGGAAAAAAATATTGTACAAGCAAACGAAAATGTACCCCAACAGGAACTATGGGAATAAATCCCAAAAGATAAAAATATGATGTCATACGGACATATTAAATTGCGTGCGGGGGGAAAGAGATGTTGTATAGTAGCTCGTACCATGTGACTTCCGGTATCTTGGAGGTATAAAAGACGGCGTGTTTCTTGGGTACTGAAAGATCTTTCAGTAGTAAGACCAACTTTGGACATAACACCCACAGCACGAGACTTATAATATTTGTCAGACTGTACCACTTCAGTTAATAAATAATTATTTCACTGTGTATCTCTTCCTTACCACGACACAACAATATATATATATATATATATATATATATATACACACACACACAAATATATACACATACAAACAAAAGTAAACGCATCTTTAAAAGTACATTAAGGAAAACATTTCATGTAAAAAATGAAAATAATTCAATTTTAAGATTTAGAAAATGAATTTTTACAACACTGAATTTTTGTGGTTTGGAATAAAAATCAATAAAAGATATGATTTCAAACTTGAATATTTGTAACACAGTTGCTGTGATGGTAATTAACCATTACAGGAACTGTGTTACAAATATTTTATTACCTGGTTTGGTTGGGCCACAAGTTTTTCAGTTAGTTTTTAGTTAGTTAAAATTTTTGAGTGGAAATGTAAGTCAGATTGGAAAGGTCAAGCATGTGCACCAGCAAACATATGACAAGGGACTCCTGTCATCTTGGAACAGGAAAGCCAAATGTAAATAAAATAGATGCATGACTTGTCATAGGTTTGGGACACGTGAGAGATGATGCAATAATTTAGCAAGATGACATCACTCTACCGATATCCTGAATTTAGATATATAAAAAGAAGTGAATTTTGAAAACGTAGTCAGTCGGTCAGTTAGAAGTTTGCATTCAGAGAGTTCGGTTGGGCAAGGGGGGGGTCTCTTTGTCTCTGTTTATAGACCCTTACAGATTTTATCTCTCTTTTGTGTTTCACTTTACAGTCTGAACATTGAACGATGATTCTTAATTGTTGATGGACAGTTCTTGTTTTTGAGTTTCCAACACCCAGGTAACTTTGTTGCAATGGATCATCCCAACCATCAGAAGTTCTAGATGAATTGTGTCATTCCCTGTCTGTGATCTTTCAAACACAGTGTGGGCACAGAACAGATAAACAAACTATCTAGAAACACATTTGGTAACAGACCAAGCGATAGCGTTATAATTGGTGTTGGGCCAAACCACAGTACTATATTTGGTACAGTGGTCAAGATAAGGGCCCAAATGGTGCAAACTATAGAGTTACATAAAAAGTTCCAGAGAAATATAAAAATAAAACTAATATTGTTATGCATTTTTCATCAAATTAAAAAAAAAAAAATTCAGACAAAGGAAATTTTAATAAAATTTTTTTTCCAGAATCATGAAATAAAAAATTACAAGGAAAATATATTTAGTTTGGCTTTTAGGTATTTAATAAAGATTATAATTTACATCTTGTATAAATGGCAGAAAACAAAGAAACAAAAATAAACTTACTGTTTCAGCCCCCAAAGTCTGTAAACCTGTATATGTTCGATCAAGCTGAAATAAAGATAAATACAACATAAAAGAATAGTGTTTCTAAATATCATGTGCATGCATACAACAAAAGGAAACCAACTTATTCAATTTAAACCTGTTCTTACCATATTAAAATGAGAAACTTTAATATTATTAGATGATCTGCCAAGGGATACGAACAGAAAATATAAAAGAAAAAGAATTATCACCAGATAATAGTAACAGAATTCTGAGAACATGAATATACTTTATAAAAGAATTCTATAATAAAACAATAGGGGCTAATAGTTCAGTGAAGTTATATTTTCCACTTCTGAATGCAAATAGAGAAGCTGATATTTAACTACCTCATCATGGGAGTAGTTTGCCATATAGGGTCAGTTTAAGATGAGACTGCCCAGTCTCCTCAACCAGTATCAGAAAGGTGTCAGTCAACCCTGACACTCCCCATTGGTATAATAAGATTGTGCTGCCCCAGGGTTGGAATTCCCAGTATACTCACCTTGTTTTGTTGCAGTGTCCTGCCAGTAGACAAGAACATAGCTGAAGGAGGTGAACAGATACAACACACTAATTTCAGCTTGAAGGAGCAATGTAAAACTTGGTTCATAGGACTAGCTTCCCAGATCTTTGCTGGCCTAGAATTATCCCTTTTTTTTTGCAGGACTAGAGTCACATCTTTTAGCACTGGAACCTTTGTAAAGTTCTTGTAAAGTCTAAAAAAGAGATCTTGAATGGGCTGTATGACTGGACACCTCTTTATGTGTGTGTGTTGGGGGGGGGGACTTAACCCTCTGAAGGGAATATAGTCAGCATATTCTTAGCCCTGCTAACAGGGTAGTTAATTAGAAATGGTCACTAATGCCAATTATGCTCAATTTGGAAGTGTCTCATTACTGAGATGAAACATTTAATGTGAAGGTAAAACTGCAGAAATTTCTTTTTCTCATTAACAATTATTCCTCATTAATAATTATTCCACACAATCAATTATTCCTTATAAATGATTATTCTACACTAAAATTCCTCATTAATGATTATTTCACACTAACATTTATTCTTCATTAACAATTATTCCTTATTAATAATTATTCTTTATTAATGATTATTCCATTAATATAAATAAAGAGTTGGTCAGAAGAATATGTGTATATCGTTTTTGTAGATGAAGAAAAGTGAAGTTTTAACTTAGCATTGTACCTTCAGTTGATGAATGATGTCAACACGCTTATTTCTTTGGTCATAAAAATGGAGCTGGACCCTAACAGGAAATTCACCCCAGCCTCGCCGAGACAGATGGAATGGTGGGTGTCTGAAACAAAGAAATTTTTCTTCATATTAAAATAAAAATGACAAAGATTTCACCCCCCCCCACCAATGTCCAGGTTGATAATTTTACCATTTTCCAAAATTATAAAATGTTATTTAATACCTAATTTGGTTTTCTATTTGTTAATTATTCAAACTTTAATTTCAATAAATTAATTTTTATCATGGGAAGTCTTTTAGCATATCATTTTCGAGTTTTATAAATTGAAATTTAGGTCTAATGGAGCTTAGTTCAGGTTAAAGGGTAACCCTAAGCCAAATTTTTTAGACTTTATTTTTCCAATACAAGTATTATTGGGAATTAGAAATTTTGGTAAACAGGCCAGGCTTTGACCCAATAACCAAAACTTTGTTCCCTAATGATACCTACACTGGAAAAATAAGGTCTAAAAAGTTTGGTTCAGGTTACCCTTACTGCGTCTTTAATCTGGACAAGCTTAAGATTTGAGAAATATAAATTCATGTTTGGAGACAAGGAATGATTGATTGATTGATTCTGATGGTATGTCAATCCATTTGGAGTTATTTGATGCCCAGAGGATAAGGAATTGCATACATTGTACATTTATATGATATCAATACAAATAATTTTCAAACAGTTCTAATTGACATAGATAGGATTAACAGCTACAACCACTCTGGGTCAGAGTGGACCTGGGTGTAAAGCCAATGAAGGGATACTCCACGTTCCTCACAGCTCCAGAACTTGAGCCTCACCATCAGATGTAGTTTAGTGTCATACCCAGGATATTCTAAGGAATAAGCTGTAAGAGTTTTGTTTTAGAACTTTGTAAATATACATTGAGAGAGAGAGAGAGAGAGAAGGATCAGCCAACATCATCACCTAAAGGATAAAGATTTAAAGAGTAGTAGAAAATGATCAAAAGGTGTTAAATAACTCATAGATAACTTTAAAGTATTCATAGGAGTTATTTTAGCTCATTTAAGAGGGATTGGTTAGAAATTAAGCTTATAGGATCTATATGAATTGAATGAAGAAGAAAATCAGGTAATCAATGTGAAATTAAGTGGTTTTTATATTGTATCATTATTTATAATGAAAAAGTGATTTTGTATGATAATTCAAGATCTCAGTGGTTTGATTCAGAAAAGAAACTAATGCATGAATTGTAACAATTTTAACATTTCTGGAAGATTATATTAATTGTTTTGAGGAAAAGTTGCATCTTTCAAAATTATTATACAATGCACATACATGCCCTGTTAGTGGGGCAAGGAATATATTGACTGCGTCCCTTGCAGATAGGCAAGACCCCCCTCCAAAAAAGTGTCCTAAGTATGACACTAAACTGCATCCAGTGGTGAGGCTTCAGTTCTGGAGTCACTCTTTTGTTGCCATCACTCCCAAGTCCATTCTGATTTGAAAATTATTAAAATTAGATAAGAATACTTGAAACTATGTAACTGTGTACAAATGATTAATATTAAGAATAGTTACTTGAGGGCTTAATTTTTTGCTAATGATTATTACTATATAGCAAAAGTTACTTGAAACCATAGAATTGTAAAAAAAAAAAAAAAAAAAAAAAAGTCTGAATTTATTATTAAATAACTCAACACAAGTTGTCATGCTATAAAACCAACCACCCATCTAGAAATAATGCATTAATAATGAACAAATTAAATATATCCACTTTGATAAATAGACTGTCATTTTCCTGCAGTATAACATTTGCTGTCATGTTACAAAAATATTGTTGTTGAAGTTGAATAGAATGCAGAGAGAGAGAGAGAGAGAGAGACAGACAGACTTTAATGCACCCTGTCAATTCATATAAGCTCTCTCTCTAATAGATTAACAGTCTCGCCACTGGAGATGATGGATTGATTTTAATGGCATGTCAACCAGTCTATGGTTATTTTATGCTCAGAGGTTAGGGAATGGTATTCATTGTATGTTCAATTGTTTCTTAAGAGTGTTTTTTTTTTTGCACACAACCCAAATGAATACAAATAATTTTTAAACAGATCTATTTGTTTCATAGACAAGATCCTAACCAGTTCTACAAGCCTGGGTAAGAGTGGACCTAGGAGAAAAGGCAATGAAGGTATACTTTACACTCCAGTTTAGTGTCATACCCAGGACTCCTTCCCCGGTTTTTGTGTGTGTGTGTGTCGGTGGTCTTACCTCTTGGCAAGAGATACAGTCAGCATATTCTAAACCACATTGACAGGATGTTTACCCCTGGTGAGGTTATTATTAACAGGGTTTCTTTTTAATGAATATCCTTTTTCTAATCTGGTTTGGTTTGGTTTGGTTTTATGGCATATCAACCATTGTAGGTTTATACATATATATTAGATATATGTGATTTGTAATCATAAGTCAACAAAGTTAAATAGTTCCAAGTATTGCTATGTATCACTAACAATTAAACATCTGTCATTTGTTTACACACAGTTAAATGATATTATTTGAAACAATTCCATTTAGCATTTGTTTAAGTCATTTGTTTGCACTCAGTTTAAATGACAAACAATTCTATTTGACCCTATCTGGTGCTACCACTCCAGAGTGGAACTGGAAGCTATGGCAATAAAGGGGTACTTGGCATTCCTTAAAGCTTCAGTATTACTAGAGCCTTGCCATCAGATTGTTAAGTGTCATATCCAGGACACTTGTTGGTGGCGGCGGTGGGGTCTTACCTTTCTGTAGAGATGCAGTTGGTGTATTCTACAATCCCAAGCCAACTGGGATGGTTTCTAATCAGGGAAAATAGAAACTGATTGAGAGAGAAAACAAAGGCAAAACTCTATGCAACATAGAATCTTTAGTTTTCTGAGTGATTAAAATAATCTCAGGTTAAAATTTGATTTTCCAGCCATCAACAGATAACAAAATGATATGACTGTTTGTTGTATCACTGATAAGCTGTTAGACTCACAGAAAAATATTACAAATCAAAAATCATAACAAGAGATACATACACAATTTCTACAAGGTCATTAGGTCGATAGCTGGGATGAAGAAAAAACCAAACTTTTTTGACAAAGTGGTCAATCTGAGGTTCTTCTTTCGGTCCACGGACATATATAAGCCATTTGTGTGTTGAGGGATCGTTATCTTCTCGACGGTCCAAAGGAATAAATCTGTAGAGAAACACAAATTGATGAATTAGAATCTTTTTTACTAGTTTTATGATTTGTAAAATACATCTATTATGATAATCGACTGTAATCAAGGGTGACCCGGAGGCACCCTTTTCAATAGCTTCTACACTGAGGTATAGGGGAGGGTGCTACTCCTTTCCCTAGATTGCTCCACTTTACCCTTGATCAGTACCTTATAATGGTGAGTGTTAAGCAAGTTGGCATCAAGTACCATTTTTTGAGTCTTTAGTATGACTCGACCTAGGATTGAACCCCAGTCTCCTGGACCATTGGCGAACACTCTACTCATTAGGTTAATGGCCCGAGTATAGCAGAAATAGATTTATCTTCCAAACCCAAAATATAAAAATAATCATAATGTGTTAAAAAAAAAATTCAACATTTTCGTTTTTGTGTGAGACAATACTTGAAAAAATAAACAAGTTTTTTGTTTTTGTACATAAAATGAATAAAATTTAACATATTTTTATTTTTGCTTATGAGATAATACTTGAAAATATAAAAATAAAATTTAATATTTTTGTTTATGCAACAATGCTTACAAAAACAAAATTCAACATTTTTGTTTTCGTATATGAGACTGCTTAAAAAAAAGGAAAGGAAAATTAGCTATCAATATTAACAAACGTTCAAAGCTAAACCTACATAGCAAGTTATGAAAATTTTTTTTAGAGCAGCAAATAACATAAGTTGTTTCAATAAGTGAAATGTCTTCATTAGTAAAATAGCTGTGCTTACTTTGAAGCATTTCCAACAATGATTTTTTTCTTAATTCTGAATCGAGAAGTCCGGCTTCCATTTGAATTTGACTGTGCAACTGACTTAATCCCAGAATGAGATGCAAGTGGCTGAAATGATAAGAATAAAAACATAATTTCATTGAGTCTGAAGAAAAAAAAAAAGAAAAAGATGGCAATTATGACCTTAGCTTAGTAAGAGACAAACTGAATTTAAGATTATTAAATTGCAGGTAATGAATATCATGTTCAGTTAATAAAGTTAACTATAATATATTTACAAAAAAATAAACCAATAGACAAAATGTGATCTTTATAGTTGGTTTCATACTTTTATTATTGATGATCTAAAAATGGGGTAAGCAATACAGTCCAGTAGCAGAAACTGAAAACTCACTTCAATTACATGTTACCATATTGTCTTGATCTCTTTAAGTCCAAGGTTATTAAGTATCTTATCAAACAAAGATTAATGACCCCTTTCATTAGTTTTTACTCTTTTCATCTTTTATTAATTTTTATGATCAATACTTTTATTACTTTATTGTTTTTTTGCAGGTCTATAAAGATTAGAGGCAAAACTGACCCTTTTACTATAATTCATTGCAGAGAAATAGTTGAAATACCTTGTTTAGTGATCAATGACCCCTTTTCCATAACCTTTTGCTGTATAGATAGCATTAAGATAAATTTGCTAGGTGTAAGTGATCCAATAGAAAGAGTGCGTGTAACAAAGCAGCCTTTGGTAGGATTTAGATTAGTCAGTATCCAAAAAAAAATGTAAAGTGAGACATACTAAAACAATATGATGGTTAAAGTATATTATGTAAAACCTTCAAGGAAATCAGGGATTATTTCAAGGGAAAGCTTGTTGAGTTGATCTATTATTTGTATATATAGAGACTAAACTGCAAATAGAAGGATAGTAAGTTTTGGGAAGATAGCTTATACCTACAATTTTATGAGATTAGAGTTATGATCTCATAGATAAATAGAAAAGAAAACGATTAAATTATGAAAAATTGTTAAAAATAAATCAATTAAAAGACTTTGAATATTCTCCAATCTCTAAAAAAAAAAACAACCCCCCCCAAAAAAAACAAAAACAGTGTAATTGGTGACATATTTGACTCCCTAAAGAAGAAAAATCTTTTGAAGTGGTAGTCATTCTATTATCTTTGGGAAATCAATATAGCTGTCCAACTAATTTCATTGAAAAAATAAGCACAGCAGATAGACAATTTTTTAATGCATCATTCATGAAAATAAATTGCTTACTTTAAGCACAGTGTAATTATCTATCAATCATTTGTTAGTACAACACATATCTTTTTGGAGATTTAGTTCTAGTGTATAGAATTTGGTTTTATTCAAAGAAATTTGCATCATTTCATCTTGCTATAAGACTATACAACAGTGGGACACAATCCAATGGTTTCATTCTTTAATTTGAAATAACACTAAAGTTATGTTTTTAGCTCTAATCTATAACGTGTTATCCTCTAAACCACCTTGATTGCTTTTTTCAGCAGAAAAAGAACAGTGTTTTGTACTCTAATGAAATGTCTGGAGAAAAAGAGCTAAATGGGAACAACACAAGGATACAGTGTGCTGTTTTGAATAAATCCTGGAAACAGCAGCTGTATGGCCACTTACCTCTCATCACACAAACCATCCAAGTAAGATGAGCAAGACATGTTGGGCACTGCTGAAGAAGTAAGGATGAACTCATAAATGACATTCTCCCATGGACTCCTAGATATGGACACACTTGTATTGGCCAACCAGCAAAAACTTACATTCATCAACTGTGTGGACACTGGATGCTGAGGAGAGGACTTACCAAGAGCAATGACCAATATGGATTGATAGTGAGACAGAGTCAAGGGAATCTGCATAGTCGGTAGGCTTTGATGATGATGTTTAATGCAGTTGAATTAAATTCAAAGGGTTAAAGATATGAGAGTTGATTTGTAAATGTCAAATTGATTTGGTTTGGATAAGTTAATTGGTTCAATGGCATATCAACCCTTGTGGGTAATTTAATGCCAAATCCTGTTTATATATATGTATGTGCGTGTTGTTTGTAAGTTAGTAAGTAACTTTATTTTTAAATGAGTTAGAGCTCATTTGTTTGCACACAGTTTAAGTGGTTTAAAGTATTGCTATCTCAATGCAATTGACTGTATTTTACAGCTTCGGCCGCCAGTGTGGATGCTAAATTGAATCTTATTACAAAGAAATGATAACAATGTATAAAGACTAAAGACATGTCTGATACAGTAACCTTATGTAGACTTTTGACATATTGGAAATATTTTGTTGCAGCTTGCCAAGTAAGTAAGTAAAGTTGGCGACCTTAGTCGAGGGTGACCCAAAGGCACTCTTTTTAATAGCTACAATACTGAGATGAAGGGGAGAGTGCTATTCTTTTCCCTGGATTGCTCCACTTTACCCTTGATCCTTACCTTATAATACTGAGTGTTAAGCAAGGCAGCATCAAGTACCATTTTTTGAGTCTTTGGTATGACTTGACCTGGGATTGAACCCCAGTCTCCCAGACCATTGGCGAACACTCTACTCATTAGGCCAATGGCCCGGTTTGAAAAAGGAGCTTGCCTAGTAGATGATGGTAAAAAAAATAAAAACATGCACAAGGATTTGTTGACTGAAGCAAGATATCAAATACTCTGAAAAACGTCATATTCTATTAAAGAATGTCTTTTCTCTAGGTGCAACCTGTACATATTAATAGTTACAACTGCACACTAAATAGCACAATTTGTAAAGAGTTATTTATCTTTATATTTTGATGCTAGAAGTAAGCAATAGTTTGTCATAGATTGATAGTAAACAAGGTTAGACTTGCAGGCTGTTGTTAGTGAGTTTATCCTCACTTGGATGGTTAAATGGTTATCAGCACCTAAGAGTGGTGGTTTTCAATTACACAACTATTTCTCTCACAAAAGGAATCGGTAACAAAAGATCGCAATTTATAACATTCATTCAAATCTAGAAAAAATATAAAGGAGAAACAAGCTATACAATAAAGTAAAAGTTGTGAAATATTAGAAAACTATATCAAAAGGAAAAACAGATAAGTATTGTATGGAAAACTGTATCAGGACGAACTGGCCTGATAAATGTATGAATTAAGCTTGTATAAATTTCCTGGGAGAAATCTCCATGTATAAAAATATGGAATCACCTGTATTACACAGGTTTCTTAGAATGGAATGATTTGCTTGCTGGGAATAATCTTATCCAACTAGTTATATATATATATATATATATATATATATATATATATATATATATATATATATATAGTTATGAAAAGTTTGGATAGTGTAGACACAGATTCAAAGGTGTTTGTTGACAGTTTCTTGCACATACACACACATATATATATATATATATAACCCATCACTTTTTTGTTTTTCACTATTTTCTGGAAAAAGATATCTTTTTCCTAACAGATTATACTCCTGAATAAAGATGTGTGCTGAATCATTCAAAATGTAAAAAAAAAAAAGAAAGAAAGAACAGTTCAATATTATGGGTAAACAATAGATGGATAATGACTGTGCAAAATTCTAGAAGTTCAGGCTAGACAAAGTAAATATTTACGTACACTTTCAGTTGAAGAAGTTGTAGTTGTACTCCTTGTTGTCTGGCTACTCCCAGTTGAACCATTTGAAAGAGAAGGCTTGTCTGTACTGCTGCTGCTGCTATCCTGCCATGTGTCCTTGTTGTCTGGATCCTGTTTGTCTTCGGATTCCTTGGATGTTAGTGGGCGTTTACCCAGATACTTCTTAACAGCGGGGTGAATGAATGGGGCACTTGTACTTGGAGAATTATCCTGAAGAATAAAGAATTGATCAGTAAAGCAAATATCTGTAGAAGCAGATTTAAGTCAAATGTCAGTAATGAACCACTAATGTCATAAGAATGGAGTCTTGTGAAAAATAAACCAAAGGTGTGTTTACACAATAATTTTGGTTATTTTGGCTAGAAATAACATAATTATTGTGAGAGAAGATCTACTGTATATAAGGTCAGATGAAATAGATCTGACGTTAGTATCAAAGATTTAAAATCTTTTAGTGAAGTTTTATACCTCTTATTTGTGAGAATAGTTTCATATAAAGAGTGTTTCAATCAGTTTTTAATTATTCCAAATGAAAAAACTATTTCTATAAATAATCTCAGCAGATAGTTTTCATAGAAATTTTCTGGGTTGATTAGTTAAATACTTGGACACATCATTAAGAACTTCAGCCCAAGCTCTTTTGATCATGTATACTCTCAGTTACACAAAATGTATCATGTATACCAGAGATCCCCTCAACCTTTTCAACCATAAAGCTTAACTCAGGAGGGTTTGAGGCCATGATCTTAAAAGGACAGAAAAAACCCAGCTAAATTCACAAGATAACAATCATAATTTAATAATGAGACATTTGATGTTGTTTGCAATAAAAAAAAATTTAAAAAAAGAAGGGTTAAATGAAGAAGTTGGTTGAGGTCGGCAGTGTTGATTGTGATTAGACTGGAGTGTTGGTAGTACGTACGGCGCAATGTCTACTTGATTTCTGGACTAACTGCTGTTGGCTGCTGCTTATATATCTACTATATGTGTGCTGTATAGTCATATTTGCATAGCATGTGTGTTCAAATATGCATATCTATGAGTTTGCAGCGTTACATCATTGAAAAGTCCCCAAATAACATCATTCTTCCAGCCATCACTCACAGACATGTGAAGATTTGACAGTTGCAAATGCAGTGCACTCGTGGCATACTTCTTATTTGAGAAAAATTGTTCACAGCAGTATGTAGTATCAAACATGTTCACCACTTACACAACTATTTCTCTCTCTGGGTGATAAAGTTGGGGAATTGTCCAAATGGAAGCATGTGGTTCTTATAGAAATCAAAGATGTGGCAAGTAAAAAAATTGGACATCAAATGTTCTGAACACTGAAGATCAATGAGTTCTATCTACAGTTGCAATGGTACTTTTTCATAGTCAACATCAAAATGCAAAGAAAGAATTTTAAAAGTTGAGTAAAGAGCCACATATGGCTAGTAGGTTGTGAGTTGGGGACTCTTGATGAGGTCTCCAGCTCATTGTTTTGAAGAAAGAAGTTGGAGACCTCTGAGTCACACAAAATCTATCATATATACTCTATAACACAGTTACTTGACCTGCTGCTCAGTTCATCTTTCTTATCTTGAATATTTTGTTGCACTGTGATGTTGAACCCTTTGTTATTGTATTCTGCAGATGCATGTCAAAGTGTACAAGTCCTGAAGACAGTAGTATCACAAGGACAAAGTAAAAGAAAAGACAAATACAAGATATGAAGAACTGAACTTGCTCACAGGGGAGGGGAGTGATATTCTGAGACTTTTCTCAAACTCTGCTCTGCCCCCAGCTTCTGGCATGCAGCACGAACTCTAACTGGCCTTGGCAGCTATGTCTGATCCCTGCCAACAAACTGCCTCCTTTCATAGCTAAAACTTGGCTCAAACTCATCTCTGACCACCAACCAACCAATCAACCAACCGACTGCTTCACAGCTAATCTCACCTGTATATATATTTCTTTCTTTGCTTAATGGCATATCAACATTTGTGGATTATTTAATTTCAAAGCCATCCTTGTAGAAGAACAGTAGTGATACTATTTAACCCATAGCTGGTGAGGAATAAGTGGGTTCAAAGCTTTCCCAAGGGTATTAGTCTGAAACTGAACACAATAGTGCAACTGGAGTTTGAACATGTTTACTATGATGTTAACCACTACACTATAGGGACTCTCCCTCACCTGTATATATGCAGAAGCAAATTCTCCTTAATTTAAGACACAGACTACCCATAAAGCTAAACATAAATATACTTCCAGACTGTAAGTCTCCAGAACAGACTGACAATAAAACTTAACCCTTTCAAGTTGTGGTCAGAGCAATCTAGGCTAATTTTCTCAACCTTATTTGACCTTAAGATATTCATTCACTTCTCCTAGTCTTTCTCAACCAGCATCCAAACCCAAAATACACACATACATATACATCTAACCATATGATCATGCTTGCAACAAGATACCTAATAGGGCATCTAAAGGTCTATAGTCAGATAACTCTCAGCCACACAAAATCTATCAATCAAATTCAGTATTGTTGATTTGTTGAGAAGTGTAGACTGGAGAAATTTCTCATTAAAATTTATCTTTCATACATTTGTGAGATTTACATGCACCCCCCCAAACCCAGAGCTAACACAACACAAAAAAAATAAAGGTTTGAATGAGGCTTATGTATCCTCCCCTTCTCTAAGGAGAGCAACCTTGGATTAGCCAAGAACTACTGAGGTATAACACTTATATCCATAGCAGTCAAGATATACAATGCTCTACTACGCAACCGCATAGAATCCAAAATTGAGGACATACTTAGGAAGAATGAATATGGCTTTCAAAGAAATAGATCCATGACGTCACAAATTTTGTCTATCCAGCGAATTCTTGAAGGTGTATGTGCAAAAAACCTAGAGGCAACAATATTATTTGTCGACTTTGCCAAGGCCTTTGACTCCATACACAGAGGAAAGATGAAGCAAATACTACTCGCCCGCGGCCTACCCAAAGAAACTGTCATAGCCATGATAATGCTATATAGAAACACAAAAGTAAAAGTCTGTTCCCCAGATGGAGACACAGACTACTTTGACATTTTAGTTGGTGTGCTGCAAGGAGACACTTTAGCCCCATACCTCTTTATCACCTGTCTAGACTACATGCTTAGAACGTCTATTGATAAAATGAAAGACAATGGCTTCAAGATGACAAAGGAAAGAAGCAGAAGATAGCCCACACAAATAATTACGGACGCGGACTATGCTGATGACATAGCGCTTCTGGCAAATACACCCGCCCAAGCCGAAACCCTGCTACATAGTCTGGAATGAGCAGCAGCAGGCATAGGCCTCCATGTCAATGCATGCAAGACGGAATACATGTGCTTTAATCAAAGAGACATCTCCACACTAAATGGTAGTTCTATGAAACTAGTAGACAAGTTCACCTACCTAGGAAGCAGACAGATATCAACACACGACTTGCAAAGACATGGACAGCCATTGATAAGCTATCACTCATATGGAAGTCAGTTTTTTCCAAGCAGCGGTCATATCAATACTACTACATGGATGCTAACTAAACGTATGGAGAAAAAGCTTGACAGCAACTACACAAGAATGCTATGAGCAATATTGAACAAGTTCTGGAGACAGCACCCCACAAAGCAGCAGGTGTACAGCCATTTACCACGCATCACGAAAACTATCCAAGTTAGATGAACTAGGCATGCGGGACACTGCTGGAGAAGTGGGGACGAACTCATAAGTGACATACTCCTGTGGACCCCTTCACATGGACAAGCAAAGGCAGGATGACCAGCTAGAACCTACATACAACAGCTCTGTGCCGATACAGGATGTAGCCTTGAAGACCTACTGGAAGTGATGCATGATAGAGAAGGGTGGCATAAGAGGGTCAGGGAGATCCACGCTGGTGGTGCGACATGATGATGTTGAGTGTATAATAAATCCTTTCAACTGCTAAAAATTGTTGCCTCTGAATATGGTATTGACATGAGACTATATTTTGGCATATAATTTAACCATATGCAAATTTTAGCTTCTTATTCTTAGGGTTTGTTGCCTTTATGAAACACATGTATAATTTAATTAGAATAAAATATTGTCAATTAAAAAATAAATTTAACTGACAAGCATTAACTAAAAACTATAAGTTCTCAATGTCAAATCAACAGAGTAATCTAATTACTGTTAACACAAAGTACTAAAATTGCTACTCTGAGTTTCATGCATTGAACACAATTATATATATATATATATATATACACACACACACACACACACATCTATAATTTTATTTTCTGTTTGAGGACTTGATATGTGATTATATATTGTATATTATAATTCAAATTAATTTTAGTTTCGCTTGTAACAGTGTTTTATGTTTTTCAATTTTTAGACAAACTTGTAAAAATGATTTATATTATATAATATATACATATATATACATATATATATATATATATATATATGTCAAGTATAAAATAAGATGATAATAAAACAGGATAAAAACTTTTTTATTTGATATTTGAAATATACTCTGATATTGCTCTGTATTTTCATGCATATAGCACTGTGAAGATTTTATGAATTTAAAATGCTTTTAGCATTAAATCTTAATCATAATTGTGTGTGTGTGTGCATATATATATATATATATATATATATATATATATATGAACCTGATTAGATCAACTAATTAACAGATTTTATAGTCTTCCATTGTTGATGTCATCATTCATATCTTTATAATTATATTCAATAATTTAATCAAAATGTAAATTTGTTCATAACTTTTGAGCATTTATTTTTTAACATTCCATTTCAATCTGATATCAAATATATTGGTAAATTTCCGGATTTTTCTTAAGTTTAAATTTGGGTTTTTGAATGAAATTTTAGAAGAAACTGTTGATATGGTTTGTTATCACCCACCAAACATGTAGTAGGATGACTCTTATATGGCATGATTATTGTCAACTTGTATAAAACTGTTTATCTACAACAGTTAAAAAAGTAGAAAATGTTTTAACAATAAATATTCACTGCTGTTAATGAGTCAAAAAGAAAGAACAGAAATGTTTTGGGGTTTAATATTTTGGCCAATTTGCTCCATTTTTTTTTTTTTTGATGGCCTATCTTCTTATACAAAAGGTTTTCTTTCCCTTGGTTTATAAGAATTATTTGGTGGTAGAAAATAGAAAGTCACCTGAGATAAAGTTCCTTGCGGGGTATTGCTGTAGTAGTTGGCCACCAAGCAAGCTCTGAGACGGTCCAGGAGATGTCTTGCTTGATAGATAGACTAAGAAAAAAAATAGAATAAAATAAAAAATAAAGAGCTGTGATGATTGTCAAGAAAAAAGAAATACATCTAAAAAGCATGAAATTATTAGTAGCTGAAGATTAAAAAAAAACAAAAAACAGAAAACAAACAAACAAAAAACCCCAAAAACAAAACAAAACAAACACACCACACATATGGTATTTTTGTATATTAGTTGATTAATCTTAGTGTTTATTATCAAATGAATGATGAAAACAATTCAATCCTTTTAATTAACTTATGATAGCTAATATCTTCGAAGTACCACATTAGTAGAATAAGGATAGGCCATTTAAAGACAATAAATATGAAGTGCCTGTTTTCACCACTTACAGGGAAGTAAATGACCAGCGAACCTGTGAGGTTCTTTTTGGAACTGTGGTCCATGATATTGAAGCTTCTCTTTAGGAAAGATTGACAGATTTAATTAGCATTTCATAGTTATCTCTGTTATATCAAGAAATTAGAGGATTAAAAAACAATTGTTGTTCAGTATAAATGCAAACCTCACAAAATTATCATTCACTAGTAAATTGAACAGGAAATTGCTTTATCCTCAAAGAGCATTTTATAAGTATTGCTCTAATAAAAATTTTGATACACTGAGCTGCTTTTGCTGGTTTCCTGTTACACACATATATTAAGAATTTTAATAATATATAGGTAGATTAAACTTAAATAAGAAAAAACACCATTATTTGTATCATCTTTATATATTGAAGTAAATAAATAAATAAAAAATCTTATTCTAATGTGTATATTTTTATAAGCTTAAAGCAATCTGTTGGGAAATTGACTCAAGTCATTGTTGGAGATTTAATAAAAAATTCAACTAAATTTGGATGAGGTATAGAAAAAGTTAATGGAATTCTTAGAGATCATGGACCAAAACAAAACCCACAAAAAGAGAACAAAATAAGATCAAGTTTATTTATGAGTATTTTTGTCTAAAATCAAAAATTTGCAATTTCTTAAAATTATTTTATACTAAACTAATTCTCTAAATTTGGTCTCAAGAGAGAAATTAATTTTTAGATATATGTATTGTCAGATTTGAATACTATGTAACATGTATATGAAACAACCAATCAGCTTTAAGATGGCTTGGCACCCTCGCTTGTTAGAAGTGAGTACTACCTTTGGGCACTATTAAAGCTCTATATATTTCTTTGTGGTTACTGGAATATCAGTAGCCTGGACATACTATGCCAGTGTAAACCATGAAGTGTTAGACCCTTTGAATTTTGCTGTTAATATTGCTGCTGTATATATTACTACCAACATAGGTAGCAGAGGAGATATGGCCAAATGTAATTTGAAAATGCCTCCAGAGTTTGAGGGGAAACAGAAGAAAATATGAAAGTCAGAAAAAAAGACCTACAACTATTGACTCTTTATACTGACTTGCCTAAGAGCAAATGGGTAACTGCAGTATACTTAAATTTACACCAAAAAAGAGAAATCAAGAACTGCAGAAGGCACACTTAGTGTAATAGTTATCAACGTAGGAAATAGATTTAGGGACTCAATTTCAAATTCTGGATGAGACTGTTTGTGCTTCACTTCACACTAATGCCTTTAGGAAAGGCATGAATCCATCTGTTTTCTCCCAGTTATGGGTAAAACAGTAAGGTAACCAGTCCAGAAGGAAAGCTGAATTAAAACCAGCTGGAATCTATGCAAACTTCCAAGTGAGAAACAAGTGGTACCAACATGATCTGGAAATGAGAACATGAAAATCTTGTGGGACTTTATATCATAAAGTGACATTGTCATTATCTTTGACCTAATCTAATCCTCATTAGGAAGGACACATGAGGTTACCTTATCAATGATTTTGCTATTTCAGACAATCACTGGTTGACAATGAAAGAGATTGGGAAAATTAAAATTCACCTTGTATCACATCCTGTCAATGGCAAAGGAGTTGGGTTAAAAAAAAAGGTGGCAGCATGTGGCTGACTGGTTATTAAGCATTATCAACCATTCCAGAAAAAACATTCAAAATGTCCCAAAAATTAAAATTGCAAGCATCAAGAGATCTGCAGACAACCATAATAGCATTTGTAATATGAACTGGTGCCCTCTATTCTAAAGAGTGGAGTGAACTTGCTGACTTGGTCAGGGTAACTGGGTCATGGCTTTGATGATCCTTAGGGTGATTCTAACAGAACAAAGAACCTAATCCTTCATAAAATGACAGGATCATTTTGGTTCAAGAAACAGACTGAAACAAGATGGCTCCGCTATATACATTAATTCAAAGTACCTGGTTTAGATGTGTTTGCTTGTCCCCTCCTCCCGAGTCTCAGTTTCAACAGAGAATGCCATCTTTTGTAAATAAATCTGTTGACAATTACAACTTGCCATCAGGGGTCTTTTTCTCACAATGGGCAACTTCGAGATGATCTCAGCCATTCCATTTCATTTGCATTCAACCACAAGCCATGATCTGAGAAGATGCATCTACAAACCAACTAAGGTGCTGGTCTAAGCAGCAACATTACACATTGCAATACAAGAATCCATGGTTATGAAAAGTGAAAAAGAAATCCAGAAATTTAAAAAAAAAAATGTTTTAACACTGAATAGATAGAACTCACCTGATCAATAAGATTCAATTCAGCTTCTCTTGTATGAATTTCATGAGAAATTTCTTTTCTGATAATATTTTCTATCTTTCTGATGGTTTCTTCTTTGGCTTAAAAAAAAAAAAAAGAAGTAAAAACAATTTAAATGTTTTGTATGACAATACATATATATGTATAATAATGGCCACAACAAATATTGGATATATCAAAGGGTTCAGACATTTTAAGCAAATAAAGAAAATAATTGAAAAATAACTTACAACTGAAACATTTTTATAAACAAGAACACTATAGATTTTAATTAAAAAAAATTTTTTGGGAGGGATGAAGCATTGTCAATCCTTATCATTATTAAATCTGATTAGTATTTTCTTTGATCTTTAAAAATTTCAATTTGTAATGTAGCAGCTACCTTTTATCACCAGTGAACCTGATGCTCAGCTGTGTGACCAATAACAAAGGGTCAACCATGAGAACTCATATGCAAGAAATTGTCACATAGGAGTTGGGGAATTTTGAATAGGGTCAGTTAGTTATTAACTAGCAGAGGACAAGGAACATTTTTTGCAATTCTTTCATTGCCTCAAAAATATCATTTCAAGCCTTCTTGATTTGAGATGGATATATAGGGAGGTTGAAATGAAGTAATTAAAGTGAGAAGTATTTTTTCAGTGACCATGTGTTTGACCTTTTCTGTTTTCCTGATATGAGCTCGTCATCTCTTCATCTTGTCTTTGTCTCCACCAATTTTTGTTAAGACCCAGCAAAGTTGCTTTTTCATCACAACTCACTCGAGTCATTATTTCTAAGTCAGTGCATATTAGAGACAATAATAAGGAGAAAGCTCCAAATGAGACTCAAACTCATATGCCTTTTTGCTTTAGGAAAGCCTGGTTATCCATAGCAGCTGCTTTACAAACTAAGCTACAAGAGCAATTGGTATCACAGAAGTCAAAACAACACCTATAACTCATTCCTAAATTCATCTCTCAATCTGTTGGAGTCTGTGATTTCCTGCATTCTGCCACTGTAGTAGTTTAAAATGTCCTATAGTAGCAGTCTGTTTTCCTTTGTGCAGGTCCTTAGTTCCCTCAGCTGCTTGTCAGATTTTATGGCTCCTATTCTTGCATTTTGGAGGTTTGCCAATTGCTTATTAAGCAAGTTTGGGGACTGGCGGCCCCTTTGTGCCTAGTAGTTATTGAACCCTATTACAGGAAATTCCAGGGATTTTATTGGTGTCATACATGATGTTATTGTTTTTACATATTAGTAGTATTAATAGCATATTTTATTTTTATTTTTCATATAAAGCATTATCAATCATTATTATTATTATTATTATTATTATTGCTAGTGTCTTGGAGATTTGGATATCAATTGAGTGTTGAAACATTAGCTAATCCTTGTTGGTATGAGTTGCATACCTTAGGATAAAAAGCTTTTTATTTTTAGAAGTGGCATGTTTTTCTTGTAGTACAATGTCTGCATACAAAGAAAGATTATAACTGGATACTGAGAGTAATTAAAGTTACAATTATTAAATTTGAAAAAAGAAAAATCAAAATTAAAAAGATAAAAGAAAATTGGAGTCAAATTTAATCATACTGATTAAGTGTGGTATCACTCAAAGAAAAAGAGAAGTCTATTTTTCCTTTAAATAAAAAAGTCTCTACTTATCTGCTGAGAGAAATAATCACATCCTTTCACTTTGCTTACAAAACAGCCATTTTATGTATCTGCTCATGTAAGAGAGAGCCACAGATATTATTCTGTCTTTTGGCCAAAACTGCTATTTAAATTGCTCATCAGAGAAAACAGATATTACATACTTTGAATTTGCTTCAACTTTCAGTGGGAGAGAGAGAGAGAGAGAGAGAGAGAGAGAGAGAAAGCAAACCACATTCTTGTTTCTTTAGTCCACAACTGTTACTGTACAATTCGTAGATTTTTTTGTCCCAGCAAACATGCTCCCACTACTAAAACTTGGCATGCCAATCCCTGGTTAATCTAGCACCTGGTGGTTAAGCCAGTGTTAGTTGCTTTAATGGCATATCAACTTGTGTAGGCAATTTAATGCCAAATCTTTTTTATATATGATTTTATGTGTATTAATATATCTATTATCAAGTTGTGCTGACAGCGTGAATTTTCCTGACTCTCTCTCTATCTCCATCCATTCCTATCATCCATTGCTCCTGGCAGGTTTTCCAAATTATATCCTGTGTCTGCACAAAACTGATGTAAATTAGTTCTTGCTGGTCAGCCATCACTGTGTAGGGGTCACCAGAAGAATGTCACTTATAAGTTCACCCTTGCTTCTCTAGCAGTGTCCCATATCTTGTTCATCTTACTTGGATGGTTTTTGAGATGGGAGGTAAGTGGTTGTACAGCAGTTGTTCTGTGGGGTGTTGCTTCCTGGATTTGTTCAAGATATCTCATGGCATTCTTGTGTAGTTTCCATTTATGCATTTTCTTAGCGTCTATGTGGTGCATCAATACAGTAGTATTGACACAACCATAGCTTAAAAGAAATCCCATTTTATTTTATAGGATAGATCAGACTTCCATATGATTGATAACCTATCGATAGCAGTCCATGCCTTTGCTGGGAGTATATCAACATCACTTTCAGTAGATGAAACACTGCTGCCAAAGTATGTGAATTTGTTCACTAATTTCAAATGGTTGCCACTTAGAGTGGAGATGGCTGTGCCTCATTTAAAACACATTTTATTAGCAGTCACATAGAAGGCTATGCAGCAGGGATTCAGCTTGGGCACCCGTATTTGCAAGAAGCACTAGATCATCTGTAGTCTGCAGCTGTTATAGTTTCTGCAGGATATTGTCTGCTTCTAGCCTTTTTTTAGCATACAGCCATTTTCTTTTATTATATCTATTGATATTAAAGTACGTAGTCTAGGTAGATTATTAACAAATATGGTGCTAAAGAATTTCCTCTCAAAATTCCAGTGACAATATCAAAGTCTGTGTCTCCATCATGTGAGCAAACCATTGCTTTCATATTTTCATAAAGTATCATTATAGTAGTAACAGTTACTTTGGGGAAACTAAATGCAAGCAGTATTTGCTCCATCCTTCCTTCTATGTATGGAATCAAATGCCTTGGAGAAATCTACAAACAATAGTGTCGCCTTCAGATATTTTGCGCAAATTCCTTCAATGATTCAACAGATTGTCAGAATCTGTGATGTTGTGGATTGATTTCCCTGAAAACTGTTCTGATTTTTCCTAAGAATTTTTCTCAATTTCAGGTTTTGATACAATTGAGAAGCAGAGCATTATATACCTTAGGAGCTATAGAAGTAAGAGTTTTGCCTTTGTAGTTCTTGTTGATTCTGAGGTCATCTTTTTCAAGGAAGAGGAGGATGAAGCCTTTTGTCCATTTCTCTGCTGTATCTTTTTATATACAGCATTGCAAAATCGAAGAAGTAAGCCATCAAATTTCCTTGTCTTCCATACTTCTGGCGGTATTTCATTGAGGCCTGCACCTTTTCTTTTAATTTTTGTCAGTACTATGTTAAGTTCTTCCTCTGTAAACTTCCTAATCATTCTCCTGCCAATAGGCTGTCATCCAAGCCCTAATTTTTAGTCCAGGGAAAGACTAGTTTCATTACAATCTGGTCAATAATTTAATTTGCAATTTTATTTTTGATTTTATATATTAAGTAACTGTTGTAATTTGTTTCTTGAGTTTTAAGAAACCAAAAGTATCAGTTTTACCACTGTGTAAGGAAAATGCAAGCATTGGTTCCATCATTCTTATTTGTCAATAAAGACTCTCTTTCTCTCTCTCTCTCTCTGGAACTAACAATCTGACTAACAATCTTGAATCAAATTTATTAGTTATCTTCTTGAGTAATTGTGACAGTAACCAAAAAAGGAGGCATTTGTAGTGTAACAGTTAACATTATACGAAGAGGACTTGTCTACCCAAGTTCAAACTTTGAATGGATTCAAACCAGTTGTGGACCTGGAGAGGGATGGGTTCTGCCAGGCTATCTTGTGCCTAAGACACTACATAAGTAGTGTCCCCATGGCCAAAGCAAGTTACACAATACATCTTTGAAAAATAAAAATATTGTACTTTTTTAATGTTCTCCTAACATCAGATTAAAAATAAAAAGATAAACCTTTTGAAATGTAACAGTCAGTAAACATTCTTTAGTTCTATGAAACCCATATGTATCATCTACTGCAAATTAAACTTCAAAAGAATCTCCCGAATAGAATGTGTATTCTAGGAACTCAAAGAACAAAATGCACAGCAACAAATCACAATATGTATGTATCAATAGTTGAGAGAATCATATTTATCCTAATGAAAAGGCAAATAAATACTTATTTAGCTTTAAATATACAAAAGCATGTTTGGCCAATTATTTTTCATTTTATTTTTAGTCCAAGTTGCTTATTAACAATTGTGGAATGATCTGGTTGGTTGGTGTTTTATGGCATATCAACCCTTGTTGGTTATTTAAAGCTAAATTCTGTTCTTATATATATAGAATTTTTAAGCAAATAGTTTGTAGATAACTTCATTTTTAAACAAGTTGTATGTACACCGTAAAATGATTTTAAGTATTACTATCTAACATTAGTAATTCTATATGACAAGTATTCCTATGTAATATGAATAATTTGCACACAACTGTATGGTTTCAAATAGCTAATAATAATCCTTGGTAAATAATTGAACATTTCTATTTGACCCATAGAGGAGACCCTAGTAGGTACTACCAATCCAGGTCAGAGTGGCCTGGGAGTAATGGTAATGAAGGAATGCTCCATATTCTCTAAAGTTCCTAGACTGAAGCCTTTCAATTGCGTGCAGCTTAGTGTAATAACTAGAACACTTATGGTGGTAGTCTTAGCCCTCTGCAGAGGTGCAATTAGCATATTCTACAGCCTCAGCTGACTGGGGGAAATGATGATCTAGCAATTGTATTAAGAGTTACTAAAATAAAATGAAAGAAATACAAGTCAAAAATTAATAACTGCCAAAGAAATGTAAGAAATCTTTATATAAAGTGGCTTATTCCACCAGGGAAAAAATCATGTAACTTGATGGCCTAATCATCTACAGTAAAATGAAAAATAAAAAGGTAAAGGATGATGTGAATAAAGGTACCAAGTCAAAGGTAAAAGATGCCAGGTAAAACGTAAAAGATAATAGGTAAGGATTATAATAGGTAATATGTATTATGCAATATATGATTCAAATCTGTAATAATGTAATGGTTTATATGTATATAGCAGAAAGTAATATGCAAGATGTAATATCTAAATGCTCTAAAGTAAAAGATAATGGGTTGAAGTAAAATCTGGCTAATGTAAACAAAATGAACAAATTTTGGTAGAAAAAAAAAACTATAGTATCAATTCCTTTCTGATTAAGCCTTGCCTTCCAAATTAAACCATTCTAAAATATTAAGTCTTCAAAGTTTTGATCAATGATCATAAAACTTGGATTAATTACAGTTTTTGTGCACTAGCGTTAAGCTGTACTACGTGTAGTGAATTCACTAGGTTAAATAATATCATATGCATTCATTTACAAACAATGGCTCAAGTGTATATAAGAAGATTTCACTGTGTTTACTGTGAAAATTGAAGAGTTTCATTACAGCAACATTTTCAAATGATGATGAGGAACAAAAATAATTTCAAATGAATAAAAAATCAAAATGGAATTCAATTATAATGGTATAATACAGAATTTCTCATCCCATAAGAATATAAAGATTTCTAACAAAAATAATAATTCTTTAGCAGAAATTACTTTCGAGTTTATTGTGATGCATTGAATTCCAGGAAAATGTAGAAAGAGCTACATTTTATTTTTTAAGAGCAGAATTCATATTAAAGTTGGTTTCTTTCTTTCTTGATACCCTGAAATAAAATTACCACCAGTTTGACTTACCATCTTTTTCAATAAGTCTTTGCCGTTTATTCTGCTGTTCACTAACATCTTCATAATCAGGATCAATATTGTAGTAATCTCGTTTAGTGGCCATCACTTTTCTTATATCACAAAATCAGCTCTAGGAAAAATAGAAAAAATGATAATGCAAAAAACAATGAAAAGAATTGCTTAGAGATAAGGAATAAATAATCTATTTTTATTTTGGTTCATTCAGATTAATTTCCTGTAATAATTTCTTCAGGTTTTTGTCTTATGTTCAAATGCTGAACTTTGTTTTCATAGGACATGTGATTTCCTTCTCATACACATTGGGTTAGGGTCTCTACTTGAAAAGTTTTTGAATGGTCCTGTGCTTTTTAAAGCAGTTTTTCAAAGAGAAACATTGAAATAAAAAATAACTGATATGTGTAGTGAGTAAGACAAACACACCAACCTCAGTGAAATAAAGTTAATAGACAGAGAATTGTATTAGGTGACATGGTTCAAGCTGCAAAGAATATTCACTGACCTGACCTATAATAGATTCATAAAAAAAACCCTCAGTGAAATAAAGCTAATAAACAGGGAATTGTATTAGGTGACATGGTTCAAGCTGCAAAGAATAGTTATAATCATCTTAACAAGTAGATGATGTGACTTACAAATTAAAAAAAAATCTTATTTCATGCTTTCCAAGAATAATAAAATAGAGATCATATTAATATGTTCATGATTTTTTTATAGAAAAAGAAATAGTGAGTGGAGGTCATCATATTATAGACAAATTAATATAGTAGGTTTTATTAGACTTTGATTGGTCTAGCGAAACAGTTAATCTTAAGGTTTCAAAATCACAAGTACTAGAAAATTTGTGTTGTAACTGTAAATACAGTGTTAGCATTACTATATGGTTGCACCACTTGAACTTTAATGAAATGCCTGGAGAAAAAGCTAGATGGGAACTACATAAGAATGCTGTGAGCTGTTTTGAACAAATTCTGTAAGCAGCACACTACAAAATAGTAGCTGTACGCTCACTCACCTCCTATCTCACAAATAAGATAAACAAGACATACTAGGTACTGCTGAAGAAGTAAGGACAAACTCATAAGTGATATTCTGTGGACTCCTACACATGGACATGCTAGTGTTGGCTGACCAGCAAAAACTTACACATCAGCTCTGTGTGGACACTGGATACTGTCTTGAGGACTTGCTAAAAGTGATGACTGATAGGCATGGATGATGAGAGAAAGTCAAAGGAATCTATGCTGTTTGCACTCCTTGATGATGATGGACTGTAAATATGTTAACCTTATAATTCAATAGATTGAAAAGGTTTATATTTACCTTTGTCAATTGTAATAAGATCAGTGCCCCCAAATGCTTATCTTGCTTATGATAAAACTGATTATACAAATTTTATATAAAAAAAAAAACTGAAACAAAGATTTACATACAGTAATTTACCATTATAATAATTATACATAAAGTGGCTAATTCTATCAGGAGAAATTTTGTAACTTTTTTTCTCTTAATGGCCCAGTCATCTAAAGTGAATAGATAAATAAAACAGGTAAGGATTATAACAGGTAATACATATGATGCAAATATGTAATAATGTAAATAATAGGTCATATGCATTATGCAATAGATAAATAATTAGATAGAATGGGTTTTCTAGCCTTAGAAGAACAACCAGTCTAGAAAAAGGAAATAAAAAAAACAATTTTACCAGCCTAGAGAGATAGGGTGCTAAAAGAAGTGTCTGACTCATAAAAACACGTAACATAGATGAAAGCCATGCTAAATTAGTACATACCCCATGACAAAAGCTAAGGCACTTATGATAAGGCAGAAGCCCTCCACCATAACGAATAGAGAGGGGTTAAAAATGAGAAAGCATTGAAAACCTGTCATGAAGTGACCAGGCAATGACATGATACACACAATAAATTCAATAGGGTTAATATATAAAACAAATTCTAAATTTTTGGCAAGAGCTCTAAAATTTACTTGAATGTAAAGAATCCATTTCTTAGGCAACACATTATAAAAAAGAGCTAGAGCACTTCCTGAAATACTTCAGATATTTTCAACAGTAATTTATCATTAGAAAATAATAATAAAACAAATTAATTCTAATTTTTTGGTAAGAGTTCTAAAATTCACTTGAACATGAAAGATCTATCTCTCCAGAGATAGGAGAGTGAGAGCATTTCTTTAAGTGCTTTAGATATTTTTTTAATGCTCAAACAAATCAAAGAAATAACTTGCATGCATAATATTCATAAGTACTTGCTGACCAAGTGTCATTTTTTTAATTAGTAATGATACAAATAAATAATTACACTTGTGTTTAATGACAATCTGAATTGGTTTTAATGATAATGGAAAGAAAGATCAGTTGTATTTATCAAGCATCTTCAAGTTTGAGCAGCTGAGTTGATTTGGATTGTAGCCAAATCTGAATATAAAATTAAACACTTTCCTTCTGTTAGAGTTGTCCCCTGAAAGCCACACTATCTAATAATGAGTCAGAGGGAGAAAGACGCAAGCCTTGGTTTAAATGGAAACATAAAACACTTTTTCTTTCTTCTAATCAGAGGGTCCAGTTGGGTTAGGCATTGGCTAGTTCATGGCTGGTAGTTGCCAACTCAGAATTGATAAGACACCTCATTCGCTATTTTAATCTGAAAGTTTATTTTGGGGAAGCAGTTGGTGATAGCTCAGTGGTTATAACTGGACTGAAGTAAACATTTGTCCTTCTTTAATGGATTTCATGCTTATCTATCAACTCATACTTACAATATTGACCATAAATAAATACAATCCTATCAATTTTTTTATAAAGTTAATTTTTCCCTATCCCAATATTTTATTATTTTTAGTATAACATTATAACAGGATTCTAAACCAGGATTTTATTATTTCTAGTAGAACATTATAAACATCAAAAAGGATATCATTAGATATTATTTATTACCAAACTCTATAGCACTAAAACTGAAGGGAAAAACCATATGTAGCAGTCTAAAAATAAGTTCAGCCCTTATATATATTTATGCAATCTTATTTTTGGTTCCATTTCAATGCTGTAGAGTGTTGTAATAAATAATAGACAATAAGATTCATTTTTATTATATAATGTTTCACAAGAAATAATAAAATCCTGGTATCTTTGGTTTAGAAGAACATTTTATAAAAAAAGTGGTAGAGGTGTACTTATTTATAGTTAGTGCAGTCACCAAGTGCCATTGACTATTTATCTAAACTATCCTAACTTAGATATACATGCTCTATCATTGATACTGAGCACTCTTTATTTACAAAAATAGCAAACTATATGTATATATATATTGTGTGTGTGTGTGTGTGATGTGCACCAAAGAATTTTAAACTTAGGTGCAATTTTCAAATTAATGTGTTTTAGTTTTTGAATGAATTATACGTTTATTTGGTCTGATCATAAATTATATCCAAAATTACCTTCACAAAATTGTTTTGAAAACTGTTTAAAATCTAAATCAGACACATCAATTGGTTAAACAGTCTGTGAAACTTTTGACCTACAGTTAATTCTATTGGATTTTTTGGTAGATAAATAATTATTTCTGGCCTGATAACGGTATTCTAATCACAATTTGATATCTCCTTGGGCCCATTACGTCTATTCTTACCTCTATATCTTTCTGAATCATAGAAGAAATTTTTCACAACTGTTTGACATCTATTCAACTACTGCACATAGTAATAGCCCCTAATTTTTAACACTCCCACCACATTTGAAATCAGACAGCTTTGGTCTTTTTCTCATACAGTGAAGACTTGACACTGTTTTTAACAATAGAAACTGATAAACTGAACTTTGAACCCTTCATATCATGCTACTTGTCAAGGAGTTTAGTGGTAAGGAAAATTTTCAATGATTAAAATTCATCAACTACTCACAACTCATAATTATTTTTCAACTCAACTATTGGACAATACCCCTGACCAAAAATTAAAAAAAAAAAAAAAAAAAAAGAAACTCTCACTAATGGTAATGAATTTATTCCAGACAAGTAACAAAATTATCAAAATTTTTTACTTGAGTTTAAAGTTTTGTGGTACACTCAATATAGGATTGTCCACAAATAAGAAATATTAAAAATAAGAACATTTTTAAAAATAAAAAATCAATTTTCAATTTAAACTAAAATTATTCAAGGTTTTCATTACCTCAAGAGGAATATTTTAAAAAGTGGATATTAAGTATAATTTATTATTAAACTCTACAGTAATGAATCTGTTATCAAAAATCTGAATATTAACAGTCCTAAAATAAGTACACCCTTATGCAAAATTCTATATAGTAAGTATATTTCCAAATCAAATTTGATTATTTCTTGATTAGAGAGTTTGAATGATGTAGAGTTTGGTAAGTAATAATACCTAACTATATTGGCTTTGAGTGTAATAAGAAAATAATAAGAAATAATAAAATCTTAATATCTTTGGTTTAAAAGAAAAGTAACTTTTTATAAAAACTTGATAAAGTTGTAGTTATTTATGGGTGATAGTGTGTGTTTATATAAATTTTATCTTAGATAATGAAATGAATGATCTTTGCAGCAATAAAATTCATTTTATAATAAATACTTTTGGAGATGTTTTAAATTCCATTTTTCCTATTTATTTGGGTCAAAGAAATAATGTTTTTGAGGTAGAAAACTAAAAGAAAAAAATCTTTGTTAGGGATGATGATGATTTTGGTCATATCATTATATCTGGAAAGGAATTTTTAGATCAAATCTTCTGATAATATTTTTTGTAGAAGAATTTGAAAGATTTTTTCCCCAAGTTGGTTAATATAATTTTTTATGCTAACCATAGTAAGCCCTTTGAACCCACAGCCTCTTGGCATTCAGATACCCTGCACTTGAACTCACAAAATACTTTCTTAAAAAAAAAGGAAATATTGATAGAAATAAGGTTCTTTTTAGCTTGGTAAATTGATTTTGAGTGATACATGAGATACAGGAAATACTAATAAAGTGGATTTGAATAGGTTGCCCAATGTGTTCAAATTCCCAAACTTATAGGTTGCATTTTTATACAGTGCTGAATAAACTATTATGACTGGATAGAAATGCTTGTAAACTGTTGATTGATTTTAACAGCAAAAGAACTCATCTAAAGTTATTTCATGTCCTAAGGTTAGGGAATTGCATTCATTCTATGTTCATATTTACATTTTTTGTCTAGTTGTTTTAGGTCTTTTTTTTGCACAAGATCCGAATAAATATGAATAATTTTTAAAACGATGAATTTGAGATATAGATGGGACCCTAACACTTGGTTAATGGACCCGAGGGTAATAGCAATGGCAGGGTACTCTACACAACCAGATGCAGTTTAGTACCCAAGACATTCCTTTTTTGATGATACAATCGACATATTTTAAGCCCTGCTGACAGGGTGGTTGTAAACTGTCTAATCCTGAAATGGGAAGAAGAATAACTATGCCAATTAGTTCAATAGAGTCGAGTCTTTAAATTTGGTTAGAATAAGTGATTACAAATTTAGTTAGTACAATGAATTGTAATATTGTGAAGTAAAAAAGGATTTTTTTTTATCTATGATAGCACATTGTCTATGTCAGCCAATTTTCACATTTTGTTAATGTTATTAAATAAATATGCACCACAGCACATTTACATGTAAAATCTCTGAGTTATCAACGAAATTTGGAAATATTTCTGATAATTTGTTAATTTCATATCTATGCTATTTGTTGTATCATGGAAGAGACACCAGGCTCATCTGACATGGTATGGTTGGCTGTTTTTTGTTTATAAATAGCCAAATTTAAAAAAAAAAGTGTTCAATGTATTTATTAAAGCAGAACTGGTCTGAAAGTTAAAATGTTAAGAAAATTTGGAATATTAGATATTGTCCTAAGTTTATTAAAGAGAACATTCTCAGATATACCAAAATAATTAAACATTTTCTTTTCTTTGTTATCCTAATTTGCGATTAGTTCTTTTACTAATGGCTAGTAAGTAGAGGTCTGAGGAAAATAATTACTTCCTATGTGTTTCTAAGTCATTGGAGTTTCATTAAAATTAGTGACAATTTGAAAAAAAATAAAAATAGTTCAGCTTTTTTCAGGTTTGTTTATATATATATATATATATATATATATATATATATATATATATATATATATATATAGTGACTATCATTTATATACAGAAGGACATTTCCTCAATCCTGCAAAAACCACCAGTTAGAGTGCATGTGACTCCTTGGGCTAACTTCACCCTTGCAAGCCCTGTGACATATGTGACAAGAAAAGGACTATCTTTGGCACTGACATTAACCCCATAACTCCTCAGATTTGCTGTAGACCCATATACTTTGTCACAGAACTGACATGAATTTTCTGTAGGTTGTTGCAGAAGAACTTGGGTAAAATCAGCCTGCAACTGTATGCAACCATGTGATCTTATATAACAATTAAGTTCGGCTTTGGATAAACAAAACCTACTACAGGTGTTACAAACATGTCCAGGCTGAAAAGTGTCTGAGACTGAGGTCAAGTCCTATTTATTTTACATATATATATATATATATATATATATATATATATATATATGAATAATAGGGATAAAATCATATTGTGGAAATGGCACCAGGCTCATCTTATAGCATCTTACATGGTTTGGTTGTTTTTTGTTTATAAATAGCTGCGTCTGTTTGAAGGTGATGTGGTTTCAATGACACCATCGTTATGGATATTGACAAACCTGCTTGTCATCCACAGATGGCTGTGTGATTAATCTGTTATTATTGATGTATAGAACAGTTAATTTTGTTTATTTGATGTATTAGGCCTGGTTGTTGGCAGGTCATGTGACAAGGAATTTTAAAGCCATGCATAACATAAACACTGGCATATGTGTAAAGACCGGGAAGATTTATATATGTTGGCCAAAAATCTAGTAGGGTAGTTAGTTGAGGGAGCAGTCCTGTGAAGAGACATATATATTCAGTTTGGAGAAGAATCATTTGTGAGGATTGGTCAGCCAAGAGTGCAGTCAGCCTGTAGGTGGTTGATTAGAGCAATGGAGAACCCAAAAAGCCATTAGAACTTGGAATATGAAGAAAACAATGCAAGACATAAACATTCGTCTTAAAAAATTAACCAAATTAAAATGGACTTTTGACTTCATGTAGTGACAAGTGACTGAAACATGGCAACTTTAATCTTTTCACAACATCTTAACAAATGAATGCTAAGAAAATAAAAAAGAAAATAAGATTGAAATGTTTGTCATTTCTTTTTGTTTGTTTCTATCTGACCATCAGACAATCATGCTAATGTTTTGTCTATATTTCTGAGATGTAGCGTTGCTATAGTCATCTTGGTTGAGTTTTGTCAGGTGCCTTGGGTCATATTTGGAAAATTACTGAGTGACAAAAACCTGGAGTGTACAGTAGCCCAAATGTGGCAAGCAATGTGAACAAAGTGAGTATACCAGTCTGCAATGCTAATGTTTGTTTTGGTTTATATAGTCCCCCACAATTATTACTCCATTGTAAGCTGTGTCCCCTAATCTACACACATACAGCAGTTGCTGCCATTTCTGATAGAACAAGATACTCAAACTATACAATGCATTTTTATTCAGAACTTTCTCGGATTCAAGTAAATCAAGAATGTTCAAAACTTTTTTCTTTATTTGTTTTCTTACAGTTTCAATTGTCATTAAATTCAAACATCAACAATATATAGAAGTAAATATGATTGATTCAACTTTCTTGGATAATGAATTGAGAATAGACATTTGACATAATAAATATTTTTCAACATTTATTTTTTTTAGCAATGCACTTAATTAAGTGGTGAATATTGATCACATAGATAATTTTTTTTTCTTTTAGAATTTTGTAGCCTAAATTTAAGGGTACATGTTATACACAAATAATGATGGTATATTTCTTGATGAGACATCCCTTCAAACCCAACTTAAAAAACTGCTAACTTGAAGTAGAAAATTATAATTGCTAGGAAAACTATACCTCACATATTACCGTAGAAACTTAATGGTAAATTGTATATTACAGTAGCACATGTAGTAGATTTGTAAGTTGAGCCTCTTATTCTTAAGAACTTTACCAGATTTCAAATATTGCCACTTTTGAACTACATACATGCAATTGACTAATCTTATTATACTTTTTCAAGCATGAATAATTACTAATCAATTTTTGTAGATATGTGTGCATATAGGAAGATTGGCTGAAAAGTTCATAGGCTGACTAAGATACTCTCATGGAAAGTGACTAAATGAGGTTTATTTTTCAACATCATCCCCCTTGCAGTCCACATACTTCTTCCATCATGGTTGCAATGCTTGAATCCTATTAGGCATTAATAGCAGATATGTCATCATCTTATGAACTTTTCTGCCCATCCTCACACACACAGAGGCATGATATATGTAAATTGACAGTTATTTTATTTAGATTTTATATGTACAAATAGCAATTGATAATTACTCAGTTCACAATAGAAATGCAAGAAAAAAATATACAATCATTTTACAATACTTATTTAATTAGATCATTTTATTAACTGCTTAATTGACAGTTAATTAGATTAAAAAATCTCATTTTTCGTTATGGTTGGAGCTCTGAGCCTTGAAGCAAAACGCTGAGAATGGTGGGTCCAAAAAGTGATTCATGGTCAAGTGAGTTTCCTGATATTATTGAACATATCTTGACCATTTTGCATTGTGAAATAATATTGATTGATTTTAATGGCATGTCAACCTGTTTAGGGTTATTTTATGCCAAGAGGTAAGAGAGTTACATTCATTGTATGTTCATATTTACATTTTTTTGTGTAGTTGTTTCTTAAGGCTTTTTGCACATAGTTCTAAGATATCAAGTATCCCCAATACAAATAATTTGCACCATACAGTCATATGATTTTAAGTAATTGTTTCTAGGTAATAATATTTTGTTCGCAAACAGTTACATGGCTTAAAGTATTAAATAACAATCATTCTTAGAAAAGAATTATAGCTTCAAGTAATTATTTTTAATACAAATAATTTAGTTATATAGTATCAAATATTCCTATCTGATGTTAATAATTTGCAGGCAGAATTATTTCATCCATAGAGAAGATCCTAACAGGTACAACCACTCTCAGTCAGAATAGACCTATGATTCATGGCAATGAAGGGGTACCCATACTCCCCAGAGTTCCAGAATTGAAGCCTCACTGTCAGATGCAGTCTAGTGGTATACACAGGACACGTTTTTTTTGGTGAGATATCTTACTCTTCTTCAGGAGGATACAGTCAGCATATTCTAAACACCAACTCACATGGTGTATTGTGAAATAAGGAAAATATGCAAGAAACTTTCTACAAACAAAATTGGTTTAGTGTTTTTATTTCAGTCAGGTCAGATATACCAAAAATGAAGATAGCATATCTGATAAATTGAATGCATGAAAAGTTTGACTTTATTATTGAGAAATTGACCATATTGTAATTTTTGTATTATATTCTTGAATTTTTGGTTTACTGCAACAGGTTCTTTTTTGTTTGAAAATAGAGGTGTACATTTACCTTTGTCATTCTCTCTCTCTTATATATATATATATATATATATATATATATATATATATATATATATATATATATATATATATATATATACATATATATATATATATATATATATGTATGTATACAGCCATGTCAGCAGAGCTTAGAATATGTTGATTGTATCCCATGTAAAGGGTGTCTTGAGTATGACAATAAACTGTATCTGGTGGTGAGACTCCAGTTCTAGAGATCTAAGGAGTGAGGAATACTTCTTCATTGCCATTACCCCCAATTCTACTGACCCAAAGTAGTAGTACCTGTTAGGGTCTCATCTGTGAGTCAGATAGATCTGTTTGAGAATTATTAGGAATATGTAAGAATAGTTACTTGAAGCTATAATTGTTTACTATGAATGATTATTAGTTACTTGAAATCATATAACTGTGATAAAAATTGATTATTATTAAATAGAAATAGTTATTTGAAACCATATAAATGTATAATTAGTATAAGATAGGAACATTTTAAACCATACGATTGTTTGCAAATTATTTGTATAAGATTGTAATGCTTAATATAACTGTGTGCAAGAAATGACAACACAAAGAATGTAAATATAAATGTAAAATGTACATGATTTCCTAACCTCAAGACATAAAATAATCCAAATGGGTTGACATGCTGTTAAAAGCAATCAATCTCTCTCTTTATATATATATGAGTGTGTGTGTGTGTTCAAATAGGCAAAAAATAAATTTTGATGATGGCAGACAGTAAGTTAACTACAATCAAAGTTTTTTTTTTTTTACATAAAAGACACACTTGATTATACAAACATATTTTTCAAATAATCAATGCAGTGAAACTGATGAGAAAATAAAATAAGTGCAAAAGTTCCTGACAATTTCTTTTATAGAAGACTAGACACACAATATAAAACCTGGTTAAAAATAAAACAATACACCTAATACATCTCACAATATAATTCTAAAGTACTTATTTTAAAGAATAATTTTATTTATATTTGTTTCATAATGAATTGATTAATACCTTATTTATAGTTGATTCTTTGATTATTACTATATCATCTTTCTTACTTTTTGGCAAATACTGAAAGCTTTCAGCATTTTATTTGCATGATTTCAAACTAGGCAATAAGAGAATATCTTCATTCAAAAATAAGGCTGTTGAGAAAGAAACAATAAGGTTTTGGTTTTAAAAATTCACTAATGAAAGTTACAATTTAGTAAACAAGATATGCTGGCTAAAATCATCAATCAATGATAATAATTTGATTTAGCGATTTTAATGGCATGTCAATTCATTGAGGGTTATTTTATGGCTAGAGGTCAGGGAATCATGTTCATTGAATATTTATATCTATATTCTTTTGCATAGTTTATTTTTTAAGATTTTTTGCCCATTATTATATATCAAGTACTCCTACCTTATACAAATAATATGCACTCAACTGTATGGTTTCAAGTATTTCAATCTAATACGAATAAATATATGATTTCCAGTAATTATTTCTATTCAATAACAGCCATTTGCTTGCACAAAGTTATATAATTTCAAGTAACAAAAATAATCCTAAGCAAACAATTACAAGTAACAACTCATCTCAAAAATAATTTATACACAGTTATATGGTTTCACATATTCTTATCTAATACAAATAATTTTCAAAAAGGTCTATTTGACCTATAAATGAGACTCTAATAGGTACTACCACTCCGAGTCAGAGTGGACCTAGGGCAATGAATGAGTACTGAACACTCCCCAGACTTCCAGCACACGCCTTTTTTCGTGAGGTGGAGTGGGGTCTTATCCTTCTGCAGGGAATACAGTCATTTTATTATTCTAAGCTCCACCCAGAGGGCGCCATAAAGATTTGAATGTTGTGGTGGAAAGAAGGGAAATCTTGAATTTTATTGATATTAGATAATAAGATAGAAGATGTTTAAAATCGTTTAACTATGATAATTTGCAGAGAGAAGAAAAAAAAAGAAGAGCTGATCGGTTTTATTTATTTTAATGATTATGGAATCATACTTATCAGGCACAAGGCAAAATTAAATTTAAATCTATTTTAATAGGAAAAGTTTGTTTTTGTGATTATAATATTCATTTTGATAAATTATTAAAATATACTTTGTACTGTGTGTAATAAGTCGACATTTCTAAGTTAAAGTATATTTAAACATTTTAATTTAAGTTATATTTGTCGCGTTAACGTAGATCTATATATATGTGGAACAAGAAGAAATTGGAGTTCCAGTGGGTAACGACTACTAATCTGGTTTTGTAGTAGTAAATAGTCAAGTTTTAGTAACAAATTGAACACACAACACGTGTTGATGTTACTCCATTATCTTTAACTTAAAACTTACACTTCGATAATCAAAGCACATGCTGTATAAAAAGTGATATCGATGCATATTATTCGACTTTTTCTCAATAATCACTACGGTTACTTACAAGTACTTACTTAGTAAGCCTTATTAATTAAATGTTGAATTAGTAGATAGGTAGTTAGGTAGCATGATGTTTCATTGTTTCACATTTGTCAAAGGTAGGTATCGGCGAGATAATATTTCTTTTTTAGTATAAATTAAATAGAGAAATAAATAAAACAAATCAAAAACGGAGAAGCAGTCACTTTTAGGAAAAATATTTTAGATGACAAAATATTTGATTGAACAGAAGTATTAAATAATGATTTTTAAAAATGAATAAAGCGCGTAAAAATTGTACTTTAAAAGCAGAGAAGTGAGCAACAGTTTTTGTTTGATTTTGTGATTACGAGACCGCCCCATTAGTTAAAAGGTAATCAAAAAAAAAAAAATAAAAGAAAAAAAGGCGACCATGTAAAATGTTGAAATAATTAGATCGAAATATAGACGAGATTTCACGTTCTGTTTCTGGAAATAATTGAAAGTGTAATCCGAATAAAATACAAGTTCGGGATTAAAATTTAAAACTAAACGTAAACTATGGAAGCACTGTAATTAAAAAAAAAAAATATATATTCTTGTCAAATACAATTTTCTATAGGACCAATAGTGGATTTTTTTGTTTGAGGAACTGTGTGCTGTAGCGACAGTTATAGATTAATTTATGGTATAGTTATTTAAATGATAACAAAATAAATACAAAAAAAGCGAAATTATTCGATCTTTTATTTAAAACTTAACTTAAAGTGTAGAAAGTGAGTCAAATGAATTAAACAAAAAAAAAAAAAAAAAGAAAAGATTAAATAAATCAAAATCATGGATGTCCGACTGAATGAAAATAAATTGATTATTCTATTATAAAAACAATATATAGATCTGCTTACAAATTTACTTTTAATTAAGATTTGTTTTTAACACAAGTATTATATATATATATATGTATATATATATCTTTTTATTCCATTAAACACCGGGAGATTGAGCACTTAACGCGACACACATCTAAGGCTTTTAAATTGAAGAGTGGACCTCTTAGTTACAATTCAAACCTTTCTCTAAACATAACAGTTGTTCAGGCTATAAAACAATCAATAAAAGAGAGTTAATCCAGTGTCCTAATTAAATTCGAAGTCAATTTATTTGTGAAAGGTAGGAGTTGAATCCAGCAGATTATCGTGTTGAATTTGACGACTAAAAAAAGAAAGAAGAGAAAGGAGGTGGGAAAAGAAAAATTAAGGTAGGAATGCTACATAGCTTTATGGCCGCGTTATGGTTGCTTTAAAGGCTTGACAACTTTAACGAAGCAAAAATTGATTCAAGATTTCGGCAATCGGTAAATAAAATAAGAAATCTAAAAGAAATAATTCGATAAATTTCTTACCAAAACACGATGAAGTGTGCAACGGTAGTCGCCATGATGGTAGGGTTTACAGTAAAGCTAAATTAATATTCAACCAGTGACACAAAGACAATCAAACGAATCTAACTTTATTATTATTAAAAAAGATGTTTACGGTCGAAATATGTGTCTGAGTTATTACTTCAAGTTTATATAGTTTATAATTTTGCTGTTTTTTAAAGTAATAATTTATTAGGTTGAAAATAGGAAAAAAAAAAAAAAAAAATCGAAACATCTTGTTCGTTGGAAGATCAGTCTTGACTTGAGTTAAAAGGTTGGCCGGTTGGTTGGGTATCTGCTTAAAAAACCGCAACCCTACAGCTTTGCGGTCGTAAAAAAAAAAACAACAAAAAACCACAGAAAGAAAAACTGCTTTAAAAATCCCCTTAATATTGAGCATTTATAAAAATCACTCGCTTTATAGTAAAACCTATTCTAATTGCATACTTAGCAGTTGTAGCTACTAAATCAAAAATAAAGACAAAAAATATTTAAAAAAAAATGTATGAATAATCTTTTCTTTGTATCTTCGCGTGCGTACACTTGTTGGGGGAAATTTCCCAACTTACAAGTTTTAAGTTTAAGTTAAATAAATAAATACATAGATAAATAACCCCTCTGTCCCCAAATACTTGTTACATTTAGTTTATGGAATTCATAGCCAAATGTTACAACTATTATGGGACAGAAATAGGACTAAAAAGTAACTTAGTAACACGCACGCGCGTACACATTCCCCCCACCATTTCTCTCCCTCACTAGTTGACAAAGTCGTAGTTGAGAGGGTTATTTGCCACCCCCAAGCCTTATCGAAGGGAGCCCAAAATGCTTTCGAAGTAGTTGTTCACTTACATCATTTCTACTAATATTAAATAATGCATGATTTGCATAATAATTTAGTAATACTCATAATAACTATGGGACTGTAAAAAAAAAAAAATCTCAAAAAACCTTTATGTAAAGTAATATATACAAGGTAAAAAAGGAAAATGAAAGATATCTATAAAATACAAGTAAAATGAAATCAATCAGCCTAGTTATTTATCACTTCACATATATATCTTATCCTTGTTGGCAGGGCTTAGAATATGCTACTGTATCTTCTACAGATGGGTACCCGCTTCCAAAAAAAAAGGAGGCTTCCAGAATGACACTAAACTGCATCTGGTGGTGAGGCACCAGTTCTGGAGCTCTGAGGAGTGTGGAGTACTCCATTGCTCTTACTCCCTGGTCAACTCTGACCTAGAGTAGTGACACCTGTTAGGTTCCTATCTATGGATCAAATAGATCTGTTTAAAATCATTCATATTTAACAGGACTATGGGCAAATTAATGGCTAGCCAGTTTCTTGTATTTTTCATCTGTGTTGTCTTATTTTGATTGTAGATTCCATTATCATCAGAAATAATACTGGCAAAGAAAACACATTTTGGAATTCTTAATGTTTTACCACTACACACACACACATGTACATATATATAATTATGATTTACAAGTGAAAACGGTCAAAATTAGTACTCTATGTGCAAAATAGTATGATATTTCGATTTGAAGAGAAAACAAGGTAAATTAAGAGCACTTATGACTTGGAGTTTAACACACAGAATCTTCAGGTGAATTTATATTTTCAAATCAGTTTTTGTTTGGTCTGGTTTGATTTATTCATTTCATGACATCAACTCCTTATTGGTTATTCAATGCTGAAATTTCATTTAATTGTAATAAACACATTTTCAATGTTCCATTGTATTTTTTAATTTCCCTTTTTATTTGTCTATATCTCTTGTTTGCGCACATCTATATGGTGATTTACAAAGCGCTTCGCTTCGATGTGGCACAAGGCCGAATGAATGGGGCACCCAATGAGACTCGAACTCACTCGTGTAGGTTTGCTAGTCTAGCTTGCTAACCGTTACGTAATTTACAAAGCGCTTTGCTTTGATGTGGCACAAGGCCGAATGAATGGGGCGCCAAATGAGACTCGAACTCACTCGTGTAGGTCTGCTAGTCTAGCTTGCTAACCGTTACACCACCAGAGGTGTCCGCGCACATCTATATGGTTTCAAATATTCTTATCTAATGCTAATTTATACAGAATCAGATATGGTATTGAATATTTCTATTTAATTGTGGGAGTCCTTGTGTTGTAAGGACTAAAGTACTGATTGCAGTTTGGAGTCAGTGAGTTCAAATTCTAGTTGTGCTGTTACATTCACTTTTGGACTAATACTCTTGGGAAAGGTATGAAACCCCTAATTCCCACAGCTATGGATTAAACAGTATCACTGCTGTTCTACAAGAATGGCTTTGGCGTTAAATAACCCATGAAGGTTGATATGCCATTAAACAAAGAAACCAAACCAATCCAATCTTATTTAATACTGATAATTTATATATATTAATTGGAATATCTTAACTAATAATTATCATTTGTTTACAAAGTAATTTGGTTTCAAGGATTCTTATCTAATGCTAATAATTTGCAAGTAGTTATATAGCTTTAAGTAACTAATAACAATCCTTAGTAAACAATTCTAGTTTCAAGTAACTAACTACAAATAGTTTGCATACAGTTAAATGGTTTCATTTAATTCTATCTAACATTAATAATTCTATTTAATAATTATCCTTTGTTTGCACACAGTGAAGTGGTTTCATGTATTACTAGCCAATACAAATAATTTTAAAACAGATTTATTTGATCCATAAATGGAACTCGAGCAGGTATTGCCATCCCATATCAGAGTGGACCTGGGTGTAATAGCAATGGAGGGGTGATTTCATACCCTCCAGAGCTTCAGAATTGGAGCTTAACTATCAGAAGCAGTTTAGTATCATACCCAGTAGATCCCCTTTTTTTGCATTCTTACTCCTCAGCAGAGGATGTGGTTAATGTATTCTAATCCTTGATTGATAAGGTTATGTGTTTGTTTGTGTGTATACATATTACATAATAATGTGACATTAAAATAGACGTTTATGTCAGTAAGATTGATTGATTGATTTTAATAGCATGTCAACCTCTCTAGAGATATTTTATGTCTAGATGTTAGGGAATAGCATTTTTCTGTACATTCATATTTACATTTTTTTGTGTTGTTGTTTCTTGTAGAGTTTTTTGCACACAGTTATATGACATCCAGTATTTTTACCTAATACAAATAATTTGCACACAGATATATGGTTTCAAGTATTCTTATCTTATACCAATAATTATATGGTTTCCAATAATTATTTCTTTTTAATAATAATAATTGTTTGCACACAGTCATACAGTTTCAAGTAATCAATAATAATCCTGAGTCAACAATTATAACTTATAGCAAGATATTATTCTTAATACAAATAATTTACATTTATATGGCATAAAGCATTTCTATTAGATACAAATAATTTTCTAATAGATCTATTTGACCCATAGATGGGACCCTAACAGTAGGTCAGAGTGGATCTGGGAGTAATGGTAATGAAGAGATACTCCACACTCCCCAAATCTCCAGAACTGGAGCCTCACTATCAGATGCAATTTAGTGCCTTACCTAGGATACCATTGGTGGGGTGTCTTACCCCTCTGCAGGGGATATAGTATGCATATTCAAAACTCTGCTGAATGGACATATATATGACAGTAAGTTGTTAAAACAAACAATTTAAAGAATTCCTATCCCACCCCTTTCCCACTGTCTTTTCAACTTAGGCTCATAGTGGCAAATCCATGTTTAGTCAATTTGTAATCATTTTTTGGCTAAAACATGCTTCACTGTACACATCCCACATTGTTCAGTAAATTTCATACAGTTTTCACTTCTCAGCCACCAAATTTTTATGACAGATCTCTATTCAAACCTAGAACACTACCATTTTGAATAGCCTCAAAACAAACGTTTTTGTGAGACTGAAATAATTTTTGCAATACAGCAATTTCAAAGAATGTAGTTTACATTAATGGAAAAAATCTAACAAAAAATATATTTTGCATTTTTTATTTCTTGAATGATCCGCATATATATATATATATATATATATATATATATATATATATATATATATATATATATATAGTAGATAGATGCAAACATACTGAGAGAGATAATAGATATGAAGAGATATATAGATAGATACTTAGATGATGAATAGATACTATTAGATAGATAGATAGATAGATAGATAGAAGTACCAGCATACTGAGACAGATAATAAATGCAAAAAGATAGATACAAGCATAAAGAGAATGATAATTATCATGAAATATATATATATATATATAGAGAGAGAGAGAGAGAAACAGAGAGGGAGAGGAACAGATAGATAGATTGATAGATAGAGATGAGTATACTGAGATAAATAAGAGATATGAAGAGATAGATAGATAGATAGGAGCCTTGTGAGTTATAATATTTATATATATATATATATATATATATATATATATATAGAGAGAGAGATGAGTATACTGAAACAAATAAGATAGATAGATAGATAGATAGAGATGAATAGAGTGAGATAGGTAAATAAATAGATAGATAGATATGAGTCTACTGAGTTATATGTATATATATAGAGAGAGGGAGAGGCAAAACTGTGATCTTTTATTGGCAAAATCTATCAATTACCATTACTTTCATCTAGTCCTATCGACAGGGCTGAGAATATGTTGACTGTATGTCTTGTAGAGCAGTATGAACCCTGTCCCCTCCAAATTATCCTGGGTATAACACTAAACTGCCAAATGGTGAGGCTCCACTTCCAGAGATCTGGAGAGTGTGGAGTACCCCAACATTGCTATCACTCCCAGGTCCACTTTGACCTAGAGTGGTTGTAGGGTCCCATTTACAGATCAAATAGAAATATTTAATCATTTACTATACTTAATGCCATTTAACTGTGTACAAAGAAAATGATTTATGTTTAATTGAATTATTGGTATTAGGTAGCAAAGCTTGAAATTATTTAACTGTGTTCAAGTGAATGAATGATATTGAATAGAATTATAAATGTTAAATAGCAATACTTGAAACCATTTAACTGTATGCAAACAAATGTTTAGTATTAAATTTGATTGTCTGGTTTGGTTTGGTTGGTTGGGTTTTATGGCACATCAACCATTGTAGGTTATTTAATTGTCGAATCTTGTTTATACATATATATTATTTGTTAACACATTTTGTTAATAACATTTTTAAATGAGCATGAGGTCATATTTTTGCACACTGTTAAATGGTTTCAAGTATTGCCACATAACAATCACAATCTAACATCAGTCATTTGTTTGCACATATATTTTGTAGGTAATTTGATTTTTAAATGAGTTAAAATTAATTTATTTGCACAGTTAAATGATTTCAATTATTGCTATCTAACATTGATAATTCTATTTGATATTAATCATTTGTTTGCACAGTGAAGTGATTACAAGGATTAATATTTAATATTAATCATCCTTTCAACGCTATTCATTCATTTGTGCACAGCCAAGTGGTTCTAAGTATTGCTATGTAATATCAATAATTCAATTTAGGCACACAGATATTTCTAAGTATTGTCATGTATCACCGACAATTCAATCAAACATTAGTCATTGGTTTATACACAGTTAAATGATCAAACAGTTCTATTTCTACCAATTCAATTTTGCATAAATCATTTGTTTGGACAGAGTTTGAATGTCTAATAATTCTATTTAACCTATAGAGAGGACTCTATCAGGTGCTACCTCTTCAGGTCCAAGTGGACCTTGGAGCAAAGGTAATGAAGAGGTACTCCACATTCCCCAAAGCCCTAAGACTGGAGCCTCACCATCAGATTGTTTAGTGTCATATCTAGGACACTCATTGGGGGAAGGTCTTACCCCTCTGCCAATATGCAGTCAGTGTATTCTACAGCCCCAACAGACTAGGCTTAAATTTGATTGGTATACTTGATAGAATTATTAATGTTAGATGCTTGAAGCCATTTAACTGTCTGCAAATGGAACTATTAGTGTTTGTTAGTATCCCTTGAAACTAATTAACTGTGTGCAAGCTAATGAGCTCTAGTTCATTTAAAAACAAAGTTACCAATAAACTGTTTACTTAAAAATCATATTGGATATATGTATAAACAGGATTTAGCATTAAATAACCATGAAGAATTGATATGCCATTAAAACAAAAAACCTAACTAAACCTAACAAAAAATGTAAATATGAACATACAATGAAAACTATTCTCTGGCCATTAGGCATAAAATAACCCTAGTTAGGTTGACCTGTCATTAAAATCAATCAATTAATCAGTACCATCAATTTACTATTAAAAGTGAATTTTTTATATAATGCATATATTGTATTACCTGCAGCTTTATACATGTTTTCTATTGTTCATGTTAGTCAGTTTAATTATGCCTTATCTCAGATGGGTATTGAGATGATCCTTCATCCAATGGGTCCTTAATCCAATGAATCCTTTTTGAGATTGTTTTTCACCAATTAGGTAATAGCACATGTCTGCTTATCAACAAATCTTCCTTTATCACCAAATCTGATTAAATGATGGAGTTGGAAGCTGGACTCTCATGGAACTGTTGAGCTCAAATAAATAACGGATTGTTGATTATCTGCCCCTTTCTTCAGAATAACCTTTTCAACACAGCAGGCTGTGCAACTTTGTCATTGTCATGGAAACATGTCCTGCAATATGGAAGAATATGCAAAAAAATTATCTCTTTTTTTAGTCTGCATGCTGTGAAAACAAGATGTATTTCAAACAAGTTCTGAATAATCCCATTTCTGAAGAGTCATTGCACACCAGCTACATAAAACAATCATAACAAAAAACAGCCATTCTCTTTAACAGTTTTGGCATTTTAACTAAAGCACTTTTTCTTTGTTTATACACTGAAATCTTAAGCAGAAATTAATCAGTTTCCTGGGTATGACACAAAACTGTATCTGGTGGTGAGACTCCAGTTTAGGATCACAGTTGGAGGGGTGAGGTTACTTTTTTGTAGCCACTCTGCCTGGGAGTGTTGATTCAACCTGTTATCTGATGTTAGAAACCAATGTCATATTACTCATGCTATGGCTTAGTGTAGTTGGAAAATTAGCTATTTTTGGTTAGATTGAATTCAGTATAGCATAGATACAAGCAATAAAAATCATCAATTATATATCAACAACTTTATTACATTATAAAACATAAATGGACATATATATGTATAGGACAATGAACATGAAAATATATCTATGTTTTATGTGTGGACCCTAGCAGGGTCTCATCTATGGGTCAAATAGATCTATTTGAAAATCATTAGTATTAGAAAGGAATACTTGAAACCATATAACTGTGTGAAAATTATTTGTATTAAAAATAGTTGTTTTAAGCTATAATAGTTTATAAAGGATTTTCATTATTAGTTGCTTGAAATCATAGTAGTGAGACAATGAATAATTATCTCCCTTAGAGAATGGGCATATCAGTTGGGCATCTTATGATGTGTCACATGATAGTCTCAGAACCTCTTCTTGATCTCTTTTCCTTATAGTCTTTTTGCTCAGTCGGCTGGGACTGTAGAATACACTGACTGGATATGACACCAAATAATCTGATGGTGAGGCTCAACTAATGCAGGCGCTTTGAGAAATGCGAAGTACCCCTTCATTGCCATTGCTCCAAAGTCCACTCTGGCCTGGAGTGGTAGAGCCTTGTAGGGTCCTATCTATGAGTCAAATAGAACTAAACAGTGTACTTATGCTAAACAGGATTGCTTGAGATAGAACTGTTTCGATATTTAAACTGCATACTTCATTTACACTGCGTACTTATACTAAACTGAATTGCTCGAAATAGAGCTGTTTTGACGTTTAAACTGCATACTTATGTGAAACTGTATTGTTTGAAATGGAACTGTTTTTGTATGCTAAACTGAATTGTTTAAAACTGTACTTATGCTAAACTGAATTGTTTGAAATTGAACTGTTTATTTGTATAAAAATGGATTGGGCATAAAATAACCAACAAAGGTTGATATGTCATAAAACCCAAACAAACAAACAAATTGTATTTAAACAAAAAACTATATTCATACAAAATTGAATTGTTTTAAATTTGATTCAGCATTAAATGACCCCAAAAGGGTTGATACACCATAAAACAAAACAATCACTCAACCAACTAACCTTATGGTCTTTGAACAGGAGAGACATTTCTTGAAGCCTGCCTGGGAATGACTATTTTATTTCCCCACCCCCTCATTAAGTGAGCTTTTTTTTCCATTTTTGTACTCCTTATTCAAGGAAAAATTTTCATATATTTCTAACTGTTGGGATATGTTTGTGTATTCTTTCTTCTTACTATCATTGATATTTATTTATATTATGTATATAAAAGGTTAAATACTCTTGTATGTATAAATGTGTTGATCTTGTTTTTCCTTCTGATGTGTTCATTATTAGTATATCATAGATATGCTAAGGCTGATATTATTTGCTAATATTTGTTTTTAAATTTGTTTCTCATTTTGCTGAGTGGGGATTTGATTAGATATCTCTCTTTGCACTAAACATACCAATACCATATAATTCTTTGCAAAAACAAAAAGATTGAATTAAGGATTAAATAACCCAACAAAGGTTGCATAGGGAATAGAAAAATAAAAATTAAATTAAAAATAATTATTAAAAATATGCAGAAACTCCCAGAAGCCCCTGACAGGAAGAGGAGCGACACATGTGCAAAGAAAAGGAACCGTCCCAACAAAAGAAAGAATCTTGTTCTCTTTCAGCTGTGACCAGCAGAGTGACAACTCCTAAAACTTTCTTGCTAGTGGTGGAAGGTGCCATGTGACCGTCTCTAGACAACACTTTGGCTAACCTTTTACTAGTGGCAGCCGCCTCTTTTACTCATGACCTACTACTAAAAACACAGAATAATGAACTTGTCAGAATTACAATTAAAACACCATGCAATGGACTTAATGACTACAACTGAAAACAATGGATTTAGACATATCTCCCAAAAGCGTCGAACATGTTGTTAACGCTTTAAATACCAAATTTGGACATATATACCCAAGAATGACTAACACATTTTAACACCTTGACTGGGAGATGCAACCATTTCATTTGTATTCAGGAAGAATTTCCTCACTCACTGAACGGTTGTTGAATCCAAAAATAAAGGCAAAATATAAAAGATATCTTTGTCTCCTATTTTTTACTATCTTTTTCTTTCATATAATTCCTTTACAGCCTTCATATCCAAGAAGTTAAACCAGCAAGATAATGCGGGGTAAGAATAGAATAACCCAGAATGGAGTCAAATAGCAAACAATATCATAAATTACCTTTGAAATCCCATAGTTGACCTGTCTAAAACCAACCAACCAACCAACCAAGACATTGATAATGCTGTCATATCTTCTAAAAGTTAAACAGTCCAGTACCTTTTTTAAAAACTATTTCAATATTGCAGATATGCTAAATGGTCATGACCAAAGAATTTTTTTCAGTAAGTACTGGACAGTATTTTCATTTCTATTCTATGCCTATAACTTGAATATATATTGATGTTTGTATTACTATATATATATATATATATATATATGTGTTTGTGTGTGTATGTGTGTATTAAATTCATGTTTTATATTGTAATAATATGCACTTTTTTGTTTCTATACAATACTAAATTCAATCTAAGCAAAAATAGCTTATTCTCCAACAAGTCTAAACCCTTGCATCGGTAATACAACATTGGTTCCTAACATCAGATAACAGGCTAAATCAACTGTTGATCATGTATATCCTACTGATCTAAGCTTTCAAATCTCTAGGAATACCCCTTGCCATGGGGCTATGGGTTTCATTCTAAGAACCAATGATAAAGTCAAACCTGGTCTCAGTTTTCAGTTGAAGTGATGTAATATAATTTCCCCAGAATGAATCAATGAAAAATTTGATTTCTTGAAAAATAGATGCGTAACTCTGTTGTATACCTAAATAATTATGAACATTTTCACTTAAATACATACTGCAATAACAATGAATATGAAAATTACAATCACAAAATCTTATCATTCCTTAAATGTACATTTTTGGCCTGATTTCAAGCAAGCTTTCCGGAATTGTTGGGGTCATGTCTGGAAAGGTTTTGAATTATATTCAAGTTTATTTAAGTTTTATTTCTCAAAATGAAACTGTTTCCTATGCTTATAAAATGTTAAATAATTATAAAGTCATCATGATCTGCAAGTGAGGTAACTAAGTAAGATACTTGACATTCTGCAAGAATGGCTATTTGTTTAACATCCCACCATGCCAAAGTGTGGCTCAAGGCCTATTTAGCATAGCGTAGGACCATAACCCAAACTCATCTGGTAGCTCCAAAAATGTTTTAGGCCTCATTGGCATTTCCCTAAAAAGGGGCACCTCAGGTGCCAGTTGATAAACCAATCCTTGCTGAATCAGGTGAGAGCCTGGGAGTACTGGACCCTGAGGTTTGTTTTTCTATTATATTAATTCATATAAACTATTTACTTAAAAAATATGTAACTCATATATATGTTGTGGGATTAATAAATATACAGATCCTGCAAACTTTTGAAATATAAGTGATTGATAACAATCTAGGCAAGAATGACAAAACAAGGTGATTGCTTGAAAAGGCCAAATTTTATTATGGTGAATCATAAATCAGAATAATATATGGCGGACAGTCACCGCTGCCGGAAGTTGGTTGCTGGTGTAGGATCTAGTCGCTGGTGCAGGACTGGATTGCTGGTGCAAGACTGGTAGTCATTGGTCACTGGTGCAGGACTGGTAGCTGCTGTTGCAGGGCTGGTAGCGGCTGCTGCTGCTGCAAGAAGGTGGTTGTTGGTGCAGGATTGGCAGCTGCTGGTGCAGAAAAGTGGTTACCAGTACAGGACTGGTAGTTGCTGCTACAGGAAGGTGGTTGCTGGTTCAGGACTTGTAGTTGCTGCTGCAGGAAGGTGGTCGCTGGTGCAGGAAGGTTGCTGCTGCTGAAGGAAAGTGGTCACCGGTGCAGGACTGGTAGCTGCTGGTGCCGTCTCAGAGGGTGTTAGGATAGACTTTCAGAATTTGACCTGAAAAGGGCTGTTAGATTGAAAAGTAGTCAAGACTGCTGCATTGTGCCATCTCTAGAGGTGTTTGAATAGACTTTCTGAGTAGTCCTGAAAAGGGCTTTTAAGCTGAGAGGCTGACAATGTTCCTGCATCGTTTGCAGCTGGTATTCCTGCGTCGTCTGCTGGTTGGGATCAGGATGTCAGTTTTAGGGGAAGCCTTGAGTAGTGCCTCATGGGCAGCTGCTGCTGATAAGACTTTGGTTGTAGAGTGACCAGAGGAGAATTGAATTCCTCCCACACTCTTGCCTGGCATCCAGCCCAAAGCTAATATTGGTCACAGCCTCCCACCAGACAGGACTTGACACAAGGTCAGTGACCTGAAGGTCGATTATGGTGGGGATTTAGGGGAGGGGAAGGTCGGGCACAAGCCAAGGCTTGAGCTTTGCTGGTCTATGCTGGTCATTGGCCCACTTAGTGCAATGTTGGCCTAATGAGCCTAGCTGGTCTTCGACCCAAATCTGGGTCCAGGCACATATGCCTGATTATAGCTTAAACTGGACAGCAAGGTCTAGTGCTATACAAGGAGGGACAAAGGTGTCAATGATGGAGCTCACCCACTGAAGGTGGCTCAGCTGAAGCCAGGGGCCTTTTGGCTTCAAGTCTGCCATTGATTTCAAAACCTGTCCAGCACGGATGCCAGACAGCATGCAAGAAAGCCTCTGTGCAAAGCTGGCGTCTGGCCAAAGCTGACTTGACTGTTTTAATACCGCCACTTTTATGTCTACAGTGTGTTACTACTCTATGTGGTCTAAGTTGAATGAATTTGCTCATCATCACAAAATAATAGTGAGAAACTTCATTCTATTTCGATGAGGTTTTTTTTTATTACTACCTATTTTGTCCATTAGTTGTGGACTGGCCCAAGAAAGACAGGCTGAATTTCATATTTTTAAAAGATGTCCTATGTGGAGCAATTTGGTTCCTTAACAACCAGTCTCTAGATAACTATTGGCTGATGGTATCAGTGACTCATTGCTTTTTGGAAGTGGGGTTTGTTTGTTTTGATTTTTTTTGGTTTATGAGTAGCTTGTTGACAATATATACTTAAAACTTTTATCGATTTTAACAACATTTACTTAATTTATTCTTTTTTTAAAATTATATTTTTATTCAGTTTGATTCTATTTTTAAATTCTCTACATTACCATTACATATCTATCTTTTTAAAACCATATGAGACCCTGGAAATTTGTTTAATAGTGGAAACAAAATGAAAGCTTGAAATTTTATTTAAATTCTACAGCATTTTCAACAAAGAAACTTACACAGTTTGTTGAATAAATAGACAGACATTTTTCTATTAAAATCATGTAATGAATTTACACAGACTAAAATAAAATTAAAAAGAAATGAAAAATCACATTAAATCATCTTCATCTGATGCTTTTTTTTATTTTAGATGGATTAAAAGTAAACACTAACTTTAAAACATTACAATTCTATGTTAATTAATAAAACTTGGTTTTTCTTTTCTTTGCTACTTATAATTTGGACAATTATCTAAGGTGTTGAAAGAATTTCAAAGGTCTGTGTTCATAAACTAAAACTCTTTTTATTTTCAGATTTGAATTTTTAATCTGTAATAATAATGAATGTTAGATAATTATTTTCCATCTCCAGCTTGCAGAGTGACCTATAAACCTAACAAAAATATTTAATTAAATGCAAATAATATCTTAGTAAGATAACTAATCTGTTAATTTTTTCTTTAGAAGTGTAAGGAGACAAAAAGGATTGTCTTTCCTTGCATTTTGAGCATGTCTTCCCACATTGCATATTAGTTGGTCACACAAGAATTTAGACCTCTAAATCTTGTTTTTTTTGTGTCCTGACATTGAAGTGAAAAGGTGTAAGGTTTGAGCTCTGTTCATTGAACAGACATGAGGCTGTGTCTCAAATTCTAGTGAGGTATTTTATTTCCAGCATAAAAGTAAAACTTTTACAATTCTGCATCTCTTTTTTATACATTGCTTGTTCATGGAACAAATGCATACATTTGATCTGTTGGGACATGTTTGTTTATCAATGTAATACTGCAGGTTTGTTATTTATGTTTATATTATTAGATATCATTGTGGGAATTGAATTGAGTTTTGGTATTGAGAAGTTGAAGGTCTATCTTTGTATATTTATTGGATCTGAGTAACACAGCTTACTGCCACAATTATTTGAACATGAGAAACAAAATTTGGACACTTGTAGCTGAGGAAATGTATTATAGGTTAATATTTCCTTGAACTAAATAATGAAAGAATAATTCATGATGAATTAACAGAAATCTATTTTTTGCCTGAGAAAACTTAAGTTGAATGAATACAGAAATGATCTGAAATATTAAAAGAGTACTTTATAGAGAAAAGTCCTATCAAGCAGTTAAAGAGTCTTTTGGTTTGATTTAAGAGTTTTTAATGGAATGAAAGTTGTTGTTTGAAGACTTACATCAAAGCATGGTACTGTGTGCCATATGACAGGAGGTTTGTTTGGGTGAGAGACCCCCTCCCATCTCTGTTGGGAAACACACACTCATAGATGCTTCTTGTTGTTGAGGTAGGACTGGAGAGAGAGAGAGAGAGAGAAAGAGAGAGAGAGAAAGAGAAAGAGAGAGAGAGAGAGGTTTACTTTGGTCATGGCACCTTGTGGCCATAAGATATACTATTTGGATGGCAAGGGGTGTAAACCCTATATATATATATATTGCTCAACTGAGTTCATCTTGTCTTTCCTTTCTATTCATTTAGTGTTAGTGTATCAATAGATACTCTAATGCTAATACTGGAACCTGATAAGTAGGGATGACTATCCTTCCTCACACCAAATAACTAGTAAAATATAACTGATACTAATTAATTCTGACAGAAGGTATACACCTTTTGATAAATAAGAATCTAAATAAAAAACCCTCAAACACTAATTGTTATTGTAAAAGATAAATATGCATAAGATAGATTTACAAAATATATTTTTTATATTATGAATATCTTATGAAGTTATTATTCTTTTGTGAAAATTTTCTGTGAAGTTTTGTCAAAAACTGTTGTTTTATGTAAGTGCAACTTTAAGATTTAAGAGATTTATATTTGCCTTTTTATTTTAGTCTGGGGTGTTCATCCTATTTTTAAGTCATATCATCCAGCTAATGGACATTAGTGACAGTCTTAAAAGCAGAATATATAATATGGAAACGTACTATTTGTTATTATAATTTATTATATGTCATTCTTTTTTTCTGGAGGAGTAAAAAACATGGTTTCTAGTGATTAATGTGGTTAATTCAAATTAATAAAGCAAAACCCCAAAAACCAAAAGAAAGTTGATCTTATTTCTGTTATTTCAAATAAGTAGACAATATAAACATTTATCAACAAAAAATGTATTTAGATTTTTAAGATTTCCATATTGAAAATAATGCTATTGGAAGGGTAGATATGTAATACAATCCCTGGTGTATTTGGAAGTATGAATGTTTCCAACAGATAAAATTTGCACATACTGTTCTATGAATAAGCAGTATATGAAAAGGGTACAAAAACAGTAAAAGTATTACTTGATGAAGTGGAGTACAATATACAGTAAAGTCATGCTGCCTTTACCTTTCAGTGATAAGACAAAAGACAACATTCATCATGGGGAGATGAGACAATGAACACAGATAAAAAAGCATATCTTAATTGTTCAAAGAACAGAAACAAAAAAAAGAAAATCTTTATTGTGTAAAGAAAAGAGATAAGAGAGACCGAGATGGATTCTGGGATTCTCATGTGATAACAAGATGTCCAAAGAACATACCCCCAAATCCAAGGGTGACAATATTTAATTGTTTCCCTACACTACTAAAAAGAAGGTTTAGTACAGAAGCTAGATAAGTGAAAAAAAATGCAAGAATTGAACTTGTCACTCAAATTATGTGCATATCCCCCAAAATTTGACAGATTAGAACATACATGATTTCAGGTCCAACATTTGATTTAGTTTGGTGCAGTGTCATTTGTTTGTGTAGCAGGCCAAATTTTTTTTGTTACCTAGTGTTATAAGAAGTTTAAGTATCTGTTAGATATTGCAACAAGCCCTTTTTATTTATGAGTCAAACTAAAAAGAAATCAAATTGTATAAAACAAATAGATCAATATATTCTTATTACACTTAAGAATCACTGGAGACAAGTTGAAAGATTGTAACGTAGAGTTCACCATTTGGATATGTGTCTATCTACCTGACTAAATCAAGGGTAGTATCTATCTATCTATCTATCTCAGTCACTTTCTTTCTTTCCATCTTTCTTTCTTTCTTTCTTTCTTTCTTTCTTTCTTTCTTTTGTTGGTGCCTTTCCAGAACTCATTAATAGCATATATCTTTTGTCTTGAGATTTTGAAATTAATCCTTTTCATTAGAACACAATTTTATCATTAATTCTGACTATTTTCTCAATATTTTTAGGTTGCTTTTTATGATAACTCATTAAACTGCTTCATTCTTTTACAAGTAAATAAGTAGTCTGAAATTTGAATAAACAAATAACATTCAAGAAAATTCAAATGATCACCCCATACCACTGCTGTGCCTGAAACACACAGAAGTCTGAGTAATCAGTTTTTTTTCAGAATTACTTTTGAGTCTAACAGATGGCATTGGAATACATTAGCAACTAAATAATAGGAGAAATCAACGTCTCAATAATTCAAGTAGAAATAACAAAAAAGCATCTACGCATGAGTCTCTGAGCATAATTTCTGGTTGAACAGTTTAATGAATAATGTTTAAGAATTTTGGACCAGTCAGAACCATTCCTACATACAGATAAAAACCTTAGTTTGGATCCTACCTGAAACCTTTATAAGCTGATAGAAAGATGACCTCAGCAGAATCTACAGACTTTTGCTATAAGAAAGAACATCTATCTTTATAGTCCCAGGTAGTTCCCATTCCTTCCATGAACCTTACTAGTTTCTTATCACTCATCATGGACAATCATGGACAATTATCTCAAAAAATGAATGTAGTTACTAACTCCTTTTTTTACCAACAAATTAAGAAAATTCTCTTTTAGCACACAAACCAGTTGGCTGTTGCGATAGAATATGCTAACAGCATCTTTAAAGAGGAGTAAAACCCTTCCAAGGAATGTCCTGGATATGACATTAAACCATTTGATGGTGAGGCTCAACTTTGAGGAATGTAGAGTACTTTTTCATTGTCATTACTCCCAGGTTCACTCTAACTTGGAGTGGCTTTACCTGATAGGGTCCCATCTATCAGTCAAATGTAACGGTTTAATCATTTACTTGACTTTAAACCATTTAGGTTGAATAGAATTGCTAGTGTTAAATAGCAATACATGAAACCATTTAACTGTGTGCAAACAAATAAGCTCTGGCTTGTTTAAAAATAATGTTACCTACAAACTATTCATTTATAAATTGTGTATATTCAATATATAGCATAAACAGGATTTGGCAAACCTACAAGGATTGATATGTTATAAAACACAATCAACCAACAACAACTCTTTCAGCCCAATGATTCATGATGGAGAACAAAAAAAAAAAAAAAGAAAAGAAAAGACATTTAATGTGTAGACATATTAAGTCTTTTTTAATATGGAATTACTTTACCATGGAATTTTTTGAGTAAAGTAATTCTGCTAGACATGGTGTTTGTCAGTTTCTCACATTGTTCAGTAGAATCATTATTAATTACTTCTTGTAGAGTATCTTCATTATAAAACAGTCTACCCTACTATTTACCCATAGCTAGAGGGAGAATAGTTAGATTCATACTTTTCCTAAGGGTATTAGCACTATGTGAAATGCACACAGTGTCATCCAGGATTTGAACTTGTATTGTTGTGTCCATTTCCTATGATAATAACCATTACACCCAAATGTCCTTTTGTGATGTAAGATTGCTGATTTTTGAATGTATGAAGTGTTCATTTTAAATATTTGGAACAGTTATTCTGATTTGACAGATGTTTATATCTTAGGTCTGAAAATGATATCAACATATGCAATGGTAAAGTATGGACTGCTATTGATGACCATCTGGAAATCTGATTTCAGTGATAAAATAAAATGGGAATTCTTCCTAGTGGTAGCCATGTCAGTGCTACTGTATGGTTGTATTATTTGGACTCTAATGAAATGTTTCAAGAAAAAGCTAGATGAGAACTACACAGGAATGCAGCATACTGTTTTGAACAAATCCTGGAAACAACACTTTATGAAACAATTACTTTAGGACCATTTATTTCCTATCTTGTAAATGAAAAAGTGAGCAAGACATGTTGGGGAGTACTGAAGAAGTAAGAATGAACTCCTAAGCAATGTTCTTTTATGGACTCTTACACCAGAGTAGGCCAACCAGCAAAAACTTACGGGGAGGAATCCCCGTGGTGTAATGGCTAAAGTACTGGACTGTGGCCTTGAAGTAAGTGAGTTCGAACTCCAGTTGTGTTAATATGTTCATTTTCAGGCTAATACCCTTGGGAAAAGTATTGCAACTCCCTTATCCCCCCAGCAATGGGTTTGATAGTATCACTGCTCTTCTTCAAGGGTGGCATTGGTATTAAACAAACCACAAAGGTCGATATTCCATTAAGCCAAAATGCAAACCAAAAACTTACATTCATTAGTTCTGTGTGTACACTAGATGCCGTCTAGAGGACTTTCTAAGAGTGATGACCATTAGAGAAGGATGGCAAGAGAGAATCAGAGGAATCTTTGCTGTCAGCATGCCTTGATGATGATGATGATTCAAAAACAACAATGCAATATACATGAATGTAATCAGCATTCCAGTTTGGACCCATTCATGAATTCTAGTGACAACATGGCAGCTGGTTATTTTACTTATTTACAAAGCTTCGCTGTATTGTGGCACCTAGTGAGAATCAAACTTAACAATAATGGTCTGCTAATCAATCTTGCTAACCATTACACCTAGCGAGGTGCCCACAGTTGGTTATTTTAGTTATTTACTAAACCTCATTCAGTTGTAGCACAAGGTCAGAAAAATTTACCACCCAGTGAGTATCATGATCACTAAAAAGGGTCTGCTTATCTAGCTTGCTAACTATTACACCATATGAATTATACAACAGCTGGTTATTTTAACACTAGCTAAAGAAATCCATTCTATATATACAGTAGTTTTCGGTGATACTATTTATTGAATGAGTTGGAAATATAAACACAGCTGGTTATTTTAGATTTTAACTAAGCTTAACTTAGTTGTAGCACAAGGTCAGAATAATGAGTCACCCAGTGAGATTCGAACTCACTAACAATAATCTGCTTACCAAGTTTACTAACCATTACACCATATGAGGTGCCTTGCTGCTAGTTATTTTAGTTCTAGCCAAAGAAATCTTGTCTATATTATGTAGTAGCTTTTGATGATCCCATTTATTGAAAGTGTAGACAGTACAATAAAGAAGAATACATAACAGATGATAAAAAATTGCCCTGTTTATAAATTAACAGACAAAATAGACATTAAAGAAAAAAAAGTTTTCATAACATGATATTAATAAAATAACTTATTCTAACACAGTGTTTACTAATTATTTTGAGCTCCCACTGCCACATTTTAAAAAAATGGAATTTACTTTGAAATTCAACTCAAGTTGCATGTGGTATAGTGCATTAGCTATTGAAACCACATTTGGGGTTTCTCTGGTAGGTGTAAAATATGGAATGTAGTATGAGATATGACTATTGATGCATATGACATAGCACCTGGAATTTGGCTGTAGTTACACTACAAGAAATTATGGAGGCTGATGGTGTAATGCTTATCAACTTAGGAAATGGAGTCAGTGATCCAAATTCAAATCCTATACGAGGCTGTTTGCATTTCATTTCATGCTAATATCCTTTCAAAAGGCTCAAATCTATCTGTTCTCCTCAAACACCAGTAAATAATAAGGTAAACTTTGCTCTTTAGTTTTGGTATGACAACAAATTTAAGAGACAGAAAACTCTGAATTTAAACCATCTTAACCCTACTTCAAAAATTGACTTTGTATTGCATTCTGTCTATGATAGAGGGGGTTGGGTAAATATATATACAACTAGGAATTCAACAATAGTTACACAACATGGCACTAGAAATTCAATGATTGTCGCACAACATTGCAGTAGGAATTTGACTATAATTGCACAGGGCTTTAGAAATTTGACTATGGTGGGACATGGCAGTTGGTTAGGTTTTATAGCATATCAACCCTTGTTGGTTATTTAATACCAAATCTTGATTATATATATATATATATATATATATATATTATATATATATATATATATATATATATATATATATAATTTGTAAGTGAATAGATTGTAGGTAACATTTTAAAAAAGTCAGAGCTGATTTGTTTTATAATTCTATTCAACATTAGTACTCAGCTAAATGGTTTCAAGAATTTCTAAGTAACACTAACAATTCAATTTAACATCAGTCATTTGATTGCACACAAATAAATGGTTAAACAGTTCCATTTGACCCATGAATTGGACCCTAACAGGTACTACCACTCTGGGTCAGAGTGGACCTAGGATTAATGATAATGGAAGAGTACTCTAATTTCCCCGAGCTCCAGGATTAGATCCTCACTATCAGACAGTATAATGTCATATCTAGGACACTTGTTAGGGTAGGGAGTTTTACCCCTCTACAAAGATGCAGTTGGTATATTTTAAGCACCAAACAACTAGGCTAACATGGCAGTGCGAAAGTTGATAAACAAAAATAGAATTAAAAAGAATGAAGTGATTTGTGGTAAATTTTTTTATTCATTTCATGCAATTAGAAATATGTGTTCATGCGTCTTGTAGGATTATCTCCCTTGTCTGCCAGAGAACTTATACTAATGACTTCTAGATGGTGTTCCCATCACCTCAGAGCCAAGTATAAAAGCAAAAAGTGCAAAAATCTCATTTTCTTTTACTACCAGAAAGACTTATAGACAAGACCTGACTTGTCTTCACTAACATATTTTTTGTCCCCCATGAACCTTGTATTACACTGAAGAAAACACTTCACAGAATATTCCTTAAGATTATTTGCTTGCACACAATAAGGTTTAATAATTCTACACAACTATTAACTAAGGAACTCTTTTCAGATACTTCCACAAACTTTCATTCCTTTAGCTTCACCTGCATATACGTATGACACACCTTCATTCACTCTTTTCGTATCTCATTTCCTGGTGTATTCTTTTTATTTAGTTTGTTTGGGCAATAAAAAATGCTGTTTTCTTAATTGTATGTAATTGTTTTTATATTTATCCTTGAGAGGAAACAACATTTCTTCAAGTCTGATTCCTACACAAAATTGTATCTCTGACATTAGTACATTCTACAAACAACTATCGTTAGGCCTCAACATAATATAGAATTCCAAATGTTTCTAGTTCAACAGTTTAGTTACATTGCCTACTTCTTAGATCCTTTATAATTCTATGCAAAGTCATTTCATTTCGAAAATTATATGTTCATTAAGGTCACTAATTTCCCAATATATATTGTCCAGAGAAACATGTTAGGCAAAAATATTATTCAATCTGCTGTAATTTATTATGATTTAATGATTGAAATAAACTATATTTGTTTATTTTAAAATTGAAAAGCCATTCTAATATCCCTGTATATTGTCTGGAGTAGTATGTGCATTCTAAAAGAGGAATAATGTTTCTGCTATTACAGTTTGATTTGTGATAGAATTTAAAAGTCTTATTGGTGATAGAACTATTAAAGGAATTAATTTATTTCATGTGTTTATATTAAAGTCAGTTCTTTTCTGTTGCATGATTGGCAAAAGAGAAAAAAAAAAAAAGAAAAGAAAAGAGGTTTGTTTTGGAAACTTTAAGATTCTGTTGCTTCCTATCATTATTTTTTAGATTATTTGATTAACAGTTTGTAAGCATATCTGTTCTTGGAATATATCTCTTAATTTGGGTTTTAGTTTAAACATTTTCCTATGATTCTTAATGTAATGAAATCAGAGAGATGTTAAATGCTGTTATCAGAGGAATGATACAGTTTGACTTCCCTAGTTTTTGTTTATTTTAGGATTTCAGCTCTGTTAATCTGACATTTGATTCATTTATGGTTGCGACCATGAATTTCAGTATATATATATATATATATATATATATATATATATATATATATATATATATATATATATATATATATATATATATCCAGTGCCAAGATAGAGTAAGAAATAAGTATCATGTTTTAAAAAATCAACGTATATATATAAATTCTTATTGATTATAAAACTTGTCATAGTTGAAGGTAACTGTAACAAATTCATCATGAGACTCTAATCTGATGTTAAATTCTCTCTTTTTTTTATTGTTTTCCATACACAGTGGCAGAACTGATACATCTGTTTTCCTTACACTATGGCAGGACTGGTACTTTTGGTTTCTTAAAACTCAAGAAACAATTTATAAAAGAACTGATAAAAGAATTAGTGTATTTAATGTGTTTAAATCAGAGCCTCTTTCTTTTATTACATGAATTTTATTAATTTTATTGTTCTCATTGTAGATTTATTTTGGATAACTTTTTGGTTTAAGGTATTATTTCTTCTTATCATATATCTAAGAGTTTTAGGTGTGTCTAGTGCAGCCATACCCAGTGTTAGAAGTATATCTTTAATTTGAGTTTTAGTTCAAGTATTTGTCAGTAAAAGAGGGATATGGTTTGATTTTTTTTGGTTAATTTAAGACACATTTGTTTAGTCTACCAAATGCTGTATTTGTTTTAACAAGTTGATTTTTCACCTAAGTCTGGTTGATGGAGTTTAGTCACTGATCATCTGATTATGTTGCAAGTAGTGGCATGGGACTCCAATTTTTAAAAACCATTTCTGCTATTTTGGCACGAAGCACTTTTTTGTATTCTTTCCAAAACAAGTTGTTTTTCTTAACTGTTTTATTGTTTTGGGGAGCAGCTTGTTTACATTTTTTTTGTCATTGGTAATATGGTTTCTTCCATTTGTATTTGAGTGGGTTAAAAATATTTAAGTAATGTGAAAGCAGTTAGGTTGGCAGCTGACTTCAATGTGACTACTTGTAACATTTGCTTATGAAACTCAGAGTTACAAGGGAGTACTGTAGGACTCCAATTATATATATATATATATATATATATATATATATATATATATATATATATACTTATTACTAGTATATGTTCTTTAAAAAAAAATTATAAACAAGCTCCTCCCCTCAACAGAAGAACAGCCTGTTTTGAAAAGAATGCAAAAAGCACACTCTTTCAAAAGTAGCTAAGTTAGTTCAATGTAGCTACTTGTAGCGTCTTCCTGTCTGATGGCTGTGAAAATACCGAATTCGGGGTAATGGGAGACAAAAACAACTTTGGAATGGGAAAAAGATTGTTTAGAACATCAGCATAAACGATCTTGAATTTTTTCGTAGATTTGAATCCCGAATGCTTGGAAGATGCAACCATCTCAGTTACTAAGGAAACCCTGTTAATTAACACAATAATAATCATCATTTTAATTAAGAGACATATGTTTATTTAATTCAGCCTCATAAATACCTGTTCTCTGTGGAACGACTGAAACAATATAGGATTGATGCAGTTATTTCCCTTGCATCATTCATTATCATCTCATGAAGTTATCTCCCTTATATCCAGAAACAATCCTTTTCTTTTATACTTCCAACTCGAAGCTTTCATCAAAATGAAATAATTAGCATTTCTGCATAGGACCCAAGCATAGTTTTTCAGTCTGAAGGCTGGTATCTGAACGCAGTATCTATTTTTTCTTTTTGATGAATATCTCAAATTATCATCATAAATTCTGTTTATATTCATGAGATATATTTATATTAATAAATTCCATTTTTATTCATAAAATTAATATTATATAAAATTAACTATATATATATGTGTGTGTGTGTGTGTGTGTGTGTGTGTGTGTGTGTGTGAATTATATTTATATTCAGAAAGTAAAACATGTCAAAAGAGGAGTTTCAGAAGTGCTTCAACTAATAGAGAATTTACTGGAATAAATGTGCTGAATGCCAAGGGAATCATTTTGAAGAAGTTTAACATTTCATTCATTGTTAATTTCTATCTCAGTAAATACAGCTCTATTTTCAATACCTTTTTTAAATAGCCCTCACGTACAGATGAAGGCAGAGAAGAAATTCTGAAATCAATCCAAAGAGGAAGGGAGAGAGAAGCAGGATTTTTAAATTGGCTGCACGTAAAACGGAAAGCAACTGTAGTACAGAAATTCCTTAGTCACTTAGTATCGCCCCAGTTACGTTCCTTCTTAGGACCCATTTATTGTGGACACTCCATTTTTATATCAGGACTTTCTTTTGGTTCTTTTTAGTCTGGATTTGTAAAGTCTTACTGTCTAAAACAAACGAGTGGTGCCTCCAAGCCCTTGAAATCCTGGTAACTTTAGGCTAGCTCTTGTGGACTAAGCAGCATTCTCAAATATTCAGCACTCTCCAAAGTATTTACACTGAGTTCAGTTGTAATATCGTTGGAATTGTCTCAGTTTTTACACGGATATCTTATTTTTGAAATATATTTCCCAGCAAGCATTTGCCAGCGCTTTAATAATTAATATTGGCATAATTACAAGATCGGTCAAAGTGACGTACTCCTGTGGACCCTTTCATATGGACGAGCAAAGGTAGGACAACCAGCTAGAACCTACATACAACAGCTCTGTTGCCTTGAAGACCGACTGGAAACGATGGATGATAGAGAAAGGTGGCGGGAGATGGTCAGGGATATCCGTGCTGATGGCGCGACATGATGGTGATGATGATGTGCCAAAAATGTCGAGGCAACACTGTTGTTTGTAGATTTCTCAGAGGCATTTAATTCCATACATGGAAGAAAGCTGAGGAAAATAATTCTAGCATATTGCTTTCGTAAAGAAACCGTTACTGCTTTGATGATGCTCTACGAAGGCATGAAGGCCATGGTTGGCTTATCTGATGGTAACACTGATTTCTTTAACATTTTCGCCGAAGTCTTGCTAGGAAACACATTGATACCGTTTCTACTCATAATATGTCTAGATTATGAACTATGAACGTCAATAGATCGAATGAAAGAAAATGGTTTCACACTGAAAAGTCATATAGAATCAGAGAAATCTTTTGTAAAATTGTTTATACATATATAATTTGGTGATGTCAATCACAACAGTAATACAATACATATACAAATGCATATGCAAATACAAGCGGACTCTGTTGTTTCAGATACAAACGGGTTTATTAACTTCTGGCTTCGGTCCCTGGCGACACGAGGAGAGATACACAATTCTTAAAAGTCTTTGCTAATCATACTATGCTGACCCCACCCCAACGCGCAGCGCATCTTGTGATTTTTAAGATCTCTGTCGGTAGAGATCCGAAAAACCCAACTACATCTTTCAACGGTCAAAATCCAACTGACTCTTTTCAAAATCCTCAAATTCTAAGAACCATCTCTTCTTGGCATTACGTCAACCACACTCCAGCCCCATTTCCGGTCTGGGGGTTTATGACAAATGGTGATTGTCAAATCCTTTGCACACGAGCATAAACTGCTCCAATTGACTATGCACTTGGACGGAGACCCGAATGGTTCAAAGCCTTACCAAACCGAATGATAAAATATAATTAACGAAAAATGATTTATATAAAAAAATCATTCCTTAATTATATAACATATACCTTATAAGATAGAGTGGCATAATAATTTGGATTAGAAATTTTTATCCTGTCGTAAAAAAGCACCAAGATTAAAAAAAATCTACTAATTATCTGATTTACGTATTTTTTAATTTCAATTTTTCAATTTAATAAATGGGGTATTTTGCAAAAGTTGGTTGAAATATACATGTAAAGCCATATGAACCTCCGTTTATTTGATTTAAAATTTTGATAAGATATCTTTTGGATACTAAAAATATCTACATTTCCATTAGTCCTTGATCAAGTTACTTGGGTGAGTTTAAAGTTTTACAATATTTTGGTTCAACTAAATTTGCGGTACGTATATCTCGTGATACTGTTAGTTCAAACTGTAGGAGGTACCTACGTTGTGCATTGCTTCACTCCGTTTGTTTTTTTATGGCATATTTACCCTTGTGTGTTATTTAACGCCAAATCTTTATATATATATGTATATGATTTGTAAGTAAATAGTTTGTAGGTAACATTATTTTGAAACGACCACATTTGTTTTCACAAAGTTATATGATTTCAAATATTCTAATCTAATTTTATTTGATATTAATCATTTGTTTGCCCATAGTTTAGATGGTTTTAAGTATTGATATATCTGTGAAATTGACCCTCAGCCGACACCTTTTTGCACCTTTTTGCACCTTTTTGCACCTTTTTGCACCTTTAAGATAAAATAGGGTTGGGTTCTCGTTTGTCTCAAGAGTTATTTGAAGAATATGGGCGGAACAATCATCTAGGTACTAGGACTTCACATGACCTGCTGATCGACCTCCCCGACCAACCGTCTAGCCCAATAAATGTTATCAAAATGGAGTGTTGCAAGTCAATTGACCACTTCGGTGGCCTCCTTGGTGGTGGTAGTGGATCTTGCCCTTTGCAGACGTGTGGTGCAATCGACGTATTCGACAGCCCCAGTCAACAGAGCAAGTATGTGTATGATTTGAAAGCCACTCAGATGAATATGCGACATAATCTAATTTGAAAACTTACGAGTTCGAACTGACCGCAATGCTGTAGAAGCAACTAAAAATATTTGGCGAGCGAAAAGTGAAGGCGCAGTTGATCCCAGTATAGTTACCAGATGGTTGAAGAAATTTCGCTTGGGTTGCAAGAACTTAGACGATCAGGTAAGGCCAGGTAGGTCAAAAACAGTGAATTTCAAAGTCGTGCTTCAAGCCATAATTTTTTTACACGTCAAGTTTCATTATTTGAGAGACCGCAGTAGTTTCCTGAATGAACAGTTTGATTCTAGCCGTTGACCTATGAGGCTTCCCTGCTTCGCATCAGGTGAAGAGCACTGTTGAGCCACTTTTGGATTCATCTACTTTGCTTCACATCCACAATCCTGCATCTCATTGTTTAACTGTAATCTTGGTATAGGTAGAACACTGACCGGCATTAGTAATCCTGGCCAGAGTGTAACTGTGATCGATGGCAATGAAAAGGTTCCAGAACAGGCATTTGTTTGGATCACTCTTTCTAGACTCTTCCCAGTTTTCTGGGTGAGCAGACACTCATGACCTCGCTGAAGCATACTACTTTTCAGTCAATAATGTAGCGATGTCAGATGGGCTCGAAAACCATCCAAGAAAGGAAAGCCAGTCATGCTGGGCATTGCTGGTTAAGCAAAGAAGAACTCATGATCAATGTTCTGCCATGGACTCCTACACATGGAAACAACAGTGCTGGTCCATCAGCAAAAACTTACATTAATCTGTTCTGTAGACACACTGTAATGAATGAGAGAGAGAGAGAGAGAGAGAGAGAGAGAGAGAGAGAGAGAGAGAGAGAGAGAGAGAGAGAGAGAGAGAGAGAGAGAGAGAGAGAGAGAGAGAGAGAGAGATATTATAAGGCTGCAAGAATATCTTCAAACATGAAGAACATTTCAGGTTCTAGTAAAATCAAATTCTGGTCCAGTAAACTTTGAGAGTAAAGGGCATTTTGATTTACATTGTAAGATGCGGCAAATGTTTCAATTGTTTTTAATAAAAAATGATAATTCCTCAGCCTGACACTGTTACCAGGTGAATTTATATAAGAAACATTTGATGTATAACGTTCGATTCCCGTGATTACTGGAAAAACATTTGGTTAAGTTGTAGGAATTACATTTGGAGGGAATGCATCCTTTTCCTTCCGTATTGTTCTTCTAATGGCTGCTAGGTGACATGACTAAAGTAGCATATAAAATGTGCGGCAAAGTCAAACTCTCTCTCTCTCCCTTAAGTCCAACCTTGACAAGAAGCACACACAAGTGTGTGCAGTTCTCTGACAGAGGGCTTCTCACCCCAACAAACCCCGTGTGGTACCATACACAGTACCAAGTCTTCACACAACAATTTCCATTCTATTAAGGACTCTTAGATTATACTAAAAAACTTTTCAATTACATGATAGGACTTTTCTCAATAGTGTTACTTTTAGTATTTCAAGTAATTTCAGTATTCATTCTATTAAGTTTGTTCAAGCAATAAATATGTTGTTGTTATTTCATCGTTAGTCGTTTTACGTTGTTTAGCAGGAGGATGTATTAACCCATAATACATTTTCTCTGCTATAAGTGTTCGAATTGTGCTCTTTGTGTTAAAAAAATTGTGTCGGCCAGTTTAGTTACTCAGATACAACAAATATACAACACAAACCAAAGTCTACTTAATTCAATTCCCACAAAGTGCATTGAAAAGCAATGCTTTTTTCCTTATTTGTCTATGGACTTATCTATCTAAGTTATAATAGACACAAAGAAAGAAAAAGAAAGAAAAAGAGGAAAAAGTATGAAAAAGAAAGAAGAATGAAAGAAAAGGAAGAAAAGAAAAAGTAAAAGATATATGAAACAGAAAAAAGAAAGAAGAATGAAGGAAAAGGAAGTAAAAAGAAAGAAAAAGTGGAAAACGTACGAAAAAGAAAGGAAAAAAGAATGAAGGGAAAGGAAGTAAAGAAAGAAAAAGAGAAAAATGTATGAAAAAGAAAGAAGAAAAAAGAATGAAAGAAAAGGGAGTAAAAAGAAAGAAAAATAAATATGTATGAAAACGATAGAAGAAAGAAGAATGAAGGAAAATGGAGTAAAGAAAGAAAAAGAGAAAAATCTACGAAAAAGAAAGAAGAAAGAAGAATCAAGGAAAAAGAAAGAAAAACAGAACTAAGAAGAAGAAGAAGAAGAAGAAGAAGAAGAAGAAGAGTCAACAGGAAAAAGAATAAAGAAAGAAGGAAAGAGAAAAGTATTTAAAAGAGGTAAGAATGAAAAACAATTGAAAAATGCGAAAGAAAGAGTAAAAGAAAAGTCGAAAAAGAAAGAAAAAAGCAAAAAGAAAGAAAAAAGCAAAAAGAAAGAAAAAAGAATGAAAAGGAGAAAAGAAAGAAGAAAAAGGATAAAAGAAAGAAGGAACAGTTAAAAAAAAAGAAAGAATGAAAAGAGAAAAGAATGGAAAAGAAGGAAAGACAATTGAAAAGAGAGAGAGAGAGAGAGAGAGAGAGAGAAAGAGAGAGAGAGAGAGAGAGAGAGTGAGAGAGAGAAGTAAAATAGAAAAAAAAGAAAAGAATTCAATAAACTTTTACGATCAATATATATATATGTATATATAGTAAATTGTAATCAATGTGTTTATTTTAAAAGAAAGGCAGTCTTTTCTGATTTACAATTTCGACAGAAAGAATAGGAAATGCGTTGCCCCAAAGAATGTCAAAGAAAATTCTTTGATGTCACTATTCAGCCTAACAGGGCCTAAAAATCCAATGAAAACTACTTGAGTAATTTTAAAAACTTTTCTTATTAGGAGAACAAAAGATAGAGAAATGCGTTCACCAACAAAGACAGTCAAACGCCAACTTGAACAAACTAAAATAGCAATCAAAAAGAAAAAAAAGTTAGCAAAATAAAACAGTTTTATTTTTTCCTGCTATTTTACTGCCAAGATCAATTAATAAATCAAAGTAGAAAGACCAGGTGAAACAATAACAACCAGAGAATATAACATTCAAGTTCATTCATATAAAAAATTGAAAGATAAAAAATTAATCGTCCCCAGTGTCAGCTTTTCAAAATACTCGGGGGAGTCAGAAGTTTTGCAATATTTTGATAACGTGCGACACAATTCGGCAGCATCAGATATTTTTGCCGATGTCGTGAAGGTGATCAATTGCACTGGACTACAAGATGCTGAGCTCGCCTGATACTCTCAGAGTGCTACACTCTGTATTTTTCTTTATATTCTTAGAGTGTTGCCTAGGAATCCACAATTTTAGGCCCACCTGATTTTATTTAATTATCAGGATTCTTGCAACTCAAGCGAAATTTCTTCAATCATATGGTTACCGTACAATAATCAATCGTGCCTTTACCTTTCTTACGACAAATATTTTTGGTTACTTTCGCTGCGTTATGGCTCAGTTCGAACTCGTAAAGCAAAAGTTAAAGAATAAGACTTCGTTGTACGTTCATCTGTGTGGAATGGAGCAATGCACAAGGTGTCAGTACATCAACTACCACGATACTATCTGTCACAGTGGGTATTTTTCACGGCTTGAACTGGTTCGGTCATGTGATATGCACGCCGCAAACTTGAGCGTACCAAAGTTGCAAAATCTTGTGAGATGTATTCATCGCATATATGTTAATTACCACCTTTTTTAACCCATAAAATTTTATTTTTTATCACCATATTGCTGAATACTTTTTAATGTTGTTTTTCACCTAGTTATCTTCTTTACTCCTTCTGGTGACAATTTTGGACTTCCAGGTGCTCAACCAAAGAACATACAAGCAGTTATTACATTGTGAGAAAAAAATAAGTGCTGATTCTTACTACAGCGATGATCGATATTTGCCTCATAGGTTTCACTCAAAAAGTATAAGATTATTTTCTAAAATTTGCAACTTTTTTCTTTTTCTTTTTTCCCTAACTCTGCTTAAAGTTAAGATTTATATGTTTTAGTTTTAATTCAGTAAGGAGGCTTTGGTTTGGTTTCTTTGTTTTATGGCATATCAAACTTTGTAAGTTATTTAATGCCCAAGTCATCCTTGTAGAAGAATAGAAGTGGTGTTATTTAACTCATAGCAGAGTGGTTCATGCCTTTCCTAAGGGTAATAGTTCGAAAGTGAACGTAATGGCACGACTATAGTTCGAACTCATTACAATGTCATCGTCTGGCACTTTAACCACTATGCCACGGGGACTTCTCCCGTACATGTGTATGTGTGTTTGTGTGTGTGTGTGTGTTTGCTTTGGTGTTTTTATTTAATGGTATATCAATACTCGTTGGTTATTTAATGTCAAAGCAATTATTGTAGAAAAATAGTAGTGGTACTATATAATCTATGGCTAGGGGGAATTAGGGGGGTTCATACCTTTCCCAGGGTAATAGTCCGAAAGTGAACGTAATAGTGCGACTGGAGTTCGAACCCGTTAACTACGATGCCAGAGTCCAGCACTTTAGCCTCTATACCTCGGGGATTCATTTCAATAGGGAAGTGATGATAGGTATTTGAATTAGTAGCACTATATACCAATATATACGGGGAAGGGAGAAAATAAAGTCTATTCGATGACCCACGCACGTGTGTCTGGTCATTCTTTATTTTATGCTAACCTAGTTATTTATGCTAGAGTTAACAATTGGTCACTTCAAACTGGTTTCTACTGGATAAGCAACATACCTCCAGAGTAATCATTTCCTACAAAAGAATACACATTCTTCAGTAAATTTCTACTGGATATGCAACATACCTCCAGAGTAATTAATTCCCACTAAAGAATACATATTATTCAGTAAATTTCTGCTTCCAGTTTCTAGTCTATAAAAATATCCTTCACAACGAACCTCAATATCTCAAAATTGTCAAAACAAAGTTGTCTATTCAAAGAAGGCAGACGGTAACACAACGTAATAGAAAAGCTTTTACTTATCAACAATTCTGGTTTTACAAATAATTTCATTTTTTTGGTGGGAGCCGGGGGTTCTCGTGGGGTAATGACTAAACGCTAGACTGAGGCTTCGAAGTAAGCGAGTTCGAACTTCTGTTGCGCTATCACGTTCACTTTCGTACTAATACCTTTGGAAAACGGATGAACCTCCGTATGCACTAGCTTTGACTTAAATATTATCACTGCTTCATCATTTTGAATATTCGGACTATTGAACTCATCTTTATTGCTATTCTCACAACGTTTCGGTCGATATGTCCATCGGCCTTCTTCAGGTGTGAGTATAATAATAAAGATGAGATCCGAATATTTTGAGTGATAAAAATTATCAAGCTTCATCTCATAAATTTAGATAAATGATATCACTGCTGTTCTATAAGGATGGCTTTGGCATTAAATAACCCATGAAGGTTGACATGCCACCAAGCAAAGAAGCCAAACCAAATCAAACCAAACTAATAATTTGAAAGAAGGGCGAAACACAGACTAGTCAAATTGCCCAACAAGTCTCCAAGAGATTATTTAATGACATGTAGGAGGCAAGATCCTGGTATTTAAGAAAAGCAAGATAGTCCATTCTCTTTCAGACAACATATGGTAGCAGCCTGGGTTATTCAGCCTTGGTTAGACAACCAGTCTAGGAGAAGGAAATCTCTAAATTTAATTTTGGTTTACTCTGCTTAAAAATCAACCTTGTGTGACATCCTGCCCATGGTGTAGTGGTTGGGTAAATACAAATATGCAGTAGTGTTTACGTCCTTTCTGTAGATACTTCTTATCAAATGCTAAATTCTATGCCAGTTGGTATGACAAACCTTACGTTACACACTAATCAACACAATAAACGATACAGAAAGGTTTAACGTATTACTAATATTCCTGTTTTAAACATAACTATTTATGTTTACTCCGTGGTAGATAGTGGAACGTGATATCCCTCACTATTCTCGGCATTCTGGATAGTGGATGTATCAAACATTTGCGGAGGTCTTAACTGCTGAAGTCTGGAAAAAACCAAAATTGGGTTAGCGTTCGTTTATTGGCTATAAGTAGTCACATGGATTTTGAGAGGTGCGAATTCAAGGCAGCTGACAACGGGCTTTCCAAGAGCAGAGTAATGTAGTTTGGGACTTAAGTGACCCCCCACAACGCCATTGAAACTTATAAATGAAGTAAAGAGCTTTTACCTTTTCTCTTGAAAGAAACGCTTTATGGCTTCTCTGTTGCATATCTGAATTTCAGTTATTAGGACATTTATTATGCAAAACCTATAAAATGTTCATTTTTAGGGTTAACCGTGTATGACATATTAAACGGCAATATGGAGAATGAACCTGAGAAAATGGTTTTATTTCCAGTCAACTCACAAAAGATTGGTATTAAGTACCAAATCAATAAAGATTACTCAGCATTAAATCTAGAAAAATATTCCTTCCTTGAAGGAAACAAATAAGAAGCCCTAAACGAGTTAAGTTTTTTTTTAATAGTAATTAGACGATTCAGTTTATCCAGAATGCATCATCGATGGCTATTTATTTCAGACAGGAAATTGTTTAAGGCTTATACCAAGAAAGTAATCCAACAGATCGTGGGTAACTGAAATTACTGAAATGTTATATTATAATATATCATAAAGAATAATAGAAAAAAATATCATGATATGATATTTTTAAATTTTTGATTATTACCTTTTTGAAAAAAAAAACTGGTGGTCCAGCTTAAACCCCTGGTAAGGGTAACCCAAAACCAGACTTTTTAGATTCTACTTTTAGATGCAGAAATCACTTGAGAACAAAAAAGTTTTGGTAAACGGAGCGGCTTTACCTTGTTCACCAAAACTTTCTCGTTCTCCAATGGTATCTGCTTTTGAAAAATAAGGTCTAAAATATTTTGACTTTGCGTTAACCATACCGCGCTTTTAACCTGAACTGATGTGTTTCTATATAAAATTTCATGAAATATGATTGACAAAACTTCAGAGAAGATTTAATAAATTAAAAGAAAAAAAAATTACTTATTTTGATTTATTCTAATGTAATTTAATTTTTTCATACGAACTGCGTGTTTATTATTTCCAAGTGCCAGTCAAACAACTTCTGATGAAGAAAAAACACACACACAGATATATATATATAGATTACATATTTTTTTTTACTTTAGTGTGAAACGCTTTATCCCCACTCCTCCAGCAATTGGTTGAATAGCACTACTACTGTTCTTCTTCAAGGATGACTTGAGCATTAAATAACCCTCGAAAGTTGATATACCATTAAAAAAAGAAACCAGTTAACCAAGATAGATAGATAGATATCGACAGGTTAAGATAAATAGATAAGCAGAAAGTAAGGGATTGACAGATAAGTACAAAATTACATATTTGCATATATTATTGACTTCACGCACACACACAAACATTTTTATATATATTTATATATATGTGTATGCATTAGGCTATATATATATATATATATATATATATATTGATTTTTCTCGTAGTTGTGTTGCTTGAATATTCTTAGTAACGTTGGGGTTAATATAAACAAAGCTAAAGAAAGTCTCGACAAGTTTGTTTTTACATTTGTAGACTTTAAAAACAGTCATATACATATCAAGAAAGAAAATTCTCGTCATAGTCAACACCTGGAGATAATATTCATTGCGTCATAGTAATTTCCTGTCTCCTGTCTATTTAAGTTCAAAGATTGCTTTCTTAATATTTAGTCGCTCAGGAGTCACAAGAGTCGTTTCTCTTTTCGTTAACAACTCAACAAAATATAAAAAAACATCATCAATTTTAATGGTTTTAATGACAGACGTTTAGATATGCCAAAGGTTGACTGATTGATTTTAACAGCGTGTCAACTAGTCTAGGGTTATTTTATCCTGAGAGGTTAGGGAATCACGTTCATAATACATTCATATGTACATTTTTGTGTAGTTGTTTCTTAAGAGGTTTTGCACACAGTTATATATCAAGTATTCTTATCTAATACAAATAATTTGCGCACAGTTGAATGGTTTCAAGTATTCCTATGTAATGCTAATAATTGAATAGCTTCAAATAATTATTTCTATGTAACAGTAGTCATTTGTTTACACACAGTTATATTGATTGCAAGTACTAGTAATAATTCTTAGTAAAGAATTATAGCTTTAAGTAACTAATCTTTATACAAATAATTTACAGTTTTATATAAAGTATTCCTATCCAATACAAATAATTTGCAAACAGTTATATGGTTTCAAGTATTCCTATGTAATACAAATAATTAGTGCACAGTTAAATGGTTTCATGTTTTTATCCAATGCTAATTGATTTACAAAGAAGAATATTTTACTCTTAGATGGGACGTAGATAATAGAGTCTTTAATCAGAGTTCAAATCCGAGATGAATCATTTCATGTTTTCTTTCACGCTAATGCCCTTGGAGAAAAGCATGAATACACCCTTTATACCCCTTCCACTTGCTATGAGTAAATAGTTAAACAGAGTGTAGTTTTGTTGTTGCATATTGACCTTTGACAGCTAGTTATTATCGATTCCATAAACAGGATGTTCCTGCTGTGTAAACAAGAGAACAGCTGAAGTAGATCACGTGGGTTGAGAGCACTAAGTACAAGTACTGCCACTCCGGATCAGAGTGGACCTGGAAGTAATGGCAATGAAGGGATACTCCACTCTTCTTAAAGCTCCAGAACTGGTTCTGGAGCTTTAGGAAGTGTGGAGTATCTGATAGCTCCACTATCAGATGCAGTTTAGTGTCATACCTTGGACACTCCTTTTTTAGTGGGTGGTGGCGTCTTACTTCTCTGCAGGAGATGCAGTCAGCATATTTTAAGTCCCACCGATAGAGCAGTGGAATGATGGGATAGCTTTAGGCAAAGATGTCAGTGCTCTCGATCGAAGTTTGAATGTGTTTTGTATCGGATGTTTTTTGTGTATTTTCTGAGCTAAGATAAGAGTATCTGAAGGCCAGAGGTTAATTATTGATACACTCTTGTCAGTAATATCCTAACAACAACAACAACCCCCCCCCCAAAAAAACGGTTTAATAACCCAGAGTCTTTATGAAAACACCGAAAAAAATTAAACATTTTATTCCTGTTGAAATCTTAGAATCAAATACTTACAAGAGTGGTTCAAAAAGTCTCTCAGATTTTAGATTTGTTGCATGCCTCTAGTTTGTATAAGCCTCACCTGCTCAGAAATTAAGACAGAAATCTCAATTAGTTTGTCTAATTTTATAAGAAGTGGTAGTATTTTGTCTTTAAAAATGTTCAGCTCTAGCTCTTCTCTCTTAGAGGAGCTGAGAACTTTTCGAACGACCCTCACAGACACACACACAGACACACACAGACATATATATATATATATATATATATATATATATATATATATATATATATATGTAGTCACGTAAATTAATTATAAAATGACGATATGTGTATATCTTCCTTATTAGGAATAAGTAAAGATGAAGATAGACGATTAACGTATGTATGTATATATACTAAATAGGTCCTCACCTCTGTAAGTTTGCAGTTTCTTTTTCTTTCTTTTTGTTCTCTTCTTTTGGGAGGGAGAGTTTTAAAAACACTGAAATGCAGAAGTCGTCTGCAGCCGTATCCTATTTCCACCTACGCAAGCCTCCATCCTGTGCTATTACTCTCTGTATTTTTACGGCAGGGTCGTAATGATTTGAATGGTACACGCCAATGCGGGAGCGGGACTATTTGAACGAGAATCTAACGGTTGAATGGAAAACGTGACCAAAATTGAAGATAGGCGCGAACGCTGAAATCCTAGTTGGTTGTGAAAATAAACTCCAGGTAGCAGGACCAGACAAAATCATCTTCCACCAGAAGATATTTTATCCCTCAGGTGATAAAAAAAAAAAGAAAAGGATTTATCATGGCACATATTCCCACTCTGAAATCGTTACATAAAACGAAAGTGTCGTCTGGATAATAACCTTTATGAAAGAATATTGACGAGGATGGAAACTGTGATTTATCAGAATCAAAGAAAAGATGAATATTCATATTTCTAATGCTAATAATGTCAGGAATTTATTCCTCGAAGGATACCGAACGATGGCGGACTAGGGGGTGGGGGCTCTGGGTCCCGAGCAGCACTTTATGGGAGCGGCCTTTTGCGGATGAAAAAAAGAAATTGAAGACGTGATCATTCATTCTAATGTTATGATGTTTCAAAAGAGAGATCTAATATTTTGTTTATTCAATTCAATTTTTTTTTCATATTCGCTCCTTTTTGTTTGGAAGATCAGAAACACATGACATACCACCCTGTCGGCAACCTTAGCTTTTAATAAGCTCGGGCGACAGTCCGAGATATCGGTACTTCGATCTGGCTCTGCTGTGAGCGACCTCTGGCTGAGACTACAAGACCACACCGGCACATTCCAAGGGACACTATATTGTATATTTTATACAACTAATATTTATACCACCCTCATGTTTTTGGATTGTGATAATCGACCTAAATAATTTTTGGCTTGTTTTTAAATAATAAAAATAAAATGTCTGAAGATGTTTTTTTTTAATGATTTCAAAATCAATTGTGAACATGTTGAAATTTTAATTAAATTTTTGGTATTTTATTCATTAATAGATTAATTTTATAATGAATAGCTTCTTTGATATAAAAGAAAATATCTTTATCACTTAACAGGAGGGTTTCAACGTTTGGTCATTTAAATAAAAAGAAATTCCAATCGCTAATTTTTACAGCTCCAGAAAGATCAAAAAGAGAAGACCACGCACAAAAAAAAAAAAAAAAAATTAAATTTAGGATGTGTACACCCTGAAAATTTTTTTTGAAAATTTAAATTTAGTTTTTAAAAACCTTTAAAAAGAATTTTTATACCGCATTTTTTTTTTCTCGTGGAATTTTAAAAACAATGTTTTTTCTTTGGGTTGATTCTAAAACAAATTTCCTCTAATGCAATTTACCAACATTTTATTCCCTTAAAAATTCTACAGTTAATTTTGAAAGCCTTCGAACCCTTTTGCCTAGGATGACATATTTGTAATTAAACAAATATTTATTTAATCTATTTAAAAAAATGTATAATTAAAACTTCGCAATGTAGGATAGCATATTTTCCGAGATTTTAATATATTTAAAAGAATTAACGAATGATTTTTTATAAAAAATTATTTCTAATAAGGAAACAAATCGACCACGTGCAGCACTTAATTTGGCCAGAGAAGAAAAGAAAAGACAGAAGTAATCCCAGATAATACTGTGACGGCAAATTGACTAAAATCCCAAAACGGGACTTTTATTTTCGCACGTGTGAAGACGGGGCAGGTTGGCACTTGATCACCTACATAATAAGTCCTCGTTCAGAGTTTTTCTCTCAGGCATATGAGAACTGGCATATCATGTGAGGGACTAATTTAGGGCCAGACTGACCGCCGCTGGCAAGGGGTTCCAAATTTCACACTATCCACACACCCACCAGGCCGCTTTCACTTCCTTCCCCAAGATAATGGAAGAATATGGACCTATAGGTTTTAGTCGTAATAATATTATATTGTAGTAGTCGGCAACTCCAGTTTCCCGTGTGATATTGTTAAGGAATTAAGAGGACAATTCTAAGCAAGATAACATAAGGCGAATAGAAGCTGAAAAGGAAATGTGACTCAACAAATTCGTAGAAGACACGGTAAAGAACAACTTAGACCACGTGGTAACATAAAAATACATGAATTCCTTTACTTTCAAAGTGTCAAAACATATAATAATTGGACAGTCTACGAATATAAATGTCTTTTCTTGACTTTTGTTTTTCTTCAAATTGAGAGAGAGAGAGAGAGAGAGAGTGGTATACAAAATTTGGGTATAAGGGAGAAACGGCCCCAAAGTTACTTATCTTATTTTTCGATGGTGTTCCACTGGAGAATCTTTCCTCTTTCACGGGCTAATAGACTTTGTTCTATTTTTTTACACTGGCTTGAAGAACCTGGGGTCCCTCTTGTCTCAGTTATTCTTTTGTCTTCAACCCGGAGTAAAATGGCTATGGTTCGTCTGCCCGCTACGGACCCTGCTAAAAAACTGGCTTTCTTATTATTTACTTTCGCTGAGGGGAAGGGGTCCCCACTTCCGTTTTGAGGTCCCAGCCGATCATTTGGCTTCTTTCTTCTCCCCCTTGGTGTCCGGCAACCTGAGGTTACTAAGTACCAACACCTGTTGATACCCCTCTGTGACCTACATTCTTCCTTAACGGTCACTTTTTTTGACGGCTAGATACTGTTAATTCAACGGGAGGATAGTATTAATCTTACCTCTATCGTCTCGGTGGGCTATCACGTGACAATACGGTACCAAAAAGCTACCTTCCGCTATTTGTTGACAACTGTTACTAAATCTTCAGTACGAACACGGAAGCCGGACTGTTAATGCAGCAGAAAGGTTTCTTCACTCGGATCTTGAATAGCTGATTAACATTCAAATAGGCAAAAAGCTTCCCAAGAAATTCTACGAAAGTCGACTCTACCTGAGTAAACAAGAAGAAAATTCAACCTGAGAATTCTGCTGAAGATTTTTAAGATTATATTATAGAGAAAAGAATTGTTTTTTTTTTTTTAAGTTGCGGTCCTTTGTGCGAAAAATTAAAATCAAAAATCAAATAACATATCGCATTTTTTCAAATTTTTGTTAGATTATAATTTATATTTTTGTCTTATTGTTCATGAAATTTGAAAATATTTGCATTATTATTTATATGTTTAATTGATAATTTGATTAATTGAAATTTCTGATTTTTTTTACATATCACGGGATACTGATTAAATTTAAGAGCAAAATCATTAAATCAAAATAAGGATTATAGTCGATTTTGTTAGCAAATGATAACGCACATAGGAAACCTCGTAAAGGAAAATATATTGGATCGAATTCGAAAAGCCAGTTATTTTGCGATCATATTAGACAGCACGTCGGACATTTTTCATACTGATCAGATGAGTTTTATTTGACGATATGTCGTTGTTGAAGATAAAGAAGTGAAGATGCAGGAATCATTTTTTGGTTTTATCACTGAGCATGAGAAGAGAACTTTTGATATCAAGAAGATGATTTTGGATTGACTGAACAAAGAGAAACTTGATTTCAAAAAATTCAGAAGGATAGAATTTGACAATGCGGCTAGTATGGCTAGAGTTCATAGTGATGTTCAACGTCTTCGACAAAACGTAAATGAGAAAGCTAAATTTGTGCCATGTTTTAATCATAGTCTTAATTCATGCGGTGTTCATGCCTCAGTTGTGAATGCAAGTGCCATTACATTTTTCCGAGGGAGTGAACGACTCTACACATTTCTCCACCCTTCCAATCACCGGTGAGAAGTTTTATCTTCGCATGTGAAGGTCATGATGAAGCGTTTGGTAACCACCTGTTGGAGTGCACGTCATGAAGCTATTCGTGTTGTGAAAATCGGATTTTAAGGAGTGATTCTAGCACTCAATTCATTAACTTCAGCTTTAGAAAATTTTCAAATGAGAGGGGATGCACAAATCATTTTGCTTTCAATTGAAAACTTCTCCTTCATGTCACATTTGTTTTAATGGGAAGAAATTCTGGGACAAATAAATCTTATCCAAAAGAAACTTCAAGAACCTGAATATGTTTGAATATGTGTGTAATCCACTTGGATGAGACTAAAATTTTCTTTAACTGAAACAGGGACAGAGTAGTATCTGAATAGGTTAATCAAAGTAAAACAAAGTACGAGGAAAGGGAAATACCAGTTGAAAAGAGAAAGCTACCTGAGGAAAATGAAGATGAAGTATGTCAAACACTTGTGCAGGAAGTAAAGAGAAATCTTTACGAATGTCACAATCGACTTGTAAATGAACTGGAAGCACGATTTGACTCCATGTCTCATATGCAAACTGCCTTCGCTGGATTATCATCACAAGCAATTTTGGAAGATACAGAAGGCGAGTTGGAGCAAAAATTTAAAGTTATCGGTAGCGAATACGGTGCTGACTTAGACGTATCTAGGTTGCTTTTGGAAGTTCTCCGACTTTGGGATTTTTTAGCAGCAGCTTCTAAGGAGGAATGTGACATGATCATAATGACCAAATCATTGGCTATCGAATGGCTGAGATGGATTTATCGATGGCAAGTTCAAGAAACATTGCCAAATATTGTGATTGCTCTTCGGCTGTTTTTGACGCTCACTGTTTCTGTTGCTACTGCAGAGAGAAGCTTTTCAAAACTGAAGCTCATTAAAAGTTACTTGAGATCGAGTATGTTGCAAGATCGTTTATTCAATTTGTCCCTCATTTCAATTGAACATGAAACTGTGGAGAAGATAGACTTTGACTAAGTTATAAGCAACTTTGCTTCTGTAAAAGCTTGAAAGGTTAAAATATGATAACGTTCATTCAGCTAAATTTTGTATTTATCAATGCTATTTTAATTTGTTGTTTTTCAAGTACTAATCAACGCTATTAAATGTATTTCATTTATATTTTTCTTCCAAAAAAGAAGACACCATTATGAATACGGGCCCCAGGCTGCACTTTGCTTCGGTACGTCCCCGATATCGGATCAACACATCCGAAGAACTGCTGGAAATCATGGAAATGAAGGGGGAATTTCAAACCCTGAAATCTATCAGACCGAGATGTATCTGAAGAAATCTCATATTCAAATATCTGATCCTTGCAGCAGTCTGCGAAAGAACGTCGTAACAGAAATATCACCCTAGGCATGGCGGAACCCCGAGCGGGAAACTAAGCACGTGGTAGGTAAAATAATGGACCGTATGCAAAAAAAAAAAAAAAAAAAAAAAAAAAGGATTAATACTAAACAGAATTATTCGTGTTAGATAGCAATGCTCGAAACCATTTAACTCTGTGCTAACGAATCAGCTCTGGCTTGTTTAAAATGTTACCTACAAACTATTAGTTTACAAGTTATATATTCAATAAATACGTATAAAAAGAATTTGGCATTAAATAACCTATAAGGGTTAAAAGCCAATAAAAAAAAACGTTATAAAACCCAACAAACCAATCGGAAAAACGATAATTAAACTTTGTCATTGATAGATAGATAGATAGATAGATAAGGCCCGAGTAGTTTATAATGGAGAGGAGTCAAACTCCTTGTAGCACTCGGGAAGATTTTTCACGTATAGTCCCGATCGTCATTTTCTATACGTGAAAATCTAACACGAATAATTCCGTTTCGTATTTATCCTTTATTTGCACACAGTTAAATGATTTCAAGTATGCTATCTAATGTTAATAATTTTATTTTCTTATAGTTAAATGGTTTCAAGTATTGCTATGTAACACTAACCATTCAATTTAACAACAATCATTTGCTTGCTCATAGAGGGTTAAACAGTTTTATTTGACTCATAGATGAGACCCTAAAAACTACTACTACTACTACTGGTCAGAGTGAACCTGGAAGCCCTCTGCAGAGGTTGTTGCCTTTTAGAATCCTAATGCATAGAGAAACACACACGCGTTCGCGCGCGCGCACACACACACACACACACAAACACACGTGCGTTTCCTTTGTTTTGTATGTGTCTGAACTGATCAATCTTGATAAAAGAGAAAAAGAAGGGAGAAAAAAGGGAGATAAAGAAAGAGGAAGAGAAAGCATAAAAATGTGAGAAAGGATCAGGTAGAGAGCGAAAAGAAAGAAAAGAAAAACAAAGAGAAGAGAAAAATAAAGATATAAATAGAAAAAAGACAAAGAAAAAATGTGGGAGATAGATAGATAGATTCGGGGGGCATTATTGTGAAAATGAAATTTGAACTGCTTCGTTCAGGATTTGAACGTAATTCGTCTGGTCCATTTCCTAAGACAATAACCGTGTCTTCATGCACTCCGACATCAACCGTACAACAGTTTTCAGAACTGGAGCCTCACCATCAGATGCAGTTTAATGTAATACTCAGGACACATCTTTTTTGGGTCAACTTATCTTAGGCCCCACCGACAGGGTTGAAAACTGCCGAAAGAATTAAGCATTAATATAGTGTGTTAGTATGTACCCATATAGTATCACGTGATGCGAAAAGCATTGCACAGTATGGTAGGATGTGGGTTGGTTGTTTGGGTTTTATGGCATATCAACCTTTGTAGGTTATTCAATCTCAAATCTATTTTTATACAAATAATAAGTTCTATTTAAAAATTTCAGTTTAGCATGAGTACACAGTTTAATCGTCAAAAACATTTCTATTTCAAGCTATTCAGCTTAGTCAAACTGTTCTGATTCAAACAAATCAGTTAAGTACAAGTATAGTTTTTGTCTACACACCGTTAAATGTTAAAACAGTTCTATTTCAAGCAATTCTGTTTAGCATAAGTACGCAGTTTTAATATCACAACAGTTCTATTTCAAGTAATTCAGTTTAGCATAAGGACGCAGTTTAGTTCTATTTGACCCATAGATAGGGCCCTATCAGGTGCTACCACCCCGGGGCAGAGTGGACCTGAGAGTGATGGCAATTAAGGGGTGCTCCACATTCCCAAAAGCTCCAGCATTACTGAAACCTCACGACCTGATTGTTTAATGTCATATCTAGGACACTCGTTGGGGGGCGGTCTTACTTCTCTGCAAAGGTAGAGTTTGTGTATTCTACAGCCCCAGCAGTAGGATGTGGGGTCATAGGGGACACAAATACCTCGTGGTGGAAAGGAATAGAAGCCGAACCTTCTAAATAATTGTATATGATTTTTGTTATTACTTTTAGACGTTTGTCTCGTGTTTACAAGCCAATTGTTTAAAAAGAGGAAAATCATTTTAACTCGAATAGCACTACACTGAGTAGAATTCGTATACCGAAGTTTTCGAGTTTGCCCCACCCCCCTGAGCGACACCAAGTTTCAATTGTCTGTGTCAAAGCTGTCTCTTAGTTTCTGTGTCTTCTTTCTTGCCCTTATCATGGTATTTAACTGACATCCCACCAAGTCAGGATTTGACACAAGGTCATTTCATAGTAGGAAGCCACGCCCGAACCGAGAACCACGCTTGTAAAAGTAAAGTTGTCGACCATAGTCGAGGGTGATCCAAAGGCTCACTTTTCAGTAGCTACTACACTGAGGTGTAGAGAAGGGCTCTACTATTTTCCCTGGATTGCTCCACTTTACCCTTGATCCATACCTTATAATGCTGAGTGTTTGGCAAGGAGGCTTCAAGTAACATTTTTTGAGTCTTTAGTATGACTCGACCTGGAATTGAGCCCATGTCTCATTGGTGAACACTCTAATCGCCTGGCCAATGCACTGGTCTTGACTATAACAAAAACTGCTTAATTCCATTAGCATTCCCTTTTTGGGGATGTCAAGCGAAGAATTTAGCCCTGGTAAGCAGATATTGCCGGGAGGAAGGCCTCTTGGAACTGGGTGATCAGTGCAATATCACTCACCAGGCGCGAACTCCAGGAGGCCCCCAGAAAGCCAAGAGGAGATCAAGCCCTTATCATGTGATAATTCATTTATAAACGCTCTGCTTCTAGGTTTGGTTTGGTTTCTTTGTTTTAATGGCACATAAAGCTCCATGAGTTGCCAAAGACATCCTTGTAGAAGAACAGTAATGATACTATTTAACCCATAGCTGGAGGATTAAGAGGATTCATACTTTTCCCATGGGTATTAGTCTGGATTTCGATTTCTCTATTTAGCACGTTAACCACTAGGCCACGGAGACTCCTTTACATTTTTATGTGTATGACATTCGTTTACAAAATTTTCACGAAGAACACGGACTTATCTTATTCTGCACTGGACAACAGACGATATAAAGGATGGACCGAGGACCAGAAGATTAAGAAAAACTGATGTTCAATGTTGCTTGTTAGACTTGATTGAATAGAATCCGGTTAGAAGAAAGCTAAAAGTTGGTGGTATTGTTTCTCATCGTCTTATTCGACGACTCCCATCACTCCAAGACATATGCAGACAATTTTATAATTGTGAAATGATAGAATTGGTCAGAACACTTGCCTTTGGAAGAAGGTGCATTGATCCGACGAGCTTGAAATTCTACAGAATGTAATTGACAATAGAGCATAGCCTCGTCTCAATATCTCAGAATTTTAATTTGTTGGAGGCTTAGTTATGATCTGAGGTAGCTGTTCGTACCAGGGTCTTTTGGTATTCAAAGACAAACTCAAAGATACCAGGATCTTTTGATATTGTAAAAGATAACAGGAGCAAGTACTTAAAAGAGTCTTTGTACGCTGTTTTGATATTAACTCGCGTGATCATGTCCCATTCTCATGGAGGAAAATACCCAACCACATTGAGTACGTATATTGAGGGGATATCTTCAGTATATAATATGGCGCTCTTCCGGGCTCACCCTGACGGGGGAAATTAGTATACGCTGACTGAATCCTCTGCAGAGCGGATTAGTCCTCCAGAAAATGGGGTGTCCTGTGTATGGCACTAAACTGCATATGATTGTGAAGCTCCAATTCCGGAGTTGTATGGGGTGTGGAGTACTCCTTAGTTGTCATTACTCTCAGGTTCACTTTGAATCGAAGTGTTAGTACCGGTTAATGTTCCATCGATGGGTCAAATAGATCTTTATGCAAATTATTGATATTGGATAAGAATACGTGAAACCATATAACAGCGTAAAGAAATGATAATTATCAAATAGGAATAATTCTTTGAAGCTATAAAATTATTGAGGAAATAATTGATATCATATGTGCCAAAACTCGTAAGAAATGACAACACAAAAAATGTAAATATAAATGGATAAGGAAATTGATTTCCTTATCTCTAGCCATAAAATAACCCTAGATAGGTTGACATACCATTAAAATCAATCAATCGACCGGCATATAACTTCTTTTCTCTCTCTGATTACTTTTATCTATCTATCTGTCTATCTATCTCAGTTGCAAAGGCGTATCAAAACGAGCCGCCATCTGTGCGATCTTTCAAAGGTTAAATGTTCCATTTTCATTCTATTTGTTTCAAGAAGACGAGGAATGTTTCCATTATCTATAAATCTCTGTTCCGTATTTGTATCAAAGCTTAATAATTTCACCTTCTGTCTTATTTGCAAATACAGTTATACGCACCTAAAAATCTATGCATAAAAGCTCAGAGCCATCACTCTGACCTATAAGCATATCTTCTTGTCTTCACCTGAAAAAAATAATTTTATCATTTTTCTATTTCTATATGAAAAGTCCAAAGATCTCTGATACGTGACAGGTGCCAACTAATACTTGATGCCCTAGGTTTCTACTTCTCAGTATCTATCTATCAATCTATTTGCAAGGATCGTCCAAAAAGTTCTAAGCTTACTTCAAAAAGAAGAATATTACTGAACATTTTTGTTGTGGCAACACACTATTACTTATAAAACTAGAAAAATCTTAATTATTTTTTCTAGTTTTATAAGAAGTGGTAGTGCGTTGTCACAACAAAATGTTCAGCTATGTTCTTCTTTCTGGGTAAGGCTTAGAACTTTTAAAATGACTCATATCTACCTAGTTCAGCCAGTTCCTCTTCTTCCTCCTTCTCCCCCTCTTTCTTTCTCTCCCTCTCGATATTATATATATTGACTTTTTATTATATATCTTGACTTCTTGTCTATCTATCTATCTATCTTTTTCTACATAACAATAGCTGTTACTTCCGACCAGCCCTCACAAATGCGAACAAGTATTCGATAAAAATGCGCACGTTTCGGCATGTTTGATACACTTATCTTTTATAGTATTAAATCTCTGCGTTTGATTTTACACTCACTACCACAATTATTTTCTTTGTATGTCACCCTTTCGCAATCAAATCATGACCAAAACAAGTAAATAGGACATTAATGTTTAATTGCCAAAAGAATAACAAATGATGTTCTCTTATATTTATGTTTATAAATAAATATTTACCCTTAGAATCTTGAGACTCCCACAACCATAGGCTCCTCTCCCTTGGGCTCCTGGCTTGAAAAATAGCTGAAAATATAAAATGTTATTTGTCTAAATTTCTGAGATGAAGCTTGATAATTTTTATCATTTTAGTGTATTCAAACTATTATCTTTATCTTTATTATCTTAATCACAATATAACAATAAAAATGAAGACAATATGCTAAGAATTGATTTAAAAAAAAATCATTTATTGCGGACTTTTTTGTCCTCATCTTGGTAGTTTTTGTGTTGTTTCTTCTTTCACTACGTTTCGGCCAAATTTCACCCCTGGCCTTCAGGTGATTTACTGCGACCTCGGATAGGAATGCTGAGTCCTGTAACCGTATCCCCAGTAACTACTGCCTTCCATAGTTGTTGTCTATCACACCGCGTTTTTGACCTAGTAAACCTCTGGTCGGCTTGGGTAGGATTTGAAACCGCTATCTTCTGACAATGCTCACCTGGAACCGTAGAGACTCAACGCCTCTATCCGCTGCGCCACAGGCGATAGACAACAACTATGGAAGGCAGTAGTTACTGGGGATACGGCTACAAGACTCAGCATTCCTATCCGAGGTCGCGGTAAATCACCTGAAGAAGGCCAGAGGTGAAATTTGGCCGAAACGTAGTGAAAGAAGAAACAACACAAAAACTACCAAGATGAGGACAAAAAAGTCCGCAATGAATAAAAAAAAATTAATTCTCAGATTAAGAAGCCTCATCTAAAAAATGATTCCAATTAAAGACGACAATACGCTAGTCCGAATACACTTGAGGATAACATATAAAATGTCGTAATTTGTTATTTAACGGTTGAACAGGCTGTGAAATACCATAAATACAACATTCTATAGACAACTTAAAATATACTAAAAAATAATCAGATTAGATATAAAGCAAAGTTGTAAAATTTTATTGGCAACAGAGATGTAGAAATGAGGAATCCATAGCCGAAATTCCGATCGTCCGATTTTATGTACATCTTAGCGGCATAAATGTAACAAAATCAGTAAATAACTACTGGGGCCTGAGTTGACGGAGTTCAGCTTCGCTTTCAATGGACTGGCGGTATCATGATATGTTTGATGCTGCCCGCCGTAACCGGTCTTGCAGAACTTTTGACTTAAAAGTATCACCCACTCGAGGTGGTTGTGAACTCCAGTACATATATATATATATATATATATATATATATATATATATATTACGGATTTCGGGATTCAGCCCCCGATTTCTCTTTTGGTGGTTGGAGCTGTGAACGTAGAACGAAGAGCAAAAGAACCGAGAAGTAATTGTTCCGCAAAGAATGTTTAGCGTGGAAGTTTATTCGTTACGTTAGTTCCTCGCTATATTTGAAGGTAAATAAAGGGAGAGAAGAACGAAGATGCCATAAGGTTTTCAAGAGGGTTTAATGGCAGCCAGAATAAAGGGTACCTTTATGCTGCAAGTCTCGTAGGAAGGAAGGAAATAGTTATGGAGTTGAGAAGGAATTATAGCAGTTAAATGCCTGAGCGGAATGTGCGTCGCTATTGTCAAGGCAATGTTAAATGTCTGAGCGAAATATGCATCGCTGTAGATGTAGCAAAAGTCGTGTTTGCTGTTTAAGGACAGGAATGATGTAGTCAGCCATAAATGTGTGGTCATTGTTGCTGTAGGAGAGAGACATGAAAGTCTCCAGATAATGTTGCCCAGGAAGGAGGTAGCTGGACGTCTGAGCGAATTTGCATGTCGCTGTAGACATAGCAAAAGTTAGAGGTGACATGAAGGTGTTCCTGTGTGTGGCGGATTACATGCATCTAATTCATGTTCAACTGGGAACTCTTGGTCTAAGAAGGTAGACTCAAAAGTTCCATAAATTAGACGGCTTTCCTCATGGTGTTGTGATTCTGCTGCTATGAAGGAAGGGGACAGAAAGTACGTCCGTCTTGCTCGAAAGGTTCTGGGGAAGAGATAGTTTGGCGGGCTTTCACCATGTTTATGTTGTCCAGGAAAATGGTCCGGGCTGAATAGGATAAGTCATCCTCATTGGGTGAAAATATGCGACGACCATAACGATCAAATTAATTTACGCGCCAAACAAAAATACGAAGTTCTTTCTGCTACAAATGAATAAACCAATCGGTGTCTATTGTTCATTGTCCATTTCTTCGCGCTTACAAGGCCACAAAGATTAAACGGAGTTAGAATAAAACTTCTAAAGTTCCTATTGCCCAGTCGGCTGGGGCTGTAGAATACACCGACTGAACCTCTGCAGAGGGGTAAGACCTCCCCAATGAGTGTCCTGGATATGACGCTAAATAATCTGATGGTCAGGTTCCAGCAGTGCTGGAGCTTTGGGGAATGCGGAGTATCCCTTCATTGCCATCGCTCCCAGGTCCACTCTGGCCCGGAGTGGTAGCACCTGATAGGGCCCTATGGGTTAAATAGAACTAACAGCATACTTCTGCTAAAACGAATTGAGTAAACTGAATTGCTTGAAATAAACGTTTTTGACAATTAAACCGTACTTACATTTAAACTGCGTGCTTATGCTTAACTGAATTATTTCAAATAGAACTGTTTTTCGACATTAAAAGTGTATTTACACTTAACTGAACTATTACATATAACTGCTTGAATAGTTTGAAATGGAAATATTTTGGACAATCAAACTGTGTACTTATGCTAAACTGAACTGTTTTCAATAGAACAGATTATTTACATAAAAATGGATTTGGCGTTAAATAACATACAAAGGTTGATATGCCATAAAACCAAACAAACCTAAACCATCGAAAGTTCCTAACACTAAAATTCGAGTTATGCTTTTGTGTTTTTCTCTCAGCAGCCATCACCGACATAGCAGTTGCTGCTGACCACGACGCAGACATTCATTCGGATAACGCCACAAACATTCAGAGTTGGGACCCGTGACAACACCGCAAACATTCACTTGGTTAGCAGTTCGTCGTTGTCTACATTTTACAAATAGCATGCGCTCGAGTTCATTAGGTTAATTTGCGAAGAATATAAAATAATGACGATTATTAATATTCCCTTTTTCATATTTCATTTTGTGTGTAAAAAAAAGAATGACGTGGAATTAGACAAAAGACAAGCAAAATTCTTAAATGTCTTCTAATTTATATTTACTTCATTTAGTAACGAGATGAAACTATTTTACTAAGATCTACTTCTAACCCCCCCCCAAAAAAAAAACCCCTATTAAGAACAACTAATAAACAAATGAATTAATTTATGAGAAATATATCATATAACACATCTATTAATTTATTGTTATACGTCATAGTATTTTCTACACCCGAGCCACACCGAGTAGCCCTTCTAGATTGTACAGTAAAAGGAAGTAATTTTTTCGCTCTTTTGAAATTGACAATTTTAATTCCTTGCTAAAAAAATATTTATTAGAACAAAGCATATAATAAACAAAGTGTGTTACAATTGTTTGAAATTCAATTTAATTATTCATAACAAAGCTAAAAATCTTATTTGATTTACTCTGCACTGAGTGAACCCGAGATAAAACGCACAACTTCTCTAGGCCGAAAAGTGTAGATGTACATTGTTTGCGTATTGAAGGAAGAGTCGTAATATAAGAAGAGTAACAATTACTATTGATTGATTTTAACGGCATGTCAACTCGTGTTGAGTTATTTTATGCTGAGAGGATAGGGAATCGCGTTCATTATAGGTTTATAGTAATATTTTTTGTATTGTTTCTTAAGAGTTTTTTGCATACAGTTTATATGATATTAAGTGTTCTTATTAATACAAAAAATTGCACACAGTTGTATGGTTCCAAGCATTCTTATCTAATACAAATAATTTGCACTCAGTTGTATGGTTTCAATGATTGACTGGTTTTAATGGCATATCAATTTATCTTGTGTCATTTTATGCCTAGAGATTAGAAAATCCCGTCCATTATATGTTGATATTTACATTCTTTGTAGATATTTCTTCAGAGTTTTTTTTGCACCAGGTCCGATAGAATACGAATAATTTTTAAACAGATCTATTTGAACCATAGATAGGACCCTTACAGATACTACAATTTCGAGTCAGAGTGGGCCAGGGAGTAATGGCAATGATAGGGTTCTCTACACTTCCCTCTGCTCTTAAACTGTAGCCTCACTATCAGATGCAGTTTAGTGTCATACCTTATATACCCTCTTTTTTTGGTTGGGAGGGAGTTCTTATCCTTCTGTTGCGGATAAAGTCAGCGTATTCTAAGCCCCGTTGACAGGGTAGGCTGTATGGTAAGTATTCTTATCTATACTCAATTATATGGCTTTAATTAATCATTTCTATTTTATGATAGTCATTTGTTTGCACATAGTTTTATAGTTATTCTTGGTTATGCCTAGTTTGTAAAGGGTTCCTCGCATGGTACAATGGTTAGCAAACCAGGCTAGCAGACCCTTGTCAGTTAGGTGCCTCTTACTTCTGGTCTGGTACCAGTCCAGTCTAAAGTCAGTAAATGACCGACGCCTTTCGCGGTATTTTGGTGAGCGAGATAGGCTACGTGACCTTGGTTTGTGAGTTCTGTTCTCACTAGGTGCCTCATACTTCTGGCTTTTGAGCTAAACTAAACAAAGTTTTTTAAATAACAACAGCAATTCCTGAAGATTACCCGATACGACGGTCAAAACTTGGTTTTGGTTGGTTGTTTGGATTTTATGGCATATCAACCTTTGTAGGTGATTTAACGCCAAATCCATTTTTATACAAATAGTCAGTTCAATTGCAAACAATTCAGTTTAGCCTGAGTACACAGTTTAATTGTCAAAAACTTTTCTATTACATGGTATTCAGCTTATTCAAACAATTCTAATTCAAACATTTCAGTTTAGTATGAGTATAGATTTTCTCCACACACAGTTAAATGTCAAAACAGTTCTCTCCCAGATGCATGAGACGCAATGTGTAGCCAAAGTCGTGATAGATTGACCGAGAAAAAGTTATTTTTTGTTAGTTTTTTTTATATATTGGTGTGTGTATATGTAGGGGGTATGTGTGATGATTTTTTTTTTTTTACTTAGGAACAAAATATCATCATTGCATTACGAAGAAAACAAAGTTTTGATTTTTTTGTTTTGCATGGTGTTTTGTGATGGGTGGGTGATGGTTGCTAGTTTTTCGTAGAGGCAAAGAAAGTATTTTTTTATGTCTTACTGTAGGCGGGTACTGGTTTTAGTATTTCCCAAGTGGTTGTGGGTGGGATGTTCATGTCTTTTTAGCGCCATATGTGTGGGGATAAAGAAGTGTTAGTTGAGTAATTTCTGTTGGTGAAGGAAAGTTTGTGGTTATATATTCTTTGTTTTATGGTACCCTCCGTCGCACCTATATATAGCTTGACTGAGCTGTTGGTTTTTACAACGGCTCTCTACACTACGTTTTTCTGTTGACAGTTTCCTAGTAGGGAGCATGTTTCTTTATCCCTACAATTGCATTGTTTGTTGGACAGTGTAGTGCTGTGGATGGAATCGATCTTTTTGTTGTGGCCTTTTATGATTTGAGATATGTTACTTGTACAACTGTAGCTGGCCTTTATATTGTTTCTGTTAAAGATTTTAGCAAAGGGGCTATGATTAGGAAAGTACTTGCTTATTAGATTTTGGAAGTCCCTACCGATGTTTGATGTTATACATTTGTTGTTATTATATAATAGCTCTATCACAGATATTGAGCACTCTCCAATTTATATCGCATTTGGTTTGCCACAAACCCACGAAGTAAGATAGTGAAAACCAACACTGTTAATATATATATATATATATATATATACATACCGGGATTCAGTATTTATCAATTCTTCGTTTATTTTACTAACATGCTGCATCTGACGATTGTATTTTTTCAATGCATGAAACTTTAAGAAATAAAGCCGGCATAAGGAAGTGAGATAATTTTTCTACTACTTCCGCAACAGAGTCCCAGCGTGTCCTGTTCGTCTTTCTTTGAAGGTTTACTAGTTAGTATTTGAGCACTTCCTTAATTTATGAAAAACGTTTTTAGAACGGTCTTTCATTCACATATTAGTCCAAGTATTGCTATCACTAATAGTTCTATTTGCATATAGTGAAATGGTTTCAAGTATTCCAAGCATGAATAGTTTTATTTGTTTCAAGTAGTGAAAGTCTAACACTAATAATTCAATTTATTATTAATCATTTGTTTGCACACATTTAAAGGGTTTCATGTAAAGTAAATAATTGAATATTTCTATTTGAACTATAGATGGGCCAAATGGATATCCCCGTGGTGTAATATTTAAAGCGCTGGACTGCGAAATCGTATTACGCGAGTTCAAATTCCAGTCGCGCTATTACGTTCACTATTGGGCAAATACTCTTGAGAAAGGTATGAGCACCCTTGTCCTCCCAAATAAATAAATAGTACCACTACTGTCCTTCTAAAAGGATGAATTTGGATTAAATAACCCGAGAAGGTTTATATGCCATTAAATAACAAACAAACATAAATGATACTCCCAATCTGGGCTTGAGTGTACCTAGAGTTAATGGCAACGAAGAGGTTCTCCATACTTCCCTGAGGTTCAGGACAGGAGCCTCACTATCAGATGCAGTTTACTGTCATACGCAGGACACTCGTGTGTGTGTGGGGGAGCTCTTACCCCTCTGCAAAGGCGACTGGGCGATTTGGGACTGTTCATATGATTATTTGTTATATAACAGGATGTTATTTTGATTACATTGGAGGATTCTGATTGGCTGTTAAAAGCAGAGATCACTGTGACGGTCCAGTGGCAGTTATAGGGTTAATATATAAAATGAAAATCAGTATACAAGGACCGGAAATGGTCTAGACGATTGGCGGGTTTTTGAGTCCTAGAAACAGCGCCGGATCAACTGAAAGGAGCAAAGGGAAACGACATGTGATTGGTCGACGCAGTTAGAACGTTTTTACCGCCAAAAAGATAAAAATCTAGAAGTCAGTTGCCAGATTCGCCGGCGAGATGAAAGGTAATTTTTTACGAAGTCCAGTGAAAATGAATTTCTGGTGATAGAATAACATTATGGAATTCGTTAACTCCGTTGAATAAGAAAGAAAAGTTTAACGTAAAAGAAAAAGTTGCGAGCTTCGACAGGGAGATGAAAGGTTATCTTTTTACGAAGTCCAGTAAAAATGAAATTCTGGTGATAGAATGACATTATGGAACTCGTCAACTCCGTTGAACAAGAAAGAAAGATTCAACGTAAAAGGAAAGAAGTTGCGAGTTTCGCCTGGGAGATGCAAGGTCATCTTTTTACGATGTCCAGTGAAAATGAAATTCTGGTGATAGAATAACATTATGGAATTCGTCGACTCCGCTGAACAAGAAAGAAAAGTTCAACGTAAAAGAAGAAATTGCGAGTTTTGCCAGAGAGGAGAAAAGTCATCCTATACACAATCTTTATACTTAACTAGTTATATGGGCTTTTATAGCTATCATTAAAATATAACTAGTTACGGAGAATTGATATAAAGATTTGGGTGGTACGTTACTATCGTCAGTAATTCTCCCTGACATCCTGGATAATGCAGCCTCGGAAAGAAAAATATAGTAAATCGTAACATCACCAATACATAGATATTTAAAATTCAGTGCCACAATGTTTAAATTTACACATATGCGCGATGTTAGGGGTAATGATAACAATCATAATAATTATTTCAACTGATAAACGTCCAAAATCTAAAAAGTAAATTTCAAGAAACAGAAAATGAGTTTAAATATTTTTTTTTTGCCTTTAGATTTTTTCGACTTTAGATTTTTTCGACTTCCTACCTTTTCTCACACTATTAACTGACTTTTGATATTTTCTTCGTTTGTATTTTTCTAGTGGCTCGATTGTTAACACGTGAGTCTCGTTGTATATATAAATTGAAATTATAATGTAATTGTAAAGGTGTTCATGCTTTCTCTCTTATAAGGATGGCTGCCCAGTGGTCTGGGCTTGTAGAATACACCAACTGCACTTTAGCAGAGGGATAAGACCCTACCCACTAACGAGTGTCCTAAGTATGATACTAAACTGCGTTTGATGGTGAAGCTCCAGGCATGGAACATTGGGGAATGTAGAGTATATCTTCATTGCTATTACTCCCGGGTCCACCCTGATCCAGAGTGGTAGTACCTAAAAGGGTTTCATCTATGAGTCAAATAGAACTGTTCAACCATTTACAAAGGATTATTATTATTATCAATGATTTGAACCTATTCAGCTGTGTGCAAATTATATCAGATAGGAATACCTAATAAATAGGATTACTAATGTTAAATAGTAATTCTTGAAACCATTGTACAAACAAATGATTAATATCAAATAGAACCATTAATGTTAGATTGAAATACTTGAAAGCATTAAACGCTGTGCAAACAAATAATTGATATCAAATAGAATCATAAGTGTTTGATAGGAATACTTAAAATTATCTAAATGCATGGAAACAAATGAGCTCTTGCAACTCGTTCAAAAATAAAATTACCTGCAAACTACGCTTACAAATCATATCTATCTATCAATCTATCCATCTATAGGGTTTAGCATTAAATAACCTATCAAGGGTTGATATGCCATAAAACAAAAATCAACCATCAATCATCTTATAAGGCTGGATTGGACTATGCCACCTCTTGTGCTCGGGCTGGCCTGATACTGAAAATCTTCCATTATGTCAAAAGCCAAGAACGTATCTTTCACGTATTTTTCCATCGGAGCTTTTTTCCTGTTAGAAAAAATCATTCCGTAGTCCGAGCTTTTTTTCAAATCTCATCGCCATTTTTCTGTGGTTCAGTGTTAGTATATCATGGATATACTAATGCTAATACTGGTCCTTGGTGAGAAGGGACTCAGCTAAATATATTTTCTAGCATTGAGCACTCTGCTTAAAAATTATTTGTTTTTTTCACTTTTTTTTATTTCTTTCTTTGAATGATAGGACATTCAAACCTTAAACATACTGGCATAAGCAGGTTGGAAAATGTCATGAAGAGAATTCAATAAGTGTACTTTGGGAGGTGTAATGGTTAGCAATTTAGGTTAACAAACTGTTGGCTATGAGTTCGATTCTCACTGGGAACATGTTCTATAATCTCAATAAATAACTACACTGCTCCACTGCATAATATCTACTTCTCTTTCTTCGGAACCATTGGTGCACATAAGTATCTTTGATGCTCAAATAGTTTCTTCCCAGAAAATGTTTAAACATACAAGTTCAACTATACTCACCCATGTTTTTAGTATTCAGCTTTGGTAGAGGTGGAAAACTGTTTATGTTATTTAATAACACCACCACCACCACCACCATCATCATCATCATCATCAAAGCGTGTCGACAACATGGATTCTCTTGACTCTCTATCGACATCGGTCCCAATTAGCTACTGCTCGTGGTTAATCCTCTAGATAGCACTTAGTGCCCGCACAAAGATGATGAGTGTAAGTTTTTGCTGGTTGACCATTACTCATGTGTCCATGTGTAGAAGTCCATTGGAGAACGTTGCTTATGAGTTCGTCCTTACTTCTCCAGTAGAGTCCAACATGTCTTGCTTGTCTTGGATTGTGTGATGGGAGGTAATTGACCACACAATTGCTGTTTTATAGTGTGCTGCTTCAAGAATTTGTTCAAAACGGCGCGTGGTATCCTTGCTTCATTCTCATTTAGCTTTTCCTCCAGGCGTTTAGAAAGAGTTCAAGTGGTTCAATTACGCAGCAACAATATCCACTGATATGTTTATTTCCACAGTATAGCAACCAATCATTTACTCAGAATGCAACGTCGATGGTTATTTATTTCAGAGAGGAAATCGTTTACGACCTATATCAAGACAATAATCTAACAGTTGTTTTCAACCTTTGGGCCTTCTTCAATTCTTTATAACTCATTTTTTATGTCATAAAACAATGCGATCTTTCTTTTGTGTTGTTTCTGTCCTCATTGTTTGCTCCACAATTGTTTTGTTTCATTAGGATCCGGCTGTTCAGTTTTCCCATACTTTCTTCAGAATATTTACTATTTGTGAGTTTTTCACACCAACATTAGCTGGTGAACTTTCCCTGGAGTTTGAGTGACAGCAAGTCCCCTCAGGTCTCCCGGACTCTTCTGAGTATTCTAGCTAATCTTAACAATGCTGTGTTCTGGATAGTTATTTTGATTCTTCCTCTGATTTCCAATTCCTCCAGTCCCTTTTCCAGGCCTTTAGAGACCGTTCTAAGCGAACCAACTACAATTGGTATCACTGTCACCCTAATGTCCAACAGATACTTTTAGTTCTCTGGCAAGGTCTAAGTATCTGCCTATTTTTTCGCTTTCTTTTATTTTCACTTTATAGTCCGTCGAAACGGCAAATTTAACCAGATGGCAAGTTTTTTTTGTGAATCAATTTTAGGTCTGGTCTCCTGGTCTGGATTGGGTAATTCGTTTGTATCTCAAAATACCAGAAAAAATACTTAATAATTTTTCAAGAATAAATTTTAGAATATGCTTCGTATTTTGAAATTTATATATTCAAGGTTTTATAAGATATAACAAGTACCTAAATATGTTCTTAAAAAGAATAAATATTTCTTTCTTGCACGGTTTCCAACGTGTGATCATTTATGTTTACCTCGGCCCATTGGCATAATGTTTAGAATGTCCGTCAATGGTCCGGGAGACCGCGTTTCAATCCCAGGTCATGTCATACCAAAGAGTCAGAAATGATACTTGATTCCTCCTTGCTTAACACTCAGGATTATAAGGTATGAATCAAGGGTAAGTGGAGTAAACCAAGGAAAGAAGTAGCGCTCCCTACACCTCAATGTAGTAGCTATTGAAAAAGGAGCTTTCGGGTGGCCTCCAACTACGGTCGGCCAACTTACGTACTTCGGCTATTCTTTTATCTTATAAAACTTTTATAAAAATTACGAAATCCAAATTGGATCAAAAACTGTTTACCTATTGTAGGTTAATGTATGTGATTAACATCATACACTTTTATGATTAATCGTAGATTACATTACTTGATCGCTCAGTCGATAAACTAAGTTGGGTTGACAAGTTTAAGTGATAATGAAGATTGTTAATAACATAATAGATAAGCATTCATTACTCTTTACCATGACGACAATATTTTAAGATTGTTCAAGTTTGTTGGGTCACAGTAATCTTATAGAGATAACTCATCAAAGATTTGCTCTTATCACATTTCTCCAAGCTTTCCGGGAATTCATATATTACTACCATAAATATCGTCCATCAATAATTATACGGTTTTTGAATTAAAGTTAATTCTCTTCTAAACCAAATATACTAGATCTTATTCATTTTTTGTGGAACAATACACAATCAAATCGGATATAATTATATAGGATTTATCACCAAACTTTGTAGCATTTAAACCCTATTGCTAAAAAAATTGCATAATACATACAAGAGGTGTATTTATTTTTGGAATGCTTGGAAATCACTTAGAGTTACGGTTATCGGCGACCCGAGTTCAAAACCTGTACGAGGCTATTTGCGTTTCGCTTTGAGCTAATACTATTGGGAAAGGCATGAATCCATCTGTTCTTCCCAGCTATGGGTAAATAGTAGAGCGGACTGGGTTCTTTATCCAGTCTAACATAAAAAAATAATCTGAACTCAAAATAGCTCCGTTTAAAAATTGACCTTATGTCACATCCTGCCCGAGACGTTGAGCAAATACATAATTATTCACACATTTGGTTACAGAATTTCAAGGATGCTGATTCCGGTAACCGATAAAACCTAATAATATTCATTTCGATGGTACAATGTTTCGCAATATATATATATATATATATATATATATATATATATATATATATATATATAATTTGAGAGAGAGTCATGGCATTTCCATCTCTAAAACCATCCAAATAAGACGAACAAGATGTGCGGGAGACAGCTGGAGAAGTGAGAGGAACTCGTAAGCAACGTTCTCCTATGGACCACTTCACACGGACATGCAAGTATTTGGCAACCAATAAGAACTTATCAATAACAGCTCTGTACGGACACAGGTTGTAGTCTTGAAGCCAGCTGGAATTGATGGAAGATAGGGAGGAATGGCGAGAGAGAGTCAGGGAAATCACTGCTAAGAGCGCGACATGATATATATATATATATATACATATATATATATATATATATGCAGGTTGTGACATTAGGTCAATTTTTAAGAAGAGTTTAATTTAAAATATATTCTTAAAAATTGACCTAGTGTCACATCCTGCACACACACACACACACACACACACACACACACACACACACACACACACACACACACACACACACATATATATATATGTGTGTGTGTGTGTGTGCAGGATGTGACACTTGGTCAATTTTTAAGAAGAGTTTAATATATATATATATATATGTATATATATATATATATATATAAGGTAGGATACTTAAGATAACTTAGTTACAGAGTCAACGGTGCTTGGTTTCTGTCAGTTTCTCGCCTATACGATCATCACATCAAGTTTTAAATGATTCTCCTTTGGCAGATATTTCCGATAGTTTTTTTTTTAAATTTTAACCTTCTCATGGTTTTATTTTGTGTAGCTATAAATTGAAATTCACTTTCTCTCTTACTCCCCCCCCCCAAATAAAAAACCAAGACGAAAATGACCCTGATTAATTTCAATTATAGACTTATTTCTATGCCAATTATTTACGGGTGTTAAAGAAAACCTGAGTGATGCTATATGAAAATAAATACCGTTACTTGGTATTTTTGTGTTGGTGTGAGTGTTTATGTTTTTGTTTTCATAGTCATCAGGATAGATTATTTGGTTTAATGCCATATCAATCCTTGATGGTTTTTAATGCCAAATCCTGTTTATATATATGATTTGTAAGCGAATAGTTTGTTAATGGGTATGGTATTTGAAAGTTTTTTGATAGATTAAAAAATTAACAGTCGATTTGAAGACACGAAGGGAAACTGCCAATATAAGGGAGTTTACGAATGAAAGAGTAACTCTTTCCTTCATCGTATAACACACACACACACACACACACACACACACACACACACACACACACACACACACACACACACACTACGTATTCCTTTTTGTGAGATGGGTTCATAGAAAAGTAACATCGAAATAAACGTGAGTGGATTTTTGTGAACTTGTTTCATGACAGGATTAAGTGACGACTTTACGGTTACCATTTTCTTCTTCTTTTTTTCTTTTAGAATTTCCTGATTTTGATTAATTGATTGATTTTAACAGCATGTCAACCCATCTGAGGATATTTTATGCTTAGAGGTTAAGTATTTGCGCATAGTGTACGTTTATATTTAGATTTTTTGTGTAGATTCTTAAAAGTTTTTTTGCACATGGTTATATATAGGGAGTCTCAGTATGCATAGGACTGCTAGTAACTCTACTAATGATAATGTTGAGTTCTTTTTTGTTTCAGATTTGAAAATAATATTCAATAACAACTATTAATTCTCGATCACAATGCCTTGGCCAAGAGAAGAAAAAATATTTTGTCACTACTTATTTGGAGACAAAATCAATCAAAACTTTCTGAAAATAAATGCAACCCATTAATATGATAATGATTTATTACTGAGACTAGAAACTCAAAAAGAAAAGATGACATGTCCTGGAAGCTGATATACTTACAATAAAAAAAAACTGATTTCATGTTTCTAGCTCAAAGGATGCATTTTTACAGTACGTGTTCCAAATGACCGCCATTGCGCTTGTCTGAGTAATAAATCATTATCATATCAATGGGTTGCATCTCTTTTGAGACACCCTGTAATATCAAGTATTCTCGGTACAAATGATTTGCAAACAGATCTATTTGACCAATAAATGGGACCCTAACTACCACTCTGGGTTAGAGTGAACGTAGGAGTAATAGCAATGAATGAGTACTACTCTGCACTCCTCAAATATACAGAACTTGAGCCTAACTACCAGATGCAGTTTAATCTCATACCCCAGACATTTTTTGTGGGGAGGCGAGCGTCTTGCTCCTTTGCAGGGGATACAATCAGCAATTACCGACAAGGCGTTTGTACTTTCAAGACCCTATTTTGTAACAGCTTAACATCTGGTAAATTAGCCTCATAGCCATTTAATGAAGGATTTATGAAAGTTCTTAAAATATATAGGGCGGGGGTGTTGTGGTGGTGTAATGGTTAAAACGATGGCCTGCGGAATTGTAGTAAGTGAGTTCGTACTCCAGTCGTGCTATTACGTTCTCTTTCGGACAAATACCTTTGGGAAAGGCATGAACCCCCTTATCCTCCCACCTATGGGTTAAATAGCATCAGTACTGTTCTTCTCGGAGAATGGCTTTGGCATTAAATAACCTACAAAGGTTGATATGCCATTAAACAAAGAAACCAAACCTTAAAATTTATGATTCTATAAACTGGTGTTAGATTTACTTTAACATGTTCTGCATAAAGAGATAATAGGTTGACTGACTTTTGCCATACTGAATGGGGCAAGTTTCAAACTTTTGGAATGAATTTAAGGAAACACGTGTGAACCATGAATGGGGGAGTGGTGCCGTAGCTAAAATGCTGGACCGCAATTTCATAGAAGACAACTTCAAACTCTAGCCACGCTATTACGTTCACTTTCGTGCTAATACCCTTGGGAAAGATGCAACCCTCTTTATCCCCACAGTTATGGGTTCAATAGTACCACAGCTGTTCTTCTATAAAGATTACTTTGACATTAATAAACCAACAGAGGTTGATATTCCATTGAAAATAAAGCAAAGAAATCAAAGAAACGTGAAGAGCACATGAACTATAAACAAAATTTGCACGTCAGAATAGATCGTCAAGTAACATCGCAAGAGAGATATTTAACTGAAATTGGTTAACTGTTGCAGAAGGTAATATTCCATGAGCACACAGTGGGGATCAAATTTACTACTTATTAAGCTTTGGTGAGTTTAGGACACTAATTCACATTGTTATTCATTAAGCTTAATTGAGTCTGGCAAACCGGCATCACGCTGTTATTTATTAAGCTTAATTGAGACTGGCATGCTGGCTTCACGTTGTTATTCATTAAGCTTAATTGAATCTGGCACACCGGCATCACAATGTTATCTATTAAACCTAATTGAGTTTGGCACGCTGGCTTTACGTTGTTATTCAATAAGCTTAATTGAGTCTAGCACACCGGCATGACGATTTTATTTATTAAGCTTAATAGAGTCTGGCACATTGGCTTCACGTTGATATTTTTTAAGCTTTGTTAAATCTGCCTCGCCGGCATCACGATGTTATTTATTTAGCTGAATTGATTCTGGCACACTGGTATCACGATGTTATTTATTAAGCTTAATTGAGTCTGACCCTCTGGCTTCACTGTTACTTTTTAAGCATATGGGGCATAGAAGACTTGTTGGTGTTATTTGGTTATTTTTTCGTTTAGTTTTGTAGGTTGTTGTCGTTGGTGATTGTCGATCGTTGTAGTATCTGACTTCCTTATTTCTTCTTGCTCCATTTAACTTGTTGGTGTCTTCTTTGTCTGTGAAGGCTACAAAAGAATTACGGAAGGAAGGAAAAAAAGAGACGAAGATATCTTTTAAATTTCAATTTTATTTTAGTGTTTAAAACGACTGTTCTGTAGCGAGATGTTTTCCTGAAGTAATAGACGTAGTTGTGTTTCCCAAATAAGGCATTGAAATATATTAGTCATTTTCGGTAGGAGATGAGTTTAAACTCTGTGGTTATGTCCAGTAGGTGTTTTGTGAGTTATGTCAGCAGAGACAGCTGCTAATAGGAAATTAATGTTTGATGAGTTGTGAGTTTGAAGCCCTGTCCTATTGTCTAGTAGATATGTCCAGCAAAGGCTGCTTCTGGTAGGAGAATGAGCCAGCGTGCCGCTAAGCTGACTTATGGTCTTTCCTACCAGAAAAGAAGTAGTAGTGGTCACTGCTGAATGAGACCGAGTAGCGCCGTTAAGTCTGTCTTTCAGGCATGCGTGGCTCCTACTTTCTGTCAGAGGTTCCTGGGAACTACTACACATTTAAATTTATTTCATTTATTTTTTTCTTTTTCTTTTTATAATCCTCCGCAAGCTTAATTGAAACTGGTATACTGGCTTCACGTTGTTATTTATTAAGTTTTGTTGAGTTGATTTATATATATGTATTTAAAAAAAAAGAAGCTTGGATTGAGGTACATTCTTTCAATTGCCGATAGACGGATACTCAGCAAAGCTTGGATAGGTAGATAAGTAGTGCATTAGTACTGTTAATCGATAAGTTGGTTGGTAGATTGGGGTATATGTTAAAATGGGTCTATATTAACATAACTGGATTACGGTAAAACATGCAAAACCCACTCACTAAGCTTTGGAATCAGATAAATACGGAGAAAGATATGCCTCATAGGCATTGTATACTTTTAAAGTAAGGGAATTTATTAAGCAGTACCAGTTTACAACTGAGGAGAGCGTAGGATTGATATGAACGGATTATGAAAGATAGATAACAACTGGATATATATATATATATATATATATATATATATATATATATATATATTGATGTACAGACTGAGATAGATAGATAGATAGTAACTGAGATATGAACAATTGAGATAGATAGTAATTGAGAACAGATTGAAATAGATAGATGTGTCTTGTGTGTGTATATCAAACAAAAGCGAATACATCTGTTGGTAATAGAGGCGTTTTATTCTACTGAGATGTCAATTACCAGCAGATTCGCATACGCAGCTGACCAAAAACAAACATCAGACGCTGTGAACTGTCCCTCGATTCACTCGTAACGACTTGATATGTCCAGTCGTTGCTTGCTTTGTCGGGCCGATCGGCATGTTGACCTTCAATCTTCATTGCTGGTTGGCTCTTCTTGTAATCGTTTTGACCAATCCCTATGGACCAAAAAGGAAAGTATGATAACAAATAAACAAAGAAAAAACCCAACAAAAAACAACAGTGGCTAAGTGTACTCTTTGTAAATCCTAAATAAACACCGACCGTGGTTTGTTTTCTTCCCGCTTGTTACAAGGAATAGTTTGTTTTCATGTTTTAATTTTTATTTTATCATGTAGCTTCTTGTTAACTACGGGGTGATGGGGTTTTGATTTTGCGTTTCAATGCTAATAAAAGAACTCTTTTGAAAAGGAGTCGATATAAATCATAAATATGCTTCTATAATGACAGCAAGTTGTTCTTTTAATTCATTGGTTTTCCGTTCAGGAGAGGCTGATCCTCGATCCAAAAAGATAGAGAGGGCATCATTTTTTTCTGAAAGCAGGCCTGTCGCGGTTTTGCAGGTTTATAGAATTTTTAATGTGTGTATCTCTTTAGAATATTTTATTTTATTCTTAAACAGATATCACAGCCGCTAACGAATCCTTCTAATACAAGAAAACCAATTGTTGTTAAAGAGAACAAATTTGGTTGTAAGAAGTATCATAGCTTTTTGATAAACATGCAAAAACAATAATCAAAGAAATTACACAAACAAACAACGAGAAAAGGATTTTGTGAACGCACACACACACACACACACATACACACACACACACACACACACACACACACACACACACACACACACACACATATGTATATATGTAGCAGAAAGAATTTCAAATCATTATTTAGTGCAGGAACTGTATTGGCCGTTGGAGTTTCGAATTTATATAATTCGTCCAATGAGAATGACTGATGCCATTTCGCCCGGGCCACCTCCCCGGATGACATAAAAGGCCGCGCTAACCATTCTCACTCTCTCTTGCTAGCAGCAGGACAGACCATCTTTTTCCTCTCTCACCAGCAGCAGACCACATAACCATTAGGAGAGCACATCCAATTTATGGACCATTGGTGTCTGTGAAATAATCCTTTATCATTCATCTTTCCTTTTAAATCAACTGATCCTCAGAGAAACAAATTGGATATTTTCAACTTCTGCTTTGACTTCAGCATTTTAATTCCTGTCCTGACGACAGCATCTCAATTCCTGCTTTGACTTCGGCGTCTTTATTCCTTCTCAACTCTACAACTCTTTCTCCTACCTACGACTTACAGCACAAGGGTTCATTTCGTCCCAAGCTTTTAATAAAACTTCCAAATTGAAAACTATCAATATCTTCAACTCATTTGTTCTTCCTCTTAATATAACAAGAGGCAACAGAACTCTACAACCTCAACTGCCATTTTTGTATAAATGGTAATATCATCTGCTCTCATGTTATATATATATATATATATATATATATATATATATATATATATATATATATATATATATATATATATATATATATATATATAACGTTTTATATATGAAGGCAAAAGGGTGGGATTCTTTTATTAACAATGTATTCACGAACAGAGGTGAATTCTTTCTTTTAGTTTTTAAATGTGTTTAAAAATTTGTTTAGTACTTACAAGTGTCCATTTAAGTAAAGTCCTGTGGATTTGTGTATTTATAGAGCAGGTATTTTCATTCAAAAATTCTTTTGTTTTTGGATCCTTTTACTTCTGTTTTTTTAATGTTCACATATCCAGAGTAAGAATCTAACTAACAAAAGTAGGAGAGTTACCTGGTCCTTTCAGAAAAGCTAAATTATGATAGTGTCACGTGTTATGCTCCTGAGAGGAGAGAAGTAAGATCAATTTCCCCTACCCTTCCGTGTTTGAATTAACAGGCCCCAAAGATTGACCGTTAAAAGAGGAATAGGAATGTAGGTCAACTCCTCGGCCTGCCAGTTGAACGAAGAAACGAATCCAGGTCAGAATGAAAGCCAAGAGCTGCCTACACTCTGTGACTGGTGGACAGAGAAGGTGATATAGAGGTCAGTATAGTTGCCCGAATGAATAGTATGATAGGGGGAGGTAGAGGAAGAAGAAGAAAGAGGGCAAATGATTGGCCAGATCCCTAAAGCCGGAAGAAGTGACCTTTTCGTCAGAGGAAATAGGGAAAAAGGATTTCAGTTTTTAGGACAGAGGTCGCCGTGAAAGGACGTGCTGATCTGATGCCCAAACTCCGGGCAAGCTCGCCCGTGAAAGGAAGTTAGTTTTAGGACAGCAGTTGGTGTGACAAGATGTGTTGAAACTGCAGCCAAAACCTCCGGGAAAAGAAGCGAAATAGAGTTCTTGGAAAGGAGATAACAGACGCTTTCAAGCCGAGCTCTTCAGAACACCGCTCGCCCGTAAAAGAAAAGAAATCTCTGAAGAAACCCGTCGAAAAAGCTAAGTAAACCTTAAAACCGTTTTTTCCCTCCACCCTTCCTAAGTATTGCAATTATATGCTCTCTCTCTTTCAATTTAAAGAAAGAAGCATATAAAGAATTATATGCATTAAGAAAAGAAGAGAAATAGAATGGAAAGATTCATTTCATAAACTGTAAACGAATGGGTGGACTTAGCCACCTTCTCAAGGTTCAAGAGAAAAGATAGAAAAGTATAAAGAAAAGAAAAAAGAAGAAAGAGGCATTTATGTTTGAGACTGGGTGCTGGTATAATATAGCCGGCTAACACCATAAATATTTGTTTGGATCTCGATTATTAAAATCTTGGTTAGATTTTAAATGTCCCCTCGTTGAAATTTATTTGTTGTGTCATTTACCCAGCGAGTTTCCTTCTTTTGCATGCATATCTTTTTCAGCTTCATTCGCCTCAATTTATTCTCACTAAATGTCTCATTCGCCTTTAAAAACATTACGCGGGAAATTGGAATTGCCGACTACAAGGAATAATATTTTTTCTCAACCTAGAGGCCCATATCTTCCGTTATCCTAGGGGGTAGGAAGACGAAGTGGCCTGGTGGGTGTGTGTAACGTGAAATTTGGAAACCCCCTTGCCAGCGGCGGTCAATCTAGCCCTAAATTAACCCCTACATTATCTGCTAGTTCCCATATGCCCGAAAAAGGAATCTTAACTGGGACTTATTTTGCAAGAGATCAAGTGCCAGACTGTCCCGACATCACACGTGCATAAAATAAACTCTCGTTATGAGATAAATACTTATGCACCGTCACAATAGGCATTAGGTGAGATGAAAGTTTTCTTTGAACTATGGTGTTAATTACCTAGAATTTTATTGGGATTCTGGCTATCAGCAGATATTTCATGCTATTAAAAACTAATGACATTTTTCTAGGGAACATGTGACAGCAAATTTCTTCATTCAAATTCATTTTTTATTGCTATTAACTATCATTATTAAATTTTAAAAATATATATTAATGTTTCTCTAAGTATTGCAAATTTGGGTCCTATAGGCCAACATAAGTGTAAGATGCAACTTTCTTTAAAACAAGTAGTTCTTATAATTCATTAGTTTTCTGTTCAGGTGATGCTGTTTCTCGATCAAAAAGATAGGGAGGGCATCAATTTTTCTGAAAACAGGCCGACATAAATATAAGGTGTAATTTTCTTTGAAACAAGTCAATGACATTCTCTGATGCCTGCTGTTACTACAAAGTTGCAAAAAAAAAAAAAAAAAAAGAAAAAACGAAAAAATATTACTCATATAACTGGTGCGTTTTTGAATTATTTGTAGCTTGTAAAAGAATTGTAGTTTGAATGGATGCAAACTGCCTTACCCATAATCATAATGGATGGAGAGAGGATAGGGTATTGTAGATAGCAAAAGTGGCTACGTAAGCCAATGAGAGAGTTAGTTGGTTATCATGCTGGTTCCAGTGTCAAGCAACCTCATCTATTGACCGACAGAAGGAAGGAACGAAGCACACACACACACACACAGAGAGAGAGAGAGAGAGAGAGAGAGAGAGAGAGAGAGAGAGAGAGGGACCGAGCAGCGTGTAAACATTTGAAAAATTGTTTTGCTCCTTAAAACGAAACGACTTTTATATTTTATGAGTTCGTGTCAAACTAAAAAAAGCTAATTAAATAGCTTCAGCTTCACGTTGGATGTGTAGCAGAAGGTATTTTGGAATTCGACGCATAATTTCACCCAATCAGGATGACCTATCCTATTCTCCCGGACCTCTTTCCCGGGCAGCAAAAATTGGGTAAGCTGCCAAACAAAATCTCTTTGGCTGAACAACGCCGTCCACTGCAGACGTCCCACTGGCTGTTCTTCAATAGCAGCAGCAGCAGCAGGACACATGAGGGAACCTATCTAATTTATGGATTCCTAACGTCTATCTCGGACAAAGGAATCCCAGTTGAAAATGAATTAGATACATTCAATACGCCACCACAGGAACAACTTATGTTACCCCCAAAATTGGCTATGTCGATGCGATGCCTAATTCCGCTTTCGGCCCCTAACTCTCATTTCACCTCTGGGCCACTTTAATGGAGACAACACACGCCTATCCCCAAAATCCACCAGACACACAAAACTCACGGTGACTCCAAAGTTTATTTCCTCCAATGGCAAACATGGCTTTCGCTAAACTTCGGCGAACACAATCCTTCGCACGTCCGACGATACGCGCTGCCTTCTCAATTCTATCATATCTCCATTTCGTCTCTTACTCACAACCTTTACCACAAGACTTGCAGCACAAACAGCAACCTAAATTCTTAAAAACATTTCGGCTTCGACATCTTGAACCTACTCCTTTATATGCCTAACAACAATTAACGAGGGACGTTACAAACTAAGCGAGGAAACAATTCAACGTAAATAAACACACACATACGTTACAGCCTATCCTCGCTAACAACAAAAATTATGGCTAAAGATGCAATCATGTCCACGTTGTATGCAATTACGTCCACGTTGTATGCAAGTATGTCCATATCTTGCACAAATATTTAAATGTCATCAGATTCACAATTGAAAAAATTGTTTCACGCTTGGTCACGGAAGCTAAGCACAGATGAAGCTGCTAAATATACATATGGGTGACCACTTTAAAGCATCAGGTACACCAAAAAATCTACAAACTGTAAGTCAAGTTCAACAAAGCTCAGTAAATAAAGGCATGAAGCTTGTGTGTTAGATTTAATAAAGCTTAGTAGATATATAGGATCCACACTTTTTGATTTTTAGTTAAATTAGCTAAGAAAACGTAAATCAGAATATTCTAGAAAAAAAAGGATCAAAACCTCACTTACTTAGAATATTTTAAGCCAATCAGCAAACACATAGATTAGAACATTCTCGAAAAAATGGATAGAAGATTTTTCATAGAACCAAAAAATAGGCACCTCAAAAAAATTGATAATTTCTACGATTCTCACAGGTTAGATCAGGTCACAAGTTGTGTTTACTCATAGGTCTGTACATTTGAAGTTTAGTTGACCTGAAATAAAATCTACCCGCGTAAACTTAAAATATCTTATTTCGATCCACCCAAAGAGTATAAGAACCCAGAATTTTTTAGTGTAAAAGAAGAGGCGGCACACAGGCGGCCACAGGCGTCACACATGGAAGAAAAAGTTAAACGCACTCAAATACATTAACACGCCAACAGTGAGATTAAATGACCAATAGATTAAGTGACACAGACATACAAGAACTCACACATACCCGCACACATACACATGTATGTAAGTACGAGTTGACCTCTCTCTTCCTCCCTGTTATTCTTGGCTAAAAATATTCATGCTTTGACATACTCACACACACACCTCTATACATAGCAAAATTTATGAACATTACAACCTTTGCATTAGTTATTTGTCCATTTGTAATAAAATAAAATTTTTTTTTTTTTAACATTCTTGTTTTTGTCAATTTTCTTTCGTCTACGTTTGTTTTTACAAACTGTGTTGTATATTGTGGAACTGGCATTCAGATTTACATCTTAGAGAAATACTTATTCCCCCACAAATAATATCCTAAGGCTTTTGTACCAGATTCATCAAAGCTTAGTAAAAAACACTTTAGGCTTGTATTCCAAGTTCTATAAAACTTAGTAAATAATGACAGGAGACTTGTGAGCCAGATTTGTAAATAACTTTTAAAGGCTTGTGTACCAGGTTCTATAAAGTTTTGTAAATAATGACATGAGGCTTGTGTACCAGGTCCCACAAAGTTTAGTAAATAACGACCTGAGGCTTGTCTTCCAGTCTTAGTAAAACATAGTAAATAACAACCAGATGTTTGTGTGCTAGGTTCTGTACAGCTTAGTTCATAACAACAGGAGGCTGGGGAGTCAGGCTTAGTAATCTTTGTAAATAATATCCTAAGTCTTTTGTGCCAGAATTAGCCAAATTTCGTAGATAACAAACTGAGTTTTGGTGCCAGGTCACGCCAAGCTCAGTAAATAACCACATGAGACTTGGTTTGTTTTTGTTTCTTTGTTTAATGGCATATCAACCTTTAACCTGGTTTAATTAATGTCAAAACCAACCCTATAGAAGAACAGTGGAACTATTTAACCCATAGCTGAGGGGTAAGTAGGTTCATACCGTTCCCAAGGGTATTAGTCCGAAAATAAACGTAATAGCGCAACTTGAGTTCGAACTAGCTAACTACGTCATGAGCACTCCCCCAAGGTCTATATGCCAGACCCAGCAAAGCTTAGTAACTAACCAATCACCTATAAGATAAAATAGGACAGGTTACTTGTTTGCAATTCTGGCAAATACACCCAACCAAGCCGAAACTGGAACGAGCAGCCGCAGGCATAGGCCTCTATGTCAATGCACACAAAACGGAATATATGTGCTATAATCAAACGGGTGACGTCTCCATTCTAGACGGAACCCCTCTTAAACTAGTAGACAAATTCCCTTACCTAGGAAGCAGCGTCGCATCAACCGAAAAGGACATCGACACGAGGTTAACGAAGGCATAGACAGTTATCAATAGGCTATCGATTGTATGGAAATCAGACCTAACCGATAAAATGAAACGCAGTTTCTTCCAGGCAGTGGTCGCATTGATACTGCTATATGGACTCTAACAAAGCGGCTGGAGAAGAAGCTAAACGGCAATTACACAAAAATGCTGCAAGCAATCTTGAACAAGTCCTGGCGGCAACACCCCACAAGACACCAACTGTACGGCCACCTGCCTCCTATCACGAAAACTATTCGAGCTATACGAACCAGACATGCAGGATACTGCTGGAGAAGCAGGGCGAACTCATAAGTGATGTATTGTTATGGACCCCCACACATGGCCGTGCAAAAGCAGGACGACCAGCACGAATATATATTCAGCAACTATGTGAGGATACGGGATGTTGTCCAGAAGACCTGCCTGAGGCGATGAACGATAGGGAAAAGTGGCGAGAGAGGGTCAGGGATATCCATGCTACCAGCACGACATGATGATGATGATGATGATGACTTGTTTGCAACAAGAGCAATTTGAAAAATATGGTCAGGACAATCATATAAGTGTTAGGGCTTGACATAGCCAGCTGATTGATCGGATCGGGCCTCCTCGACCGCACGTCTAGCCTAGTAAGGGCTAAAGTGGAGTGTTGTCGGTCAGGGGATCACTTTGGTGATCGGGTCATGGACTGTTCAGTCACTATGATCCCGTCCTCAAGCATTACGTATCGCCACCAATCGTCAATAGGCAGCCTCGTTGGGAGGGGTCATACTCTTCAGCAGAGGTGTAGTCAGCGTATTCTGCGAGACATGAAAGAGATTAAAATGAAGGATTATGCATACCGTCACAGTACTATCTTGAGTGAACAGCCATGTAGCAATTAGACGGATAAAATAAGCATAAAAGGTAGTTGCAAAGAAAACAAGACACGACACCTCAACAAAACGATGTATTCTCGATAATATCAATTACAAGTGTAATACAAACAGCAAAGTGTAAAAATTAATGAAGAGTGAGAGTTGTTAAGGAAATGTTATGTGAACTTAATAGGTTGCAAAATAATATGCCCGCGAACTTATCCTGTCACTTAGTTTGTTAAATGTCTGTTGCGACTTTACATGGTCATCGGCTCTTATAAGTGGCTGGCGTATTAACGTCTTACTTGACGTTCTGCAACGTGTGTAAGAGAATGATATTTCTTGTGTGTTTGTATTTGTACCCCAAAACAGAACCTAATATCGTATGTCTTGTGTGCTCTGATTGGTTACCGACAATGGTTCTTGACCAATCACACAAGCTCTTCTCAGGCCATGTTTGAGAGGCGGTCAATGTGAGGTTTCGTGTATTATTCTTTTTTACTCTCCTACAGCGCAAAAAAAAAAAAAAGAAACAAAAAACAAAACAAAAAACACACGCAATGGTACATTGTGTGTTGCTGATATGATATGTATAGAGTTGGGTTAATTGTCTTTTTGACATTTAAACATTCTGATATGCATGTGAGGTGACGTGGGTAATTAATCTGGTAATTTGTTTAATTGAAGCATGTGCAGGCAGACTTGTCCAATGTTTCTGGCTTTATTCTGACCGCTATACAATGTGTGTGTTTTAATAATAGATGTATGCAGGATTGGATCTGGATTTCTTTATTCTTTTTGGTCGGTTATTGGTTATTTTATCTGGAGCTTTTGTTCGAAGATTTTCTGAGAGAGATGAAATGTTTGCTACTTCTTCAGCTGGGTTGTCAGGAAAATATCTTTTTCTGAGAGAAAGTTCAAGTGGGTGAAGGCGTTTGAGGCTATGATTGTTAGTTATGCTATCTCCTCTTTTAATCCGAGCTGAAGAACTCTGTTGTCTCTAGATAACTTTATCACTCTGCCCCGCTTCCAAAATGGTCCAGGTTTGGCTGGGTTTTTGATAATAACTACATCAACTTTTCTGATTGACTTGTGATTTGATATATCTTCCAACATTTGTTCTGGACAAACGGCAATCTTGGAGATTATGGAGTGATAGTTATTTGTTCCTCTACCAGATTTATTTTCAGTTGACGAAGCTTGATCTTCATACACAAAATTCTTAACGTCTCCGAGGGGAGAGATTCCGTTCAAAGTCAGCCAAGCAGAACCTTTCATGCTTTTGATGATTCTGGCTTGTTTTATATACTGGATAATATCTACTACTAATATTCTCTGTATTTTTACTTGGTTGCCTTCCTCTTCTTTGTAGAATGCCATTTTGTGGTTTAATTTTATTGAATTGCTTGTGATAGCACTAAGGTGGTCAAATTCGAACTGGATGTAAAACTCATCGTCCAGAAGAATCGACTTACGAACGTAGTTCTTTCCTCTCGAGCCAACTTTCATTACGACTTGTTCCAGTGGTTTGGTGGACATGCCCAAATAGGTTTTCACTTGAATGTCAACTAGGTTAGAAATTTTGTCATGACACTTCAATTTCCTGAGTATATCCTTCGAGAAATAAGACCGTTGGCTACCTGTGTCTAGTAGACAATTAACCGGGATTTTCCCCTTTTGTGGAACAATGTGATTGCAGTTATCGGTAACATATAACTACCTCACTTCCTCCATTGTGGGAGAATAAAGAAACTCCCTTTAATTTATTGTTGCATAAGGAGGTCACACGAGACCTTGAGGAGCAGTGTTTACAGGCGTACCTTAATTTATTTTGAATTCCCAGGCACTTTTCAGACTTATGTCTTCTGCTACTACAATGTATGTACGTATTCAGCTCAAGGCACTTCTGTATTCTTGCAGTGAATGTGGTGAACTTGTTACACCAGCTCATATTATGGCCACGTGCGTTGCATGACTTCCATTGCAGTTCTTGGGTGGAAGTGGTAAAATTTTGTAAAGCTGCCTCATCCTTTTCGTGGTACCTGAAATTTGGTGCAGCAGCCTGTTCTTTTCCGTGGGATCTGTTCGGTGTTGTGCATTGAGCTTTTTTTAGCTATTGTCAACGCACCAATAGCATCGCTGTAACTTTCGATAATTTGTTTTAATGAAGAGCAGTTGCTGCCAACTTCTGTGACTGATTTCCCTTCTTATATTCACTGGAAGTTTATCCAATACAATGTGGCTGACCAACATGAACAGAACCTAATGTCGAATGTCTTGTGTGCCCTGATTGGTTGCCCACAATGACTCTTTACCAATCACACAAGCTCTTATTAGGCGATATTTTTTTTTTGGGGGGGTAAATGTGAGGTTTTGTATGTTACTTTTTTAAAACTGAGCTTCCGTGGCAACCAGCATCTGCACAAATGACATCTTGCCAAAATCTGGTCGGAATCTCGCTCGTCGTTTATGGAATAGTATGATTAGCATTGTCACTATCTGATTTCCACGACATACACACAATATTGAAATCAAATAGAAAGTGGAGCTTAGATTCAAAATTGAGATTATTACATGCGAAAGAATATCATTTCTAAAGTCCAAATACATTAATATAAACGATTGCAATTGCTAAAAGGGAAATCCTTGGAAACAGAGTCACCCACAGTAATGATAATGAATTGCCTTCTAATTAGTGAATAAAGGAGACAGTGTCGATTTAAAGTGAAGCTTGACTCATAGGTTACAGAAAAAAGAAAAGAAAAGGATTACCTTGACCCGCCGAATATTTTGGTAGGCACCATGGCCTATTTCTGCCTTCTTTGATAGTGCAGTGGGCCTGATTGGCCAGAGAGACTTATTCTCAAAGAATAAGCGCGCTTCAGTTTATTTGCAACCTTTAAGCTGATCCCGAAAAAAATTTAAAGAAAAAGTACAATAAAAAAAAAAATTAAAAAAAAAAAAAAAAAAGAACATGGAAGACAATTTCATTCATGAAGGGAGTTTTATAATATAATAAAATACATAAATATTTCGGAAGTTAACATTTGTGTACAAAAGAACGCTGCCCTCTCTGGTTGTGCAAAGGGGGTGAATTTCTGCCAAACAGACTGATTCTCAAGGTTTAGGCGATGTTTGTACGTGTTCTTAACTCTAGACTATATCTATAGAATTTGAACTCGTGGAAGACCGGTGAATTCACAGTCGAAATTTTCTACCTCGCTAAAAAACAAAGCAAAACAAAGCAAAAAAGAGTCCCCCTAGAAAAGAAATGGAAAAAAATAAACAAACTACAAAACTAGTTAGAACAAACCTCAAACAACGATGTAAATAAGTTGTTATCGAATTCCTTCTTTATGGGAGTCGGGTAGTCTCCCTTGCTAAAGTGCTGTACTTTGGCTTCGAAGTAAGCGAATTCGAACTCCAGTTACGCAATTAGGTTCACTTTTGAACTGTTTGTTAAAGTTTGGGAAAGTTATGAACCTCCTTATACTCCCAGCTCTGGGTTAAATAGTACCACTGCTGTTCTTCTACAAATATGGCTTTAGCATTGGATAATCCCCGAAGGTTTACAACGTTACAGTTCTTCGATAGACGTTTGTTGTACTACGATACTAAACATGCGCTTGCACTACCACGGTTCTCAGCAGACCCTTGTAACACTACATAAAAATTCATACTACTACAGTTCTAACAGTTCTATGAGGGTAGCGCCACGATTTAAGTTTCAGTCGGACTCTCGTTGTAACCTCCCGTGAGAAAAGTGACGAACACACAAAACGCCATGTTGGTTCGCTAATACAAAAGTTTATTCGCTACTGAACCTCTTTGTAGTCGTCGAGGAGAGTGAAACAGAGAAGGAAAAATGAGTCCATCACTTTAGAGACAGAGAGACAGAGAGAGAGAGCAAACACAGATCTTGGTATTATTTTTCGCCGGTGTGGGATTCCTTCACAGAGCTCACCCAAAAATGGAAGCTGTAATTTTCGACCAGTCTTTACATCATCGCATCTCGTCCCCAACTGACTTTCTTTTCTTCTTATCTACCCTGCATCCTCCTTAACGGCTTTTCCGTTTGAGTTTCTTTCAGCCGATGAGAGCCCGTCACCGATTTGCTGCTGATACATTTCAATTTTTAACCCGGGCGTCCGCTGCTATCCCGACCGAGACTTGGGACCCCCTCCCGTTCACCTTACTATTCGTTTCTCTCTTATAGCTTTTCTCTTTCTCTGTTTATGTGACTGTCTCGAATCTCTTTTCTTCCTTTTCCATCGTCCTGACATTGTCCTCTAAATTTTGCTTGGAAACAATTTATTAAAACAATCAACGGGAGTCCCTATTTATATAACAGGTTGATATGCCTTTAGATAAAAAAACTGATGTCTTTATGTTGGGTGAACTGAAATTAATCAATATTTATCTTATCGCTTATCATTTTATAGATAGATAGATAGATAGATAAATGGGACAGCTTTAATTGTTCTGTATTTATTTACGCAGAATTTTTTAGCCGTTTTATAGTCTATCGTGTATTTGTCCACCGTGTTCTTTCCTCTCTTCATTGTTCCATTACAAATCAACTGTAAACAGCAACAGGAAAAAGAACAACTAAGAAAAAACAGAAAACACACACACACACACACACACACAAAATACAAACTCGTCATTTAGCTTTATTTGTTTAAAGTCGGCACCCGTTTTGGAAACGAGGCTGATTTGGCGGAAGTTGCACTTTGCTTTATTTTGAGAATTTTTTTTTCAAACTTGTGTTTGGATTTGTACGATTGTTGGCTTGTTTAGCTGTTGATACAAAACGTCCATTGGTAATATAATCTTATTTGTCAAAGACAGTCTCGTTCGCAATAACCTCGACAGATCATTCTTATCTTCTGGCAACTATTAGCTTTAAAAAAATCGAAAACAAACACTTTTCAAAATTATTTCTTTTCCTAGAGACAAAAACATCACTACCATCACCATCTTTACTTCTATAGTATTACCTCATCCATCACCATCAATATCAGCGTTAGCATAATCATCATCATTATACTAACAAATACCACCACTTAATCCCCTTTGTTTCTTGCTTTAATGCAATATCAACCTTCGTGGGTTATTTACTACCAACTATATCTTTGTAGAAAAACAGTAGGGGTACTATTTAACCCATAATTAGGAGGATAAGTATGTTCAGTACTTTCCCAATACGTATTAGTCCCAAAGTGAACGTCATGGCGCGACTGGAGTAGGAACTCGCTTCCTCGGAGGCTCAGTCCAGTACTTTAGGCATTATGCCACGTTGATTCTCCCAGCAGCATTTCTACCATCGCCAACATCAGCAATGTCACTATTGTATCACCAACATTATCACTGTCCTTTTCTATTAAAAAAAATTCCTATACCACACTCTCGCTTTGTTTTCTCTTCTTCCTTGTCTTCTTTCTTTATTTCTTAGTAACTCTTTGTTTTTTTATTAGCATTTCTTTCTTTCTTTCTCTTTTATCACCTTTTTCCCCTTCCATTTATTATGTTTATGATTTTTTATTTTTATTTTTTATTCTCTCACGCCATTGTCTTCTTTCTTGGGAAATGAACACTTGTTTAAAACGTCGGCGAATAAAGGTCAATAAAATTAAGTTCTCAGAAAACTAATTGTTTTGAGCTTTCTTCCTTCGTATTGTTTTATTTTCATGGCTTCCGTCAATTTATTCAAACCTGTTTTTATCTACAGAAATCAACACAAATAAAATAAAAATAATAAAATAAACATAGCGAATATAAAATAAATATAACAGCTTATGTTGGCGCAAAATCATGAATGTGAAGTGACTCTGTGTGGATTGAACTCTCTGCACGGGAATTCTTTACGAGAACAACTAGCTAATAACTACTTCACACAGAAAGACCCATATGGATATTTATTAAGTCTAATTTTGTCAGGCGCTGGCCATAATAATGGGACTCTCAGTGAGATCTTAAATGAATGGTCCGCGAGACTAGTTGTTAACTACTGCTCAACAGCAGGCACCCTAATATTTGTTGAGCTAATCCAAAATTCCATTATAATTCTTTTTATGTGATACACGGAAACACATTTTTTATCAATGATTTATAAAGTAATTTTGATAATAACTGCACAATGTTATGCGCTTAAATTGGCAATATTGGAATAATTTCAAAGTCGTTCTCTGAGTAATCAAGCCAATATTACTACCAATAAAAAGTTGATAGTCGCAAATATCAACCATTACTTATACAAAATTAATTGCAAACCAGTATCTTAAATACATTTAGGCTATGATTATAGAAACAAGAAAGACTCTATTTAATAAGGTAACTTTTATTTTTGGGAAAAGATGTTTTTGATATTTTGAATAATTTATAGACAGCTAAAACATTTGCAAATATCTTTCATAATGGTACATCATGTCGCTATGAAAAGCTAAAAGTATGAAATGTTCAAAATCACAATGTTCTGAAAAGGAACCGGCGATATGAAAAACAATTCAACATCTTATTTTTTAATAATGTCTCATTCTTGATAATGACCAAATAGTGGTCAAAACAGCTACTCCAGCAAAAAACAAAATACCCACCTCCTAAAAAAACAACAAAAAACATAAAACAAAAACTAAAAATTCTCTTGATTCTCCATGAACCAATCGTATATTTTCTTATAAAAGAAACAAGAGAAGTAAAATGGGAAAAATGAATAAGATATTCCTCGTCAGTTATTTTCAATAATGATAATCATCATCGGAAATGGGTATGGTGACCTGTGTTCAATGAGACTGTTTGTGTAATAGCCGAGGGATTTCGGTTCATGCCTTTGCGTTTAGTTAGGCTGAGAACCTTTTGGCTCAGCACATTGGTTAGTTAGGTGCAACCTTGATGCAGGTGGTAACGCGCGCGCGCACAGAGCGGACATGTCACTCAGAGATGTCACAATAATAGCCTGAGATGATGAAACGGGTGACAAAGTCCGGGTGACGTCACGCACCGGAAGCGCGCGGAGGATTTTTGGGATGTTGAAGAAAGTAAAAGAGTTGAAACTAGAGGCCGAACAAGGAGGTTCGACTTTTGGGTCTCGCTGAAGCGAGACGAATTTGCGCGCCATGGGTGCCGCACGAGATAGGGGCCAGATGAAGAAGCCAGCATAAAAAGATTGTGTCTTTCTCCTTATGTCGAAACCTTTAACTCAAAAGTAATAAAAGGGTTTCGTACCTGAACAAAGAAGTCGTTACGTGTTTTCGAATTTCGAGATTCCTATGTTCTATGTATATATATTACCAACATTCGATGTCCATTTCACCCATTTAGCGCATAGCCATATCATGGATATACAACATTTGCATTTAAATCCTCAAACTGAATGACTATAGACACAGAATCAAATCTAAGAAATACAGCAAACTGATCCTTGTAGAACAACACTTCCGCTCAAATGGTCAGAATTTTAACTTAGTCAAGGTCAAGTATCATTGAAAGAAATGTATTAGTCAATATTACGGTGATAATAGAAACATATAAAGCTCAATGGATAAAACGTCTATAACTATTGAACCTAAATGGATTTAACATCAAACTGAATACCGCTGCTTTGAAATAGAATAGCCAGATTTGGGGTGACACATAAACACCTAAATAAGCAAATAAATAAAAGAACCAGTCGTGGCTAATTTGAAGCACACCGCTTCCATGCTTAACATATATATCCCAAATGGGTAACTCAATGCCAGGAGTTCAGATAGGAGACATATAATGGTCAGTTGAAGACATTTGGATACCAGAAAATAATTTTCATTCAACGAACAGATATGTTTCGTCACTGGTTAATATTTTGTCGTTTCTTTTGTAGCATATCAGCTTTTTTAAAAAACAACTTTTAAAACTTTCTAAAAAATTTTTTCCACAAAAGCTTTTACTCCTGACGATGACTTAAAGTTTTAGTCTGGTCTGGTTTTATAGTATATCAACCATTGTAGGTTATTTAATGCCAAATCCAGTTTTATACACAGAAAAGGTTTTTTGTTTAAACACAGTTAAATGTCAAAACAGTTCTACTTCAAACAATTCAGTTTAGCATGAGTACAGTTTAATTTTCAAACACTTCTGTTAGACCCACAGGTCAAGTGTCAAGTGCTACCACTCCGGGGCAGAGTGGACCTGGGAGCGATGGCAATAAAAGGATACTCCGCATTCTCCAAAGCTCCGGCATTACTGAAGCCTCAGCATCTCATTGTTTTGTGTCATATCTTGGACACTCGTTGGGGAAGTCTTTCCCCTCTGCAGAGATGCAGTCGTTGTATTCTGCAGCCCCGTTCGACTGGGTCATTGACCTGTAGTGGTACTTTTCAGATTATTTAATGCCAAAGCCATTCTCCTAGAAGAACAGTAGTGGTACTATTTAACCCATAGCTGGGAGGATAAGGGGGTTCATACTTTTCCCAAGGGTATTTGCCCGAAAGTAAACGTAATAGCGCGACTGGAGTACGAACTCGTGTACTACGATTCCGCAGTCCATCGCTTTAACCATTACACCACGAGGACACCCCCCGAAATATTTCTGTTTGTTTATCGTTATTTGGTTGAATTTTAACAAATTCAGATGAAAAGCATTTCGTCGTTTTTTGCATATTTTTTGCTCGCTTTACTATATATTTAGAAACTTTCAGTAAAATTCCTAAATAAATTTATCATTGATTTTTATTTAATTGGCCCAAAACGAAAATGCCTTCATTTCAGCTTTATTATGAGACAAAGAACTACTCCAATTTGATCCAAAGAAAATTGTAACTGAGATTGGGATATCGACTAATTTCATTACTGAGTTGCTTCACCGATACCAAAAGTTGGTATATGAGTCTGGGTAAAAAGTAAAGATTTCAAATAGCAATTTTCGAAGCATATCAGATTATCCCCATTTGCAAACCTGGCGTAAAGCAGTCGTCCAACAAGTCTATCAGTTTTTGTGTTCAACTTATAAATGCTTACTAATTATGAAAATAAGGATTTTTATCTTATTTCTTATATTAGATTAACTGTTAGGGGTAAAATAGTTGAGCTCTCCTGTTTAGATAGAAAATCAATTTGGGAGAAGGATAATTCTGAATTCAAGAGAAGAAGCTGGTATTGCTAAGCCATCCAACATTGTCTCCAATCTTGATCCGGCAACTTTTACAACGACATTCGTGCTAAACTGTATCGGCCCTTGCTCTTCATCGAACCACATCGGTGGCACGTAGAGAGAAGACTTGCTGCCAGGGCAATAACCGATTTTCGCTACAATCTAGCCCAGGCCTGAGTCAAGGTCTTGGATATATCTAATGTCTCTTAATGGATATCATTTAGATAAATAGAATTTCTTTATTTAAACAGTTGATTTTTTTAATTTATGGATTTGTTAATGAGCTTTACGTAATAAAGTCACTACACAAATTGCAATATTAATTTCAAGTAATTCGACCAATTTGAGGGGAAAGATGAGAATTTTATTCATACGCTTTTGAAGTTAATATTAGTCCAGTGCTTGAGAACAAAAGTAAACAGAGAATGAGATTGAACTAAAAATAAGGTGACTGATTTGACAAGTTTTTCAACATTTTTCTTCTTATTTTTTCTTTCTTTTTATCTATTTTTTCTCTTATAAAAAAATTGTGTTTCCTTTTTACTTCAACATTTTTGTTCTGTGCTTTTTATTATCCCTTTTTTGTTTAATTTGTTTGACTTTTACGATTCCTTTTTATTTTGTTTTTACTTATATATATATATATATATATATATATATATATATATATATATATATATATATATACTCGCATGTCTGTATATGTGTCTGTATGTATATCTGTATGAGTGTGTGTTTGTATATGTGTGTGACTCATTTTATCCTATTCTACTTTCGCTTTTTTGTATTTTGCGTAATTTTTTTATTATTCTTCCGTCTTTTTTTTAAAACTTCCAGTTCATTTTTTTTTGTAAAGTTAATCCGTTCAATGAGATTACAATGTAACCCCTTCTTTAATTACTATGATTCGATAGCTTTCATAAAAATAGATACATAGGTATATATATATATATATATATAGAAAGAGAGAGAGAGAGAAGTAGAGTTGATAAAGAATCTTGAGCTAACAAACTTAAGCTTGTACACATAAATGGGACAAATATCACGTACTCAAGTTGCAATTGTCAACAATGAAAGTAGAATTGGTGGAGACACAAATTATTCATAAAAAACCCTTTAATATATATATATATATATATATATATATATATATATATATATATATATATATATATATATATTGGTTGATTGTTTGGGCTTTATGACATATCAAGCCTTGTAGGTTATTTAATGCCAAGTCTTCTTCATATGTATGTGTGATAGTTTGTAGGTAACATTTTAAACAAGCCAGAGCTCATTTGTTTGCACACAGTTAAATGGTTTCAAGTATTGCTATCCAATACTAATAGTTCTTTTAAGTATTGATAATTTGTTTGCACATAGTTGAATGGTTTCAAGTATTCCTATCAAACACGAATAATTATATTAATTATCAATCATTTGTTTGTACACAGTTAAATTGTTTTAAGTATTTCTATCGGACACGAATAATCTTTTTCGAATTAATCTCTTATTCATTAATTCTATTCTACATTAGTCATTCGTTTGCACACATTTAAATGGTTTCAAGTATCCCTATGTAACATAAACCCTTCAATTTAGCATCAGTAATTTGTTTGCACACAGTTAAATAGTTAAACAGTTCTATTTGACTTATAGATGGGGTCCTAATAGATACTACCACACTGGGTTAAAGTGGACCTGAGAGTAATAGCAATGAAGGAGGACTCTATATTCCCCAAAGCTCCAAGACTGGAGCTTCACCATCAGATGGTTTAGTGTTATATCCAGGACATTCTTTTCGGTAGGGATCTTACCTCTCTGCAGTCTACTTATTCTTCAAACCCAGCTGCCTGCCTGATCTAGATGTTCTATCGCTGATATTGAAGACTATTCATAAATATAGTAAACCATACAACTAGATCTAGTATATCATCATCATCATCATCATGCTGACAGCACGGATTCTCTTGTTACTTTCTCGTCATCAGTCCCTATCGGCCATCATTTTTGGCAAGTCCACTAGACATTATCCAGTGTCAGCGCTGAGTAAATTTTTGGTTTTTAGCCCACAGTGGCGTGTCCATGTGTAGGAGTCCATAGGAGAATGTCGCTTATGATTATATATATATATATATATATATATATATATATATATATTAATAACACTAAAGTAAAATATGACGCTTAAAAGACAAACGTTGGATAAATAATAAAACAGTGCTTGAATGACAATACGCAGAGCAGTATGAAAAGTACAATTGTTACCTCACTAACATTCACGATTTTGTAATTAAAGGTTTTATGCGTACACCAAATGCAATCTTCAGACACGTATATGTATGCATTACATATAAATGGAGAACAAGATTAATTACTTATAAAATGGTTAAGCGCAGTACCATAAAGAAATCAAGAGTGCGGTAGAGCGCAGAAACGGAAGTAAAAAAATTATTTGGCGATGCTTTAAGGCATTATACCAAAGTTAATAAATTTGGATCGACTCGTGGTGTAGTGGTTATTTTGCTGGACTGCGATATCGTTGTAAGACAGTTCGAACTCCATTACGTTCACTTTCGGATTAATATTCTTGAGAAAGGTATGAACCTTTTTATACTCCCAGCTATGGATTAAATAGTATCACTGTTGTCCTTCTACAAGGATGGTTTTCACATAAGATAACTCATGAAGCTGATATGCCATAGAACCAAACCATCACTAATTAGCATAGTTAAAGGAATTTAGTGTAATTTTATAAAGGAATAGTACAGCACGTGAATAGAGAAGTAATAAAAAAGCCAGCGCGTTGGTTAGGTTTTATTGCATACCAACCATTGTAGATTTTTTTATCATTTAGGATTTTCGGGCTATTGTCTTCGTCTTTATTGTTATTTCCACAAAGTTTTGGCCGATATGTCCTCCAGCTTTCTTCAAGTGTTTGTCGAACTCGGGAACCTTCACGGAACTTCGAACTACGTCCTTTATTGAATCCACAGGGGTTGCCTGTTCTGATTCCGTTAGCTATAACCGGGTACAAGTGTTAAGTATTCCTGTATTGTTACTCGCCTGCAGTCAGGATTGAACCTGCAATCTCCTGATGATTGTCTCCTTAGAAACTTAGGGAACCAACGCCTATAACCGTTACGCTATGTGTCCTGCTGGTGGTGCTTATTTCCCAAGAAGAAATCGGCCTTTTGATTGGTCCAGGTGGGAGTAGTTTTTGCTGAGTGAAGACAGATATTGTCAGAAAACGTTGATTGTTTGATCCCTTCTTCAGTCTGGAGACATCATAGCTGAGTGGGGTAGCATTAGGAGAAATGTTCTCCATCATCATCGCCAAAATTAGGTTCGAGGAAGAACTTTATAAATGGACTCTTTTCTTTTCTTTTTTTATTTTTTATATATTAGAAAAAAAAAACCCCAATAAACCTTATTGTTAAGTTAATCAGCGAATTTGATCGTTCCTTTGAGGTTGGTACAGTTCTGATCTGACCGTGTAAAGGATGCTCGTGTGAACACAACGAATTATTTTAGAGGTTCATCACCAGACCTCACCGTCACACCAAGACTTCAGAGTTTTGGCTACTCTAACCAGTTTACCAGTGAACAAGACTTCTTTCGGAAGACTTTGGATTGCAAGAGCACAACCAACTGCTTGTTTCCTTTTTTCTTTTTTTTTTCAGTACAGAGCTGATTCCATTTAGTCGTCCAGTAGAATATCTATCACTCCCTCTTATCGTTCGATGACATACATTTTTGTTAATTCTTAACCCTACATCCCTTTTATCTTTTAATGATTTATTCATTATTACTTTATTATGAGCGCTTCGGACTTTATCCATATTTATTAGTCCTCCTCCATATTATTCCTCGGTACAATTATTCTTGTAACAATACTTCTTAGTAATTCTTGACTACTGTGGCGTAGTCAACGACGATTACTTTATCGGTGATATGTAATCATCGAATGGGAGAGGAGAAACACAAAAAACACGACTCGGCTCAAGCTTTAGGACTTCTGTCACTTTATTCTCTCAGTTCAGTCTCTGAAGCCGTGGAAGCAGAAAGAAATAGATAATGGACAAAATGTGCTTCCTTGTTCAAGTTGGAACCGGGTCTTTCGGTATCTTTGAATCGTTCTTTGTTCTCTGCACACGAAAATGCTTGTCTTTTAATACCCACAAAAAGAGAGTGCGAATCGAGAAGTCACTCATTTTTGTTGGGATTCACAGAATGCCCAACCCTTACTTCTGCCTCGGGTGGATGACATCGTCCGATCAGCATCCTCTACCACTAAGATGGCCGATCGAGTTTTAACGGGTTAACAGCTATTTTTAGTCTTGGGATGCTAGATCAAGCATATCTTGGTATACCTAGCCCACTGGATGAGACGTTGAACTGAGATAACTAATCTTTCTTTTGACTAGCCAGTCAGCTGGAGCAGTAGAAAACGCCAACTGTATTCATGCGTAGAGTTGCTCGGAGATTGATGTCCGAAGATGGTCCCCAGATACATTCGCGTTTGAATTCCGTTTTCCTTCTCCTATTCCGGTTTCTATTCCTCGTCTGTCCTACTGCAAACTAGAGAAAGAATAGTTGGATTTACATCAATAAGCACTGCGGGTAATGCAAACAGCCTTGTCCAGAATTTGAACTTAGGTCACCGTGTCCATTTCCCACCCCGATAACCATTACTCCAACAAACAAGCTATTGGTGTTTAGTTAGCAAATAGATCCAATGAATCTAACAAAAACTGACTTTCCTTACTCTTAAGAACCACAAAATTAGCTTTAAGACAAATCCTCAATGGTCCCATCTATGGGTCAAATAGAACTGTTCAATCATTTACTAAGGATTATGATTATTAGTTATTTGAAACAATACATCTGAACGTAGATTGTTTGTATCTAATAAGAATACTTGATTAATAGAATAACTAATGTTAAATAGCAATACTTGACGCCATTTAAGTGAATACAAACAAATGATTAATAATTAATAGAATTATTAGTGTTAAATAGCAATAATTGAAACCATTTAACTGTGTGCAAACTGGTAATTTCTTACTGATTTTAAAATTAAGTTAACTACAAACTATTCGCTTTCAAATTATATATATATATATATATATATATATATATATATATATATATATATGTATGTATGTATATATAGGATTTGTCATTAAATAACCCACAAAAATTGATATGCCATAAAACACCATCAAACGAAATCAAACTGAATCTTTAATGTAGGCTGCTAAGCCCTACAAAAATAACATTTGAATTATTTGTAAGACCATTCTAGATTGTGAACGAACAAAATCAGGGACATTTTCGGCGTTTATAAATGGAAAAACACCGAAAGTGTAATAAATTGGTTTATCAATATTAACAATTGAGAGGACTTTGTTTCTATTGACATAAACAAGTTCTACCTTTTAATTATTGAAAGACTATTAGATGATGGCACTGACCTTGCCAAGCAGTATATCTATGTATTGTTGAGCAGTTCCAGAAATCTTAGTCCATAAGAATTAATTGTTGATTGAAAAAGAACAACCTTAATTTGGACATTGCGATAGGTGTATATAATGGTGTGAAAACGTGAAATAGTTGGAGTCTTCTTACTTTGGAGATTAACTATTCTATTCAACATACATGATATAAGATTATACCGAGATGATGGATTCATGATTATCCAAAATTCTAATCCTAAGAAAGTTGATAGAGCTGAAAGAGACCAAAATATTTTTTTCATGTCGTAGAATTGAAATATTGTAGTTATTTCCGGTGTTAAACAAGTTAATTTTCTGGACGTAAACTCTAACCTTTCTAACAAAGTTTCCAAACTGTTAAGAAAAGCTTATAATACACTTATTTTTATTGATGTCAAGTGGAACCATTCACTAATTGTTATATAACACATTAATAAGTCTATTTCTTATAGATTATCTACTAATTCCATCAATAAAATAGTATTTAACAAAGCCATATTTGACTGTTTTTAACAGCTGGAGGTCACCATCATTGAACCTATGCTACTGAAATCCCAGCAAAGCAAGACAGAACACGTCTCCAGAATAAGGGATCCTCACCTCTTCAAAATAATACTGTACGGCGAACTCTCCACTGACTATCACGTCAGAGGGGCACCAAAGAAGTGATACAAAGACTGTTTGATGCCTGTCGCATCGACCATCACCAATGATCCATCCTAGACTATAACACCTGGTATATCACAATCAACCATACTGCCTCCTACTTCGAAAAGATCCGCAGGGCTACTCTCAAGGACATTTGGCAGAAGAGGAGGAACCGCAACGTCATCAAACCCTGATCAGATTCTCAACTGCAGCTGCTGCGGCCGTGCCTTTTTGTCCTGCTTTGGCCTGGTCTGCCACAAGCATGCCAACAATTAACGTGGACCACCTCCTTCTTAATCTTCATTTACTAAGCCAGGCCAGGATAATGATAATCTGATTATGAATTTGCCCTTAAGAATTTGGATTTACCCTCTAATTTAACATATTATAGAAAAGAAAAGAATAAAAAGAAAAAGAAAAATAGAAATAGATGTATCATTTGGTTTAATCCACATCATAGCATCAAAGTCAAATCTAATTAGACATTTTCCCAACCTTAGAGGTTTAAGGAAGCTCTTCAACAGAAATTCTTTTAAGTTCAGCGATTCGGACACGAGAAATATGTACAAATTAATTATTGTCCCATAATACAAAGATATTAAATGTGAATAATATTTGGTTAATTCGGCTGTAAATGCCCTTAAATGAGGCCTGTCTCACTGATGAGTTGGTTTACAAAGTCTCAATCAACATCGAAAATGAGTAAAAAAATTACTTTTGTTCCACCCGGAAATAGTTTTAAATCTAAATGGTATACCTATAAAATAAACCTTTCAAATCGAAAGTACAAAAATAGAACTACTTATCAAAGTATTATTGGTCTATCAAAGACAAGGAGGGTAGATCTCTAAAAGTCAAATGATCTATTGTTAGGCGTTCTAATCCTTATTCTGATAATGGTTCTAAAAATAATTTATGCCTTAATGAAAAGCTCCAGAAACTTATATTTGAAGACAATGGCAAATTAGTAAATAAACAGAGTGAATTACTCACCAAATGCAAGCACAGAGCTATGTTTTTATTAATGAATATATCAACTGGTTAATATTTGCAACCTTTTTGATTGTACTATTGTGTTACATTTTTCACAATATTTCTTAATTTGTATTTTCATGTTAGCCAATTTATTTAACGTAATATATATAGAGAAAGAAATGTACACACATACTTTCCCACACCCCCAATTGTTAGTTCATTCATTTGATTTTAGGCTTTTTTCGTCAAATTAATAATCTTTGTTCAGATGTGACAGAGTGCCGTATTGGTATCGGTGAGAGTAGTTGCATGCCGGTGCACGAATGTGAGTGTGGAGCATTTAAATCAAATAATGGTTTTACAAATCTAACCGCCAGCGATTTGGGTGGTAGCAGTCATTAAATTAGAATTGAAAAGAGAGAAAATCGCATCGTAAGTTTTAGCTGTGATCGACACCGAATGGTCTGCTTTGAAAAGTTATGTCCAGATTTAAAGAATGGTTAGTATCAGATAAAAATTGAAGGAAAGTAGTACCTTCATCACGACGGTTCAAAGTAAGTGGTGCTTAGTTGTCTAAATTTCTGAGACGAAGCTTGATGATTTTTATCATTAAGGGTTTTCGGACTATTGTCTTCATCTTTATTGTTATTTCCACAACATATTCATTCACATCGCATGAATGACGTCATACACAGAGTTCCCAAAAGCTTTTTTCTTTTGTTTGTAAATTTTAAGTTTTTAGCAATATCAAACATCGCCTTCTGAAACTCAGCTAAATCACTGAGGGGGTGGCTAAAGATAACTTTTAAAACTTCCAAAGCATACAGATTTTTTGATGATGGGGAAGTAAACATACTAAACTAACACTTTGAAATCGCATTTCATAAGGAATGTTAACAAGAATTATCAGAAATAAAATTAAAATTCGATTAAAATATATCTAACTCATCAAGTATTCTATTAGGGTGAATCAAAAGCAGTTTAGGAATATTTTTGTAACGTTTGGCATATTTTGTCACCTCTCTCTCAATATATATATGCTTGCTGCATGCGTATAAATACTGTAGAATACATGCATATGCACAAATTTCTACTTGAAATTTTTAGAAATCAATAACACATATACCAAACAAAAATAAATTTACTAGAACCACAGACACACACAGAAATATACTCACCTCCTACACATTAAGAATTTCGGAATTAAACAAAAGTGACAAACTTTAGATTTTTTGACACACACACACACACACACTCAAACACGCATTAACACATAAACACACGTCACCTCTAGATCATTAAGAATTTCGGCTTTTAATAAAGATGACCAACTTTAAATTTTTCGACACACACACACATACACACACAAACACATATTCACACACAAATACACATACACCCACCCCGATACGTCATTAAGAATTTCGGCTGTTAACAAACTTTAGCCTTTTCAACATACACACACCCATCCACACATACATATATATACACCTATACGTCATAAAGAATTTCGGCCGTTAATAAAGATCCTATTTACCCAACCCCTCCGCTCGGGCAGGATATGACACAAGGTCAATTTTTTAAGCGGAGTTTAACAGGTTTGAATTCAGAGTTTTCCTTCTCCTAGACTAGTTGCCTCGCCAAGGCTGAAGAACCTAGTCTGCCCTACTATTTATCCAAAGCTGGAGGGAGAATAATTGGATTCATACCTTTCCCAAGGGTATTAGTGCTATATGAGATGCAATGAGTCTTGTCCAGGAATTGAACTCGTATCGCCGTGTCCATATCCTGTGACGATAACCACTACACCACGGGCACGTTAATAAAGATAACCAACTTTTGATTTTACACACACACACACACACACACACACACACACACACACACACACACACACACAGACGTGGAAAGTAATTGGGAACTCTGGTTGATTGTGAGTTGTTTCCTAGCGAGATTTGCAGGTTCACCACTTGACGGTGGAAAAGAAAGGAACATATATGAAAAGGAGAAACCAATAAGAAAGAGAAAGGTAGGTTCCCGAAATCCTGGTCATCATAGCATCAATGGACACGTATCAACAGCAAATCAGCGACGATTTCTGATTGGCTGGAAGGAACTCAAACGAAAAAGCCGGTAGGGCCGTGGATATGGGATGGAAAAAAAGAAAAGAATCAGTTGACTGGGGGATACAACGATGTAAATACAGTTGAACACCAGCCATGACGATATGAAGACGGCAGAAATCTACGACCCTTATTTTGGGGTGAGCCCCGAAAATGGGTCTCACACACAGCGCAAAGCTGTGAAGACGAAAACAGCGAACAAGCACGTGTGAGAACTATAACAGAAAACGAGAAAGTTAACACCAATGTCTGTTTCTGCCCTCTCTCTCCTCACAAGATTTTATTTCTCTTTGTCTAGTTAAAAAGGTCGACTCAGTTCATAATCTGCTTCTCTCTTCTCGACGACTACTAAAATGTGTAGTAGCGAATAAACGTTTGTATTAGCGAACCAAGACGGGGTTTTTATATGTTCGTCACTTCTTCTTTTCATCACTGCGGGAGTTACAACAGAGGTCCGACAGACACTCAAGGCGTAGTGCTACACTTATTGACCTGCTAGTCACGTGGTGGAGTAAGAGACTATGCGGTGTAGTTGTAGTACAAATGTCTTTTGGGACCTTACCAGTAAAAACATCCATTTGAGAACAGTAGCATTACAAATCTATATTTGGTGTATAGCGTTACACACACACACACACACACACACACACACACCACATACCTCCATTGAGATTTTCGGCAGTTAACTAAGATGACCAACTTTAGCCTTTTTGTTTATGTACACTCCCAATCTATCCGTCGAGTGCGTATTATTGTCAACTTGTTATGAAATGCTGTCGAGTAAGATCAATATGCAAAATATGTTTGTCTACGGAAGAGGACATAGCGGCCACAACACAAAGAAATCGACGTTCCCATGAAGTTATGCATGACGTAATTATTTCAACAGTTAAATATAATTGTTTCTGGCTATACTAACTACGTGACTAATGGTCTAGCGGAAAATCTAATGGTCTAGCAGAAAATTAACGTACACGAAATTTTACTGTTTTATTCTTAGGAATGCGTCCTTTATAATACCCTCTTTCTTTGTTTTGACACAATTATTTAATATCAAGTATTCCTATTTAATACACATAATTTGCACAAAGTTGTATGCTTTTAAGTATTCCTATCAAATAATTTATAGACAATTATAAAGTTCCAAGCAATTATCTCTATTTAATTTTTATCATATATTGTTTGCATACAGGTATATGGTTTCAAGTAAGTGATAATAATAATCCTTAGTAAAAAATAGCTTCAAGTAACTATTCTTAAAACAATTAATTTACTGTTATATGGTATCAAGTATTCCAATCTAATACTGATACTTTTTTAAGCAGATATATTTGATCTATAGATGGGACCCTAACAAGTACTACCACTCTTGATCGGAGCGGACCTAGGGGTAATGGTAGTTGAGGTGTACTGCACATTCCCCAATGCTCGAAAACTATTGTTTCACCATCTGATATTGTTTACTGTTATACCACTTTTTTAGGGGGAGTCTCTCAGTAGGGGATTCAAGCAGTGTATTCTAAGCCCCGTAGGGTGGGTGTATGTCGCTAGAGTAGAAAAGTTAGAAAGAGAAAGGGAAAGAGAGAGAGAGAGAGAGAGAGAGAGAGAGAGAGAGAGAGAGAAAGAGAGGTGGGGGATATTCAGTTTAACTATTGGTGTTTATTCTTTAAGTAAAAGAACTAACACCTTTTATCGAAAGGAAGAGGGGGGACCCCCCGTGGCGTATTGACTAACTTGCCAATACGCCATCAAAATAAGCGAGTTCAAACTTCCATCGCACTATTACGTTCACTTTCGGACTAATACCCTTGGGAAAGGCATGAACTCCTTTACCCACCCAGCTATAGGTTAAATAGTACCACTATTATTCTTCTACCAGGATGGGTTTGGCATTGAATAATCCACGAAGGTTTATATGCCAGTAAAGAAAGAAACCGAAGCGAAACAATTGAAGAGACGACAGCAGTAACGACCTTAACAACGCCCAAAGCATTCATACAACGAAAACATGAACAAAGAACGTGAATATATTTTTTAGTTAAAGAGCGAAGACTTGGATAAAATATAAAAACCTTATCACAATTAAAAGAAAACTACCCACACCCAGAAACAAGAAAAAACAAACAAAATACAAAAATAAAAAAAAAACAACAAAACTAAGCATAAACAACATCCCAGAATAACGAAAACCATTTCTGCAAGTGAACAGTGATTAGTTTTGGTTAGATTTATTTAACGGGATATCAACTCCTTATGGAGTATTTAATGTCAGAATCTGATTAATTTGTTAATGTTTGATTATAACAGAAAAGAAAAAAAGAGAAATAGATTGGTTTCTTGGTTGTGTTATATGACATATAAGTTATTCAATGCCAAATTCTGCTTATATATATATATATATATATATATTATTGACAAATGAATAGTCTGTAATATTTTTAAACGATAGAGAGCTCATTTGTTTACACAGTTAAATACTTTCAAGTATAGTAAATGACTAATATTTCTATTTCACTCATAGATGGGGCCCTACAGGTCAGAGTGGACCAGGGAATAATGTTAATGAAGGAATACTCAACATTACCCAAACCTTCAGGACTGGAGTCTCACCATCAAATGCAGTTTAGTGTCATATGCAGGACACTTGTTAGAGGGTGAGGTCTTAATCCTGTGCAGAAATGCAGTTGGTGTATTCTACAGCTCCAGCCGATTAGACAGAAGAAGAAGAAGAAGAAGATGATAGATAGATAGATAGATAGATAGAGAGAGAGAGAGAGAGAGAGAGAGAGAGAGAGAGAGAGAGAGAGAGAGAGAGAGAGTTTGGATTGGTTTAATTTATTTGCTTAACGGCACGCCAACGCCTTATGTGTTATTTAATATCGAAATTTCATTGATTTCTAAACGTTTGATTGTAATCGAGAAGAAAGACGAATTTATATATATATATATATATATATATATATAGAGAGAGAGAGAGAGATTCTGTTTATTTTTTAACGGCATATCAATTCCTTATGTGTTATTTAATGTTTAAGTTTGATTAATTTGTATGTATTTACCCAACTCCACGACACAAGCATGGTGAAAGACAAGGTATATCTTTTAGCGGAGTACAGCTGGTTTCAATTCAGAGTTTACCTTCTCCTCGACTGGTTGCCTAATCAAGGCTAAAAAGCTCAATGGGGTGTCCTCGTGGTGTAATGGTTGAAGCGATGAACTGCGGAATCGTAGTAAGCGAGTTCGAACTCCAGCCGCGCTATTACAGTTACTTTCAGACAAATACACTTGGGAAAGGTATGAATCCCTTTATACTCCCTGCTATAGGTTAAATAGTATCACAATTTTTTTCTAGAAGGATGGACTTGGCATTAAATAACCTACAAAGGTTGATATTCCATTAAACAAAGAAACTAAACCAAATCTAAAGAGTTCAATCTGCCTTATTACATGGAAGGAGAACAGATGGATGAATTCCTTTTCAAAGGGTATTTGCGCGAAATGAATCCCAAACAACGCCGTTCAGGATTTGAAATAGGGTCGCTGATTTCATTTTCTACGACGATAATCCTTAGACTGAATACGCCCCCACCCAATTTAATTCTTTCGTAAACGTTTGATTGCAATCATAACTATTTATATATTCAAGGTTCGATTGCATTTATACACAAACTGCACTTTTTTATTTGTCTATAATAACTAGTTCGCTCACAGTTATATTATATCAGGCATTCTTATTAAATACTAATAATTATTTATATGCACTTATTTAGTTTCAAGTAATTATTTCTTTTTACACAAAAAGAATATAAGACTAGACACGATTGGGTGGGGAAAGTGATCAACTGGGAATTGTGCAAGAAATTTAAATTTGACCATACGAACAAGTGGTACATGCACAATCAAGAATCCGTCCCTGAGAATGAGACGCACAAAGTTATCTGGGAATTTGAGATTCAGACAGATCATTTGATCGCAGCCGGAAGACCCGACCAAGTGATAGTCAACAGCAGCCAAAAAGACAATCTGCCGAATAGTGGACTATTCTGTCCCAGTGGACCACAGAGTAATATTAAAAGGAGAAAAGAGAGACCTTTCTAGAGAACTAAAAATGCTATGGAACATGAAGGTGACGGTGATACCAATTGTAATTGTTGCACTCGGAACAATCCCCAAAGGATTGGTAAAGGGGCTGCAAGACTTGGAAATTGGTGGACAAGTGGAGACCATCCAGATTACAGCATTATTAAGATCGGTCAGAATATTGAGAAGAGTCCTGGAGACTTGAAGAGACTTGTGACTCAAACCCCAGTGAAAGTCCATCAGCTAACGCTGGTGCGAAAAACTCTCCAGAAAAAATGTCACTATAATAATGATAATAATGATAATAAATAAACCACCTGTACATGGATGATATCAAATTGCTTGCCAAAAACGAGAAAGAATTGGAACCCGTAATACAGGCTGTGAGAATATACCTTCAAGATATAGGGATGGAATTTGGCACAGAAAAAGTGCAATACTAATAATGAAAAACAGAAAACGATATAAAACTGAAGGAATAGAACTACCAAATAAACAAAAAATCAGAATATTCGGAGAAAAGGAAACCTACAAATACTTGGGAATATTGGAAGCCGACACCATTTAACATGCGGAGATGAAAGAAAAAAATAAAAAAGAGAATACTTCAGAACGAGAAAACTGTTCGAAACCAAACTACATTGCACAAATATTATCAAAGAGATAAATACCTGGGCTGTCCCTCTCGTCAGATACTCGGGACCATTTTTAAAGTGGACCAGAGAAGAACTTCAACAATTTGACCAGTGAACAAAAAACTCATGACCATGCATAAGGCCTTACATCTCACTGATGACGTTGACAAACTGTATGTGTCAAGAAAAGGAGGAAAAGGACTAGCCAGTATTGAAGATGGCGTGGATGTATTGATACAGTGACTAGAAGTCTACATAAAAAGCGCGGAGGAAGATTGATTACAGCCACCAGAAACAATAAAGACAACAGAAGTATCAACAGAACAAAAATAATCAGAAAACAAAAATGGGAAAAAACAACTGTTAGAATATTTCAAGCGGCAAATAAGCGAAATCTCACACGCGAGAACTTAGACGTGACTAAAGAAGGGAAACCTTAAGCGTGAAACTGAGTCTCTTCAAATGGCAGCTCAAAACAAAGCCATAAAGACCAATGATACCAAAGGAAGAATAGTGTGACGGCAAATTGACTAAAATCCCCAAGCGGGACTTTATTTTCGCACGTGTGAAGACGGGGCAGGTTGGCACTTGATCCCCTACAGAAATAAGTCCTGTTCAGAGTTCTTTTCTCAAGCAGATAAGAACTGGCATATTACATGAGGGAATAATTTAGGGCCAGACTGGCCACCGCTGGCAAAGGGGTCCAAAATTTCACACTATCACACACCCACCAGGCCGATAAACTTCTTTCCCTTAGATAATAGAAGAATACGGGCCTATAGGTCTTAGTTGTAATAACATTAATGTTGTTGTAGTAGTCGGCAACTCCGGTTTCCCGTGTGATACTTTAGGAATTAATAGGACAGTTCTAAGCAAGATAATGTAAGGCGAATAGAAGCTGAAAGGAAAGTATGAAATAATAACATAGACCAAATGGTAAAATGAAAATACATAGGTTCTTTACTACGGTTATATATATATATACTTTCAAAGTGTCAAAAACATATAATAGGATAGTCCACGAATATAAATGTCTTTTCTTGGCTTTTATCCTTTTTCAAATAGAGAGAGAGTGGTAAACAAAATTTGGGTGTAAAGGGAAAATGTCCCAAAGTTACTTATCTTATTTTTTTGACGGGGTTCCACTGGAGAATTTTTCTTCTTTCACGGGCTAATAGACTTTGTTCTGTTTTTAGTACTGGCTTGAAGGGATTTTGGAGTCCTTCATGTCTCAGTTAGTCTTTTGTCTTTAGCCCGGAGTAAAATGGCTATCGTCCGTCTGCCACGAGACTTGCTCAAAAACTACCTTTTTTGTATTTACTTCCGCTGAGGGGAAGGGAACCCCACTTCCGTTTGGGGTCCCCGCCAATCATTTGGCTTCATTTTCTCTTTCCCCTTCCAATGTCCGGCGACCCAAGGTCACTTAGGTGCGAACATCTGCGTGACCCACATTCTCTCCTAACGGTCACTTTTTGACTCCTAGATAATGTTAGTTCAACGGGGGGGGGGAGTATCATTCCCACCTCCTCGTCTCCGTGAGCCATCACGTGACAATAGATAAGACGCAATAAAATAGCAAATGTAAACTACGTGGGGCATTCAATAAGTTTCCAGACTTTTTTGTACAGGCATTTAAAATTGTTATAGACTCTTGATAATTCACTATGTTATTGCTATACATCTTATGAGATGACTGATCAATTTTTATGATTTCTGGTTCAAATGAACAGCTACAGCAGCAATTGGAATACACCCTACTGATTGTCACAGCTTGTGAATTTCAAAAATGCAATCTGGACGTCAGGACACTTTAGAAGAAGGATATGCAATAAAATTCTGTTTTAAACTTGGAAAAAATGCCACTGAAACGTATGGAATGCTTCAGACTGCATTTGGGCCATCTTGCATGAACCGAGCATCAGTTTTTGAGTGGCATAAGAGATTCAAGGAAGGCAGGGAGTCTCTGAGGGATGATGAGAGGTGTGGGAGGAGTAAGGAAGTCAATACACCAGAGTTAATTGGTCAAAGGGTTAGGGTTAGGGATAGGGTTACAATGTTGAGGTTTTAAGGGAGTTCAGGAAGAGATTCCGTCGGAAGAGGCCAGCAATCTTCAAATCGGGTCACTGGCATTTCCACCAGGACAATGCACCAGTCCACAACTCCATCCTTGTCACAGATTATTTGACCAAGATGGGCATCAAGACAGTTCCTCAGCCTCTCTATAGTCCAGACCTTGCTCCCTGTGACTTTTGGTTATTCCCTAAGCTAACAGGCTGTCGTTATGAGACAATTGAGGAGATGAAAAAGGCTGTGACAAAGATTATTCACATGCTCACACAAGAGGACTTCCATGGGGCCTTCCAGAATTTGTTGGAACAGTACAAGTGTATTGCAGCTGGAGGAGATTACTTCAAAGGGGACTAGAGTTTCATGTGTGTACTATCAATAAAAGCGCTCATACGACAAAAGTCTGGAAACTTATTTAATGATCCTCGTACGTGGTTATAGAAGCGAAACGATCAATCATATAATAAACGAACGTAGCAAATTTGCACAGAAAGAATATAAGACTAGACATGACTTGGTGGGGATGGTGATCTACTAGAAATTGCGCAAGATGTTTAACAATCAAACAAACAAACTCTATAGGCACAACCCAGAATCCGTCATGGAGAATGAGACATGTAAACTTCTTTTGAGATACAAATCTCAGTCAAACAACTAGACCTAATGATAGACAAAAAAGAAAAAGAGAACCTACCGAATAGTGGATTTTGCCGTCCTGGCAGACCACAGAGTAGAAAGTTAAGTGCCTGGACCTTGCTAGGGAACTGAAAAACTATGGAACATGAAAATGACGATAATACCAATTATAATCGGTGCGCTCGGTAAAGTCACTAAGGATTGTTAAAAGATCTGGAGGAATTGGAAATAAGAACACGAGTAGAGACCATTCAGACTACAGCACTGTTGAGATCGGTCATAATACTGAGAAAAGTCCTGAAGACTTGAGGAGACTTGTTATAACTCAGACTCTAGTGGAAGACCATCGGCTAACGCTGGTGTGGCAAGCTCTCAAAGGAGTGCAATAATAATAATTTGTTTGCACACGGTTGTATGGTTTCAAGTAATCATATACAAATAATTTCCAAAAAGATCTATTTGACCAATAGATGGGATCGTATTAGGTAAAACCAGTCCAGGTTATCGTGGACCTGGGAGTAATAGAAGTTAAAGGATAACTAAGCGTAACGGTTATCGTCGTAGGAAATCGAATCGGTGATTCAAGTTCAAATTCCGACGAGTTTGTTTGTGTTTCACATCGTGCAAATGTTTTTGTTATGTCTTAACTATGGGTAAATAGTAGGCCATACTGTTATACCGTTTTGAAGAGAGTCTTATTCTGCCGCAGGGAATACAGTCGTCGCATTCTAAACCCTGTTGACAGGGTGATTGTAACTCGGTTAGAATTAAAACAAACTACACTGGTACCAAACGCTGCATGCGAGTCTCTCAGACCATATTGCGTTTTGAGTTCGATTCTCGCTGGTTGCTCAACCCTTCCGGTATTATTAGCAATAAGTGATTCTTAAATAGGTGATATTTGGTTTGCAGTGAAGATATTTCAGATCAAAGGGCAGACGTTTTAGCTATGAGAAGACTTGGGGACTATTTTAGCCAGATATATAACTCACAAATTTAAAGGGGAAACTCTCTCTGCATCCAGTCATGATCTATCTCAATCCAATAAAACACAAATCTAGTCCGACTAGGGTTAATAGCACAGTCATTCTTTCAGTAGAACACGACTAAAATCGGGGATAGTGTTTATTTCTTGTCATTGTTGTCAGACAGAGAAGCTCATATTCACATAAAACGATTCTTTTATTATATTTGTATTGCATATTTTCCTAAGAATCGACTTGTCGGTATACAACGACCAGAATAAATAAAATCCAAGGTAAAAAAGAACTTGCATTTAAAAGAGAAATTTATTATCATCCGAAAGATAAAGATTTATACTCGAGGCAAATAAATAAATCATGATGTTAAAATGGTTTGTAATAAAGATAGAAGTTGATTTTGGGAGCTATCCAGTTGTGTATATATTTACTCACCCACGTCATGGGCAGGATGTGACACGAAGTCAACTTTTAGTGGAGGATAACAGGTTTGAATTCAGATTTTTCTTTCTCCTAGACTGGTTGCCAAACCAAAGCTAAAGTATCAAGTTTGCCCTCACAAGAGGAAGAAAACAAGGATTTACGCCTTTTCTAAAGCGCACAAGCGAGAAGTGAAACGCAAACAGCCTCTTTCAAAATTTGGACTCAGGTCGCCGATTCGATTTCCTACGACAATAGCCGTTACGCTGAGAGTGCCTCTATTCTGGTTTTGTACTACCCACTTTCTTTGCCGAAATCGACAAGGAGAACGCAAATGTACAGTGATTTTTGGTGTGTGTATGAACATATATATCTCATCTACAAAAAGCGAAGTCGACATACGCATAGACAAAGCATGGACTGCAATTGATAAATTAGAAAAAAACGGAAATTCCTGCAAGCTGTAGCCACATCAGTACTATTATATGGTTGTACCACTTGGACTTTTAAAAAAAACCTCGAGAAAAAGCTATATAAGGGTGCTGCATATTGTTTTGAACAAATCCTAAAAGCAGCACCCTACAAAACAGCAGCTCTATGCCTACTTACCTCCCATCTCACAAACCATCCAAATAAGACAAACAAGGCATGCTGGGTATTGTTGGAGATTTAAGGTCGACTTCATAAGTGACGTTCTCCTATGAATGCATACACATGGATATACCAGCGTTTGCCGATCAGCAAAAACTTACATTCATCAGTTCTGTGCAAACTCTCGATAGAGATCTAGATGACGAGTCGGGACGGATAGCGAGAGAGAAAGTTAAAGAAATTTGTTGTCTGCGCACCTTGATGATGATGATGATGATGACCATGATGATGATATTTTTGTCGAATATCTCTAACTTTAATTCTAACAGTTGTTCCTCACCTTATGTCTCCAACAATGAAAACAAAATTTTTCCTCAAAGTAGAAATTTTAGATACAAAAAATATGACGGAAATATGTATGATTTTCCAGCTTTATACCAAGGACAGCTTTTTTGGAGGATTGCATTGGAGGTGGAGTCACACACCTCTCCAGGGGATGCAGTCATAAGCCTCGCTAACAGTGCAAGGCCTCATATTGTTTACGTCACCTACTTTTAATAAGTGGTCACCTTCCATTTGACTAAGTCACGCTAAAACGTTCACTTTCAGACTAAACTCCACGAAAAAGATATGAACAGCATTATCTTCAACCCATCTGTGGGTTAAATAGTACCAATTCTGTTCTTCTTTAAGGTTGGCTTTGGCAAAAATAAGATGGATATGCCATTAAGCAAAGAAACAAAACCAAATACATCTAACTACTGAAACAAGCTCATCACTGTTCATCTTCTGTGATCTGATGGAAACTTGTGTTTTACTGCAAGTCAGAACTAAGAATAAGTTAAAACCAATTGTACATCAAAATTAAGTGTAAGTCAAAACTAATTGTAAATTAAAATTAGTCAAAACTAAGTGTAAATACAAATTAAATGTAAATCAAAACGAAATGTAAGTCAAAACTAAGCTAAGCTTTTGGCACAGGACTGTATGTATGAGGCACCCAATAATGATCGAACAGTTCAGAAGCAATGCGCTAGCGAGAATAGCTTTTTAACCATGACACAAGGAAGGGATGTCCACTAGGAAGAGATTGTTGCTGTATACATATATCGGGGATGGAGTATATATGTCTCGATGGTTCTCTGATTTTTGTATACGTATTTGTGACCACCTGTATGTACGTATGTATACGTCTGTCTGTATGCATGTATATGTGTGTATGTGTGTGCTATTAGGCCAGAGACGGTGAACTGGAAAATCTAACCTACGATGTAGGTAGACACTCAAAGCAAATCAAATATTGCGTGCGGAGTGTCTTAGACAATCTTCTCACAAGCCGAGTTGTAAATCTTGTTTTCCCATAAGCGGGATTTTTTTTAAATTGTGAAGTGGACAGCTAGGAGAAGAGAAGGAAAAAGTATCGTTTGCTGAATCTAGATGACATCGACAAGGTCAGGGAACTTCGGCTTTCTACATGCAATAATCTCAAAATAGCTTCAAAATTATTTATCTGTTTATTCACACCAGGCTTTTCAAATAGAGACAACAGGAGCCACAAAGAAAAAGAGAAATAACAGACCATTTTACGCCGCTTGTGTCGTTCTCATTATTATTAATACTCGCCGTGTTTAGTTGAAAAATATCATGTCTGTGCAAAAGTTACCTGGTATCATTTGTTTTTATTTTTCTTATCTTATTAATTTTCTTAACAAGAGACTAAATACACATTTGAAAGCTATGGATAAATAGTAAAGAAGATTGTGTTTTAACCTTCGTACTGCAACTAGTCTAAGAGAAGGAAAACTTTGAATTCAAACCAGCCGTCAAGGTCATCGTCACTAGTCCTGTAAACTACTCATGTAGCCTGTCTTGGACAGGAATAGCATAGGAGAGCCCATCCCTCTTCACGTTTACAACTGGTTTTGAATTTAGAGTTTTCTTTCTCCAAGACCGGTTGCCATGCCAAAGTTAAAGAGCCAAAATGTATCATCTGTACTAAAAATTAACTTTGCATCACATCTTGCCTGTGACGGAGCTGTAGAGTAAATACATAGACAGTTGAAGACAATTTTTTCCATGGAAACATTTGCGCAGACTTTACTTTTTCTAGTTTTACTCTTACAGTGGGGAAAATAAGTATTTTATTCCCTGTTGATTTTCTGAGTTTGCGACCTAAAAAGAATAGGAACGGTCTATAATTTTCTTGAAAGTGAGAGATAGAATATTAAAAAAATTCTAGAAAATCACATTATATCAATTTTTGATCAATTTTGGAATTAGCGACAAGACGATTGGCAAGCAGCTAAATGAGGAGTCAACTGTTGGTGCGATTATAAGAAAATGGAAGAAACACCGATTGACTATCAATCTCCGTCGGTCCGGAGCTCCACGCAATATCTCCTAACGTAGAGTAAACCTGATGATGAGAAAGGTGAGGGAACAACCCAGAACTACACGGCAAGAGCTTGTTGATGATTTCAAGGCAGCTGGGACCACAGTCATCAAGATGAGCATTAGTAACACATTACGTTGTTGTGGACTGAAATCAGGAAATGCTCGCAAGGTCCCTCTACTCAAGAAGGGACATATACAGGCATGTCTGAGGTTTGTATATAAGCTCCTGGATCCTATTTACCCAACCCCTCCGCTCGGGCAGGATATGACACAAGGTCAATTTTTAAAGCGGAGTTTAGCAGGTTTGAATTCAGAGTTTTCCTTCTCCTAGACTAGTTGCCTCACCAAGGCTATTTATCCATAGCTGGAGGGAGAATGATTGGATTCATACCTTTCCCAAGGGTATTAGTGCTATGTGAAATGCAATGAGTCTTGTCCAGGAATTGAACTCGTATCGCCGTGTCCATATCCTGTGACGATAACCATTACACCACGGGCACCTCCATGAATAAGCTCCTGGATGATTCAGAGAAGGGCCGGGAGAGACTAAAATTGAGCTTTTGGCATTAACTCGACTCGTCGTGTTTGGAGGAAAAAAAACTGACTTGGACACCAAGAACAATATCCCAACCATTAAGCATGGTGGTGGAAACATTTTTTTCTCTGCAAAGAGGACAGGACGACTACACCGGATCGAGTGAAAGATGGATGCAGTAAAGTACAGGGAAATCTTGAGTAAAACCTACTTGCCTCAACCAGGACACCGAAGATGGGTCGTGGATGGGTGTTCCAGCATGACTATGACCCAAAGCATACGGCTAAGGCAACAAAGGAGTGGCTCAAGAAGAAGCACATTAAAGTAAAGGAATAGTCTAGTCAGTCTCCGGACCTTAATCCTTTAGAGAATCTGTGGAGGGAGCTGAAGATTCGAGTTGCCCAACGACAACCTACAAACCTGAAGAATTTGGAGAAGATCTGCAAAGAGGAGTGGGCCAAAATCCCCCCTTGGGATATGTTAAAACTTTGTAACCAACTACAGGTAACGTCCGGCTGTTGCGCTTGTCAACGAGGTTTTCTTCACCAAGTACTATGTTATGTTTTGCTATGGGGTGAAATGCTTATTTTTTCAATAAAATACAAATAAATGTTCAAAAATTATTATAATGTGTTTTCTAGAATTTTAAAGATATTCTATCTCTCACTGTCAAGACGGACCAACCCTGAAAATTATAGACAGTTCCTATTTTTGAAGGTGGCAAACTCAGAAAATCAGCAGGGGATGAAATACTTATTTTCCCCACTGTAATTCTAAATTGCTGAAACTTTTCTGTGAAATATCTTAGTACTTTTTAAGTTTTTACACTAGTTTGTATTTACCAATCGCATCCGTCATGCCACCCTGTCGGTGGAGCATAGAATATGCTGCTAGTATTCTCTGCACGAGGGTAAGACACCCCCATGAAAAAGAAAAAAAGAATGTACTGATACTACACTAAACTGCATCTGGTGGTGGAGCTCCACTCCTGGAGTTTTGGGGTATGTGGAGTACACCTTCATTGCCTTTATGCCTGACCTGGAGTGGTAGTACATATTAAGATGGCATCAATAGGTCAAAAGGATCTGTTTAAAAACTGTTTATTTTAGATAGGAATAGTTAATAACATATAACTGTGTGTAAATTATTTTTTAAAGAATAGTTACTCGACGCTATAACTGTTTACCAAGGGTTATTATTAGTTACCTGAAATCATATAACTGTGTGCAAAAAAACCCTTAAGGTTCAACTGTATAAAAATCTAAATCTAAATGATGATGATGATCATCATCATCATGTCAGCTCGGATATCCCTGATCTTCTCTTGCCACCCCTTCTTATCGTCCATTACTTCCAGTACGGAGCTGCTGTATGTCGGTTCGAGCTGGTCGTTCTGCCTTTGCTCGTCCATGAGAAGGGGTCCACTAACAATGAATACAATTCCCTAGCCTCTAGGCATAAAATAACCCTAGACGGGTTGACAAGTCAATAAAATCAAAAGAACAAACCCCTGTAACGGACAGGATGTAAAATTTCTTGCGGAGGACAAATGGTTTGAATTCAGAGTTTTTCCTTCTCTTTGACTGGTTGTCTAATCAAAACTAAAGAACCCAATACGTCCTACTATTTACTTTTAGCATGGAGAGAACAGGTAGATTAATGCCTTTTCTAGGAGCATTAGAACTGAGGGAAAAACAAACAGCCTAGTCAAGAATGGAACTCAACTCGCAGATTTCATATCCTATGACGATAATCGTTACATTTAGTTTTTACACAAGTAGGATCTAATAATTTTCCTTTGAAATCAAGTGACCGCAAGTATTTTCAATGCTTCAGCACTCTGCTCACTATTCTTGCTTATAACAGTAGTTACAAGCCCGGCAAAAACTAGGGTTTTCTTATTCTTTACTTAGATGGCGATGGTCCATCTCTTATCCATGATCAGAGGATGGACTTGCAATGATATACGGACAGCTTTAACAACATCGTAGTTCAAGGTTAGGAATAGGAGGATATGAGTCTTGTGTGTTATTTGGTTTAATGCTTCGATTCTCTCGACTTTCTCTTGTCATCTGTCTCTAACAGCCACCGCTCTAAGCAATTCAGTTTTCGCACCAGTTTTCGCTCTGTCTTTAACAGCCACCGCTCGAAGCATCCAGTTTTCGCACAGAGCTAATGTTTTTGCTGGTCGGCCATAGGTAGGAGTCCTTAAGAGAATGTCGCTGTGTGATTTGAAAGTTGCACAAATGAACGTACAATGTAATTTAAATCGGTAACTTATTATTTATGAGTTCGAACTTGACCATAATGCCGTGGAAGCAACCAAAAACAATTGTTGAGCGAAGAGGAAGGCGCAGTCGATTATTTGACATCATAGGTCATCCGAGGTCAAAAAACAAAAATATTTAGTTCTAAATATTTGAAGAAAATTTTAAATGAGAATTTTCTCGAAACATTCCGTAACGAAGTAGTTTTTTTCAGGAGGGCAAGCAAATAAGTAGATAAATTAATTAATAAATATATAATCAGGTAGATATCAATTGAGTGAAGTGTATTTTCATATACTCACTTTTGTTTTTGAAAACATATAGCTGAAATATTCAAAGTTATATAGAGGAAAGTCCTTGTAGTAGTTGTCTAAATTTCTGAGACAAAGCTTGTTGATTTTTATCATTAAGGTTTTTCGGACTATTGTCTTCATCTTCATTGTTATTTCCACAAAGTTTCGGCCGATATGTCCCCCAGCCTTCTTCAGGTGTTTGTCGAACTCGGGAACCTTCACGGAACTTCGAACTACGTCCTTTATTGAAACCACGGGGGTCGCCTGTTCTGATTCCATTTGCCATATCCGGGAAAACCTTAATGATAAAAGTCCTTGTAGTGTTGTGACTAGCCTAATGGACGGCGCCATTGTAGTAAGCGAGTTCGAACTCCAGTCGTGCTATTACGTTCACTTTTGAACTAATACCCTTGGGAAAGGTATGAAGCCCTTTTCCCCACCAGCTATTGGTTAAATAGTATTACTATTGGTTTTCTACAAGGATGAGTTTTGGAATTAATTAACTCACGATGGTTAGTATGCCATTAAACAAAAAAACCGAAATCGAACAAGGTTATATAACAATGTTATGTCACAATTTGGTGTATTTTGAAATATGTTACGTATTTTAAAATTCCGAAGAAAGTCTCTCAGAGTAATTATGATTTGATGAATAAACCATAAATATTTCGATGTTTAGTTACATCAACACGAGAATATCTGTAACACATTCAGTACCAAACTACTTTGAAATTAACGCCTTATCTTCATTTTGTTCTCAACAAACGGTTGTGTCTAATACTCGATTCACAACGATGTTGCGTTGTCTCTAGGGGGTTCCTAGAGATCTATATTTGGCCTTCATGCTTCTGTAAAAAAAATGTTTGCTTTGAAGGTGTTAGCCAAATTAGCTGCGCTTGTTTTGTTTCTCAATCAAATACTTATAATCTATGTACATTGCCATAGTTACTTTCGCCCTTTCTTTAGAAATTGCCTGCGGCTCAAGGTTAAGTAATATAATCAAAATATAGTTCAAAAAATAAAAATGTTTCTTAAATCTATAATGATTTATCGATTAGCAAACGTACAATTATTTTAAAATTCAAAATCTTATCTTTCGTATTTATTGTTTTGATTGCTATATTTTGACCGATGTGCTTTCCGACTTTCGTCTTTAAGTTTGCAATATTGGAAGTGAGTCCGTTATCTCGGATAAATATTTTTGCTGAATTTTGTCGTGACTAAATTACGGATGCAAAAGATAAAGATGTCGCAGTCATTGATCTTTCAATGGCACTAGAATTGATATTATTAAAACGGATCTAAAGTTACCGAAATAAACAGATAGTTAACAAATAAACAAATAAACGAAAAATAGGAATGAAGTAAAGAAATCTATTTAAAAATTAAAATTAAATTCGTCTGAAAACGTAGTTTTAATCTTTAAACAGATGTTTTTTTTAAAATTTCATTGCTATTTTCTTTTATCTAAACTTCTCTCTTTAAAATTCATCTAAAAACATAGCACCCTTTTTGCTGGAGTTGTAGAATTTGCCGACTACTCCTCCGCAGAAGGGTAAGACCCTCCCCCAATGGAGACACCTTTTGGTCTTGGGTGGTTACCCGTAAGGTTTTAGGACTAGATCTAGGTAGTGGAGTGGTCCTTGATCCAGCAACTGAGTAGTCAAGTGACTCGCAACACTCCAATTTGACTCTTACTTGGCATGATGGGCAGTCGGAGAGGCCCGATCCGATCAATCGGCTGGTCGCGTCAAGTCCTAGCATCTAATATGATTTTCCAGATCGTATTCTTTAATTGGTCATGGGACAAAACAAATACCCACCATTATTATCTTATAGATGCTAGATAGCGGTAGGTGAGGGTCAATTGTGCCGAGAGAGTAGGACTTCAGCCTCTATTGAATCGTAGGGTACCAAGTATTGAATACTGAGGACCTGAGATTGGCAGGGGTTCGGGGTTTCACTTCAGATACGAGTCTACCGATTGTGTATTCCTGTCTCAACCAAGGCGAATGGATTTCCCCCTTGTTAAATTACAAACAGAAGTTGGACTCCATGATGGATAGAAGAGCACAGGAACGGTGAAAAAAACCCAACAAAATAATAAATACGGATTATTGAAAAAACCCAGCGCACCCTGTGTAAATTACCCTAGGAATCCCATTCAGACGCTGACACATATACAGACACTGATAATGACAGCAATGTAGGGGAAGCGACGACTTTTCCTAGTTTCATAGTCCTCAAGCTGACAGAGGTAGAACCTATTAAAAAGCCCTTCCTTTTGCAATAGAAAGATTTCTTTCAGCACCTAAAACAGTAGAAACAACCAGCAACATCAATCTTATTGTGAAAGTAACAAAAAAGTGCTGAAGTATTATTTAAAATGACCACTCTCCACTGTATGGAAATCAAGGCATATCCACATAGATCCTTCAACACACCCAGAAGAGTGATGAGGAGTCCTGAACTATCTGCCTGTTCCATCAAAGAAATAAAACTCAACCTAAAAACAAACAAAAAAATTAACCAAAAAACAAAAACAAAAACAAAAACAAGTATTTGATGTAAATAAAATATCCATAAGAAGAAATTCCCAGTTTATTAACACCAACACTTACATCTTTATTTTCAACACCCCTGAACCTCCACTTAAACTTAAAATTGGCGATATGATTTATGGAATCAAAACAAATCGCAATGATTTGCTTTTCTTATTAACAGGAATAAGTCCGGCTATAATCTGCCCGCAAGAAACATTTTCCAAAGAAAACGACAAGATAAATATCAAAAACTTTGAAATTACATACATAATACCGACTTAGGGCCTCGGGAGGTATATTGATCTTAATTAGGAATGACATATCTCGAAGCAAAATTAACCTGAATACCAACCTACAAGCTACTGTTGCCACAGCAACCAAACCTAGAACCAAACCCAGAAATATAAATATTTGCTGCTGATATGTTCTTCCTCAAGATTCTATCAACGACAATGACCTCAGCCATTTAATTCAACAACTACCCTAATCTTTTATCATACTTGGAGATTTAAACAGCTACAATATTATATTGGCTAGTAAAAAAAAACAAAAAAACTAAAAGTGTAGAATACTTGAAAGGATCATCAACGATAACAACCTATGCTGCTTTAATAAGAAATCCCAAACCTATCCAGTTCAGTTGGCTGGGGCAGTAGAATACACTGAATGCATCTCTGCAGAGGAGTAAGACCACCACCCAACGTGTGTCCTGAATATGACATTTAACAATCTGATGGTGAGGGTCCACTCCTGGGGATTTGGGGAATGTGGGGAATATTGCTCCCAGGTCCACTCTGACCCGGAATTTGTAGTAGCACCTATCTATGGGTCAAATAGAACTGTTTGACATTTAAACTGTGTGCAAACAAATGAATTATGCTAAATCAAATTGTAAGAAATAGAACTGTTTGACATTTAACTATATATAAACAAATGCCTGCCTAATTGAATAGTTAGTGATATATAGCAATGCCTGGAACCATTTAAGTGTGTAAACGAATGAGCAATATTGAATAGAATTATTAATGTTAAATAACAATACCCGAAACTATTTAACTGTATGCCTAAATTGAATAATTGGTATTACATAGCAATACTTGGAACCATCTGACTGTGTGCAAATCAGTGATAAGTGTTGAATAGGATGATTAGTGTTTAATTGAATTGTTAGTGACACATAGCGATACTGAGAACAATTTAACTGTATGCCAACGAATGAGGAATGTTGAATAGAATTATTAGTGTTGATTAACAATACTTGAAACTCTAATTGTGTGCTTAAATTGAATTGTTAGTGTTACATAGCAATATTTGAAACCATCTAAGTGTGCAAACAAATGATTAATACTAAACAGAACTATTCGTGTGAGAATACTTGAAACCATTAGTAATACTTGTGAGGAAACAAATTAGCTCAGACTCAGTTAAAAATAAGATTACCTACAAACTATTGACATATAAATTATTGTATACTTATTTAACTGTATGCAAACAAATGAGCTCTGGTTCGTTTAAAAATGTCATCTACAAACTATGCGCTTACAAAGCATATATTATAAGTATAAAGAGGATTTGGCATCAAATAACCTACAATGGCTGATATTCCATAAAACCCAACCCAATCCAACCCAACCCAAGTTATCTTGATCTATCTTCAGGCATCTACACAGCAATTCATCCAACTCCCTGTGATCTTCCTGGTCTACATCTGAAGAGTAAAAAATGACTCAAGCAGCAACGATCATTTCCTACTAATAACAGAGGGGCTACATCCTGAAGAAGACCCCCCCACCAATAGAGACTAAATAAAAGAAACTGGGATAAATTCCAAACACTATGTCTGCAAAACCTGACAAAAAACTTAATGCTAAAACACTATAGAAGATTTAACAAACAAACTGATTGAAATAGACAAGTGTTTTCTAAAGAACTCAGCTCCGCATTAGCAGAACTGATCATGGTTTGACAAAAAGTACAAGAAGGATATCCACTTATGATAATTAGTTCTACACAAATTTAAAGTTGATCCAACAACCTCCAATTTAATCTCATAGAAACATCACAACAAAAATACGCCGAATAATCAAGAAAACTAAGAGAAACTCTTGGCAAAATTATGTTAGTAAACTCAACCCCTCTACTAAATCAAAAACAATCTGGGATATGATTGCCAAAATCTCCGGGAAACAACAATCAAGTCCCTTAAAACACCTCTCCACAAACTATGACAAAATGAAAATGATATTGTAAATCTATTTGTTGAAACCTTTTCAAAAACTTATCCAGCCAAAATAACCAAAAATTCATCAAGCAAAATGCTGAAAATGTCAAACTAGATTTCAAATCTAATAATTTACAAGCATATAACAAGCTGTTTACCTTACTAGGACTGATAGAATCTATAAAGAATCTCACGGTGCAACTGTCGGTCAAGACAAAATACATTATGAGTTCTTAAGACAGCTGCCCAAAGAATCATCTGGAGGTTTATAACAATATATAGATGAGCAACAAATTTTCAGATTCATGGAGACAGATGACAACGGAAAGGATAGTACGAATCCAGATAACTACCATCCCATTGCCCTGACAAGTTACCTATGCAAAACTATTCTGTAAGAAAAGAGGAACTATAAACTATCTAGTTCGTCTAGAGACCTCATAAGAGAAGCGTTTATAAAAGAAAAGAAGCACTTGACAGCAATCTTTTTCGCTCTGGACAAAATATATAACTCAACATAGAACTATGACATTATGAGAAATCTACACAATCTTGACCCGAGAACAAGACTACTAGGCTTTTTAAGCAACTTTCTCTTTAATAAAAACTTCAAGTTTTATGTAGGATCCTCCCTATCTAACCACCATAACCAAGAGGAAGTGACCCTACAAGGAAGCATCCTCTGGGTAACTTTTTTTGTAAAAATTAACAGCATTATTTAATGTCTTAACCCTGGAATAGATAGTGCCCTGTATGTTGACGATCTCATGATATGCTATAGATTCAATCACATCGACACGTTAGAACGTCAACTCAACGTCAACCCAATGTAGGCAAAATCGATAGATTGGCAATAAACAACAGCTTCAGATTCTCCAAATCAAAAAACCAGTGTGTGCACTTTTGTTCACTAAGGAAAATGCAAAATGGCCCGACCATTGAACCGGAAGAAACTATAATACCCATTGTTGATGAATATAAATTCATTGGAGTGATATTTGATAGAAAACTGTCTTTTATCCCTGACCTGAAATCAAAATATATCAAAGCACTACATCGCGAGTGGTGGCTCACATGGAATGGGGAACCGACCGGTAAACCCTACTAAAATTGTGCTGGTTACAGGTTCGTTCACAATTGGACTATGGTAGCTTTATATACAGGCCAGTCTACACAAAATGAAGGTTTAAGGCTACTCTCAGGAGCCTTAAAAACTTCTCCAATGAAAAGCTTGCATGCAGAAGCTAATATAACACCTCTACAACTCCAAAGTAAAAAAAAAACTTGTCCTACAATACTACAAGAAACTTAAATCCTGCTCATTCAACTTAGTTTACGATTGTATCTTCAAACCAAGGTACAGACAGAGTTTTGCACAAAAAAGAAGAAAAATCAATAAAACCTTTTGGCCTTAGGATGGAACCCATCCTCGATCAATCTAAAATGTCTCTCACCAATATACATAAAACCATCATACTGAAGACACCAGCTTGGATTATTAAAAAAAACATGTAAGTAATCCATGAACTAAGTGAACACCCTAAAACAAAACCCCCTCCCATCACTTACTAAGATAAATTATACAATATCCTAGAACACCATCCAATCACATCTACATCTTTACAGATAGCTCCAAGGACAACGATAAAACAGAGTGCGTTGCTATTTTAAACAAAAAATTATAAGAAAAGCTCCCCCAAAGGAAAGTCAATCTTTTCAGCTGAACCCACGCAACAGACCTAGCAGTAGACATCATCTTTGAAAGCAACTACAAAAGCTTTATTTTATTCTCACTCACTGTCTATCTTAATATCACTAAAAAAAAAAAAGAAAAAAAGATGACCTCTTAATCATTAAATTAGTGAATATATTATAATCCATATTCAACTCTAAAGAGATTCTAATGCGCTGGATACCAAGCCACATTGGAGTGAGGGAAATGAAAAAGCTGACCGGCCCGAGATTTGGCTCCTGACAAATTCAAGATTCCATTTATTAACTTGAAACCTAAAATTAATAGTTTTCTTCCTACAAAATTTGCCCAGTCAGCTGGGGACACAGAATTCACTGACTGCATCTCTGCAGAGGGGTAAGACTCCTCTAACAAGTGTCCTGAATATGACACTAAACAATCAGTGGGTTAGGCTCCAGTAATGCTGGAGCTTTGGGGAATGCGGAGTACTCCTTCATTGCCATCACTCCCAGGTCCACTCTGATTCAGAGTGGTAGCACCTGATAGGGTCCTATCTACGGGTTAAATAGTACTAAACTGTGTGCTTATGCTAAACTGAATTGTTTGAAATAGAACTGTTTATAGGTATAAAAATGAATTTGGCATTCAATAACCTATAATGGTTGATATGCTATAAAACCAAACCAAACCAAACCAAACTTCATACGAAATAGCAACAAAATGGAATAAAATATTCACAATTAGCTCTTCTTTGTCAAACCCACTTGGGGAGACTGGAGACCAGCATTCAGATAACCCAGAAAGGAACACACATTGGTCAAACAAGACTTACACACTCCTTTATACTCAAGCAAGGACAACAGCCTTAATATATAACATGCCAAACACCCTACACGGTTAAACACTTTCACATGGAATGTAAAGCTTTTTCTCACGTCAGAAAACGTCTTTTCAATGCAAAAATAAGAAGGATCTATTTGAAAATATCAACATAGATGAAGCTCTGTATTTTTTTTTTTGAGAAACAGAATTATACCGAAAAATAAAAACGCAAACCGGATCAATACCATACAAAGCAATACTGCTAGACGATTCCTGATGATGCTAATATATCGTCAAAATCGTTAATGAAATTGTAGGCGTAGAAGGTACCATGTTCTCAAACCTCTAAGCATAAAATAACCCCAGACAGGTTGACACGCCGTTGAAATCCATTAAATTAAACTAAAACAAATGAAAACATAGTAACTAAAGGTGATGGTGATATCAACTGTTGTTGGTGCCCTTTGAATGGTTACCAAAGGTCTGGAAAAGAGACTGAGGGAATTGGAGATCAGAGGAAGAATCGAGACACAGTTTAGGTCATACTTAGAAGAGCCATGAAGAACCGAGGAGATTTATTGTCACTTAGACTTCAGTGAAAAACCACCAGTTAAACTTGGCGTGAAAACTCGCAATGAATAAAATAATGATGATAATAATTGGGAATTTGCAAGATTCTCAAATTTGGTCATGCTGACAAATGGCTTATGCACAAACCAGAAACTATGGAAAAAATAAAATGCAGAAAATTCTCTGGGACTTATAGAGATAGAACGATTATAACATTTTCTTTATTACAACATTAATATATTGGTGGTTCTCAGTACACTTCTTAAGACGCTGTGTTTCTCTCAAAAGAATTGAAAAGTTCCTCTAATAGCCGTGGTGGGGATGACTAAAGTGCTGGACTGCAATAAGCGAGTTCGAACTCTAGTCGTGCTATTGCCTTCACTTTCGGACAGATACACTTGTGAAAGGTATGAACTTCCTTACTCTCCTAGTTATAGGTTAAATAGTACAATTATTGTTCTTCTACAAGGATGGCTTTGGCATTAAATAACCTATGAAGGCTGATATACCATTAAAGAAAACATACGAGTGCTAATGGTAATTTTTCTTGTTGTATTTCCGTGTTCATTTGTATCTGGAAAGTATTTTTAAAAGAGGACCATCTCGTTTGACAGATAATATAGACGTTTATTTAATAATTAAGAAAAATTATCATATTTCTACTTTCCCTTTTTCAAATAGCGATAAAGAGTGACTGTCTTTCTTCCTCACTCGATATAATGTATACATGTGTTAACTTGACAGTCTTCTGTACTTGGCTTCAATAGAAAAAGAAAAAAGACTTCAAACCTCTTCCTCCAATTCACTGCTGTTGTGTGTATGTGTTATAAAACAATATTTGTGAAAACCGATTTGTGGTCTCAAGGTCCAGAGCGTAAACAGAATACTTCCTGCAAACCCTAAGCACCATCTGACTTCTTGCAAACCCAAAGCGCCAACTGAAACTACATTCCTACTCTTCTTCTAATATGAACGTCGCACCACAAAGGATCAATTAACCCCACATCTGGTTTCACCTCGAAATCATAATTTCCCGTATCTATCAACGAGTGGTCTGAGATCTTAGTTAAATTTTTCGTCACTCCCCATTTTTGCCTACACTATAACCCGATCTGCTTTAAACCAATCTGAAACAAATTTTTCCTGAGAAAAGCTTGACCGTTTGTTGCCAAATTCCATTAGACTATAAAATATTTAATTTTAATTCGATTCTTTAAACCGTCTTCCCATTTAATTTTATGTTCAGTTCCCAATTCTCGATCCATCCTCTTAGCCACCATCCCCCACTTATTCAATAAAGCTCCTTAGAGTTTTTCTTCACGTGTAGCACATCTTACTCACCAATCCATTGACAGTACGTCTACATCAGGGCCAGCGCCTTTTTATACAGATCACCAAATCCCAGCCAGAAGATCAAACCTAGTTTTATTTAACAAGAAGAAAAAAAAATTGTCTTATAAGGGACTTTCTTCTTCAGCAGACATAGGACGAAAATAAAAGAGAGCGAAAAGATAGACAAATACCCGGATATTACAAGGGACATGAAAAAGCTGTGGAACATGAAGTTGATGGTTACACCAATTGAAGTTGATGCACTTGGAACCTGAAGGCCTGGAAAAGAGTCTGGAGTTACTGGTGATTAGAGGAAGAATCGAGACCATCTAGACTAAAGCGCTGTTAAGATCAGCTGGAATACATAGAATAGACCTTAGGAGATTTGCTGTCGCTTAAACTCAAGTGAAAATCCGCCAATTAAAACAAGTTAAAAATTTGCAAGGAGTATAATAATAATAATAATAATAATAATAATAATAATAATAATAATCAATCAATCTTTGAGCTTCAACCAATGTAAGGAAGGACAAAGAGCTCACTGGCTAAAATACTGTAAATAACTTAATAAAGATTAGGATATTAGTACAGGTTTATTTTCACACAAGATAAACTATGGATATGCACGATGAAGTTTTTATTTCCTCAGAGGAAATGGTGAAATCTACACGAAAGAGGAGGTTAAAGTGTTTGAGGGATTCTGCAGACCCCCATGAGTACTATCTTGTACAATTTGCAACATCTTGCCAGACTTTGGTCACGAATCAGAGTTATTATTCACGTTGATGAATTATGGTTTGTTTAGAGTTTTCATTTCTGGACGACTGTCTTTTATGACAGACTTACAAGAGTAAGAGTTAAAAATGAAAATAATGCTACAGTTTGCAGTTTCGATGGCAAGTGATGTTGTTGCGTTCCATTTTACACTGAAATTTATTGGGCTGCTGACATTGGCCATCTGCTATAGTAATATATACATTAATGAGTGGATGTTGTTGTATAGAACAATGGAACACAACATTAATGGCTGACATTATCTATCTATCTATCTATCTATCTATCTATCTATCTATCTAAGGCTGTTTTTACCTATCTACCGGCAACTGGGGTGGTTAAGTGACTTGCAACATTTCATTTTGGTCCTTAGTGAGCTAGACAGGCAGTCATATTAAGCCCTAGCACCTATTTGATTGTCTCAACCGTATTCTTCAATATTGCTCTTGTGGCAAAGAAGTATCCAACCTTATTTTTCTGAAAGGTGCTAGAAGACCATGGATTAGGGTCAATTGCGCCGAGGTAGCAATACTTGAAACCATCAAAACTGTGTGCAAACAAATGATCAATATTAAATTAGATAGGGATAGTTGATAAATATAATTAGTAATGTTAAAAAGCAACACTTGAGATCATTTAACTATAGAAACAAATGAGCTCTAACTCGTTTAAAAATAAAGTTACTTAAAGTTATTCACCAACCCCTATCTCTACACGCACATACATATATATAAACAAGACTTTGCATTAAATAACCATCAACAGTTGATATGCCTTTGCACCAAAAACCCCAAACAAATCTATCTTATCACTCCCCAAAATCTTCAGCTCCTGGTTTTAGATTTTACCCCAAGTTTAGAAAAGTTAAATTCATGCATATCATCTGGTCGCAACTGATGTCGTTCTCTTAAAGCTTTAAAAATAAATTACAGCTTTTTATTCAGCCTTTCACATTGGAAATACCACGTACATTTTTCATTGAAAGAGTTATTTTTATGGCTTCGTACTTGACTATGATAAATAATCACCTGCTTGAGTATAATTCGGACACTTTTACATATGACCCTCCCTCCATATATATATATATATATATATATATATATATATATATATATATATATATATATATTACTTCTAGTCGTTGGGTTGAAGAGATGGATGCTTTTCTTTTGGGCGTTTGTACAAAATGAACATAAACAGGATCGACTGGAATTCAACTCGGCTCACCGTCCCCTCTTTCCCTACAGATAACCATTACACTACCCAAGCAGAGAAAGTTTTACTTTCTGTGGTATCGTAGCCATCTTACTTCACTGATCTGATGGCCTAGTGGGTTGAGTGTTTACCAATGGTCTGAGAGACCTGGGTTCAATCTCAGGTCGCGTCATACCAAAGACTTTAAAAATGGTACTTGATACCTCCTTGCTTAACTCTCAGCAATATAAGGTACGTATCAAGGGTAAAGTGGAGCAATCCAAGGAAAGTAGTAGCGCCCTCCCTCACACCTCGGTATTGTAGCTATTGAAAAAGGAGCCTTCTGGTCGCCCTCGACTACGGTCGCCTGCTTTACTTTACTTATATTCAGTTCACTAAACCAAATGAAATAATTCAGTTGAAGACTTCCGGGATAAGCTTGATTCATTGATTTTAACCCGTCTGGAATTGTTTTATGCCGAGAGGTTAAGGAATGCATATATTGTATGTTATGTTTACATTATTTGTTTTGTTTATTAAGTATTTTGTGGAGAATCCAAGTGGAATCATTGTTAAAGTGTTGGACTGCGGCCTCGAAGTAACCCAGTTCGAACCCCAGTCAAAATATTACGGTGACTTTCGAGTTAATACTCTTGGAGAAAGTATGACTCTTCTTAGCAATCTAGATATGGGTTAAATAGTATCACTGCTGTTCTTCTATAAGGATGACTTTGGCATTGAATAACCAATGATGGCTGACATGCCATTAAACAAAGAAATCAAATCGTAAGTTTTTTGTACTCAGTTATATGATATCAAATATACCTATCAAATACGAATAATCTTTAAACAGCTGTATTTGATCAATAGATGGGATTCGAACGGATACTACTACTCCGGGTCAGAGTGAGCCTGGGAGTAATGGCAATGAAGGAGTACGCAAAAACTCCAGAACTAGAGCCTCTTTATAACATGGTTTAGTGACGTATCCAGGACACTTATTAGCGGGGGTATTATTCCCATGGAGAGATGCAGTCGGTGTATATTAAAGCCCGGGCCTACTTGACTGTTTGTTTCTTTAACTGCGTATCAACTCTTAATGGGTCATTTAATGTCAAAATATGATTCATTTATGTATGTTTAATTGTAATAACCAGATTTTCGTTTTTTTAAAAATTGTGCTTTCGTTTATAATATTTTGTTTGCATACGTTTGTATGGCTTCAAGTATTCCTATCAAATATTAATAATCTATACACAATTATATGGTTTAAAGTAATTATTCCGATTTTGTGATATTTTTTGAACAGTTATTGATACATAGTTTCAAGTATTCCTACCTATTGCCAATAATTTGTAAGCAGTTACATGCTTTCGAGTAATTAACAACAATCCTTAGTAAACAGTTATGGATTCAAGTAACTACTCGTAATACAAATAATTTGCATACAGTCATATAATTTGAAGTATTCCTTTCTGACAGTCATACAATTGTATTTAATAATAATCATTTGTTTGCACTCTTATATCCTTAAACAAAATAGAACAAAATTATATGGATTCACATATTCCAAAACAATACTTATAATTTTCAAACAAATCTATTTGACTCATACATGGGAACTAAACAGTTAGTACTACCTCAGGTAAGAGTGGAGTTGGGAGTCATGGCAGTGAAAGAGTACTCCAAATTTCTCAGATCTGAACTGGGGACCCACCCCCAGATTCAGTAGCGAGTAAAGATACAGTATGAAGCGAAAGACTTTGTTGCTGATTGTTGATGCCAGTAAATAGTAATTAGTCATCCTTGAAGATGTAAAATCTGCCACAATTAATCAATAAGAATTGCGTGTTATTTCTAAATAATTGCATATCAACTCTTTTTTCCATTTTGACGTAGTGTTACCAGAATTGGCATCCTATTAAAATGTCTGGGTATGAAACCCAGACATTTCATAGGATACCTACATTTCTCTCTTTTCCAGTAACATTATCCCAAACGAAAGATCTCTAATAATCTCTGTCCCTCATCTCCAAGTATTCCTCACACTTTTAATCAGTTTCAAAAGGCTTTCTTAAAAATATCAGTGCATATATGAAATTAATATTTTAAGTCCTTATTATCTGAAAGTTTCAACATTTGAATCTTTAATTTTTTTATTTCCAAAGTGTGATCATACGTAATGATGAAAATTTGTAATGTCACATAATCAAGGAAACTCTCAATCTTTCTCAATTTAAAAAACTTTAAATATGACGACAATATTTACAGTAAATGGAGTATTACAAATAAAACTTACATGTGATATTTTGCGAAAGCAAGTTTTAAATATTTTCCTTACCAATGATAAAAATAGTTGTCTCTCTCTACCCCAACGCTAAGTGGCCTGTCTCAACATAGAAAAGTGAAAATGGATATATCTGTTTATAGAAAATAGGGGGAAAATAAGGATTTTTATCATAATTATTAAGCAATAATTTCTAACCACCAATTTCCGACAACTGTCGAAAAAGAATCCACCCTGAAAAAACACAAAGTTGACTTTCTAGTCTATTTTTGACTTTAGTTTATCTTCTTTTGTCCCAAGGAGAAAGTTTTCTTGTCCCGTTTAGCCTCCCTTACGTCGCTATTCTGACAAACAACTCTTGATAGCTCTCAAAACCCAAAACCCAAACATTCACCAAACATAGGCGACACCCTTTTCTTTGTCAAACTTATTAGAAACACGAGGAAAATGATGCTTACTACTTACTTACTTGTGTATTATCAGTTGATCTTGTTAGCGGAGCTATTGGTGAACAAAAAACAAAAGGACCCCCACCTCCTCCCAAATACAACATTCTAGGCATTCCTAAGTTTTGTGTATTTGCATTTGTATTTGTAAAAACAGGAGCAAAAATAAGCAAAAGAAAGACCCCCCCCCAAAAAAAAACAAGCAATTCAAAAAATAAAACAACTTATTAAAATGTAAAAAGCAAGAAAAATGAAAAAAAAAAAAAATACACAATAAAGAAAATGATTGATTCGTTGATTTTAATGGCATCTCAACCAGTTTAGAGTTATTTTATACCTAGAGGTTAGGGAAATGCGTACCTTGTACGTTTATATTTATATTCTTTCTATAGTTTCTTAAGTTTTTTTAGACATATTTATAAGATATCAAATATTCCTATCGAATACGAACAATTTTTAGCTAGATCTATTTGACATATAATAGTTGAGGTCTTAGAAAATACTAAAATTTCGCGTTTAAATGAACGTAGGAGTAATACCAATAAAGGGGTATTCCACATTCCCCAGATCTTCAGGACTGGCGCCTCACTACCAGACGCAATTTAATGTCCTATACAGGACACCATCTTTGGTGGAAGGGGGTCTTTCCTCTTTACAGGGGATACAGTTAGAGTATTCTAAATCCTAACAGACAGGACGGTAAGATTATATGAATACGGAAACGTTACCAAATGAATAAAGAAAAATTTTAATTAGTTTCTAAATGCTTCTTTGTACACAATATTTCTTCCATCTTTTTTTCAAAGCTTACTTTTGAATATCCCACATTGAGCTGGCTATGTGAAAGATATGATCTGCCTCCATCAGTCTCTTCATTTGTGTGGCTCAAAAACATTTTTGTATTTTATATCAACGTATTTGCAACTCTGGTCAAAAATGGAATATTTGCCATCTGATAACTTCCAGGGTTCTTAATATCTCAAAGATTAACCTGACACGCTGGAACTCAAAGTTAAGATAATATTCATGCAAAATATCAGATCCCTATGACTCTGTGTGACAAGGAACCTTAGACAGAAACACAAATGCATAGACTTTAGTACTGACGTATAGATAAGATTCTTTAATATTCGTAACGTTAACCGCATAGATTTTTATAAATATAAGAACAGATTTAATTATATTAGTGAATACTTGGTATGGGAACTCTTTTCGTTTATTTTATCACATTCTTTAAAAAACAAAACAACTGAAAATGATTTAGAACAAAAATTATGTGATAATTACAAAGAACCATATCTTTAGGTGGGCCGGATGTGAAGATCTATTGTATTTGCACTTAAGAGCCTTTATTTCAACGAACAACCTGTATGAAACATTCTTGTATGACAAAATCATATGAACGCATCATCCTCTTTTGAAGGTATCCACTCCATCTTGTTTTGATGCGTGTTTGAAAGCACAAGTAGCCATTGCGCGTCACTCGGCAACCCAGTCGACCAAACCACTCCAGGTAGTTTGGACCAAACACAGAATCGATACCAAAAATGTATGGTTTCAGCAAACTAGGGAAGTTATCTCTCCTATTTTTTTAAACTTTTAATCACTCACTATGAAATTCATATCACCCAACTAAAATATTTGCTCATATGTAATAGCTATATATATATATATATATATATATATATATATATGAGCTGTGTCTGAAAAGTAACTGGACTGGTGTCGCAAACAACATATTTTAATTCCAAGCAACAAACTACAAGTAACCTCTCTACTCTAATCTTATGAAATTTCCTATCTTTCTTTGACACGCTTCTATAAACTGCTGGAAGGATTCCTCTGGGATGTCCCTCAGCTCCGTCGTTACAGCTCTCGGGATAATCCATTTGAGCTTGGGGAAAAGAAAAAGTCGCACGGAGCAAGATCAGTTGAATAAGAAGGTTGTCCCAGTACAGCCGTATTCTTTTTGGCCAGGAACTGCTAGTTGCTCAACACACTCAGTCCCGTTACTTTTCAGACAATGCCCAAATCTTCAATGATAATATTCTAAATATTACCCTTTTTCATGTCCTGCCGACATGCGACCATTCTAACAGTAAACCAACGATCGCTACACACCATCTACTTTACACGTTTGACGTTGACCCTAGTCCTGCTTGTTAAAGACCTCCTGCTTTTGGAGTCATCTTTCACCTCCTCGCAACCTTCTTTGAACCTCTTGTTCCTCTAAAAAACATGTGCTTGCGACATGGTGTTATCTCCATACACTTAGCAGTATTTCAAGTTCTTGTAACAGAGTTTTCTCCAACCGAACGTAAAATTTCAGGTTTATTTTTTGCTCGGTTTACACAGTTCGTTCCTCAGTGCTCATCGCTGAACGCCCCGAAAAAAAGGAGGTTTAAACAAAAACACGTGAAAAAAATGCAATGGTTGCAGAAAGCTAAGTTTACAGTAATATTCTCCCCTAATATCATATTAGATAACAAAATCTGCTTATCCCTCTTTCGTCCATTGCTCATACAGTACACCCCAGTACCATAACTTTTCAGATAGACCTCGTATATATAGTATTACCCATAAAATAAACCCCTTGCAATTTATTCCGCCTGACTGCGTCTATTGCGAAAACGTAAGGCTCCACCCCTTAAAAGGGATGTCCTGAGTATAATACTAAACTGCAACTGGTGATGAGACACTAGTACTAGGAATCTTGGGAGGGTAGAGTACTTTTTCATTACCATTACTCCCAGGTTCACTCAGACACAGAGTGGTAGCATCAGTAAGGTTCCCATCAATTGATCAAATAGATCAAATTATTTGTATTAGGAATATTTGAAACCATATAACTGTGCAAACTTATGGCTATTGTTATTGAGTGGGAATAGTTGCTTGAAGTCGTATGATTACGTGTAAACTATTAGTTTTTGATGGGAATACTTGAAACAATATAACTGTGTGCAAACAGATTATTATTGATAAAAAACGTGTGACAAAAAGATTTTAATCTAACTTTGAACATATGAATAGTTTTGATATAATTAAACATTTATAAATTAATATTTCGGCATTAAATAACATAGAAAGTGTTGATAGATAATTAAATAAACCAAATGAATAAGAATTTCATATATATATATATATTGGCAGCATTTCTTTATTAATACATAATAATAAATTAATATTAATTTCATTGAACATAATAGACATTTTTTTGTCTACATAAGTTTTGTTAATCCTTTCGAATAGTCGCATTGAACTTATGATATTCGGCAGGAATTGGTTGATAAATATTCCATTATTATTTATTTCCCAAGTACTTTCTGCCCGACTTTGGGCCATCATCAGGGAAGGATGTATTACAAAAGTGATGTAACTTTTGTATGTACATTACTACTTTGTAAGAATTAGCGTCTGTACTATTGCAGTTTGTAGCGTTTACTTTTCAAATTTGTTTTTATAAATAACGTCAGTAGCTAAAGACATTTTCATGTGTAGATTTTATGTTATATTTGCTAGGCAAGTATGGTGAAATAAGCTGTTTTATTGTTTTTGTGAGTTCATAAATCGGTGTAGATCAATACGGCAATTCAAAAGGATTAACAAAAAAATTTGTAGACAATAATGTCTATTATGTTCAATGATATATATATATATATATATATATATATATATATATATATATATATATATATATATATATATATCTTAAATTCTTATACATTTAGTTTATATATATATATATATATATATATATATATATATATATATATATAGTACCAAATCAGAGTTGATCTTGGAATTATGGCAATGAAGAGGCAATTCACACTCTGCAGAGCTCTAGAAAAAGAAGCTCACCACCAGATACAGTATAATTATATCCAGGGTAATCCTTTTATGGGGATCTTACCCCTCTGCAGAATATGTAGACAGCACGTTTTAAGCCCGGTCATTGGGAGGTGATTAAAATATAAGATATAAGATGAGACCCTTTTACTGAAAAGGCCGCTGGCGAAGATACACACGGCAGTAAGTAAATCAGATGCCTCGTGTGGTGCTCTGGGATAGTCTTGCAGACTAATGCTATTGAGTTCGATTCTCACTGGGTACTTTATAATTCTAGCCTTGTGCCAAACGTAGAAAAACTGAGCAAATAATTACAGCAACTAGTTGCTTTTAATTATTCTTGTTGTAATAAAACGTTTCAACTGCTTGAGAGAGAGAGAGAGAGAGAGAGAGAGAGAGAGAGAGAAGGAGTTGAATATATAGATATAAAGAAAACAGGAAAATAAGGAGAAAGAAAGAAAAGACGAAAGAGAAAGAGAGAGAGAGAGAGGGTGAGAGAAGGGGCAGGGGGAATTAGATATAAAGAAAACAGAAGAAAAGAGAGCGAAAAGAAAAAAAGGAAAGAGAGAGAGAGAGAGAGAGAGAGATGGGGGGGGGATAGATATAAAGAAAACAAGAAAAGGGAGAAAAAAGAAAGAGAAGCGTAACGATAGAAAAAGAGAGAAAGAGGTAAAAGAAAAGAGAGAGAGAAGCATGAATGAGAGAGAGAGAGAGAGAGAGAGAGAGAGAGACGTAAGAAGAAAGACGGAATCAAGTAAAGGAGGTGTTTGACAGCAGGATGCAAGGTTGATTAAAATTTTAAACAAGTAAACATGACATTTAAGTTGTTTTGTCAAGGAAAAGTTGAATTTCTGGGCCAATCGACTAGGCCGATTGCTAGAAAGTAAAATACAGAAAAAATAGGCATGGTTTTATTAACTAGTTGAAGTTCCCATGTACATCAGGGGTCAAAATTTGACTATTGCGAGACTAATAGAAATACGAGGGTGAGCCAAATGTTTTGGAATGACGTGAGGCATAGTTCGTGAGGCATAATTCGGCAATTTCGGATACTAAAGACCAGGTCGTAAAGGAAACGAACTACACCGGACTGTGAGATGTCGAGTTCACCTTATACTCTCCGAGTGCGGATTTGCTTCTATAGAATCCACAGTTTTAGCTCTACTTGACATTGCCTGATCATCAATATTCTTGGAACCTAAACGAAATTTCTTCAACTATCGGATTATTGTACTGTGGTCAACTCGGCCTTCATTTTTCGCACAACAAATGTTTTTGGTTGCTTCCGTTGGATTATGGACACGTATAGCATAAGTTTCCGAATTAGACGACGTTGCACGTTCATCTTTCAAATCAATGGAATCAGATGATCACAATAACATATTATTATAATAACACATTCGCGTCGGGTGCCCCCCGCCCCCGGAAAACCAGGAGAGAGGTGAGCCGTGTTGGTCCGAATCGTTCGACTTTTGTCCCCACATCGTCGTGGACGTCTTCCGATTGGTTGTTTCCAGTCTTTTGGAGACCACTTGACAATTGCATAGCTCCACCTATTGTCTATGAACATTGTGTCGCGTCCAGTCCAGCAGAACTTTTACTTTCAATACTCCACTATCACATCCTTAACTCCGCTCCTCTAATTTAATTTTTCTAATGGCAATTTTATGATCTTTATTGTCAATTGTTTGCTATGTATGGTTATAGATGATAATTTTTATCCGAATGGGAAGTGGCCGTGGCGTATTGGCTATCGTGATGCACCGCGACATATATATATATATATGTACGCACACATACGCACACACGTAACTGTTTTCATTGTAGAGAGGGACTTATCGTGCCAAAGTTCAAATTCTGATAAAGATTGCGTTTCACCTCATTTTTGGGAAAAGCATGAACCTATCGCTTCGGCTCCCAGCTATGGGTAACTATTAGGGTAGACTATGTCCTTCAGCCTTGTTATTGTAACCTGTCAGGGAGATAGAAAACTCAGAATTCAAACCAGCTGTACTCCACTGAAAAACTGACCTTGTATCTTATCTTGCTCGTGGTAGTGGTAGTGGGGGTTTGGGTAAATACTTACATGCAAGCATAATAATATATTTATATGATTTGGTATATCTATCAATAAAGAGTGTTCAATTTCGGTGTTACACCTAGATCTAAGTTTGAATAGTACAGAAACAGAGTTAACGGTGTTTAGTGACTGTTATTTTTCGCCAATACGACTATCAAACCTAGAGGCTAGAAAGTTACCGTTACCAAGTATCTTTGACGCAGTACCTACGCTATTCAAACTTAGATATCTCTCTCTCAACACTTAGTATATATCATCATCTTCATCATCAAGTCGTTCTGACAGCACGGATTTCCTTGACTCTCTCCATTTGTCTCTATCTTCCATCGCTCCTCCAAACTTCATCCTGTTTCCGCACAGAGCTGATGTAAATAAATTTTTGCTGGTCAGCCAACACTGGCCCGTTCATGTGTAGGGGTCAATTAAAGAATGTCACTTATGAGTTCGTCCTTGTTTCTCGGGCAGTGTCCTGCAAGTCTTGTTCATCTTATAGTTTTTGAGATGGGAGGTAAGTGTTATTTTATGGAGAGTTACTCACAGGACCTGATTAAAATAGCTCGTAGCGTTCAAGTGTAGTTCCCATCTAGATTTTTCTCTATTCGTTTGGTTAGCGTCCATGTGGTGCATCCATACAGTACTATTGACACAGCCACAGCCTGGAAGAAATCCCGTTTTATTTTATCGGATACACCTGACTTCCATTAAGGTCTCATATAAATAGAATGGTTTAATCCTTTACTAATTATGATTTTGATTTGAAATTCTACAACTGTGTACAAATTGTTTGTATTAGATAGGAATACTTGATAAGCAGAATTACTAATGTTAAATAATAATAATTCAAGTAAAATTATGGAGTTACCAATGATTGAAAGCATTTAACTGAGTGCAAACAAATGAGTTTTAACGCGTTTAAATATAAAGTTACCTACAAACAATTAACTTACAAATAATATATATATATATATATATATATATATATATATATATATATCGTTTGTACTGTTGTATTGTATATATATATATATATATATATATATATATATATATATATATATATATATATATATATATATATAACCTTTTATATAAAGACAAAAAGAAAAAATTACTTTCTTGGTTTTATAAATTTATTTCAGGTTGTTAAAACCTTCTACAGATGAATTATTCAAGATTTTTATTTAGGTATTTTCATACTGCTTCCGACGAGAATAGGATTTGAAAAAAATTCCTTATTTTTATTTTTTGAAATTAAAATAATTTTTAATTAAAATAATTTTTAATATATTTTATCATTTTTTAATCAAAAATATTTCTTTTAAAGTTGAAGATATTATATCTATTATTATTTTTCATTCATATGATGTTTACACAATCCTATAAAAACAACACACACACACACACACATATATATATATATAAATATATATAGGATTTGGCATTAAATAACCATAAAGGGTGTTTATGCTATAGAACCAAATAACCTAACCAAAACTAACCTCACTCAATGGTGTTCCTAAAATCATTTTAATGCGGTAACTGAGAACTTCTTATAGTATATATATATATATATATATGAACTGTAGTCTCAGAGGATTATATATATATATATATATATATATATATATATATATCTAATCAGAGGATTATATATATATATATATATATATATATATATATATACACATATTTAGACGAACTCACTTTTTAATTCACTTATATACGCATAGAGGGGAATTAATATCGGTTGGTACATTGGTGTTTTACTTTCATCAACTATCCAGAAAAAAAATTGTGATATGAGCTTAGGTAAAAATCGTACATTATAGACGTGAGTAGAATCTCGTAGGTTGATGGAGGCATTAGGTTTATAAGTCCAAAGATTCCCTCTGATTGTCCAGCGTCCTGCATGGCGCAGGGAATACGGTGTTCGGCTGAAAACTGCTTCGGAGTGAAATCATTTTGAGGTTGCAAATTCAATCCCAACAACAAGGAATAGTTCCTATCACTTGACACTTGTATCTGATCATGGCTAACGGAATTAGAACTATCTCTGTGGATTCAGTTCGAGGTTCTGTGCAATCTCTTGAGTTCGACATGAAACATATCGTCTGAAACGTTAGTATGAAGACAATAGTCTTAAGTGATAAAAATGACCTGTTAAGTCCAAAAATTACGCTTTCAAACAGCTGCAATTTGGCGATCGTCCGTATTTCTTTAGTTTTTCTCTTCTCCAACTATCAAGAAGGTGTTTTTATGTTACCCTCGAGTTAGGGTCATAATGTCTAGGACTTAATTGTAAGTGTTTGATAAAAAACTGGAAAAAATTCATCATCATCATTATCATCAAGTCGTGCCGTTTGTTGTAGATAAGTTCTAGTTGGTCGTCCGTGTGAAGGGGCCCATTGGAGAACATCGCTTCTGAGTTCGTCCTTACTTCTCCAACAGTGTTCCGCATGTCTTGTTCGTCTTATTTTAATTGTTTTAGAAATGGGATGTAGGTGACCATACAGCTGCTGTTTTGTGGGATGTTTCTTCCAGAATTTGTTTAATATAGCTCGTAGCATTCTTGTACTATTCCCGTCTAGCTTTTTCTCTCAACGGTTAGTCAGCGGTCATGTTGTGCATCTATATAGTAGAATTGACACAATCACTGCTTGGAAAAATTATGCTTTATTTCATCGGATAAGTCTGACTTCCATATGATTGATAACCTATCGATACTATTCCATGCCTTCGTTAGTCGCATATTGATGTCATTTTATGTCAATCAGACATTGCTTCCGAGGCACATGAACTTGTCACTAGTTTCAGAGAACCACCATTTAGTGTGGAGATTTCTCCTTTTTGAATAAAACACATGTACTCCGTTTTCTCTGCATTCATATGGAAGCCAGTGCCACCTGCTGCCTGCTCCAGGCTATGAAGCAGGAATTCAGCTTGGGTAGATGGATTTGTCAGAAGTGCTATGTCTTCTGCGTAGTCTGCATCCGTAATAGTTTCTGCGGGGTATCGTTTGCTTCGTGTCTTTTTTTAGTATTAAACCATTTTCTTTCATTAGATCTATCGACGTTCAAAGTAAGTAGTCTAGGCAGATTATAAACAGATATGGAGCTAATGTATTTCTTTGCAGAACATCAGCAACCACGTCAAAGAAGTCTGTGTCAACATCCGGTGGGCGAACATTTACTTTCGAGTTTTATGTAGCATTATTATAGCTGTGACAGTTTATTTAGGGCTAGAGGTATTTACTTCATCTTCCCACTGTGTATGGAATCGAACCGCCTTGGAGAAATCTACAAATAAGAATGTCGCCTTGAGGTTTTTTACACGAACTTCTTCTAAAATTCGACGGATAGTCAGAATCTGTGATGTTGTGGAACGGTATCTCTGAAAACCATTTTGATTCTTCCAAGAATTTTCTCAATTTCTATTTCGATGCAGCTGAGTAGCACAGCATTATAAATCTTAACTGCTATGGAAGTAAGGGTTATACCTCGGTAGTTCTAAGCAATTCCGAAGTCACCTTTATTGGGGAAACAGAGGATGCAGCCTTTTGTCTATCTGTCTATTGTGTTCTGATTACATACGGCGTTGCAATGTCGGAGAAGTAGGTCGTCGAATTTCCTTGTTTTCATACTTCTGGTGGTATTTCATCAAGACTGGCAGCTTTTCTATTTTCAATTTTTGTTAGTACTGTATCGAATTCTTGAGTAAACTGTCCTAGTTTGATGTCTTGTTGTTTATTAATACTTTTCGTGATAGATTTTTTTTGGTTTTCCAAGCAGATTCTTGAAATGTTCTTTCCACATGTGTATTCTTTCTTCTTGGCTAGCTGCTTTTAGTTCAACTCTGGGGGTGTTTTCCTTTTACTGATTTCATTTACTGTCTGACACGCTATTAAGATTGTCTATCTTCTACTGAATTTCTACTTTTATTGATCCAGCTTTGTATGTATTTTATTTGTTCTTTTTGGTATGTGTTAATTAGTTCCCTTTGTGCCTTCTTAAGTTTCTGACCGTTGGCATTAGTTGGGTTCCTAGACTTAACTATTGTGTGAGAACAAATCTGATCACCAAATTACAACTAAACTTTGATCCAATACTGCAAAAACTTTTGTGAGTAACCAGTGTTTTAATTTCTTTTGCATTTTTTTCTTTTCTTTTGACTTTCTTTTTCTTTGTAAAAAAACTTTCCTTATATATATATATATATATATTGTATAATTTTTTATCTATCATATCTGCAGTTGTCGTTAATATTACTTTACTGGTATTATTATCATTATTATATTTAAAATTTGTCTGTTTTCTAAATTCGTGATTTGTCTTTTACTAAAGCGGATGTTGGCCAGACATATCTCGGATCCTGTATAAAATAAATTCAAGAAATTCCATTTGTAACCGGGGAACCAAAGACTGTGGAATCAAAGAGAAAAATTAATAAATAGTTGGAATTTAACTAAGTTAAAACTTAAGGAATATACAGGATGATTTTTTTTACCAACAAGTTTAACCTTAGAAGCCATGGGGAGTAGCATGGTGGATGTAAAGTAAGGCGGATGAACCCAACGTTTGATCAACGGTGTTCTTCACCTGATGCTGGGCGGAAGAACCCCACAGGTCAACGACCAGGATCAAATAGTTTAGTCAGGAAACTACTGCTACTTATCTATAACTGTGGCGTCTATTGATGAGGTAAAAATACAGCCATCGAAAGATTACAATTGAATCTCAAATATATAAATAGAATGACTAAAAATTAGTCTTATCTAGATTATGGATATAAGTTGATACTGGTATGTACTTTATAGGTAACTTTAAACTTAATGTAAATTTCAATTTGTTACTATCCTATACAAGAACAGACATTCATTCACTTAAACAAATCATTTAAGTGGAGAGTCCTCATGGTTTGGTGGCTAACACGCTGTACTGCGACATCAAAGTAAGCGAGTTCGAACTCCAGTCACACTATTGCGTTCACTTTCGAACTAATACCCTTGGGAGAGGTAGGAACCCTCTTATCCCCGCAGCTATGTCAAACAGTACCACCACTATTGCTCTTCAAGGATGTCTTTGGCATCAAATAATCCACGAAGGTTGATATTTCATTAGAAGCAAAGAAATAAAGAAACAAATCCTTTAAAATCTAACATGAACGAACGCTTCCTACTCACGATTGTACAGAGACGCGCATGCTCTATGACACCTGTGTCTATTAAAGCAACTCATTCGCCGTACGACAAATGCCAATAAAACCTGGTTCCATCATTGCTGTTGATATCCACTTACCCCCATAACCCTGCCACCATCTTAACTGGTCTATATAAACGGGACACATTCACAGCGAGTTTTTTTTCATTAACATAGCTGTCGTCTCACCGTTAAGTTAGATTCAATTTTTTTAAAAATAATAATAATTATAATATTAATTCGATTACAGGTTTCCATGTATTTCGCCTTTGTCACTTATTTTCGCCGCGGAAGGATTAGCTTATTTAAAAAAAAAAAAAACTTGATAAATGTGCTGTTTTCATTGTCCAGTAAGAACAAAACAACAAAATTAACAAAGGAAGTAACAATGATAGCAATGAAAAAGTAAAATATCTTCAAATAAAAACAGAATGCTATCAAAATAATGTAAAAACCTAACCAAACGATCCAATAGAAAGAAAAAATCAGTCAAGTTTGATAATCACCTTGAAATTGGTGCATATACTTGTTTGATTTTCTGAATCAAATCAGTTTTTTTTAAGTGTAAGATAACAAACAGATAGTGGAAAGAAAAGAAAAAAAAAGCGGTTGACAGGGAAAGAACAAGAGTGAGGTAAGAGATTTTTTTTACATAATTCATTCACTCAATCACTCACTCACGTTCTCTCCCTCTCTCTCTTCTTTGCACGGGTGCATAGTCTGTGTACGCTCACTCTCGCAGTTCAGTGCAATAGAATTCACAGCCTTCAGTACTCAATTTGAAACAAGCAAACAAGGTAAGAACTTTTTGTCATATAGTATTTGTTTTCTTTTCTTTAATTACTACTTTCCTTCATTACATTTCTGCAGGGAATTTAGTTGCTTTTCTATTGGCTGGATCAAGAAAAATATTTATGCATTTTGTTTACCTTTTGTTTTTGTGTTTTGTTTGTTTCTTTTTAACGAGTTTCTTCTTTCTTTTTTTGTTTTCTTCTCCTTTTTATTTGTAGCCTTACTTTCTTTCAAAACGTTAATCGCTTTCATTTGATATGCATTTTCTTTCTTTCTTTCTTTCTTTTGCTTTCTTTTTTTTTTGTGTTTTCCTTTTTTAATATATGTATCGTCTTTTCGACTATTTCTTGCTTTTTATACATTCTTTCTTTCTTTCTTTCGCTTATTTATGTTCCCGCTAAATGAGGCGGATAATATTTTGCCTTCGGTTTATGCAGAATCCCAAGCAAAACACAAGATTTCGAAGGTTCATTTATTCCTGGAAAGATTAGCGTAACATAATTTCCTGATTCGTTAAGAGTCAATGCATTTATGTACCTTTAAAATCTTTAAGACTGAAAGTGTAACATTTAAGGTATATATTATAATTTTTTTTTACATTAAGCTACCTTTTGTAACCATTCATTGATTAGAAAACTTGCAAAATAACTAGGTTTGATCAAAGTGTTGACTTTTTACCTGACATAGGCGGACAATTCCGCTAATATATACATATATATTTATACAAAGGTTGCAGTTTTTCCTAACGAGACTAGCTAAGTTACATATCTTGCTTTAAAAGTTTTATATATAAAAAATAAAACAGAATATTAAAAAATAAGATGGAAAATGAATAACCGCTTTATCATTCATTTTCAATTATTTAAAAAATAACTTCTATTGTTTTTAATTAAGCGATTGTTTTGCTGTTTGCTTTTATAATTATTCTCGACAGTGACAGAGTTGATATCAACCATGACTTCCTGGTGAAGCGGCAACATTAGCCTTATTGCGAATTTAACACCCACTCAAAAAGTAACAAAACTTTCTCAAAAACTTTCTTTATAAAATTTTTTCATTGAAATTTTTTATCGTAAAATATTTAATTATTTTTGCTTGGTATAAGTTTTGTCATAAAATTTAAAAACAGAAAGCGACAACGAGTTATTTCGGATTGTTATCTCTGCTTTAAATTTGTGCAGTTATTATGACTTTATTTGGTGGAATTTGCACGCGTACTTAATTGACTGATTTTTATGGTATGTTAACTTGTATAGGGTTATTTTAAGTATTGAGGTTGGGGAATCACGTTCATGTTGACATTTTTTGTGTCGTCGTTTCATAAGAGTTTTTTTTGCGCATGATTCTATCGAATACGAATGATTTTTAAGCAAATCTATTTGACCCTAGATGTACTACCACTCCGGGTCAGAGTGGACCTGGTAGTAATGAGAGTGAAGAGGCATTTCATAGTCCCTGACCAATTGAACTAGATCCTAACCATCAGAAGCAGTTTAGTGTTATATCTAGGACAGCCTTTTTGGGGGGAGGGGTCTTACCTCTTTGCAGAGGATACAATCAGTGTATTCTTCGCTATGCCGACTGATCGATCCACGATGCAGCTAGCACACACACACACACACACACACACACACACACACACACACACACACACACACACATATATATATATATATATATACTCAATCACTATACATGAACAGGATGCGACACAAGGTTGATTTTGAAGCAGAGTTTTATAGGTTTGAATTCTGAATTTTTCATTCTCTTAACCGGTTACCATAGTACGGTTAAAGAGCCCAGTATACCCTACTATTTACCCATAGCAGGAGGGGGAGTAGTTTGATTCATACCTTTACCTAGGGTACTAGTGCAATGTGAAACACAAACAGCCTCGTCCAGGATTTGAACTCGTGTCTCTGTATCTATTTCCTATGACGATAATCAGTATCCCATGTGTTACTATCTCTCTCTCTCCCTCTCTCTCTTCCTCCCTCCCTCCATCTCTCTCTCTCTCTCTCTCTCTCTCTCTCTCTCTCTCTCTCTCTCTCTTACTATAAACAAATCATCTCTGTAGGTAGTACAACTGCCCATATCTAACCGGAATGTTAGACCTTCATACATCGAGATCGATGGGAGAGTCTATCATATGTTGTCTCTTTGATCAATATTTAATTAGCGATATTCTTTAATTTAAACCAGTTTAATTCAATGGAATAAATTCTTCTATTCTTCTATCTTGGCTGGACACCATTCCGAGTCGAGTTAATATATCCTCTCCAGGTTTCATTACAAATCATGCTGGGATCCATTCAGTTAGTGAAATAAGAATCTTATTTCACTAACCGAATGGATCCCAGTGTCTTTTTTGTGCCAGTCTCTGTCGATGATCTCTTACCTTCCTCTGTTAACTTTTCTGTGAGCTGTTTGCTACACCACAAACTTGGAAGTCTCTTCCTCTTCTTGTTGGATCTAGCATCTCATGCGTTTTTTCTTAGCCTTGCCGATACTTTCAAGAGGCATTCGAATAGTTTTTCTTTTTTGTGATATGCTCAATTGAATCGATACAATATGAAGGCATAAGTTTTTGATGATTTTATTGCTTGTCGTAAACATTAGAAAGTGTAAAAATAGGCGTAGCCACGTATTTATCTAATTGACAAATTTAATGACGAACCACCGGAGATTTATTCTTACAATAAAAGAAGCTTGCGAATTTGCTCTAACTTTTTAAAGCTATTTTCTATCATCTGAATATTTGTGTAAAAAAAAAGTAGATAAACCTCCATATCAATTTATAGCAGTAGATCATATGGGTACAATGACGGAGCACCTATGCTGATCGAACCTAGTATACTGGCTTAGGATTTGCTGATAAGTGCTTCATAGCATTTTAAGCAATTCTGTCGCAAGAAATAAATAAGATTTCTAAAGGAAATTTGTGATTGGTTGATTGATTTATTTGTAACGGCATGTCAACCCGTCGTGGGTTATTTTATGTCAATAGGTTAGGGTTCGTGTTCATGTTTACATTTTTGGTTAGTTGTTACTTCAGAGGTTTTTGCGTACGGTTCCATCGAATACAAAATAATTTTCAAACTGGTCTATTTGACTACCACTCCGGTTTAGAGTGGATCTGGGAGCAATGGCAATAAAGGTGTGACGCTACATTTCCCAGATCTCCAGAACTGGAGTCTAACCATCAGATGTAGTTTAGTGTCATGCCCAGGACATCGTATTTTTATTGGAGAGGAGTCTTATTCTGCAGGGGATACAGTTGGCGTATTATAAGCCCTGCTAACAGGGCTGGAAAATTTCTGGATTTTTCCAGAGAGTTTACGACCAATTGTCGAGGTTCAATGAACACATAATTGATTAATACGGTGTTTTTTCTGTATTAAATACGGGTTAATTGTGCTAAGTTTCTTTTTACATTCACTGAACACTCAGCAGAAATTGAACCACTGGAATCGTCTAAATTAACAGCTTCCTGTTTTTGACGACATAGTTTTATAGTGTAGTACATTAACAAAAGAGTTGATGTCCATCTTCCTTTAACTGCTTTCTGATGAGGAAAATAGTGGGACAGATTGGAATCTTTAACCTGGAGAGAGCAACCAGCCCAGGTGAATGACTACTTTGAACAAAGTATTTAAGTTCCTAACTTCTTTAATCCTTTGCGGGTTGATAGTGAAAGGCAGAAGGCTTGGAAAGACAGTTTTCACACAAATTTTTGTGATTCTACAGGAAACTGAAGTAACTAGTGACGGATGACAGGTAAGATGCTACAAACTGTGCAGCTGTAGGTCGTACCAAACTTTCTGTACCGCTGTGCAAGTTAAGACGATTCTGATGAAGGTTCTACGAAATAACTCCATCACTAATTTCTTATTTCATGAATGTTTCCCTCTTTCCTCTGAGGAAATAAGGAATTCATCGATGATATAGATAGTCTACCTTGATGATTTAGTATATCTATCTATCTATCTATCTATCTATCTATCTATCTATCTATCTATCTATCCACACACACACACACACATATATATATATATATATTGATAATATACTTTACCATATTTATAAATAAAGAGTGCTCAATATCGGTTATATACAGGGTAGAATGGGTATATTGTTTGCTCTGTCCCCACAAGCAGTAGAGACAGTGATGGAAACCAAATACCTAGTCCACATCATGGTGTTTGGGGGGTCACTAGCATTGGTGACGTTATGCCCCCATTCATCTTCCCACATGGTCTCACACTCATCACAGATGTCTATATTAAGTGCCTAGAGGAGGTAGTGTTACTGTGAATCGAGAAAATAGCTGCTGGAAGATCCTGTATCTGACAACAAGACTCTGCGCCGTACCACACAAGCAAGAGAACACAGTTTTGGCTGTGAGAACAATTCTGCGACCACATTACCCCTAACAACTGGCCGCCTAACTCCACAGATTGCTGTTCCCTTGATTATTATGTGTGGGGTGTGGTTGATTGAGAGACCAACAAGACTCTGTGCAACACCAAAGATGAACTGAAGGCAAGAATTACGACAGCATTTACTAATTTAAACAAGAAGTAAGTCAAAAGGGCTTTCAGGAGATCCCAAAGTCATCTGGAGGCCGTGGCAATTTATTTGAATAAATTGCCGATGGCAATTTATTTGAATAAATTTAATCAATAGTATTTAAAAATATTTTCATGTAATTTTGGCAAATGTATCTGCTAAAGTGGGATGATCGTTATTTTCATTTTTGTCAAATTTAGATGACAATTTACCCATTTCACTCTGTACCAAGATTTGAATTGCATAGATACTGTCAACAGCGCTTGGCGACTGCTAGTTTCTCGCCGATGTGATCATTAGATATTATTGAAATAGCCATCTTTGAATTAATGATGTACGAAGATGGGCAGAAATGTTTATTGGCTGAAAAGTTTATATGATGGCGTTACGTCAGCTGTTGATGACTGTTTGACCAATGTGGGACTACGTTGAAAAATAGACCTCAATTGGTCACATTCCATAAGAATATCTGGATCAGTCTATAAATTTTTCAGACGACACTCGTATTCGGCACTGTTTAGAGTTGAGTTACTAGACCAACGTACAAAAAATGGATTTCCGCAATCTATTGATCATAAAGTGCTTTCCATGTTCACGTCTCAATAAACTGGATACTCACAACCATGGGTGCTTTCCATGTTTACGTCTCAATAAACTGGATGCTCACAACCATGAGTGCTTTCCATGTTCACGTCTCAATAAACTGGATGCTCAAAACCATGAGTGCTTTCCATGTTCACGTCTCAATAAACTGGATACTCACAAACATGAGTGCTTTCCATGTTCACGTCTCAATAAACTGGATGCTAAAAACCATGAGGGCTTTCCATGTTCACGTCTCAATAAACTGGATACTCATAACCATGAGTGCTTTCCATGTTCACGTCTCAATAAACTGGATACTCACAACCATGAGTGCTTTCCATGTTCACGTCTCAATAAACTGGATGCTCACAACCATGAGTGCTTTCCATGTTCACGTCTCAATAAACTGGATGCTCACAACCATGAGTGCTTTCCATGTTCACGTCTCAATAAACTGGATGCTCAAAACCATGAGTGCTTTCCATGTTCACGTCTCAATAAACTGGATACTCACAACCATGAGTGCTTTCAATGTTTACGTCTCAATAAACCGGATACTCACAACCATGAGTGCTTTCCATGTTCACGTCCCAATAAACCGGATACTCACAACCATGAGTGCTTTCCATGTTCACGTCCCAATAAACCGGATACTCGCAACCATGAGTGCTTTCCATGTTCACGTCTCAATAAACTGGATACTCACAACCATGAGTCTTTTCATGTTCACGTCTCAATAAACTGGATGCTCAAAACCATGAGTACATTCCATGTTCACGTCTCAATAAACTGGATACTCACAACCATGAGTGCTTTCCATGTTCACGTCTCAATAAACTGGATACTCACAACCATGAGTGCTTTCCATGTTCACGTCTCAATAAACTGGATGCTCAAAACCATGAGTACTTTCCATGTTCACGTCTCAATAAACTGGATACTCACAACCATGAGTGCTTTCCATGTTCACATCTCAATAAACTGGATGCTCAAAACCATGAGTGCTTTCCATGTTCACGTCTCAATAAACTGGATACTCACAACCATGAGTGCTTTCCATGTTTACGTCTCAATAAACTGGATGCTCACAACCATGAGTTCTTTCCATGTTCACGTCTCAATAAACTGGATGCCCACAACCATGAGTGCTTTCCATGTTCACGTCTCAATAAACAGGATACTCACAACCATGAGTGCTTTCCATGTTCCCGTCTCAATAAACTGGATGCTCAAAACCATGAGTACTTTCCATGTTCACGTCTCAATAAACTGGCTACTCACAACCATGAGTGCTTTCCATGTTCACGTCTCAATAAACTGGATGCTCAAAACCATGAGTACTTTCCATGTTCCCGTCTCAATAAACTGGATACTACAACCATGAGTGCGTTCCATGTTTACGTCTCAATAAACTGGATATTCACAACCATGAGGGCTTTCCATGTTCACGTCTCAATAAACTGGATGCTCAAAACCATGAGTGCTTTCCATGTTCACGTCTCAATAAACTGGATGCTCGCAACCATGAGAGCTTTCCATGTTCACGTCTCAATAAACTGGATACTCACAACCATGAGTGCTTTCTATGTTCACGTCTCAATAAACTGGATGCTCACAACCATAAGTGCTTTCCATGTTCACGTCTCAATAAACTGGATGCTCAAAACCATGAGTGCTTTCCATGTTCACGTCTCAATAAACTGGATACTCACAACCATAAGTGCTTTCCATGTTCACGCCTCAATAAACTGGATACTCGCAACCATGAGTACTTTCCATGTTCACGTCTCAATAAACTGGATACTCACAACCATGAGTGCTTTTCATGTTCACGTCTCAATAAACTGGATACTCACAACCATGAGTGCTTTCCATGTTCATGTCTCAATAAACTGGATGCTCGCAACCATGAGTACTTTCCATGTTCACGTCTCAATAAACTGGATACTCACAACCATGAGGGCTCTCCATGTTCACGTCTCAATAAACTGGATACTCACAACCATGAGTGCTTTCCATGTTTACGTCTCAATAAACTGGATGCTCACAACCATGAGTGCTTTCCCTGTTCACGTCTCAATAAACTGGATACTCACAACCATGAGTGCTTTCCATGTTCACGTCTCAATAAACTGGATTATCACAATCATGAGTGCTTTCCCTCTTCACGTCTCAATAAACTGGATACTCACAACCATGAGGGCTCTCCATGTTCACGTCTCAATAAACTGGATGCTCACAACCATGAGCTGTTTCCATATTCACGTCCAAATATACTGGATACTTACAACCTATTGATCATTGACTGCTTTCCATGTTCAAGTCTTAAGAAACCTGATATTCCTCACCTATGAAATATTACGAAGCATCAGGTATCAGATTTATAGATTAATTGGTTTTACGGTTTATCTTATGCTAAGAGATTAGAGAATCGCATACATTTTACGTTTACATTTACATTAGTTGCTTTCTAAGAATTTTTTGCCCAGAGTTTTTTTTAATAATATGTGTTCCTGATACTGATAATTTATGAACCGATCTATGTAACCCATAGATGAGATCCAAACAGCTACTACCACACATGATGTATTGGTAATCATCGTGGGCAATGGATACGGCAACCTGAGTTCAAATCTTAGACGAGTCTCCATTTCACATAGCGCTAATACTCTTGGGAAAGGTATGTATCTAAATATTCTCTCTCCAGCTATGGGTGAATCGTAGGCTAGACTCAGCACTTTAACTTTATTATGTCAACTGGTTTAGGAGAAGGAAAACTTGATTTAAAACTTGTTACACGAATGTGGCTGGGGATCACTTTCAGACATCACCCTCCGAGAAATTCCATACATGACTACTCGGAGATGGGTGGTTAAACTGACATCGAACGAATACCATCACACACATACACTCAGACAGACAGATTGATAGACAGACAGACCCTCTCCTGGTCAGAAGGAACCTGGGAGTAATGGCAATGCAATCTCTAGAAGTGTAGCTTCATCATTGGATGCAATTTAGTGTTATACTTGTATTCATATCCTATCCTTTTGAGGAGGGGGACTTACTTCTATGCAGGGGATACAGTCAGTGTATTCTAATCCCTGCCGACAGAGCGGTCAGGTATCAGGGATTGACCCCAGTTATTTTATGGAGTAGAACAAGTCTACAGGGGATGAGGTCACCATCTCCCAAGACTGGACTTTGCTTCAATTTGAGCATCCCATCCAATAGCACAAGGTAAGCCCGATAAACCCCTCAATAAAAACTCCTTTAAAATTCAATTAAGAAAGAAAACATGACTGATTTTAAGAAATAGTCCCGTGTTTATGCATATCATCTTCAAAGATACCAGTGGAAAGTTTTGCGATATTTTGGGAACATGAGGCACAATTCAGAAGCTCCGGATACTTTTGCCGAAGTCGTGAACCATATAGGACAGTGAAATGCCGAGGTCGCTTGATACTCTCCAAGTGCAACTTGCTAGGATTTGCTTCTATGGTTTGGTGCAAGGCCTCAGAATTCATGATTTTAAGCTTACAAGAGATTGTCTGATTATTGAGGTTCTTGCGACTCGACCGAAGTTTCTTCAACCATCTGCTTACTATACTGTGATCAACTTGGCCTTCACCTTTCGCGCAACAAATGTTTTTCTGCGGCGTTATAGCCAAGTTCAAACTTGTAGTGCATAAGTTCCTGAATTATTCAATGTTGGACGTTTATCTGCCCAGTTTTCATACACAAAGTGAAGCAATTCATAACGTGGCAGCGCACCAACTATCACGATACAACCAACCACAGCAGATAACTACTTCAGATTGAAGTGCTTCGGACACGTGATGTACGTAACGTAAACTTGTACGTAATGAAGTATTGCAAAACCTTTGCATAAGTATTTTTGCATAAGGAATGAAAATGAAAATAGGACTCTTGGACAAGCAAAACTTATATATCACTCTTTGAAGTTATGCATATTTTTTGTATAGGTAAATGAAAATCTCTTCGTTATAACAGCTGTATATATATTGATACAATATATCTGGTATGTGCAAAAATTTTCAACGAAATAAAAAGCTCTTTATAACAGCTGTATATACATCGGCACAATATATCCAGAGTGCACAAAACTTTCCTACGAAAAACCGGTTTTTTCCTGTATATTCAATATTTCAAGAGTAGCACTAGGAACTTTCGCCCGTGTCTAATATATATATATATATATTCGCGTAGTGTCTTATAATTTCTTTGTAATCTGGAAATATATGCATATATGTATTTATTGACAGAAAATAAAACACCAAGAAATTGCAATACGATTCAAATTTTGACCTGCAAGAAAGTAGAAGACATTTTGACGTCTTCGACCATCTTGTAACGTTGTAGCACTCGTATTAGCGCCATGTTTACCAGTCTCAGTGAGAATACAGGCCTGGGCTAACTCCCAAAGAGTACACACAGTATATTGATATGGAGTCTGGAGTACTGTTGATACATACCTTATTTTGGAACCTGTGCATCTATTGATCAGCCTGTGTAATCATTTACTGAAATCCAGCTATATTTGCAACGCCCTGAATATTTGTCTAAATATACTCAAGATTAAACGAAGAAATGCAACGTTTAATTTTGAGTATATTCAGACAAATATTTAAGGTGTTGCAATTTTATTTCCCATCACACACACACACACACACACACACACACACACACACACACACACACACACACACACACACATATATATATACATATATATATATATATATATTAGAGCATCTTAGTCTTGTGATAGCATAAATGAGAAACTGAGAGTCACCAAGCACTGGTTACTCCGCGTCTACTCTATCCTATCTTAGATGTACATATAGATCACCTATATTGAGCGCTTTTTATTTATAAATATTGCAAGCTTCATTATCAATATCAATTTATATAAATATATAAAATAAATACTATTTGAAAATATTCGAAATATATATATATATATATATATATATATATGTATATATATATAGATATATTAGATGATGAACAAAAGTGAAAAGATAAATAGGAATATTTCTTCTGTGGTATTTTTTTTTATTGTTCTTAAACGGTTTCGACCTTTGGTCATCGTCCGGAGAAAAGTTTTTATGAAAGTTTCAAAGTTTTTGGGAAAGTTTCAAAAATAGTTTAAATTATGAACTGGTGACATATCATAATCATTCATTAAATGAAAAGTATTTTCTGTAATTATGTGTCTTTAATTGACCATTATATTATCTCTCTCTCTCTCTCACTCTCTCTCTCCACACACACACACACACACACACACACACACACACACACACACACACACACACACACAAAATTGTTTTTTTTTTAATTTTACTTTTCTTGTGGGCGGATAAGATAAAACAAATGTTGCATATTAATGGTTGAAATCTTTTTATTTCCTATTCGAGGACGATAAATCATCGTTGGTCATTATCTTGAACGTCAATGTCAAGACATTGTGGGTGAAATCTATAAAATCGTTTTGACATCAAGGAATTTTTAAATGTACTGGGTATTTCATGTTTGAACGACCAGATTTAAGTTTGAAAAATTATTGTTTGCGATGAGAGTACTGTACTTTAACTTACAGTTTAAAATATTGCACATGTGTTTGATTCAGTTTAAACACCCCTCTTCCTGGGTAAAAGATATTTTCGATTAGTAGTAAACGGAAGTAAGAATATATGAAATATTGAGATAGAATCAGATTACTGACTTTTTGTGTTATACCATAGGTAACTGTGATTATTATCTAAGTTTTGTGAAATTGAAAAAAGATCCTGTATCTTCATTATCAGCTGCGATGAACTTCTTGACCTGTTTCTTGCGATATATAGTATTTTTACTGAATTAAAAAAAAAGCATTGCGGCTATCGGGGATAGTTTGTATATAATAATTCGAATGATAACACAAATGTTATCATTGTTACTCATGGACTTTTGAGGAGGGCTTTAACGGGTCATAGGCCTAATGGGTAGAGTGTTCGCCAATGGCCCATGATCAAGTCATATAAAGACTCAAAATGGTACTTGATGCTGCCTTGCTTGACACTCAGCTTTATAAAGTACATATCAAGGGTACAGCGGAGCAATTCAGAGAATGGAGTAGCGTCCTCCCCTATACCCCGGTGTAGTTGCTATAGAAAAGAAAGCCTTCAGGTCATCCTCGACTAAGGTCGCCAACTTTACTTTACTTACTTAACGGCTTGCATTAATGGATTGATTTGTAGTGGTGTATATATTACGGTCATACCAACTGTTTATTTGCTCTGTTGGCAGGGCTTAGAATAGGCCGACTGTATCTCCTGCTGAGGGGTAAATCGCCTCCAAAAAGGGTGCCCTGTATTTGACACTAATCTGCATCCAGTAGTGAGGGTCCAGTTGAAAAAAAAATCTACGAAGTGTTGTGTACCCCTTCATTACTACTACTCCTAGGTCCATTCTGGCTGGATTGGCAATACATATTAGAGTTTCATCTATGCGTCAAATAGACCTGTTTAGATTTTATTCATATAGGATGGGAATTCATAAAAGTATTTAAGTGCGTGCAAACTGTTTATTATTGTTAAGTAGGGATAGTATTTGAAACAATATAATTGTGAATAAATTATCAGCATTAGATAGAACTGTGTGCACGTTATTTGCATTAGATTGGAATACTTGAAACTACACGATCATGAGTGCATTATTAGTACTAGATAAGAATACTTGAAACAATACAACAGTGTGCACATTATTAGTATTAGATAGGAATACTTGAAATCTTGTCACCATGTGCACATTATTTGTATTAGATAGGTGTACTGGATATCCTCTGTGAAAACTAATGATTACTAAATCGGAAAAGTTATTTGAAACTATATAATTGCTTGAATTATTAGTATTAGATAAGAATACTTTAAACAATATAATTGTGCGCAAATTATTAATATAAGAATACTTGATACCATATAATTGCTAATTATTTGTATTGAAAAACTTGAAACTATAATTGCTTTTTAAGAATGATTAATACTAGTTACTTGAAACCATATAACTGTGTGCATTCGAATATAAATAGTCTGATGTATAGGTGGGACCCGAACAGGTACTACAAGTCCGAATCAGAGAGGACCTGGGTGTAATGACTATGAAGGGGTACTCCATAATCCCTAGGGATCGAGAAACTTGAGTGCTAATTTTCTTATCGGACAGATGTTCGTCCTGTTGGAGACGAATATGTATATATATATATATATATATATATATAGAGAGAGAGAGAGATGAGAAGGAAGGGAAACTAGCAAAGATGACTGAAAATAAAAGATAGAGAGAAGATCCAGAGTTAGATATGGATAGAAAGAATGTAGGATATATATATATATATATATATATATATATATATATATATATATATATATATATATATATAAAGAATGAGACATATGAGATATGAAAGATGTCAATGTCTTTTACGAGTTGCAGTAATACAAACTACGCAATGCTAATTTTTTTGTTTCGGTTTGATGCCACAAAACGAAGTCCGCAGTCTTCAAGATTCAGGTTTTTATCACGTTGACTATTCCTGCTAATTGTGCCAAAAACTAAAGAATGAGACGTGAAAAATCTTAACGTTTTGCATTACGATTTGCAGTAATTCGATATACTATGATTTAGTGGCCGTTCCCTCTCCTCAATGAACCTCGTGACCGGCTGTGCAACTGGCAGCAAGGGGTCAGTCACGAGGGTCTCACGGTGAGTGTGAGCATCAGTTACACGCGAGAGTTTGGGAATTTTTGAAAAGGGTTAATAAGTCAGTTTGTAACCGACATAGGACAATGAACGACTTAAATTTTGGGGCTATCAAAACAGCTCGCAACCCTGTGGGGCGTGAGATACAGTTTAGCAATTCTTTCATCGACTAAAAAATACCCACTCAATGATCCGAGATCAATTTAGAGGGAGATTGTTGAGCTGTAGAATATACCGACTGCTTCTCTGCAGAAGGGTAAAACAACTTCAACAAGTGTCCTAGATATAGCACAAAACCATCTGATGGTGAGGCCCCTGTTTATAATCATCTACTCTACTTGAAACCATTCAACTGTGTGTAAGCTAATGATTACTGTTAAATTGAATTATTATTATTATCACGTAGTAGTGCGTGAAACCATTTAACTGTGTGCAAACGAATGAATAATATTGAATATAATTAGTAGTTTTAGACAGCAATCATTGAAATCTGTTACTAGGGATTATGGCTAATATTAGATAGAAGCCCTTTCACTGTATGCAAGCAGATGATTGGTTCTAAATAAAATTATTGCTGTTGGATGACAATACTTGAAACTATTTATCTGTGAGCAAACAAATGAGCTCTGGCTTGTTTAAACATAATGTTATCTACAAATTATTTGTTGGCAAATCACACACACACACACACACACACACACACACACACACACACACACACACATATATATATATATATAATTATAAACAGGATCTGGCATAAAATAACCCACAAGGGTTCATATATCATAAAACACAACCAAACCGAACAAAGTTGATTTTTTTCTTTGAACACGTGTCTGGCTTTCCCTTTTTTCCCCTAATGTGATTTGGTCTTTGTCTGCGACAATTTTCGTTGAGGTTGACCGATGTAATACTACTCAACAGTAATGTTCTTGTTGTAGTATTCTGCCGCAAAGCGAACATCGATATCTTCAAGGCTCAGGTTTTCAGCACGTTCACCCCAACTGCACTTTCTAATAACTGTGTCTATAGTATCCAGTCGGTTGTTCTCCATGGAATTTCACAGAAAAAATTTGAGAAACTAAAATCACTGACTGGGTTTTAGGTGAAGTCACATTATGATAAGATTTTAGAAGCCCAGGCAAAACTACAGGGACTTGGATAATGCTGTTAGGAGGACAGGCAAAGCTCCGGCCTATCATGTTCTGGTGCTGTCAGTGTTCTTACATTAAAGACGTCAAAGACATTTTAGTTGGTTTGTAGTGCCGGGTGTAAATATAAACATTTAAAAAAAAAATAATCCTTAAAAACAGATTATGTGCAGCTCAAGAAGACAACTCGGGCAAGATCATTTCACCGACGAGGATCGGTTGAAAAGTTAATCGGCTAACCAAGATAGTTTCATGAAATGTGCTCAAATTAGGTTTATTTTTCAACATAGTTTCCCTTGCGGTCCACACACTTCTTCCATCGATGTTTTAGTACTTCGGTCCTATTAGTAAAATGTGTCATCAATAGCAGACATGACGTCATCATATAAACTTTTTAGTCCACCTTCGTAGAGTATGTGATATTGGTTGGGTTTCTTTGTTTAATGGCAAATAAACTTTCGTGGGTTATTTAATACCAAAGACAACATCATTGAAGAACAACAGTGATACAATTTAATCCATAGTTGAGATGATAAGGGGGTTCAATACCTCTCCACAGAATATTAGTTCGAAAGTGAACGTGATAGCGCGACTGGATCTCGAACTCGCTTACTACTTATGTCACAGTCCAGCACGTTAGCCATTAATCCACGGAGACTCCCCTTTAATCAAAGAATATATCTTTTCCGTTGTTGGTTTAAATATACAAGAAACCTTTTTCTGAATTTTTTCTGTTATGAACTAGATTAATGAACGCGAAGAAACTACTGTGTTCGATTGAGTGAAGATCTTTGGTTTGGTTTCTTTGTTTAATGGCATACCAACCTTCGAGGGTTATTTAATGCCAAAGTCATCCTTTTAGAAGGACAGCAATGATACTATTTGACCCATGGTAGCGGGGAAATGTGGTTCATACTTTTCCAAAAGTATTAGTCCAAAAGTGAACTTAACAGTGCGACTGGAGTTTGAACTCGGTTACTGCGACGTCACAGTCCATCACTTCAACCATTACCACATGTGAACTTCTCGAGTGGAGATCTAATGGGCCAAAAAGATCTCTTTAACAGACATTCGTATTTGATAGTAGGAGTAGTGGCTGTCTGTAAGAAAGAGGTTGTAGAGTAACAAAAACGTGCGAAGGTATTAAGCTTAAAAGACTAGGAAATAAAAGTGACATTTGACATTTCCTGTGGTGATCAAAAGGTAGGGTAGGTGAAGAGAGATATGTATATAAAGATAAACAAAAAGTAGGAGACATAGAATTTATAAAGACATCAGCAAAATCTCAGAAATACTCTATCAGAGCATATACATAAAAAAGCCAAAGTGGCTATAATGCATACATAATACTGATTTTAATGCTTCAAAAACTCAGAATTCTTCATTTTTTTCCTTTATATATATATATATATATATATATTATCCAATGCTAAGTCAACTGAGGGTGGGAACAATTCTATTTTAGGATTTTCTTTCTTCAATATCCACGTAATTCAAAATCCAATGGAGGGTTCAATGTAAAATAATAGCAAATCAAAATACAGAGCAAATAATTCCGGATAAAAGAAAAACCTTTAAAAATTACTCATATTTTTTGTAATCATATTTATGTCAGCCGACCTTATATTTTTAAAAAGTTAGATCTCTATCTTCAAACAAAGAAATAATGAGACATTTCAAATGAAATTTAGAAAAACCCACAAAATTATATATATATATATATATATATGTTGTTACTATTTGTTCGAGAATTATATATATATATATATACAATTTGTTCGAGAGCGTAACTGTAATAAATTCAATACAAGACTCCTGCCAGTATAATGGCTGATGACAGAGAGTCTTACAATCGTTTATTAAAAAAATATTAATAGAGGAACCGGTACTTCAGTTTTCTTTACATAATAGAAGAACCGGTACTTCCGGTTCCTTAAAGCTCAAGAAACAAATTGCCACATATATCATATCCAATCACAACAATTTCTTTAAAATCTAATGAAAGCTTACATTTATTTCTGCTGTGAACAGTCAATGAGTACAAATAATAATTACTTATTCATATATATCAAACGCAATGTTGATACACACGCACACACATATGTATATCGTGCATAACACTTTCCGATGTCATTATGTGCGAACTGATCATGGGTATGTAATTAACTCTTCTGAGGATATAACAGAAATAGAAATTTATCTTAAAGTTGACAAGTGAAACTGTATAATTACTCAACTGTAAACGTAATGTTCTGTTGACGTATTAGGAATAGAATTTTCACTTGCAATATATATATATATATATAGTCATCCACGGACAGATCTGTTTCGTTCTATCAGAACTCATAAGTGTGGCTAGACAGTATCTTCCTGTAGCTGGGATCGAAATCCGGTTGACTCAAATGCCAAGCCAAAGCTTCTAACCATACAGCCACGAGGAGATATTAGCTGCGAAGTAAATGTTAAACGGTCATGAATCACAATTACTATTGTTTACATACATCCGTTCAACGGTTGCCGAGACCTTAATTTATCTACGAAGAGGCTTGCAATAGACGGTAATGGCAACACGATTACTTCTTCGCCAGAGAACTCAACCCCACGGGGGTAGAGGAGTATATATATCTCTATAGTCATCCACACACATATATATATATATATATATATATATATATATATATATATATATATAAAATCAGTGTGCGTGTAACACTTTTCTACGATATTTTCTCAAAATTTCTCATTTCTCTGTAATGGGTCCTTTAAATGACGTAACAGAAATAGGAATTTATTGCATCTTAAACTTAATAAATACAAGCCTCTGATTAATCGGAGGTGAACGTGAAATGGTATGGTCAAGTAACTTACAGTCAAGTCAGTCAAGTTTCGGTTCCCGCTTGATAACTGAAGTGAAGCAGCGATAAGCCTGTTCAATACTTAGACAGGGTATCTCTCAAGCAACGGCAGGTACTGAAAGCAATTGGAGGCCTATGTGCCATATCTAAGCAAAGATTAGTGTTACTTCAAACTTGAAAAATAAAATGCCATAATTTTTTTCTGCCTAAAATCATTTTTAGTAGATTATTTTTTAGCTAAATGGATAGAAAATGACTAATTTAGATGTTATATTTTTATTTCCCATTCTTTGATTTTTTAAAAATTCTTTATGAATATATAAGTATGATGTAGTTGCAAAAATAGAGTTGCAATGTTGGTTGGTTTGGTTTCTTTGTTCAATGGCTTATCAACCTTCGTAGGTTAATTAATGTTAAAGCCATCCTTGTTGAAGGACAGTAATGGTATTATTTAACCCAGTGTTAGGGAAGGGGATAAAGGAGCTCATGCCCTTCCCATAGGTATTATTCCGAAAGTGATTTTAATAGTTTGATTAGAGTTCGAATTCGCTTACCACAATGTCGCAGTCCAGCATGTTTGATACTACGCGAAATGGACTCTTTCCTGTTGCAAGGTGACTTACATCATTTTTATGGCACGGGTACCAGTAATATATATATAAAGAATTAACAATTGATTTACTAATCTTGCGGAAAAATATACAATTATTGAATTTTACTAGTTATTTTTTTTAATTAACTTTTCAAAACTTGTAAGCAATAGCTTCGTATTGAAAGATTGTTAATGAGGTCATGATTGATAATGCAGGTTGAATTTTTACAAGCAACTAGAGTGTTCGCCAATTGCCCGGGAGACCTGGGTTCAGTCCCAGGTCGAGTCATACCAAAGACTCAAAAAATGGTACTTGATGCCTCCTTGCTTAACACTCAGCATTATAAGGTACGGATCAAGGGTAAAGTAGAGCAATCCAGGGAAGGAGTAGCGCCCTCCCCTACACCTTGGTGTAGTAGCTATCGAAAAGGGAGCCTTCGGGTTACCCTCGACTATGGTCGCCAACTTTACTTACTTTACTAAAATGATAGTTTATTTTATATATTTTCTATTTGAGAATTTTTCACACAATTCTGGTTAAATAATAATTGACTGTTCATCACGGCCTGTCAATTAGTCTAGAGTTATTTTATGCCAAGAGATTTGAGAATCGCGTTTATATTCCCATTTTTGTATAGTTGTTTCTGAAGAGTTTTTTTTTTGCATGGAATTACATGAAATCAAGTATTCCTAACAAATGCAAATAATATGCACATAGTTATATCGTTTCATGTATTCCTATCTAATACATAATTCCACGCTTCTAATTATTTCTATTTAAGGATAATCATTTGTTTACACACGGTTGTATGGTTTCAAGTAAATAATTATAATAATCCTTATTATTGATTATTATTATTTACCCCTTGAGTTTTTTTACATCAGTGTTAGCTGATGGTATTTTGCAGGAGTTTGAGTGACAGCAAGTCTCCTCAAGCCGATCTCAATAATGCAGTAGTTTGGATTGTTTCCACTCTTCCTCTTATTTCCAAGTCTTCCAGTCCTTTTATTAATCCTTTGGTAACTGTACCAAGTGCACCAATTACAATTGGTATAAACGTCACTTTCATGTTCTACAGTTTCTTCAATTCCCTAGTAAGGTCGAGGTATTTATCCTTCTTTTCACTTTCTTTCAATTTTGCTCTGTGGTCAGCCGGGACAGTAAAGTTCACAATTTAGCAAGTCCTCTTTTTTTTGTTGATTATTATAAAGTCAGTTCGTCTGGCTGAGATTAGGTGATCCGTTTGTACGTCAAAATCCCAGATGGGTTTGTGTGTGTCATTCTCCAGGACAGATGTTGGGTTGTGTATATATTATTTGTTCGCATGATCAAATTTAAATTTCTTGCACAACTCCCACTGGATCATCTTGCCCACCCAGCTGTGTCTAGTCTTATACTATTTTTGTGCTAATTTACTGCATTCAATGATTATGTGATTGATGGTTTCGTCTCTATAACCATATAAACTACATCGGCTGTTTTGTTGCGTTTTATTTATTCTTACTTTGATATGATTAGTTCTTATAGCATTGTGTTGTGCTGCTATCAGGAGAGATTCAATCTCTTTCTTAAGGTTTTCCTTTCTTAGCCACATCCATGTTTTCTTGTTTGAGATGTCTATTATTATTATTATTATTATTATTATTATTATTATTATTATTATTATTGTATATATTTACAATTAACTGTTTTTTATACAAATACTTATTGATTCAAGTATTCTTATCAAATATAAATAATTATATCTTTTCAAGTAATTATTTCTATTTGATAACAGTAATTTCTTTGCACATAGTTATATGGTTTCAAGTAATCAATCATAATAATCATTGGAAAATAATTATAGCTTCAAGTAACTATTCTTAATGCAAATAATTATAGATTCAAATATTCTTATATTGTACAAATAATTATATGGTTTCAAGTAATTTCTTCTACTTAATAAGTCATTTGTTTGCACACAGTTATATAGTTTCAAGTAACTAATAATAAATAATAAGCGTTGGTAAACAATTATAGCTTCAACTATTCTTTATACAAATAGTTTACAGTCATATGGTATCAAGAATTTCCCATCTAATGCAAACTATTTTCAGATATATTTAACCCATAGATGGGACCTTTACAGATACTTCTGCTGATCTGAAGATTTCAGAACAGGAAACTCACCATCAGATGCAATTTTGTGTCATATCCACAAAACTGCTTTTTTGGAAGTCTTATCCTTCTGCAGAGGATACAGTCAGTGTATTCAAAGCCCCACCATCAGGCCTGCTGATATTTGAAATTCCTTGAAAGATGGTGACAATTGCAATGCTAACCCGATTAAAGTTTTTTATGACATTTTAAAAATGGTATCCAGTGAACATTGAATATTTGTGAAATTTAATCCGTGTTCAAATAATCTTCGTGATTTTTTACAAGTCATAAAAGAAATGTTATTAAAATAAAGACTTTAAGTTTCATCTTTTTAATGTTAGAGCATAACCGGTCATTAGAAAATATACAAGTTGATATGATCGTGCTAATAGTTGAACAAATGTCACATTTTATTGTTGTTAACCTATCAAAATCACGTAAAGTCGTGTATTTTGTGTCAGTTCTCTTGCAGATTTTATCCACATTAGTTTTTTTTAACGTAGGATGAGTAGGTTGTGTCGATTGTTCCTGGCACAAACAACAGTTTAGAAATAAACGTGCTTTTGAAAAATCCTTGGAACAGAGATCTATCTATCTATCTATCTCATAACGTATATTATATTAGAAGTATTTCCAGACATTATACAGTTATTTTCGATCACTTGAAAACCGACTGGCCGAAACATGTCAGGATTACCAAATTTATAAAAAAATATTTAAGCAACGTTATATATATATATATATATAAACACACACACACACACACACACACACACACACACACACACACACACACACACACACACACACACATATATATATATATATATATATTATAACATATATATATATGTATATATGTACATATACTTTAAAATGAGTTGGTTCACAAGTGAATGACAATTAAAAATACTAGACACAACAAAAATCATTACAAGCCAGAGACAACCTACAAATTAAAAAAATACATACCTCTTCTACATTTGAGGAACAAACAACGCATGGAATCAAAAAATGCACGAATAAAAGATGTGGAGTATGTAATATAATCATAGAAGGAAAATCCTATACCTTGGAAAATCTCCAAACGCCTTTCACAATAGATAAAAAATTTAATCGCATGCTGCAAGTGTAAAAAAGTATACACAGTTTTTATGTAAGCTCTAAATAACATAATATCTTTACACAGAAGTAATATTAAATTACCAGAAGACTGAAAACACTACGTTTCAAAACACCTTTATGAATGCAGTAATGGAATGTTTAAAACAATGTCAATATACCAAATTGACGACTTCACATTACTCCAAAAAAAGAAGAATTCATAGATAAATTCAAACCTACATTAAACAGAAACTAACTATTCACACACACACACACACAATCATACAGGGAGGCAGATTAGTAGTCAGTTGAAATTTATGGCATATCAACTATCATTGATTATTTAGGGGGAGAAGAGTAATAAAGGAGAAAAAGCAAAAAACAAAAATTCCAAAAGTATGTACACCTACATAGTCACGAACACCCACGCTGACACATAAACACGCAGAATACACTCTTGTAAAAAAGAAAGAAAGTGAGAAACAGCATATGCAGAGACAAAAGTTTGTCACGGACAATTAATTCGAACTGAGCATTCACAGACTCAAATCCTGGAATTAAAAAGAACCACAACCCTATCAAAATAGTCGGCACTATAAAAACCAAAGGGAACGCTAAAGAAATTACTTCCTGAAGACGACTTAAATCATCAGAAACACGTTTTGAATAAATGACCTAAAATCAAATTCATTAGTGAACGTATTTATTTTAAAGTATTTACTTTTTTCTCATTGGACAAACGGAAAAGTTATATATATATGTTTGTTGTCGTTGAAAGGAAGGCTATTTCTCTAGCATAATGTATGATAACATATATAACTTATATAAGGGGTCTGCTTAGAAAGTATTTATTTATTTCTAATATCTCGAGAACTCATGAATTAATTAGAGGGGACCTTACGGTGCACGTATGAAAGAGATTTTCAACTTTTTGGAAATTCATATGTGATGTTCACGGGAAGAACCTTCAAGCGAATTAAGGTGCTAGTGATCCTTTTTGGAAATTTTAGCTAATGTTAAATGTTTGGTTTATTTCCAGAAAGACCTCATCTTTATAGCAACTATCTATAAAAGCGCGCAGTCCTATCGTGTCCTGACGAATAAGAAGTGGCTGTCATCTGATAAAAATAAATAAGCATTCAATTCAATTGCAAATACAGTCAATAAATCTTTCGGTTTAAGTATATATATATATATATATATATATATATATCCTGTTATATATATATATATATATATATGTGTGTGTGTGTGTGTGTGTGTGTATCCTGTTCGTCACAATGCCAACATGTAGGCTCAGCCATTCAAAACTAATCCTAAAATGCTAGTACCAAATATAAAGCTGCTTTGTATATTTTGTTTTTCGTCAGTTTCCGGGTTCAACATGAAACTGTCTCCAAAACAACTGCTTTTTCGAGTTAGTATTTACCTTACCTTTCTGTCACGAGCAGGATGCGATACAAGGTAAGCTTTTTGGGCGGAGACCCTTTTGTGCACGAGTGCACGACTGAGGACAGTAAATATATGGCTTGGTCACCATCGGCATTCCTCCCACTCTTTAGGAGGTGCCTCTGGCATCAAGGAATGAACGTGAACCTTGCTCTTTTAGACTAGGGAGCAGGCACTTCCCGGGGAGACGACATCCTGAAGCTAAGCTCTTCAATACATCGACAGGAATCAAAGTAATATTTTTCCTGCCTCAGGCAAGTTTCTGAGTCGCTTGTTAAATAATTTTGAAAAAGCAACGATTTTTTCATGATGAAATTATCTAATTTGCATATTTTGCTTCAAAATCGCTTATATAAAAAGAAAACATGTTATTAAAAAATAACTTTGAAAATAAATGATTGTTTAATTCATTTTCAAACATATTTTAATAATCTGTTTTTATTTTATTTTATAAGCTATTGTTTGTTGATAACTTTTATAATTTTCTTGACTGAGAAAGTATTGAATATTATTTATGGTTTAAATTCGTGTAATCATTATCGATTTAGACCATGGAATTTCTACGGGTACATCCAGTATATCAGTAATTTTAGACCTCTGACTTCAAGATTTATATATTTAGATCCCTGACGAAATATACTGTGTGAAAACCTAACGTTCGTGTACTTGTAAAATCTGAAAGATACATAGATATGTCGAATAACTGTCGATGTACACGCTTAAAACTAAGAGCAAGCATGAAAGTTTTTGATAAACATGTAAAACCTACCGGACATTATGTTTAGCTTTTTTGCTTAATGGCATATCAAACTTCGTGGGTTTTTAATGCCATAGAAGAACAACATACCTATACCTGGAGTGAAAAGATGGGCTGTACCTTTCCCAAGAGTATTAGTCCAAAAATTAACGTAATAACGCAACTAGAGATCGAACTCGCTTACTTCTTGGTCGGAGTCCTGTACTTTTGCGCCTCATGAACTTCCCCAGGATATTATGAATTATTCCTGATGCTCGTAATGCTTCCATTTAAGAAGGTGTGAAAGATTTTTATTTATATTTCATATCCCTGTACATGTTTTCGTAGTAAGAAGACCATAAGTGACAGTTCAATACGAGTCGTACGTGTCAGCGCATGAGAACCATAACGATAAAAGACCGTTTAGGAGGGACTTTTACGTTGTACTTGTTGAAGTTTGTAAACATGCCTATGTAATTGTTGTAGGTTGGAGGTCATCAGAGATATGTTCTGTTCACCAAAAGGTTTTAGAAACGCAGCACTATAATAACAAAGAAAATTATTTTTGAGGGTTTTAATGATTAAAAAAATAATGTTCACTGCGAATATTGGCCCTTCAAAATTTTTATCTAGATACAAATTGAACTGGAAATCGATTTATTTTCTAGGTTATAGCTTTAATAATAGGGTGAGTCAAAAGTTTTGAAATATTTTGGTAACGTGAGGAAGAATTCGGCAGATCATGATGTTTTTGCCGAAGTCGTGAAGGTCACGAACCTTACTGGACTGTGACATGCCGAGCTCTCTTTATACTGTACTCTATAGATTGGATTACGGCCTCGGAATCCATTGTTTTAGGTTTACCTGACCTTGCCAGATCGTTGTGGTTCCTACAATCCGAGTGATATTTTTTGACCCATCTGATTACTGTACTCTGATCAATTGCTTCTTCATGTTTCGTAAAACCAATGTTGTGGGTTACTTCCACGGTTTTATTGCTTAATGTGACAATATACCCGCTGGCCGGTCCCCACTATCTCAACCTCCTTAACCACTCATGGCTATCCGATCGTCTTGTGGTTTCTCTCATCCCCGGCCAGGGGCATTTCACATTGCTTTAAAAACACACAAGGCACAACCTACACAACCGAGAGTGAAAGAAAAGAAGAACAAACAATCATGGACTTGGGTTAGCTCCAAGCGCAAGAAGGGAGAAGTTTATGACACTTTTGTGTGGTTTTCCTGTGCATCTGTGGGCTATCGCAAGCGTGTATTCGAGCGAAATTCCCACACGCTGACTCACCCTTACACGTTGGCCAACCCGGCCTCTGGGTCCACAGGTCCTAGCAGTCGCCTTTCTCTGACCGTCGGCTTCCCCCGACTTCTGTTGACTGTTCTCGCCTGCTAACTGCCCTCTTTTTTCTCTGTCCTGGGATCTTGCCTTCCCTCGTCTTCTTCCGGTCTCGTAGGAGATCTCATGCACTTTGTGTGGGTTTCGCGCCAAAACAGATAAAGGAATCTGACTGGCACTCACGCACACGCACACCCACACCCACAGAAATGAATGCCCAACATCGTGCCACATTAGTTAGAACTCATAAAGCATAAGTTCCTGAATCGAACTACGATGCATATTCATCTGTGAGGTTTTAAAACCACAGACGAAATTAAACAATATCCAATGTGTCAGCACACTAACCACCACTATACTACCAAGCTTGAACTCCTTCGGTCACTTTATATCGGTGCCGTATTAAAACATTGCAAAAATTTTCATTCCTCCAAGTAAAAATCTTGCTATGGTTTGCCGTTTTGACTGGGTTGCAACTTCAATACCGATTTTATGAGGAAAGACTTTTAGAAATGAAGGTGAGAATTTTGTTTGTCAGACCTATTTTCAGGCTATAGATAAATAAGGAAATAAACATAATGAATAAGATATTTATCATCGTTTAACCTCTTACGACTTGTAAACATTCTCAGCGGTGGGCATAGACGAATAAAGAAAGATAAGAAAAATTGTAACTGAGCTCATTGATCTATATACATTTTATTCACGAAAGAATACAATCTCTACGTTGGTCCAAATTTATTTAGACTTTGTACGACACAAACCAAAAGGAGGAAGAAGGGAAATTGTCCCTGGGAATTCCATTTGGAAATAGACAACCAGCCATATCCGTGTTTAGCAATGAACGCGTTATCTATGTTATATAGATCCGATTAGTGCATATAATTACCCAACACGTTAACCATATGTAGGATGAGACATAAGGTCAATTTTTTAACGGAGTAAAGCTGGTTTGAATTCAGTATTTTCCTTCTTCAAGATTGGTTGTCTAAGAAAGGCTAAATGACCCAGTTTACTAGTTTCATTACACACAAACACAATGAGAACTTTTGAACTATTTGTCCTGGTTTCAATGCTGTATTGTGACTGATAAGGAAAGAATAGACAAAGATGAGCGTACAAAAATAAGATGTTTCAATATTCTGTTGCCTTTTTGCTTCTGAATGTCCTGGATATGACATTAAACTACATCTGATGATGAGGTTCCAGTCCTGAAGTTTGGTGACACAGGTCCACTCTGACCCGGAGTAGTAGTACTTGTTTGGGTCACATCCATGGGTTTCATAGAACTGCTCAATCTTTTACTAAGGTTATTATTAGTTATTTGAAATCATACAGCTGCATGCAAATTGTTCGTATTAGAAAGAATTACGAATGCTAAGTTGCAATATTGAAACAATTTAACTGAGTGAAAACAAATGATTAATGTTAAATAGAATTATTAGTGTTAGTAATTCTTGAAACCATTTAACTGTGTGTAAACATGTGATTAATAATATCAAATAGAACTATTTGTGGTAAATAGAAAACTTGAAACCATTTAACTGTGTGCAAACATGTGATTACATGTAAATAGAATTATGAATGTTTGTAATACTGTGAGCAAGCAAATGATTAATATCAAATTAGTAATGTTAAACTTGAAACCATTTAACTATGTGTAAATGACGTCTAAGTCGTTTAAAAATGAAGTTACCTACAAACAATCCACTTACAAGTCATATATATAATATACATATATGTATACATACAGGGTTTAGCATTGAATAATCATCAAGGGGTGATATGCCATTAAACCAAATAACAAAACCTAACTTTTTCTTTAGTTAATATATATATTGTCATACACAGACAGACTGTTTCGTTCTATCAGAACTCTTCAGTGTGGCTAGACACGCAGGACGCTCGAAGCCGGGATCGAAACCCGTCCAACCTTACGTTAGACTAAGCTTCGGATCTGTCGGCCACCAAGCGGACTACGTTGGCTAAGTGAATTTTAAGGTATTTTATTTTTAGCAACAGCAGCAGCAGCCTTTGTTTACATTTTTTTTATACCTTATCGGCTACCAGAGTGCTCAATTCTTACGAAGAGCTTTGCATTACGCTAGGGGCGGCCGACAATTCCTTCGCCAGAGTGCTCAACCCCCATGGGGGAGCGTATATATTGTCATCCACAGACAGACTGTTTCGTTCTATCAGAACTCTTCAGTGTGGTTAGACACGCAGGACGCTCGACGCCGGGATCGTGTGTGTATGTGTGTGTAAATGCAAATATATATTCAGTGTTATGTCACATCAGTGCCAATCACATACTAGAAGGAGGAAGAGAGAGAGAGAGAGAGAGAGAGAGAGAGAGAGAGAGAGAGAGTGTGTGTGTGTCAGGGAAGGTTTTAATGGTGTCAACAAGGGGAATTGACCTTGCACAAGTCGACAGCACTTTGACTTATCAACAAATTATATATGCATTCATTGAACACTTCTGCCACATGCAGGATGAACACTTGGTCAATTTTTAAGCGGAATAAAGCTGGTCAGAGTTCACAGTTTTTCTTTCTCCCAGACTGGCTGCCAGATCAATGCTGAAGAACCCAGTTTACTCCATTCTATTCCCATTGCTGTAGGGGGAGATGGATTCATGTCTTTCCAAAGAACTTTAGCGTGAAGTGAAATGCAAACAGCCTCGTCCAGGGTTTGAACTCGGATCATCGATTCTATTTCCTATAATGATGACTGTTACGCTAAGCGCCCCTCCATAGATCCAATTAGTGTATATATGTCATCGTAACAACTAAAATAGCACATTATATCGGGATTTATCTTAGCGAAATATTATTAAAATTTTATAATGATGATAGTGCGGGCTTTGCATTCGCTCTCACCCCATTGATGATCCGGGTTCTGAATGTTTAAGTATCTGATCTATGAGGATAACTCAAGTTATAAATTTTGGCGTCTTCTTAGAGATCTAGACCACTTGATGAGTTCGATTCTCACTGGTTGCCCATTCAGCTAGCTTTGTGCTAAATTAAGCCGAGTTTAATATATGACAACTCCAGGATGTAGATTTATAACAGTATCTTCATTTCACATATCTTTATTTTATTCTTATTTTCCTCCTCCATAATGTGTTGCGAAGTCATTAACAACTGTAATGTCGGTGATGGCTAATCGTCTGATTGATAGGGAAAAAACATATACACACATTTTAAGCGTTAGGATCTCTGTTGTTTTATTCTCTCCGTTCAGTCCTAGAGGCTGTGGAAGTAGGAAGAAATAGATAACGAACAAAAAGTGCAGCTCAGCTTCTTCGTTTTTTTAGGATCAAGACACTTCTTATATCTTTGATTCGTTTCTCGTTCTCCACTTACGAAAACGATTGTCTTCTCGCACCTCAGCCATTAAAAAGAAAAAGTAATGTATAAATGTACAAATGCAGAATCTCAATATCTGTCGTTTGTCAGTGGGGGTCCATCGCCCTCGTCACCACTTTGTTTGCCATCGCTGGAGAACTTGATAAACCCGGCCTGGGGCGCTAGCTTAATCATATCTTGTTACAACTTGCTCACTGGAAGAGAAATTGAACTTGGACAACTCGTCTTTTTCCCGGCTACTGCCTTTTTTTGTTGATAACTTATTTATTCATGCGCCAGTATCATTCGGAAGAGAATAGTTTGAAAAATAGTTTTCTCTTTGGTCGATAGTTTTCAGGAATTAAAAAAGTTAACGTCGCTCTTCCATATAATTGGTTGTTTAGTTCATTTTATGGCATTTCAAACCTTGTTGGGTTATTTGATGCCAAAGATAATCTTTCTTTTCAAGTAATTATATGGTTTCAAGTGATTATTGTGGGAAAATAAAAGAAAGTTGAAAGATAGATCGATTCCTAGATCTTTCCAGAGAGATGAAAAAGCTGTGGATCATGAACGTTCTAGTGAAAGTAATAGTAGTTGGTGCCCTTGGAACAACCCCCAAAGGTATGCAAAAGAGATATGGGGAAATGGAGATCTCAGAAGAAGAATTGATACCATCCAGACCACAGCACTGTTAAGATTAACTAGAATAATTTAGTGTCTTAGAGACCAGTGAAAACTTTCTGTCACTCAGATTTCAGTGAAAAACCACTAGTTAAAATTGGTGAGAAAAACTAATATAAAAAGAAAAAAAATACACCTGCAAACAAGCGGAGGTGAAAGAAAAAATAAGAAAAGAATACCTCAGACGAACAAGAAAACTTTTCAAAACAAAGCTCGGACGCAAGAACCTCATCAAAGGGATAAACCTCTGAACAGCCCTCCTTGTAAGTTACTCAGAACCATTCTTAAAATGGACAAGCGAGGAACTCTGAGAAATGAGCCATAGGACAAGAAAATTGATGGCGATGCACAAGGCCTTACACCCGAGAGATAATATAGACAGGTTATAAGTGTCAAGGAAAGGCGGAGGAAAGATTGAAGATTGTGTAGATGCATTGATACGAGGACTACATTAACAAGAGCAAAGAAAAACTGATTATAGCGGCCAGTGACAGCACTGATAAAGAGAACAACAGTAAAAACCTGGAAACAGAAATGAGAAGAAAAACAACTGTATGGATATTTCAAGCGACAAACTTGCGAAATCTCACGCGAGAAGACCTGGACATGGCTACAAAAGGGAAACCCAAAAAGAGAAACTGAATCTCTTTTAATAGCGGCCCAAAATAACGCCATAAGTACCAACTATAAGAAAGTAACAGAATAGCAAGTGTCGGTTATGTGGTGACAAAGGTGAAACGATTTATCACATAATAAACGAATGTAGCAAACTAGCACAAATGAAATATAAGTCTCGGCACGACTAGGTGGGGTAGGTGATCGACTGAGAATTGTGTAAGAAATTGAAATCTGACCATACTAACAAACGGTATATGCACAAACCAGAATCTATCCGAGAGAATGAGACACAATTTTTTTAGGGTTTTGAGATCACTTAATCCCGGTGTTGGCATAATACCGGACATTAGCATAATTTATCGAACATCAGCATAATGGTTAGAGTGTTCGCCAATGGCCCGGGAGACCTGGGTTCAATCTCAGGTCGAGTCATACCAAAGACTGAAAAAAATGGTACTTGATGCCTCCTTGCTTAACACTGAGCATTATAAGGTATGGATCAAGGGTAAAGTGGGTCAATCTAGGGAAAGGAGTAGCGCCCTCCCCTACACCTTGGTGTAGTAGCTATCGAAAAAAGAGCTTTCGGGTCACCCTCGACTAAAGGGAGACAACTTTACTTTACTTACTTAATCCCGGTCAGAAGACTAGATCTACGGATAATTTACAAGAAAAAGAGAACTGGCCCTCTCGTATATTTTCCATCAGGCTACAGAGTGAAACTTACCAGAGAACAAAGAAAGATGTGGAACATGAAGGTGACGGTGATACCGATTGTAGTTGACGCACTTGGAACTGTCCCCAAAGACTTGGGAAAGGAACTGGAAAAGTCGGAAATAAGAGGACGAACTGAGACCATCCAGACTACACCATTGAAAAGAGCCCTGGAGACTTGAGGTGATATGCTGTCACTCAGAGTCCAGTGAAAGACTATCAGCTAACGCTAGTATGAAAAATTCGCAAGGTGTATAATGATTGAAATAGCTGGAAATCAGAGAAAAACTTGACACCATTCAGACCACAACACTGTTAAGAAAACTTGCTGTCACTAAGACTTCAATGAAAAACGACCTGTTAAAACTGAAGTAAGAGGAATGCAAGGAGTCAAATAATGATAATTCATAAACAATCATAGCTTCAAGTAAGTATTCTAAGTACAAATACTTTGTCGGGGAGTAGTCCCCGTGGAGTAGTGTTGGACCGTGACAACGTAGTAAGTGAGTTCAAGTTCCAGTCGCTCAATTATCTTCACTTTTGGATAAATACCCTTTGGAAAAGTATGAAACTCTTTATCTCTCTAGCTATGGGTTAAATAATACCTTTACTGTTTTTCTATAAGGATCGCGTTGGCATTAAATAACCCACAAAGATTAACATGTCATTAAAGAAAGTAACCAAAACCAAACCAAACCAAACCAAACCAAATAAATAATTTGTGTCCTGTAATACATTTTCAGGTAAATTTCTTTTTGGTTTGCTTTGGTTGTTTTTTTCATGGCATATCAACCATTGTAGGTTATTTAAAGCCAAATCCTGTTTATACATATATATTAAATTCATATGATTTGTGAACACATTTTTAAGATAACATTTTTAAACGAGCTTGAGTTCATTTTTTTCATTCACGCAGTTAAATGGTTTCAAGTATTTCTATTAAATATGAATAATTCTATTAACTATTAACCATTTGTTTGCACAAAGTTAAATGGTTTCAAGTATTTCTATGTAATAGTCACAATTTAATTTCAATCATTTGTTTGCACGCATTTAAATAGATATACATAACATGTAAGATATTAGTTTGTCGCTAATTTAATTTTCATTGAGTTAGAACTAATTTGTTTGCACACAAGTATTCCTGTTGTTTCTTCACAGTTAAATAGTTTAAATTATTGCTATCTAACACCAATAATTCTATTCAACATCACTTATTCATTTGCACACAGTTAAATAGTTCCATGTATTGCTATGTGTCGCTAACAATTTAATTAAACATAAGTCATTTGTTTACACACAGTTAGATGATCAAACAGTTCTATTTCTAACAATTCAATTTAGCATAAAATTTGTTTACACACAGTTTAAATTGTCAAACAGTTCTATTTGACCCATAGATTAGACACTATCAGGAGCTACTACTCCGGTTCCAAGTGGGACTGGGAGAAATGGTAATGAAGGGACACTCCGCATTCCCCAAAGCTCCTGCATTACTGGAGCCTCACCATCGGATAGTTTAATGTCATATTCAGGTCATTCGTTGGTGGTGGTGCGGGCTTACTCCTCTGCAGTGATGCAGTCGGTGTATTCTACAGCTCCACCCAACTTGGGATAAAATTTCGATTAATAGTAGTTTACAAACAATTATAGATCTTCAGTTTACTATGATCTAATATTTTACTGGCTTTCATGTTACTTTAAGTAATTATTGCTATGTAATCCAAATAACTTGTACACAATTCTATGGTTTCAAGTATTCCTATCAAATACTAATAATCTACAAACATCATCATTATCATCATGTGCCGCCAGCACGGATATCCTTGACCATCTCTCGCCACTTCTCCCTATCATTCATCGCCTCCGGCAGGTCTTCTGGGTTACATCCTGTGTCCTCACATAGCTGCTGTATGTAAGTTCGGGCTGGTCGTCCTGCTTTTGCTTGGCCATATGTGGGGGTCCATTGGAGTACGTCACTTACGAGCTCGTCCTTGCTTCTCCAGCAGTGTCCGGCGTGTCTGGCTCGTCTAACCTATATAGTTTTCGTGATGGGAGGCAAGTGGCCGTACAGTTGGCGTCTCGTGGGGTGTTGTCACCAGGACTTGTTCAATATTGCTTTCAACATTCTTGTGTAGTTGCCGTCAAGTTTCTTCTTCAGCCGTTTGGTTAGCATCCATGTAGTGCATCCATATAGCAGTATCGATACAACCGCTGCCTGGAAGAAACTGCGCTTCATTTCATCGGTCAGGTCTGATTTCCATATTATTGAGAGCCTACCTATAGCCGTCCATGCTTTAGTCAGTCGTGTGTCGATGTCGTTTTCTGTTGATGAGACGCTACTTCCTAGGTAGGTGAATTTGTCCACTAGCCTCAGAGAGGCTCCGTCTAGAGTGGTAATGTTGCCCGTTTGGTTGTAACACATATATTCAGTTTTGTGCGCATTGACATGGAGGCCAATGCCCGCTGCAGCTCGTTCCAAACTATGCAGTAGTGTCTCTGCTTGATTATGCGTATTCGCCAGTAACGCTAAGTCATCAGCGTAGTCGGCGTCTGTGATTGTTTTTGCGGGGTACCTTTTGCTTCTTTTCTTAGTCAGCTCGAAGCCATTTTCTCTGATTTTGTCGATCGAAGTTCTAAGCACGTAATCTAGACAGATGATAAAGAGGTATGGGGCTAGCGTGTCTCCTTGTAGTACTCTTGCAACAATGTCGAAGTATTCCGTGTCTCCATCTGGTGAACGTACTTTCACTTTTGTGTTTCTGTAGAGGATCATTATTGCTGCTACGGTTTCTTTTGGTAGGCCGTATGCTAGTAGGATTAGTTCCATTTTCCCTCTGGGGATGGAATCGAAGGCCTTGGTAATGTCGACAAATAGTAATCTCGTCTGCTGGCTTTTTGCCCGAACGCCTTCAAAGATTCTACGGATGGTCAATATTTGTGAGGTTGTGGATCTATTTCTCCGGAAGCCGTTTTGGTTTTTCCTAAGGATGTTGTCTATTTTGGGTTCTATGCGGTTTCGTAGTAGGGCATTGTAGATTTTGGCTGCTATGGATGTAAGTGTTATCCCTTGGTAGTTCTTGGCTAATCCAAGGTCGCCTTTTTTAGGGAAAGGAAGGATGCATCCCTTCATCCATCTTTCTATCCTATTTTGACTATAGACAGCGTTGCATTGCCGGAGCAGTATATCGTCGAATTGTCTAGTCTTCCACACTTCTGGGGGGATCTCGTCTAGCCCTGCAGCTTTCCTATTTTTAATTTTTCTAAGAACCGAGTCGAGTTCTTCTTTGGTGAAAGGCCCAAGTTTAATGTCTAATTGCTTACTGATAATTCTGGTGATCGGTTCATCCGTTATTTTTGGCGGGTTTCCTAGTAGATTTTTGAAATGCTGTTCCCACAGTTTTACTCTTTCTTGTTGGCTTGCAGCTTTCAATTTTGCTTTGGCTGTGCTCTTCCTTCTACTTACTTCGTTTATTGTTTGCCAGGCTATCCTGGATTGTCTATCTTCCACCGAGTCTCTAATCTTATATATCTGATTTTGTATGTATTCTGCCTGTTCTTTTAGATATATTCCTGCTAATTGATGTTGTGCCTTTTCTAGTTTTCTGGCATTTGTGTTTGTTGGGTTCTTCCGATAGCTTTTGGAGGCAGTTTTCACGAGTGCACGTTTTTCTCTAACCTCTGACGTTTCCCAAGGGACTCTATATTTAGTTCTAGGTTTTGTTGGGATACACTTTGATGCCGCCTCTATGTGTGCTTCAACAAAATTTTCATATTCGTCATTTGGGGTAACTTTTTCTGTCTTCTCTTGTAGTGTTTCGAATCTGTTTCTTAATTCTAATGCATATTTGTCTCTAATGTCTCTGTTGTTAAGTAGGGCCCAGTCATAGTGCTTAGTTGTCGCTGTTCGTGTGACGTTTTTTCGTAGGCTTAGACGTATTTTGGCCGTGACAATTCGATGATCGGAGGACACACCCTCGAAAGTGGAGTATGCCTCGCAATTCATCGCACTATTTTTCCATTTTCTATTTATAAAGAGGTAGTCTATCTGTGCTTTACTCTTGTTCGCGTATGTGTGGGTCCATTATTTTCCCTTCCTTTTTTGAAAGTTTGTATTGAGGCATGTTAATCTATTTTCTATCATGAAATCAATTAGATGTTGTCCATTCCTGTTTGACGTGTTGTGTAGGCTGTATTTGTTGTTTCTGTTTTTCCCGATTTGTGCATTCATATCTCCGCCAATGACTATTTGATGTATAGAGGATAGGACTCTCACTCCCCAGAGCTACAAAGCTGAAGACTCACAACCGGATACAGTTTAGTATCATCTTGCAATTGAGATATTTTTCGAATAATTATAATATAGATTCAATGAATTTGTGACTTTACAGTGAATCGCCCAGTCGGCTGGGGCTGTAGAATACACCGACTACACCTCTACAGAGGAGTAAGACCTCCCAACGAGTGTCCTAGATATGACACTAAACAATCTGATGGTGAGGTTCCAGTAACGCTGAAGCTTCGGGGAATGCAGAGCACCCTTTCATTGCCATCGCTCCCATTTCCACTCTGGCCCAGAGTAGTCGTACCGGATAGAATCATATCTATAGGTCAAATAGAACTAAACTGCGTACTAAGGCTAAACTGAATTACTTGAAATAGAGCTGTTTTGATATTTAAATTGTGTACTTATGCTAAACGGAACTGTTTGAAATAGAACTATTTTGACTGTGTATAAACAAAATCTATATTTATACTAAAATGAATCATTTGAATTAGAACTGTTTGCCAAAACTGAATAGCTTGAATAGAAATGTTTTTCACTATTAAACTGTGTACTCATGCTAAAATGAAGTGTTTGAAATAGGACCCCGTCAGCTGATCATAAGCCCCACCGACTGGGGTGTGGATGGGTGAGGGTGTAGTAGCTATTGAAAAGGGAGCCTTCTGGTCGCCTTCGACTACGGTCGCTAACTTTATTTACTTACATCAGTTTCGATAACAAGACTAAAAAGCAAAAAACAAAAAACGAAAACAAAATACTATATATACGCGCGTACCATGTGACTTTCTGAAACCAAAATTTTTGTTTCACACCATACACGAGATACAAATTCTGTGTGTGTAAGTAGTTGGACTAGGCTAAGTCCGGGTGAACTGGTGGATCGACAGTTTCCAACTGCAAAAGTCAACAAATAGTCCCGGATAGTGTCGGAAGATACTCGAATATACACGGTAATTAAAAAGAAAGAAAAAAAGAATCTTTCGATGAAATAAAATAAAATTAGCCGTTACAAAATTAGCTTAAATAATATTAAATTATTTATTGCTCAGTCATTACTAATAGAAATTGTTAATATTAAATACAAAGAAAGGTTTACGGAGCGAATGGAACCGTGAGAAAACTGTTCTTTGAAGGAATTGAGCTCATGACGATTATAGAATGAGTGTGATACAAGTTACGGGACTTTTTCTGTCAGTACAATAGCATTTCAAATTTCATGGGATTTTCTCTGATAGTTGCATTCATCTTTCATATTCTTTTTATTGATAAAGTGAAATGTCGCCAGTTGAAGAAAACTCTGTGTCAAGTGTGGAAAAAAAAAAAGAAAAAAGAAAAAGAAATAAAGAAATGTCGGATTCAAACAAAGACGTCATTCACCGGCTGAGTTTACAGATAACTGACCGCACTAATCGGAAATCAACCCCGGGATCTTTCTCTGGATCAGTACACCGGGTCAGAGTGGGCCTGGGAGTAATGGCAATGTAAATGATACTGGCAAATTAATCTACCTAATTAGCATGAGAGCTCATATAAATCTCTCACTTAGAATAACTGGAGAGGAAGCTTGATTAGGCACTAACCAGTGCTAACCTTTCACATCACAACGATGGCGTCATCGATAGGTTACCAATTGTCTCTTGAGGATTTCAATTTTGTCGATACGTGGCTGCGATATTTTGCTGCGAGTGCAATAACTAAAAGGCTAAAACACAAACAAGGAAAAGGGAAGAGAAAATGAAATTAGGGGTTTCTTTTTGGCTACAGCTGGATGCGAGGCGATAATGAAAGTCTCCACCATGATGTATCCCACAAGCATGGAAGACCTGGCTTTTGAAAAAATAAGCCAGATCTTAAGAAGAAATATGAAACCCAAGAAAAGGTTGGTCGTGATAGAAAGAACGAAGTTCATGCCGCTGAAACAAGAAATTGACGAACCAATCATAAAATATCTACAACGTCTACGAAATGCAAGTAGATATTGCGAGTTTGAAAAACTTGGACAAGAAGAACAGATGATTGAAGAGGACATAATTCAATAAAGGTTAATTGAAGGTATATACAATGCATCACACCGATATAAAATAATGGAAAAACTACAAATAGGAAATATGTCTTTAAATACCTGCATTGACTTTATACAGCAACAAGAATTAATACAGAAATACAACCAACATACAAGTCAACCCAGCAAACAAGTATTCACCAATACTTACACGTTAAAAAAGAATAAAAAAATGTTCGTATTGTGGACGTGAACATGAAATAAAAAAGGAAAAATGCCCAACATTTGGGAAAACTTGTACGAATTGCTTAATAAAGAACTATTTTCAAGCAGTATGCAAGTTCAAAAAGAAAAACGTTGAAAGAGTTGAAGAAAACAGAACCAATATGGAAGTCTTTTCAGTAAAAAGCAAAAACAAGAATGTAGAAAAAATTGAACAAACGAAAAAGACATTATACAAAAGGTTAAAATCAACAACTTCGATTTGGATATGCAAATGGATACCATCAGTGAGGTAACGCTTATAACCAAAAATTTCTGGGAACGCATTGAAAAGCCAACTTTACGAAAGAGCAGCTTACAACTCAGCCAATTTGATGGGTCGGTTATAAAAACTTTAGGGTACTTTGAAGGTTCCTTGGAGTTAGAAGATAAATTTGAAGTAATACCTATAATTGTCACAATTTGTAAAAAGAACCACGGACTTCTTGGAAACGATGTGCTTAACATAAATTCAACCTAATTAATTAATGAGATAAAAATGGAAAAAATCGGAAAGTAAAAAAAAACTATAAAGCGAATTTAAAATTAAAAGAAAATGCTACCCCCTCTTATTATGAGGCACAAAAATTACCAGTACATTTATTGCCATTAGTACTAGCAAAACTACGAAAATTGATAGAACAGGATCTTCTTCAACATGTTCCCTCTGGGGGTAGAAAGTGGGCATCACCCATTGTAGTTTTAAGAAATTCAGATGGAGATATACGTAAATGTGGAGATTATAAAATAGGCGTAAATCACAAAGTTTGCTCTGATTCGTATCCTATACTTAATGTTGCAGTTGCTTTACATACACTGGCAGGAATTAACGTTTTTACAAAAATAGATTTGAAAACGGCATACCACCAAATACCAATAGACAATAACTTCAAAGAAGTAACGACGATAAATACGCCGATAGAGTTACATAAATGGAAAAGGATGCCATATGGAATAAAAACAGCAACCGGTTTTAGGAGAAGATATAAAATATGGTTTGTTACCAAGACGTATAGGAGCTACTAATGAAAATGAATCAAAAAAGAAAACCGACATCGTTTTGAATCGATTTAGAAACGCTGTAGTGACAATAAATGAAAAAAAAATGCGTAAACAATAGTTGTAAAATATAATTTTTAGGTTATTCAAAGGAAGGTATATGAAGTTATATGACCACCTACAAAAAAAAAGACTTGGATTTTTTTTGGGATTGGTGAATTTCTACGGGCGATATGTAACGAAAATATACGAACCTGACTGAACCATTTGCAAATTTAAGAAAAAAGAATGTTGAATTTATCTGGTCAGAGAAACAACAAAAAGCTTTTGATAGATTAAAAGTAATTATGGCAAAAAAAAAAACAGTAGTGAAAATTTTTGATCCAAAAAAGGACATTACGTTCACCACAGATGCAAGTGAATATTCAATATCTGGAATATTACCACAAGAGGGAAATCCGATAATGTATTTATCTAGAAGACTAATGGACACTGAATTTAATTATTCAAATATAGAGAAAGAAGCCATGGCCATTGTGTGGAACCCGACAATTTTTAATTGGAAAAAAATTATTTTGAGAAGTGATCACAGACCATAAGAGTTTATTTTCAATCCAAGAAAAGAACTACCCTAAGTCACGACATAATACTAAGATGGGCAATAAGATTAATGGCATTTGACTTTGATATAGAATATGTCAAAGGAAATCAAGATTTGGATTTTACAAGGAGTCAAAAGATAAAACAAGAATTTGAAGATACATTTTTATATTGGGTAGAGACTGATGTTTTGTCTTTAGATAGAATGGCTGCCGAAGCTAAACATGACCCAGTACTAAGTAGGATAACATTGAGAATTAGAGAACAAACATTTGGGGAAATTGTTCCAGGGCGGAAAGACCCTAAAAAGAAATAAGACATAAGTTAACGATAGAACATGGAGTGATTTGTAATGGGCATCTGATAATTCCCCCAGAAACACAAAGAAAATTGGTGATAAGTTTACATTGTGGAGTAGCGACCAACATAAAAAAGGATAAAATTAAAAGCATAGTGGCCGATGTAATTTTACACAAACTACGTTACGTTCATGGTCCAGAGAAGTGAAGCCATGGAGTCGTGTGCATATAGATCATGCGTACATTACTGGAGCGGGACTCTTATTAATACTAGTAGACTTTTTTCAAGCTGGCTTGAAGTAATCTGTGTGCCAGAGAAAAAAAATTCGACGATAAAACAGATTCTAAGGATCATATTTTCCAGCCACGGCATACCAAAACCCTGGTATCCGACAATGCACCAGAATTTTGGGATGAAGATCATAGGTCATGGTTGGAAAAAAATAGGATGCAAACCATATAAATACCACCATATCACTCTCAATCAAATGGGTTAGCGGAAAGAATGGTGCTGACCGTAAAAATGGGACTAAAAGCATGTTCTCAGCAAAAAGAAAAATATAAGTTTTTCTACCAAAGCTGATTTGAAGCTATGGCACAATACCATATGCCGGAAGACGAGAAAGCCCATCAGCTTTAGTGGGAAGACAAATTAGAGCTTTGCTAACGTTTCCGTATTCCACAAGTACAAAAAACAAAAAAAAAAACAAACAAACAAAAAACAACAAAGAATCAAATTCTGAAAGGGCAGAATTTATCATGCAAAAAGGCCACAATACATTTAAAATAAATAGAGAAAAGGGTTACAATAGGGATCCAATTAGCCCATGCAGATCAAATAAGGCCCCAGGGCGAATATGAAAAGTAAAATGATAAAGAAATCTCTGCGATTCCTTCTGTTCTGGAAGGAATAGCATCCCTTCATTGCCATTACTCCCACGTACCCTCTGATCCGGAGTTGTAGTACCTGTTAGGGTCCCAGTCAAATAGAACTATTTAATTATTTACGATACTCGAAACCATTTAACTGTGCGCAAACAAATGATTAATGTCGAACAGAATTATTAGTGTTAGATAGCAATACTTGAAACCAGTTAAGTCTATGCTGATAAAACAATTAGCGTTAAATAGCAATAATTGAAACCACTGAACTGTGTGCAAACAAATGAGCTCTGTCACGTTTAAAATCACTTGTATACGTATAAATAGGATTTGGCATTAAATAATCTACAAGGGTTGATAGGTCATAAGTAAAACCAACCAATCAATCAAACATGAATTTAACATAAAATTTTCTGCAAGGTAAAAATGATGACCCCCCCCCACAGCAAGACAAAACAAAACAAAAAGAAAAAATGATCACAACCAAAACAAAAAAGTTCGTCGTTGGTAAACCATTTTTTTTTGGTTTGGTAATGTTTAATGGCATATCAACTCATGTGGGTTATTTAATGCCAAATCCTGTTCATATATATATATGAATGTATATCTATAAATGGTTTTTGTAAGCGAACAGTGTGTTCGTACCTTTATTTTTAAACGAGTAAAAGCTAATTTGTTTGTATTCAGTTAAATATTTTCAAGTATTCCTATCTAATAGTAAATATTCTATAAATAGAATATTTACTATTAGATAGGAATACTTGAAAATGTTATTAATCATTTATTTGTACACAGTTGAATTGTTTCATGTATAGCTATGTAACATTAGGTTTGGATTGGTGTCTTTGTTTGTTATTTCATACCAAAGACATCCATATAGAATAACATTAATGGTACTCTTCAACCCATACCTGGTGGGTGGGGATAAGGGGTTCATACCTTTCCCAAGGATATTAGTCCGAAAATGAACGCAATTGCGCGACTGGAGTTCGAAATTACATACTACGATGTCGCACTCCAGCACGTTATTCATTACGTCACTGAGACTCCCCACTATTTAAAATTACTTATTCTATTATCAAGTATTCCTATCTAACACAAACAAGTTTTACACAGCTGTATGGTTTCAAAAAACTAATAATATTTTGTAAATGATTGAATAGTTGTATTTGACCCATAGATAGGTCCCTAACATACACTACCTTCCAAGTCAGTGTGGATCTGAGAGTAATGGCAATGAAGAGGTACTCTACATTCACCAAACACAAAGACTGTAGCCTCACCATCAGATGCAATTTAATGTCATACGCAGGACACAATGAAATTAGTGAAAAAAGCTGAAAAGAATAGACATTGAAATAATTTAAGAAGCTCTTTTAGTCATTCGAAATGTTTTGATAGAATGACTAGACGTTCTGTGAACACATTAGGCCCCCGGTCCATGGTTTTATTGATACTTCTATTTAGGAAATAAAGGGAATGCTTCTTAAATGTACTAATACAATCATGGACCGGGGGTTACAATAGAGATCCAACAAATTCATTCTGTCCAAACCTTTAGGATGTTTAAAAGTGCTTCTTAGATTATGTCAATGTCTATCATCTTGGAATCTTCATTAAGCCATTTCATTCACCCGCGATGAAATTCTAATTGTCACCTCAAGAATTCGGATAATTGAAAAATGGAGTTCAGCTCAAATACAAACTCCACAAAATTATAATTCAATTACAAATTTGACCGGAATTTGCTTTATTTTCAAAGTTTGACTGGAAGTATTGGCATCTAGTGAGAATCAAAACGTCTGCAAGACGAACTTGTTAACCATTAGATCAAGTTATGGTGCCATTACATTTAATAAATTTAAATTACTTTAGTACAAAGTCCGAATTATGGGCACCAAGTATGAATCAAAATCACTAACAATGGTCTGAAAGTATTATTGTACTATCCCTGGCGAAAATTATAAAATCAACACACTTAAAAGATTTTCACTTACGTTTTTGTTTTATTTAGCAGTAAATAAATTAATAACAGATAGGACAAAAAACATTTTTCTGGCTTCATAAAATATTTTAAAATGAATTATATTGAATTATTAAAATTAACAGTATATTTTTCCAAGCAGTGAAGAAGAAAAAAATAATAGAATAATCTTGAGGAAAATATTATGGAAAGATCTTGTAAGATGCATTCCTAAAACAGATACCTGGTTGAGCTAATGTTTGCAATTGGCATAAAAATTAAAAGACTGTTCTTGCATATCTCAAAAAGCAGTTTAACATATCTAATTGAAAGAAAACATGGCTACAACGAAAGAAATGTCAATTGAAATAACTGAAGGGATCATAAAATTCATTCAAGAAAGTAAATCCACAGCAGAATTTAGCGAAAGATATTGGTTGTTCCCAGTTAGATGTGTGTAAAATTTAGTGCAAATGTAAAAGAAATGGAGTGATTAAAAAAGGAAAACACACTGATAGATCATGAAAGAAATCAAAGCGTCAAGCAAGAAAACTTAAAGAAATATGCCTTGAAAATAGAAAATGTACAACAGAATAAATGAAAAACAAATGAGTCTAAACAGGAATCAACGTTTGTGAGAGAGTTACAAAATCAGATGAATAAAATAGGATTTTTCATACTGAATAACCAAAAGAAACCCGACACTAATACACAAATAGAAGATAATTAGGCGAAAGTGGGCTGAGTAGAAATAATCATGGCGTGTGGACATTTGGATGAAAGTGATATTTAGTGATGAATCAAGCCAGCAAACTCTATGTATGTAAATCCAATTGAAGATTTAAGGTGTGAATTAAAAAAAAATCTTTGTGAGAAGCCATTCGGGAAAGTTGGAACTACTTTGAAGAAATACCTCTTTAAATCCATGTCTAAAAGAATTAAGGCTGTCATAAAAACTCGAAAATAGGCAACTAAGTACTAATTCTATCTTTTTTGTCAATGAATTCTATAATTTTATCCTCAATATTAGGTTATTTCATAATATTTTCCTCTGCACTGCCAGAAAAAATACCATTAATCTAAATAATTCAATCAAGCAATCTACTTTCTTTCTGGCATATTTTATGAAGCCAGAATGTTCAACAATTTAATAATCATTTTTAAGTCTTATCTGATTTAGTTTATTTACAATTACATAAAAACCTACTTGAACATCCTTTAAGTGTGAAGATTCCATAATTTTTGCCAAGCGTAATATATGCAAAATTTATACGAATACGAATCATTTTAACAGTGACCAACAAGGAACCAGAACGATCTCTTTAACAGTTAATTCACTCAGAAATTTTAAAACTTGAGTTTCAGATAAATAAAACGAAAATTTTCGACAAAAGATTTCAACATGAACTCTGTCGTAACTTTGGAAATCGAAAATAAAGAATTTATTCAAGAAGCACCTATAAAAATCTAAGGGAGATAACTACAAATACAAAAAAATCTTTCCCTTTACGCGAGAAAGCACCCCTTCCTACTTCGGCTGGAGTGAGCAGATTCACTAACCAGCATTAATCTAAGGAAAGTGTAGCCCGGGTAGTATAATGGTTAGGAAGCTTGACTAGAAAACCAACAAGAGTGAGTTCAAGTCTCATTGGGTACCCCATTAATATGGCCTTGTGCCACATCTAAGCAGAAAAAGAAAAAAAAAGTTCAGTAAATCACTATTACATTAATCTAAGGGAAGTAACCCTGTTCACATAACTAATCCCACGAAAAAGGAGAGCAAAACAGATGGGAAAGAAAACCGAAGTGTACAGTCTTTTGGGTCCCGTATTATTGTTTATATAAAAGTGTTTAAAAATTACATTCTTCTTTTTTTTTCTTTTTACGTGCCTGATAAAATACCACTGGTTTTTAGAATCACACGAAAATATTTGATCACTTGCATCAAAAAGTGAACACACACATACGCACACGCACACACACAGACAGGGGAATTCCTCGTGACGGAGTGGCTAATTTTCTGGACTGTGACATCGTAATGACTGCGTTCGAACTTGTGTGTGGGGGGAGTATGTAATTTGGTTATTTCAGTAGATTGCTCTCTAAATTATGTTGTGGCGACAGCGTGTCTCGTTGATGAAAGAAAGTTTGTCGGGTTTTCCTTTTGAATATAATTCTCGGCCATTTGAAAAGAGGTCATGAACTTTAGTTGAGGAAGGAAAGGAATTGGTTGGACATAGTATCGGCTACTGGCTTAGTGGCTTGTGTTCGTCTGTGTCTTCGTTTGTGTGTAAGCTTGTGTCTTGTGTGTGGCTTCCTAACTCTGTGTTATTTATATCCTACAGGTGGATCAAAGAATCGCCCTAAAATCTTGGCGTGTAGGCATTTATTGACCAATCAGATTTGTATTTTACAATTTTATTTTCGAGCCTAAATGTTTTCTGTTAGTTCACTTCCGATCCTAATTTTCTAGAATGTTCTATTCCATGTTTTTAGCCGATTGGTTGAAAAATATAAAAATGTAATTTAAATGCTAATGCGGGTTTGATCCTAAATTTCTAGAATGTTCTTAAGTATGTTTTTATTGCTTATTTTAAGACTAGAAGAAATTTGTATCCCATAAACTTCAGTCACGCTGTTATCCTCACTTTTGAACTAATACTTTTGGGGAAAGGTATGAACCCATTTACCCACCCACCGGCTATGAGATAGTATCACTACTATTCTTCTACAAGGATGGTTTTGACGTTAAATAACCCACGAATGTTGATATACCATTAAAAATGTATGGTTTCAGGTTTTTTTAAAAGATTGGTTGATTAACGGCATGTCAATTTGTCTTGGATTATTTTATGCATAGAGGTTTTGGGAAGTGTGATCATTGTACGTTTATAATTACATATTTTGGACAGTTGTTTCTGAACACACACACACACACACACACACACACATATATATATATATATATAACCGAAATTAAAATTTAAAACGGAAGTGGGCTTAATGAGGAGATAACTCTTCACCCCTCTTCTATCCCCTTCCACTTTTCTGTGTCTATTCTATTTTTTTTTATCTAAAAGATCTGAAGAAGTCCTGTTAATTTTTTTTCGTGTTTTTGGAAATTTCAAAAATGCGTAACAGGATGGAAATAAATTTATAATCCTATGTGACCGGTTTTGTTGTTTTTCTTTAAAAAAATTATATATATATATATACGGCTCTATCGAACATGAAAAATCTTTATTTGACCCATATATGGGATTCTAACAGGTATTACCACTCCGAGTCAGAGTAAACCTGAGAGTAAATTGTAAAAATTATGAATACTTGATATGAAGGGAGTCCTCGTTGAATAATAGCTAACGTTGAATAATAGCTTACTACGGCCTCGTAGTAAGCGAGTTCGAACTACGGTCGCACTATTATTTCTCTTTCGGAAAAATACCCTTGAGAAAGGCATGAACTCCTTTATCCTTCTAGCTATGGGTTAAATAGTATCACTGCTGTTCTCCCACAAGGATGTATTTGACATTAAACAACCCATGGAGGGCGATATAACATTAAACAAAATAATCCGAAGCAAATACTTCATATCATATACTTGTGTCAGAAAAAAAAACTCTTAAGAAATAATTACGCAAAAAATCACACGTTGATTGATGTTCATACTTATATAAACGTACAATAAATACTATTTCCAAACCCATAAAATAACCTTAGACGGGTTGACGAGTCGTTAAAATCACTCAACATGTAGTGAACTGGACCTGTGAATAATATCTATTGTCTTTGGTCAAAAGCTTTATAACCCGTGTGGAAATTAAAATTAATTTGTTTTTTGTATTTTTCCCCTGACAGATGGAGGGTTCAGTGAACTCTGCTTACGTACCTGGTGATGAAAATATCACCTACACGAATCCGACTAAGAATGAAGACAGTGTACAAATGAAGAGCGCAAACGGTGTCGACATCAACAAAGAAGCCGGCCAGCCACCACCAGTAATGATGAGTAAAAACCGAATTCTAAAGAACGTGTTTGTATTAAGTTTTGGCTTTCTCTGCCTTTTCACGGCATTCCAGTCACTTACCAACTTGCAGACGAGCATCAATTCCAAAGAGGGAATCGGCGAGAAAGCACTCTCCGTTCTCTACGCGGGACTAGTCGTTTCCTGCATGTTCATTCCACCTCCCATGATTGGTTTGATCGGCTGTAAATGGACAGTCGTGTTGAGTATATCAACTTATATAATTTACTTGGCTGGTAACTTCTACCCTTCCCTGCCGGTGATGATTGTGGTGTCCATTATCGTCGGATTAGGTGCTGCACCCCTCTGGTCGGCAAAATGTTCCTACCTGACGGAACTTGGAATTTGGTACGCCAGACTCACCGATGGAAATGAGGATGCATCAATCAACAGATTTTTTGGTTTCTTCTTTATGACATTCCAAACATGTAAGTTGATGTTTTGTTCACATTTCGTTACCTTCTGGATGATATATATATATATATATATATATATATATATATATATATATATATATATATAGCCAGACGTGTTGAATACTAGTTCATCTAAGGATACAAAAGCGTGTAACTCCGAGTCGTAACTTTTTATTTAATCTTATTTCTTTTTTTTTTTTACTTGAAATATATTGTAAAACCGCTTTTAGCATTAAATTCTAATCATGTATGTATGTATGTATGTATGTATGTATGTATGTATGTATGTGCGTCTATTTATTAAATTCTCATTATTATTATAATCATCATTTCTTTGATTAGTCTTTAAAATTCTATGTATTCAGGTGGTTTAGTAGGAATTTATTTTCATGCTTACATTCGATACAAGTTCTGATCTTTATATATATATATATTCACTTGTTTTCTGCATGAAGGAACACCAGATAATTCCTGAAGTACATAATTTAAATTTATTTTTAATTAGATTTTAATATTTTGAAAATTCTCATGGGATTTTAAAAACAGAAAATAACCAAAAATATAATGAAAAATTTTAATACGATATATCCTTTCCTTGGAAGATAAAATGACTATTATTATCATACTTGAAATTTTCCAAAGGTATCTTTATTACTTTTTTAGTGTACATACTTTTTTTTTTCTTCTTATAATTAACGGGCGTCCACGCCGAGTTGGTGTGTTGTAAAAACAGCTTGGTTCCAGGGGTCTGAAAATCAATCACTCTAAATCTCATTGAAAGTAAGTTGCTGTTCTCCTAAACATGGGGTTAATCATTGTTTTTTTTTTTAAACATGTTCTTCCTTATGTCGAAAAAAAGTGAAAAAGAAAAGAAACGAAAAGAAAACGCCTAAAATTTGAGTTTTCTCCCCTTAGAATTAAATACATTCTCTTTTCACAATAATGGAGATTATGTGTCTACCTGTAACCTGTGTCAGTATGCTACAACGAGGATTTCGAATGGCGTTTAAAATTTATTTATGCGAAAAAGAAAAGTCTTTTTTGTAAGACTAAAGTAATTTTGTTAAAATGAAAAAACATCATCATCATTATCCAATCACGCTGCCAGCACGGATTTCCTTGATTCTCCCTCTCTTCATCTATCACTATCATCCATCGCTCCAAACAGAACTGATGTTGTTAAATTCTTGCTGGTCGGCCAACATTGGCACGTCCATGTGTAGGAGTCTATAGGAGAACGTCACTTATGAGTTCATCCTTGCTTTTCAGCAGTGTTCTGTATGTCTTGTTCATCTTACTTGGATGGTTTTTGAGATGGGAGATCGGTGACCGTACAGCTGTTATCTTGCGAGGTGTTGCTTCCAGGATTTGTTCAAAATTGCTCGTAGCATTCTTGTATAATTCCTATGTAACTCTTTCTTAACGCGTTTTGTTAGCGTCCATGTGGTACATCCATACAATAGTATTGACACAGCCACACCTGGGAATAAATCTTGTTTTATCTTATCGGATAGATCAGACTTCCATATGATCGATAATCTATCGATAGCAGTCCACGTCCTCGATGTTAGGTAAAGGTTAATTCTTCTGAGTGTAAGTGGAGCCTCTAAATTGATAAGATTATCATGTTGCATATTGACCTTTGACCGAGCCGTCAATCAGAGATTCTCTGCACAGGACGTACTTGTGAAAATAAGTGAAAGCAGTCACGTGGTTGAACAGAAATGTGTGAGTGTTATGAAATGATATATGCAGATGCCCACGTGAGATACAGGCAATGTAAGTCTTACAGTTTCAGCTTGCGGCCAGAAGAGATTTGATAAGTCACGGAGAGCGCCAGCGAGTGGTTGGCTGCCCCGCTGGGGCCAAAGGCCAACAGCAGGCCTCTGGTTGAGTACCTCCGGCCGAGAAGCAGAAGAAGTGCTAAGTGAGGCCTTGAAGATAACACAGCATGGTATGGTCAAGAAGAGAAGCATGAGTCAATGTGGCAGTCTCCATTCGTCTCCCTCCGTCCGTCTGTCTCTCTCGCATCACAGAAGCTTTGACTTCAAGAAGAATAAAGAGAGTAATAATTTTATAACCAAGTGTTATGATTCCATTTTCCATCATTTTTCCTCATCATGAGTATATAACAATCAAAGTTGTCAAAAGTTCCAAGTTCTACCAGGAGACGCAGGTAAATCGCAATGTTTGACCCGGATAAACTGAAAGGTCAAAATACCATCATCATCATCATCATCATCATCATGTCATGCCACTAGCACGGATATCCTTGACCCTCTCTCGCCACTTCTCCCTATCGTTCATCGCCTTTGGCAGGTGTTCAGGGCTACATCCCGTATCCTCACATAGCTGCTGTATGTATGTTCGAGCTGGTCGTCCCGCTTTTGCTTGGCCATACGTGAGGGTCCATAGGAGTACATCCAAGACTAGTTAAAGTTGTGATCGGGTGTTTACTTTTTGTTACCCCCCACTTCGACCGCTGTAAATGAAAGCTCGGTGTGATGCAACATGATCTTTAATTGGCTGATCAATAGGAATGCGATGCAGAAATAGACTGGTCAATTAAAAATGGGTCGAAGGATACTTTGGATTTCCTCCTCCAACTCTGTGAATGAAAGCTAGGTCATCATTAAGTGGCTAATGAAACACGATATAACATGATCCGTAATCGGCGGACAAATTAGAGATGTTTAGATCTATAAACTTTAATCAATTATGGGCTCTGAGGCTGTTTTAACCAGAGAAGAGAGACCAAAGGAAACCAAAGGAAAAAGACGAGACACCAAAACTTACGGCTGGAAGATCTTGCTGTAAAAGAAGACATTATCGCTTGAAGAAAACTTCCAAATTCTTTACGGTGTCTTTTCTCTCCTACGTAGTGTGCAATTTTTTTTCTTTTCTCTTGTATATGGTTACAAAATCATATTGCTATAAAAACTTGTATTGTCATTATTAAAGGACAGTTCTTGGACGTGTCAACGTCTTCGGCAAACTCATTCCTACTAAACTTCCGACACGTCACAAGACGCTCCGACCAAACTTCATCGATCCTCGTTCTGCGAGTCTTTAAAAACATTGTGCGGTTCCAGAAAGCATTGTCAAAGCAACCAGTCAGAAAATGCATATGGTCTTAACATTGATAGCTACACATTATGTCTGTAACCGAAACTATGTCACCGCTGACGTCACAATTTCCTTAGTTATTTGTGTCACATTCTCCATTCAAATCTCAACTATTAATGAAATTATTTTATATTATTTATACTGTTGGCCTTACCTACATACAAATAACATGCAATTGTATTTATATATACAACCAAATAGCGTTTTACTGTGTGAACGGGAATACTAATGTACATATATATCTTGAATATTTGATTTTAATTGATATTTGCTTGGTATTATTGATTTCTAATTGTTTGATTTTAGTTTTATAAATATGAGCAAAAATTCCGCTGATAAATCTTAAAAGAAATCCATTAACAAAAAGAAATAACTAATTTTATTCTTTACTGCCTAATTTAGTTAAATAAGGAAAATTTAGCTATGAAAGTCGAGACTGATGGGAAGAACTAGTGTTCAAACTGTTCTATTCTTCGTTTATACCCCCACTGTTTCAAATGAATTTAACGTGACGATTCAATTTTAAATAATATTAATTGGTATTTTTTTATTCATCAATTTTTTTGGCTTTGCTAATATCAATTAAAAAATATTAGCATATGCTGACAAGTGTAATTTTCTAAATATATATTCTTATTAAATTTCGTTCTAATATTGTTTTATTCTCAAACGTATTTCAAGAAATTCTATTATAAATTAATATAGGAGTCAATTAAAATACAATAGAAATAAATATAATCTTTTGATATGCGGTCTTATTTAGTTTTGTTCTCATATTATTGTTTTATTTTCAAGCGTATTAAAAGCAATCCTATTAGAAATCAATTAAAATAAAATGAAAACAAGTATTGAATTTTAAATGTGCTCTTATTTAATTTCTTGAGTCTTTCTAATTTAATATAATATATTATTAGATTAAAACTGAAATATTAGCACTCGGTGTGTGTGTGTGTGGGGTCCAAATTTTTGCTAGTTTGTATAATGATGACAAGTATTGGTAGCATATTTCAATTTGTAATGAACTTCCACGTTTTTTTTTCTTTCTTCAATTCTGATGGCAGCTCAGATTTGGGGGAATCTGATTTCTTCTTTGGTTCTTGCCACTCCACTTTCAAATGTGTCCATCGCCACGAACAATTCAGAGTGTGGTGTAAATCTATGTCCTGGTGCAAAACTTGATTCCCTGCAACAACCAGAAACTAAGCAGGTGAGTTTTCTTCGTTTCTTGATTGATTGCCATTAAAATCAATCAGATTTTGACGACATGTCAACTCGTCTAGGGTTACTTTATGCTTAGAGGTCAGGGAATTGCTTTCATTGTACGTTTGTATTTATATTTTTTGTTGCTGTTTCATAAGAGATTTTTGCGCACAGCAATATGATCTCAACTAGTCCTATCTAATACAAATGACTCGCACAAAGTTGTATGGTTTTAAGTATTCCTATCAAATAATAATTATTATATAGTTTCAAGTAATCATTTCTATCTAATAATAATCATTAGGTTGCATGCAGTTAACCGGGCCATTGACCTAATGAGTAGAGTGTTCGCCAATGGCCTGGGAGGCCAGGGTTCAATCTCAGATCGAGTCATACCAAAGACTCAATATTGATGCCGCTTTGCTTAACATTCAGCATTATAAGGTAAGGATCAAGGGTAAAGTGGAGAAATCCAGTGAATGGAGTAGCACCTTCCCCTACACCTCGGTGTAGTAGCTATTGAAAAGGGGGCCTTCGAGTCACCCTGGACTAAAGTCGCCAACTTTTCTTTTTATATGGTTTCAAGTTACTACTCCTTATAATCCTGTGTAAATTTTTTTGCTTCAAGTAACTATTCTTAATAAAGAATAGTTTACGTTCATATGTATTTACCCAACCCGTCCACGCGAGCAGGATGCAACGCAAGTGCAATTTTTTAAAGCGGATTTTAACAGATTTTAATTCAGAGTTTTCTTTCTCTTTGACTGGATACCATTTCAAGGCTAAAAACCCCAGTCTGCTCTACTATTTTCTCCATTGCTGGAGGGAAAATAGTTGGATTCATACTTTTCCCAAGTTTATTAGTGTAGGTATTAATGTTAATGAATGAAAAGACAATATTAACAATAGTGCTACAAAAGCAAAGAAATTTATTTCTTTGTTGGGAGCTGAAATGTAGAAGGGTATACAGCAATTCGTGTATCAAGCCACGACCGTAAAGGCCAGTTCTGAAACCAGCGTGAATATGATCTTTAACCAAATTGAAATTGTAACATGACACCATTGTTTGAAGATTAAACGAATACAGTTAGTATGTATCACTCCGGGTTGGCATGAGTAACTGATCTGTGTTGTCTGGAAAATTGTGTGTTTTTATTGCATCAAGGTGGATCCCGCGCGCACGCGTTGACTTTCGAAAATTCTTTGGGCGCGTATTTTAGAGACTTTCTATTGGTCCTAAAAACCATTTTCGATTGTTTATTTTTTAAACATCTGCGTGGGCGTTAGTTGGAGATCTTTGCGCCAATTTTGATCTGTTTTTTCCGGAAAATTCTTTTGACAAGGAAATTGCACTATTTCCTATAAATACTCCCCTTTCCGGATCGATATAGAATATATCGAAAAGAAGAGCTTGTGGTTTGTGTTTTTATTGTCTATTTTTTGTATGTATGTCTGTATGTAAGCATAGTGATACGTAATTTTGTTATTTGGTGAGTCGGTAAATATATCTACCAGATTTTGTCTTTCTGTAAGAATTGTATTTTTCATCTGTTGAAACAGACGCTTTATCCCAAGATGCTCATACGTACTGGCTGAATTAACTGACATCCTAAAGTCGAAAGACAAGGACGTAAGTTTGAACGAGAAAGCCTTAGAAGCATTCAACACTGCTAAGCAATCTATTGCAAACTACACAAAATCAAATTATCTTAGCAGTGACCCCTCTTCAATACTGATTTTGTCAACTGATGCGTCTGACTCCGCCGTTGGTGCTGTACTACAACAATCAACAAAAGGTAATGTTACTCCCATTTCCTTTTTCTCCGTGAAACTAAAAGATACGGAAAAGAGAAATAGTACTTTCGGACGCGAACTTTTGGCAATCTATCTCGCCATCAGACATTTTCGTCATTTTTCAGAAGGTCGGGATTTCATCATCTTCACGGATCATAAACCTCTGACCTTCTCATTTAAAACGAAAAGCGACAAATATTCACCCAGGGAAATTCGTCACTTAGACTATATATCACAATTTTCTACGGACATTCGCCACGTCTCCAGAAACGAAAACATAGTTGCCGATACACTTTCACATGTATCAAATATCCACATCGACGAACCCCTAAATTACGACTACATCGCACAAGAGCAGGCTAAGGACGCATCAATGAAGCACATATATGAACATACATCAGTAACCTTAACAGAATATCCTATTCCGTTTAGTGATAGGAAAATATTCTGTGACAACTCGAAAAATTATCCTCGTCCTTGTGTACCTCTTTCGTGCAGAGAGAGAATTTTCAATCACTTTCATAATATCTCACATCCTGGCAAGCGAGCTTCGCAGAAATTAATATCTGACAGATTTTTCTGGCCTTCAATGAACAAGGAAATTCGCACCTGGGCCCAACATTGTATTCCCAGTCAGAAAACAAAAGTCCACAGACATACAAAAAGCAGTCAAGGTATATTCGCAACTCCCGATTGTCGTTTCTCACAAGTTCACGTTAATATCGTTGGTCCATTACCTACATCAAATGAACATTCATACATCTTAACGATGATCGACAGATTTACTCGCTGGTCTTCTTCTGCTCATGCCATCAAGGACACTTCTGCCGAAAACATAGCAAAGATTTTTATTGAAAACTGGGTCTCAAACTTTGGAACCCCCAGTACTATCATCAGAGACAAGGGCCAACAATTTCACTTTGCATTCTTTCAGGAGCTTATGCAAACCCTGGGAACAACCCATACCAAAACCACTGCATACCATCCATGCGCTAATGGCTTGGTGGAAAGATTCCACTGTCAACTGAAGGCTGCACTTATTGCTCAACCTGATCCAACCAAGTGGATTAAATATTTGCCCATAGTTCTTCTTGGACTCTGGTCCACGATTAAAGAAGATATCAAAAGCACAGCTGCAGAGATGGTATATGGTACAGCCCTACGGCTACCTGGAGAATTTTTCACTCAACCTAGCCAAAATGCTACTCCTACGTCAAGCTATGTGTCTCGTTTACGACAACACATGGCAAAACTTTCATTTATATCGACGCTTGTACATTCTAACGTAGCATATCTACGTCCTAACATAAACGTTAGTGAGTTTGTCTTTCTACGTCGGGACACGATTAAGAAATCTTTGCAATCCAATTACGACGGACCCTACAAAGTGTTTGAACGATCAGACAAATATTTCATAGTCGAAAAAAATAACAAAAAGGACTCGATCGCCATTGACAGACTCAAACCAGCCTACGTAGAGAAACCATCTGATCGACTTACGGACTATGAACCCGTCGCTCACGTAAACAAAGACGAGAATGTTTCAACAGATGAAAAATACAATTCTTACAGAAAGACAAAATCTGGTAGATATATTTACCGAGCTGAGACGGCGTCTTCTCTTCGGAGAAGGCAATTAGGATGTGCGTCATTGCTTGTGGTAACTTTTCGAACCAAAGCTGGCGCATGATGCTTTCATCCATGTGTCTGAGTCCCAGAAGACTTTTCATGAAACGCAGAAGTTGAGAAGGGGTTATGTCTCCCATTGAGAGGTTGTTGAGAAGTTCTCTCAACTTCGCGTTGTCCGATCTTTCCAGTCTTGAAAGAATGGCTTCTTTCATCACGTCGAATTGCTTCTCCGGAGGTGGATGTTCAATGATATCCTCTACTTCCTCGGCGATTTCACTTGGGAGGGCCTCTACAACATGTGTGAACATAATTCGTTGTGAAGTAATCCTTCTGTTGGAGAAAATGACTTCAAGCTGGTGGAACCATTCTTTTGGTCTGTTTGAGTTAAAAGATGGAACACGAAGAGTGATGGAGTTCTGAATGTCTGCTGATAATAAGTTCTTTTAAGCCTCCATAGTGTTGAATGTATTGAGTAAAAAAAAAAAATATAATCGGCCGTCGTCGAAAACTTGCGCTGGTGAAAGAAAATTTAAAAAAATCTTTTTTAATCCGGAGTTGACTCCAGTCGCTGCTTTTATAGTCGAGAGGTCACCATTTGTAAGGTACTAATGTTGAATGAAAAGACAATAGTAACAATAGTGCTACAAAAATAAAGAAATTTATTTCTTTGTTGGGAGCTGAAATGTAGAAGATTCGTGTATCAGGTCATGACCATAAATACCAGCCCTGAGACCAGCGTGGATAAAGATCTTTATCCAACTTGAAATTGTAACATGACACCGTTGTTTGAAGATCAAACGAATACGGTGCCGCTGAGAAAACAGTTAGTACGTATCACTCTGGGTTGGCGTGAGTAATTGATCTGTGTTGTCTGGAAAATTGTGTGTTTTTATTGCATCAAGGCGTGGCCTCCGCGATATATATTACCAAGGCCAGTCATATGATTGAACTTAACTTGCTGACATCACTATCAGTGGATATCTGTTTTATTTACTACACGGCGTCTTTCAGCGTTGACTCAGTTTCAGAACTAAACATGCCTTCCCCTTGTGTAGTACCAAAGTGCAAAGGGAATCATAAAAATGGTCCTAGAGTTCATTGTTTTTCGTTTCCAAAAAGTAAACATTTATTTGATAAATGGAAACATGCCATTAAAAGGGAGAATTTTACCCCAAGTCCATTTAGCAAAGTGAGTAGTTAAAATTTTAATCACCATTTATTTCAACAGGCGCTAAAATCAAAATTTGTTAAAAAATTAGTTTTGCTGTAGCACAAGAAAGCAGTTTTAAAATTTAAACTGAAGCCGAAAAAACTTGTTAAACATTATATTTTCTACAATATTTGAATTAATTTTTTTAAAGAAAATTGTGTTTTCTTTTCAATGAAATATTTAAAAAAATTCTTAGAAAACGATCGTAAAAACTTTTAACATTTCTATACTTGAAACTTAATGAATCATTTTTAAACACGAAAAAAATATTCCTGAATTAATTTTTTTTTTCATTCTTGAATGACCAAAAACTACAAAATTTATTCTTTTGTCAATTTTAAAAGAATTTGTTTTTTTTAGTTTTTTTTTTATTAGAAAACTCTATAAAATTATTTCTACCAAAAGTCAAGTCACTATTGCCGAAAATTTATATTTGAAAATGATGACTTAAACTTTGTTTAAACCTATTATTTCTGAATAAGTTTTGAATTTATTTGAAACTAAAGGCCTAAATCACACCACCACACTTGAATTTTAAAACATAATTTTAAAAATATTTAATTTTTAGAAAATATTTAGCACAAAATGAACACGCTAACACACTCAAAATATTTTCCAAATATTTTTTCCTTTTTTTGATAATTTGAAAGTTTATCATCGATATTTATCCGTAGAAAAAACTGGACAGCCACGATCAAGGTTGATCCCGCGCGCACGCGTTGACTTTCGAAAATTTTTTCCAGAAAATTCTTTTGACAAGGAAATTGCATAATTTCCTATAATTAGCACTACGTAAAATGTAAACAGTCTCGCCCCGGATTTGAACTCCGTTCGCCGTGTTCTCTACCAACGACGGAAACCATTACACCACGAGAGCCTCCTTTACGTTTATATGGTATGAAGTATTCCTATCGAATACGAATTATTTTTAAACAAACCCATTTAACCTATAACAAATACCAGAGTGGGCCTGGGAGTAGATGGCACTGAAGAAGTACTCTACAGTCTCAAGATCTCAAGAACTGGAGCCCCACTATCAGATTGTTTCATATCCCGACACCCGTTATCGATGGGGTGTATGTGTGTTACTCCTCTGCAGGATGATAGTCCACGTTCTAAGCCCCATCAATCGGGCGTTCTTTGGTTCTTATCGAATAGAAATGTAGTAATTATTTTCATCCGCACACGCGCATACACAATAGTGGTCAGATCTGCATTCATATGTTTCTGAATGCATTTTGTGCAGTTTTTGTAACCGAGATGGCGATCGATTCGGTGACATCAAAATTTCGTTCATTATCAAGTAAAGATAAAGCAATTAAGAAATTTTAGATTTTAAGTTTATTGAAAAACATATTTATCGTTTTATTCAACTATCTTCCTTCATCTTTCAGTCAACTTCATAATTCAATACTCGCAGGATTAAAAAATATCCCAACTGACTCTTGAAAGGAATTTGAATTATTTTAATTCATATAATTCTGTAATGTTGGAATAAGTAGTCACCTGAAATTGTTTTTTTTTTTTGGATCCCAACCCTTGTTAAGTTATTTTATGTTGATGTCAGTTTAAGAATTATTGTCTATACAAAAATGTATCTGCATAATCTTTTTCAAACAGCTAAATACTTTCTACCTTATTACAATACCATTATTTTCAGAGTCAGTGTAATAATAATGTTCACAATCACTTTAAACATAATGTCAAACAAACCCATTTGATCCTAAGATGGGACCCTAACACATATTACTACTCTAGGTTAAAATCAGCTGAAATACTAAGAAGAGTCTTGGAGATTTGTGGAGACTTGCAGTTACTCAGACTTCAGTAAAAACTCAGCAGTTAAAGCTGGTGTGAAAAAATCGTAAGATGTAAAATAATTATCACAATTATAGTTTCAAGTAACCTTTTTTTATTTAATAATAATAATAATAATAATAATAATAATAATAATGACTCGGGGAAGGCCCAAAGATGAAAATACACCTCGATTCACTTAGAGCGACACTAAGAAAAGTAACGAATTGGAAAACGTTAGGCTATGATGACATACATGGATACTGGTTGAAAAAATTCACTTCTATCCATGACAGACTCGCTATCGAAATGAATAGATGCTTAGAAGAAATAGATATACCTGAATGGAGAATCAAAGGAAAGACCACCCTGTTCCAAAAAAGACCCCCAAAGATAAACCGCCCCCAACAATTATAGACTCATAACATGCCTACTGATGATGTAGAAAATACTAACAGACCAATTAGTGAGAAGATTTACAACTCGTTAATAAGCCACGGACTATTCACCGAAGAATAGAAAGGATGCTACAAGGGGACAAGAGGAACTGGAGATCTACTAGACATTGATCAACATATCGTCAAGGAGAGCAAAACGAGACGAAAAAATGTAGCTATGGCGTGGATTGACTACAAAACGGTATACGATATGGTCCCTCGAATTTGGATTATAGACTGTCTCAAAATATACAAGATATCCGACCAAGTCATAAAATTTATCGAAGAAACCATGAAAAACTGAAAAGTGGAATTATCAGCAGGAGGAAAAAGCTTAATTGAGATGAAAATCCAGAGAGGTATATTCCTGGGAGATGCGCTATCACCATTATTATTTGTAATAGCGATGATGTCGTTCAATCACATACTTAGGACATGCACAGGCAGCTACAAACAGTTATTCACATAATGTACATGGATGATATGAAACTGTTTGCCAAAAATGAAAAAGAATTGGAGACCAGAATATAGTCAGTGAGAATATACAGTCAGAATATAGGGATGGAATTTGGCATAGATAAATGTGCTATGGTAATAATGAGAAGCAGAAAAAGGCAAATGAGCCAAGGAATAGAACAGCTCGAAGACTACATAAAAAAGTGCAAAGAAAGATTTTTAAGGCGACCAGAAACAACACACACAACACAAGGATCAACCGAATCAATAATCACAAGGAAACAAAAATGGGAAGGAATACAACTTTATGGATAATTATGGGATTGTTTTTTACTGCAATAAAAAGATATCTAGTTTCTCTCTTTGAGTTTCGTATTTGTATCCTTATCCAGGTCTTCTCACGATATTTCACCAATATGAAATATCTATACAGTTGTTTTCTTCTCATTTCTGTTTCCTAGCTTTTGTCGTTGTTCTGTTTTTCCTTGTCTTGCCAGTGTTGTTCCCGGCCGCTATAATCAGTCTTTCTTTGCTCTTTTTAATGTAGTCCTTGAAGCTTCGTATTCATATAATCTACAATGCTGGCGAGTCCTCTTCGTCCTTTTTTTCATCTCTCGGCTGTAAGGCCGGGTGTATCATCATCTGGTACACTGGCCAATTTGTCTGAGTTCCTACCTTGTTCATTTTAAGAATGGTCTCGAGTATCTTACAAGGGGGACTACTCAGGTGTTCATCTCTTTGATGAGATTTCTGCTGCAGAGATTGGTTTTGAGACATTTTCTCGTTTGTTTGAAGGACTCTTTTCTTATTTTTTCCCTTCATCTCCGCTTGTTTGATGGTGTCCGCTTCCAGTCTTCTAAATACTCGTAATTTTTCTCTCCAGACATTCCTATTCTTTCTTGATTTGGCAGTTCTATTCCTTCCGTTATTTCCCATTTTCCACTTTTCAGCATCAACATAACGCATTTTTCTATGCAAAAATTCTATTCCAACATCCTGACTGCATATTCTTATCATTTGTATCAGAGTTCCTAATTCTTTTTCATTTTTTGCAAATTGTTTGATGTACGTATGGTGATTATTTTTTGTGTGATTTAGTAAGTTTTTAGACAACCAGTGAACTTTCTAAGTATGTAATTAAGTGGCATCATTGTTATTACAAAGAATAATGGCGAAAGCGCGTCTCGTTGTAAGATGCCTCTCTGGATTTTCATCTTTGCTAGGATTGACAATTCCACTTTCCAGTTTTTCATATCTTCCGTGATGAATTTTATAACTTTGTCAGATATTTTGTATATTTTCTGGCCATCTACAATTCAGAATTGCAGGACTGCATCATAAGTCGTTTTTTTGTCGATCTATGCCCTTGGTACATTTTTCTGCTTCGCTCTGGTCTCTTTGAGAATGTGCAGTTCAGTGTATAGTAAATCACTTGTTCCTCGTGTTTCCCTGTGGTATCCTTTATGTTCTTTCGGAAACAGTCAGCGGCATACTAGCGAGTAATAGATAGGAGATCAATTAGGATTTTCCATATCTTAGGTAGACACGTTATCGATCTATAGTTGCTGGGGATGGTTCCTTTTTGGGAGTCTTTTTGAATCAGGGTAGTTTTCCCCTTATTCATCCTTTCAGGTATACTTGCTTCTTCTGTGAATCAGTCTGTCATGGATGGAGGTGAATTTTTAAAACCAGAATCCATATATTCTACCATGGCCAGGGTATTTCCAATTCGATACTTTTTTGAGTGTTGCTCTGAGCCATTCTAGGTGTGTTCTCCACAGGGCCTTTTTGAGTCCTTGTAATACTTTTTTCATGTTATTTATCCCTTCGGCCTTTCTTTCGTTATTTTGGAATGTCCTGTTTTGTCTCAATTGTTTTACTCTGTCTCAATATCATTTTAGTTTTCCTTTTTTCGCCGGTACCTTCTGGTTTATTTCCTCGAGTTGTATTGTCTGTTTTACTTGTGTTGTTTTTTTCCTTTTTGTCCCATGTTCCAGCATTTTTCTTTTTTTTAAAAATCGTTTTTACTTGTTGTCGTAGATTTCCTATCTGCGTTTCCAGTCGAATTTCCCAGCCAGCTTTTGAGTTTCTGTTTGTGTTTTTTAGAGGAACCGCGATTTTTTACGGACAAATTTTGCTCCTACATAAATTAATCCCGTGATGTTTTTCGTTGGGATACGTGTTAATAATTCGTTCATTTTTTTTCTGTTTCTGTCTTCACTGTTCTCCAGTCTTGGTTTCTTAACGATAGTGATCCAGTCTTCTTTTCAAACATAATTATTTTTAAGTTTTCTAAATTCATTTCTTCTTTTTGTGTTAGTGTTTGTTCTGTGTAATTTGGGTGTGTGGTGTTTCGATTGTTATTAGTTTGCAGTTAATTTCTGTTAGAGTGTTCTTGTTTTTCAGTATTTGGTGTGTCGTTTATTGTATTAGTGTCTTGTCTTGATTCACTAAATATTTTCTGGCGTATTTCTAGTATTTCAAGGTCAGAAAACAAGCCGTTCTTTATTATCATCCTAACTTGGTCAGCGAGTCTTTGGCTTGTTGTCTGAAACCAAGCGCACTCTTCCCAGATATCTATCATCCTTTTCCTATACTCTCTTTTTGTTGGATTGCTCCTAAAATAACAATGTAGTGAAAGTTTGTTGACTTCCCTAGTCCATGTTTTGGGTTGGCGTCTCTGGTTTGTCTGGTTACTTATGTCGTCATTCGTGTACCTGAAAAAAGAACAGCCAACATTCGCAGGATGACGATTGATTCCCATGTTAGGCTATCAGGAGAGCACCTGCCGATCATAACACCCAAACTTATTCTTGGGGTCCCATGTTGCGTTATGTTATGATTTGACATTTTTATCATGGGTAGTATATTGCTGCTATAGCAGACCCATGGGTGGTTTAAAACCTGTGTACCTGTCACAGGTGTGACCACATACTCTTTAAATAAGAGAACTCATAAACTGGTCACAAAAATTTATTATAAAATTGTATAATCCTACTGTTTTTCTCCTATCCATAGACACCACTCTTATGGGTGTGGAGTATTAGTTTCCTGACTGAACTTTTTAAAAGTGGTCGTTAAACTATGAAGTTCTTCCGTCCGGCATCTGGTGAGGCTCGCCGCTAACCCAACTTGGGATTCATCCGTCTTACTTCACATCCACCAATCTGCTTCCCATGGTTTCTAGTGATATACATTAAGTGAATTTTATTTCCCCTATTTTGGATTTGTTAAGTTTTTAACTTAGTTGAGGTCCAACTGATTTTTTTCTTCTTTTTTTTCTTTTTTCTCTCCTGCCGAGGGATAATTAGGTGTTGCGAGTGTAAACTTTTTGATCTTGCATATCATTACATAGTGATTGGCTTTAGCAGGAACATGTTAAAATCTAAATTAAGCGTTTCTGCCCTTATATATCAAAGGAGCAAAAAATTAGAGATGAGGAATAAAGGTAAGTAACTGAATTAAACAGTTATATTATTTAAATATGTAGTTAAATATTTAGATATTATATTATGTCCAGCTCTTTAAGAATAGTACATGTTCGCATTTATTATGTCTTTTGCCTTTCACATCTTGCTGCTTAAATGAGACTGTCTCCAGTTGCCGGTACTTATTTTATTCTGTTCTGGGTTGTCGCATATATGTGGTGCATTCAATGAGTTTCCAGTCAGCCATCAAGTGGTAAGTGACCTTTGTTCTTTTTAGCGTTTTATCATGCACTGCCGGCTGATGTTAAACACTTTCTTTAGATTTTTTTAAATACATTTTTTAAAATCTCGTTCATTTTAATAAATATATACATTTGTGTGTGTGTGTGTTTGTGTGCGTGTGTGTGTGTGTGTGTGAAATTACACTCCGATACCTTCAGTTAAGAATCTGGATTAAATTACCAGCAACTTATACAGCTAAAAGCGCTCAATATCAATATGACATAGCTCTCAAACACATTTAAATGGCCGAAGGCCTCCTCAAAACGTGAAGCTCTAAGTAGCATTTTCAATAACTACTATTAAAAGAAGAGGTTACACACACACGCACATAGATACATGGTGCCTTCAATAAGTTTCCAGACTTTTTTGGTACAGGCATTTAAAATTGTCGTAGACTCTTGATAATTCACTATGTTATTGCTATACATCTTATAAGATGACTGACCAATTTTTAGGATTTCAGGTTCAAATGAACAACTACACCAGCAATTGGAATACACCCTACTAAAGCCTGATTGTCACAGCTGGTGGATTTCAAAAATGCAATCTGGACGTGAGGACACTTTAGAAGAACGATATGCTATAAAATTGTGTTTTGAACTTGGAAAAAATGCCACAGAAACGTATGGAATGCTTCAGACTGCTTTTGGAGCATCTTGCATGAATCGAGCATCAGTTTTTGAGTGGCATAAGAGATTCAAGGAAGGCACAGAGTCTGTGCAGGATGTTAAGAGGTGTGGGAGGAGTAAGCAAGTCAATACACCAGAGTTTATTGGCCAAAGAGTTAGGGATAGGGTTACTATTGTTGAGGTTTTAAGGGAGTTCAGGAAGAGACTCCTTGGGAAAAGGCCAGCACTCTTCAAATCGGGTCAATTTCATTTCCACCTGGACATTGCACCAGTCCACAATACCCTTGTCACAGACTATTTAACCAAGATGGGCATCAAGACAGTTCCTTAGCCTCCCTATAGTCCAGACGTTAGTCCCTGTGACTTTTGGTTATTCCCTAAGCCCAGAGGCTGTCGTTATGAGGCAATTTCGGAGATGAAAGTGGCTGTGACGAAGGTCATTGACACTCTCACACAAGAGGATTTCCACGGGGCCTTCCAGAAGTTGTTGGAACAGTACAAGAAGTGCATTGCAAACGGAGGAGATTACTTCGAAGAGGACTAGAGTTTCATGTGTGTACTTTCAATAAAAGGGCCCACACGAAAAAAGTCTGGAAACCTATTTAATGATCCTCGTAGCTACATTTTTCCCTCTTTTATTCTTCGCCCGAATTCATAGCCTTCCCTTTCCACTTTCTACTTTATGTGCTACCTTAACAGTATTTTTCGGCTTTTATTATTAATATTATGATTTTTTTTTTACATATGCAGGGAGAGCTCGCGTTATGTTGTGGCAAACGTGCTGAACTACAACATCATAGTGAGTGAGTTCGAGTTCCAGGCGTGCTATTACGTTCAACTTCTCACTAATATTATCGGGAAATGTATGAACCCCTTTACTCAACCCCGCCTGGCTATAGGTTAAATAGCACCACTACAGTTCTTCTACACGAATGGCTTTGGTATTAATCGCAAATGTCGATATGATGTTAAGCATAGAAACCGAACAAAAACAATACACACCAGATGTAACTGCTGTTTATTATTATTATTATTATTATTATATACGCTTTTAGAGTTTTTCACATCAGCGTAAACTGATGGTTTTACACTGGAGTTTGAGTGACAGCAAATCTCCTCAAATCTCCAGGACTCGTTTCAGGATTCTGGCCGTTCTTAGCAATGCTGTCGTTAGGATAGTCTATACCCGTCCGCCAATTTCCAAATCTTCCAGGCCTTTTAATAATCCTTTAGTTATTGTGCCTAACGCACCAATCACAATTGGCACAATCGTTACTTTCATGTTCCACAACTTTTTCAATTCTCTTGCAAGGTCGAGGTACTTATCTTTTCACTTTCGTTCAGAATTATTCTGTGGTCTGCCGAGACAGCAAAGTCGACAATTTTACAATTTTTTCTTTTTTGTTGTTGATTATTATGAGGTCTGGTCTTCTGGCCGGGATTAGGTGATCCGCTTGTATGTTAAAGTCACATAGGAGTTTATGCGTGTCATTTTCTAGGACAGATGCTGGTTTGTGCATATACCATTTGTTTGTATGGTCGAATGGAAATTTCCTGCACATTTCCCAGTGGACCACCTTGCCGACCCAGTCGTGTCTCGCCTTATACTCCTTCTGTGCTAATTTGCTGCATTCGCTTATTATGTGATTGATCATTTCGTCTCTGTCACCGCATAGCCTACATTTACTGTTTTGTTGCGTCTTATCTATTCTCGCTTTGATATGATTGGTTCTTATGGCATTGTCCTGTTTTGCTATTAGGAGGGATTCCGTTTCTCTCTTAAAGTTTCCTTTTCTTAGCCAGGTCCAGGTTTTTTGGTGCGAGATGTTGTTTATTAAACGTTTAAAGCGGCCATAGAGCTGTTTTCCTTCCCATTTTTGTTTCGTAGTCGTTGTCACTCTTTCGTCTATCGTGTTGTCGGTATCGTTTCTGATGGTTGTAATTAGTCCTCGTTCGTGTTTTTCTATGTAGTCTTCGAGCCGTTGTATGGATGCGTCAACGGTGTCTTCGATGCTGGCAAGTCCTCTTCCTCCCTCTTTTCTAGATACATATAGTCTGTCAACGTCGTCTCTGGGGTGTAATGCCTTATGTATGGCCATTAGTTTTCTTGTTCTTTGGTCCATTTGTTTAAGTTCCTCTTGGGTCCACTTGAGAAAGGGTCCCGAGTATCTGACTATGGGCACAGCCAAAGTATTTATTCCTTTGATGAGGTTTCTGCTGGAGAGTTTTGTCTCGAGTAGTTTTCGCGTTCTCCTGAGATATTCTTTTCGGATCGTGTCTTTCATTTGCACTTGTTTGATGGTGTCAGCTTCCAAGATGCCCAAGTATTTGTAGGTTTCCTTTTCTTCGAGCGTTCTAATTCTGTCGTGATTTGGTAGTTCCATTCCGTCAGTCATATGTAGTTTGCCACTTTTCATGACGAGCATGGCACATTTTTTCTATGCCAAATTCCATTCCTATGTCCTGACTGTATATTCTAACGGCGTGTATGAGAGTTTCCAGTCCCCTTCATTTTTCGCAAATAATTTAATGTCATCCATGTACATTAGGTGGTTGATCTTCTCTTGCGATCTGCTGAGTTTGTATCCGGCTGCGCATTTTCGGAGAATGTGGTTCAGTGGCATCATGGCTATGATGAATAGTAAGGGTGATAGTGCATCCCCTTGGAAAATGCCTCTTTGGATCTTTGTTTCAGTTATGCTTCTTCCTCCTGATGTCAGGTCCACTCTCCAGGTTTTCATGGTCTGTTCGTTGAGGTTTATGACTTAATGGGGTATTTTGTACATTTTGAGACAGTGTAGTATCCAGCCTTGTGGGACCATATCATGTGCCTTTTTGTAGTCAATCCAGGCCATAGCTATATTTTTCCGTCTTGTCTTGCTCTCATTTAGGATGTATTGATCTATGTAGAGTAATTCCGCTGTGCCTCTGGATCCTTTGCGGCATCCTTTCTGTTCGTCAGGGAACAATCCGCGGCTTGTTAGCGAGTAGTAGATTTTTTCCCTTATTTGTGCTGTTAATATTTTCCACATCATTGGTAGGCAGGTTATGGGCCTGTAATTGTTTGGAGCATTTCCTTTGCTAGGGTCCTTTTGGATTAATGTAGTCTTTCCTTTGGTCATCCATTCAGGTACTTGCGCGTCTTGTAAGCATCTGTTCATTTCTAGTGCTAGTCTGTCGTGAATGGAGGTGGATTTCTTGAACCAGAAGCCATGTATTCCATCATGGCCTGGCGCTTTCCAGTTTGATATTCTTTTTAGTGTTGTTCTGAGTAAGTCGATGTGTATTTACATTTCGGGGCCTTCTTCAAGTCGGTCTAGTTCTCTTGTGATATTGTTTATCCATTCAGCATTTTCGTTATGTTTCTTTGGTTGCTATATTTTTGTCCAAAATCGTTCAGTTTCTTTTATATCTGGTTGTTGGTATGTTTTCGTGTAACTCCCTCCCAATTGTTGATAGAATTTTCTTTCGTTGTTTTGGAATGTCCTATTTTGTCTGTATTATTTTACCCTTTGTCGATATCTCTTTAGTCTTCCTTCTTTGACCAGTACTTTCTGGTTTATTTCCTCAAGTTTTACTGTAATTTTTCCCCATGCTGTCTGTTCCTTCTTTCTGCTTATTTCAGTCCCTCTCTTTCTTATGATTCGGGCTTGTTTTCGTAGTTTTTTTTATTTGCGTTTCCACTCGAATTTCCCATCCCAGTTTTGACTTTCTTCGTGATTTTTGAGGGGATCCCTATATTCTCACAAACTAATTTTGCTCCTGCATAGATTAGTTCATTTAACTCGGTTATATTATTCGTCGGTATGTAAGGTAGTATGTGATTTATTTTATTCGTTTCTATCTTAAGTGTTTTCCATTCTATATTTCTTAATGAAGGTAGAATAGTCTTTTCACTATTCATGATTCTCTTTACATTTTCTAGGTTTATCTTTTGTTCTTGTGATAGTGTTTCTTCTTGGTTGTTTGGTAGTGTATTATTATTATTATTATTATTATTATTATTATTATTATTATTATTATTATTATTCCTTGTGATTTTTTCACACTAGCGTTAGCTGATAGCATTTCACTGAACTCTGAGTGACAGCAAGTCTCCTCTGATCTCCAAGACTCTTCTCGGTATTCTAGCTGACTTTAACAATGCTGTAGTTTAGATGGTCTCGACCCATCCTCCTATTTACAACTCCTCCAGCCCTCTTACTAAATCTTTGAGGATCATTCCCTGTGCCCCAATTACAATTGGTATCATCGTCACCTTCATGTTCCATAGCTTTTAGTTTTCTGGCAAGATCTACGTATGTGTCTCTCTTTCCGTTTTCTTTGATTTTTACTCTGTTGTCTTCCGGAACAGCAATGTCCACTATTCGGCTGGTTCTCTTTTTTTGTTAACTATCACTAGGTCTGGTATTCTAGCTGGGATTAGTTGATCTGTTTGTGTCTCCAAATTGCATAGAATTTTCTCTCTCTCATTCTCGAGCACGGATTCTGGTTTATGCATACACCGTCTGGCCAAATTTCAATTTCTTGCACGATTCCCAGTGAACCACTTTCCTCCCCTAGTCGACTCTAGTCTTGTACTCTTTTTGTACCAGTTTGCTACGTTCCCTTATTTGATTGATCGTTAAGTCTCTATCAGCACATTATCCACTGTAGTTGTTTTGTTGGGCCTTGTCTATTCTTGCTTTGACATAGTCCTTATGGCGTTGTTTTGTGCTGCTATCAGAAGAAACTTAGGTTCTTTCTTAAGATTTCTTTAGTCATATCCAAGTCATTTCGTTTGAGATTTCGACAGTTTGTCCTTTGAAATATCCATAGTTGTTTTTCTTCCCATTTCTTTTTCTTATTGTTGTTCTGTTGATCATTATGTTACTTGTGTTGTTTTTGGTTGCTGTGATTAGTTTATTTTTGCTGTGTATTATTATTATTATTGTGCTCCTAACGATGTTTTTCAACCTGTAAGAAGAGTTGCCATTGTGTTGTAGCTAACGTGCTAAACTGCAACATCGTAGTAAGTGAGTTCGAGTGATAGTCGTGCTATTACGTTCACTTTCGGACTAATTTTCTTGGGAAAGGTATGAACCCCTTTCTACACCCGATTATAGGTTTAATAACACCTCTACAGTTCTTCTATATGAAATGCTTTGGTAATAGATAACCCTCGAATGTTGATATGACATTAAACACAGAAACCGAACCAAACAAATCCATACCAGTAGTAACTGTTGAGTATTATTATTATGAGAGTTTTTTCATCTAACGCTGATGGTTTTTCACCAGAGTCTGAATAACAACAAGTCTTCTCAATTCTTCAGGACTATTCTCAGTATTCTGACCGATCTCAACAATGCTGTATTTTGGGTGGTCTCCGCTCGTCCTCTTATTTCTAGGTCCTCTAATCCTTTTATCAATCCTTTGGTGACTGTACTAAGAGCACCAATTACAATTGATATAACCGTCACTTTCATGTTCCACAGTTTTTTCAATTCCCTTGGAAGTTCGATGTACTTATTCTTCTTTTCGCGTTCTTTCAACTTTACTCTGTGGTCAGCCAGGACAGCAAAGTTCACAATTTTGCAAGTTCTCTTATTTGTTGATTATTATAAGGTCCGGTCGTCTGGCCAAGATTAGGTAATTTGTTTGTATCTCAAAATCCCAGAGGAGTTCGTGCGTCTTTTTCTCCATCACAGCTTCTGCATTGAGCATATACCATTTGTTCGTATGGTCAATTTTCAATTCCTTGCACAGTTCCCAGTTGATCATGGTGTCTAGTCTTATACTCTTTCTGTGCTGATTTGCTGCATTCGCTTATTTTGGGGTTGATCCTTTTGTATCTATCACCACACAACCTACATCTGCTGTTTTGTTGCGTCTTATCTATTCTTGCTTTGATATGATTGGTCCTTATGGCGTTGATTTGTGTTGCTATTAGAAGAGATTCAGTTTCTCTCAAGGTTTCCCTTTCTTAGTCACGTCCACGTTTTCTTGTGTGAGATGTCGCTTGTTAGTCGCTTAAAGCGTCGATAGAGTTGTTTTTTTTCCCATTTTTGTTTTCTGGTTATTTCTGTTCTGTCGATCCTCGTGTCAGTATTGTTTCTGGTGGCTGTGATCAGTCTTCCTTTGTGCTTTTCTTTGTAATCTTCGAGTCGTTGTCTCGATGCGTTAATTCTGTCTTCGATGCTGGCAAGTCCTCTTCCTCCCTCTTTTCTTGACATATAATCTGTCAGCGTCATCTCTTGGATGCAAGACTTTATGCATGGTCATTAGTTTTCTTGTTCTCAGTTCCATTTGTTTCATTCTCTGGTCCATTTCAAGAATGGTCCCGCGTATCCCTTTTATAAGTTTCCTGCTGTATAGTTTCGCCTCTATTATTATTATTGCGAGTTTTCAGAACAGTCTTAACTTCTGATTTTTCACTGAATTCTTAATGACAAGTCTTCGCAGGTCTCTATGACTCTTTTCAGTATTCTATCTGATTTTAACAATGTTATGTTCTGAATGATCTTGATATCAAAACCAGGATTCTTTTAGGTACAAGAATTTCCAAGTCACTTTAGACTTTTGAAAAGGATTTATCCTAGTCCGTCGAGTATACGATTAGTCGAAATTAATCAGGCGAACGATACGATCGAAAGAGTTTTATGACATTAATGATTCAATTTTGTTTTCATTTTTCAGTTGTACATAATGAAAGGCATATATTGTGGTTTCGGCCTATTGGCAGCCATCATTATTGCCCTTTTCTTGGACAATATTCGACTGGAGAGAGAAAAAGAAGGAAAACGAAAATTCTCGATTAAGTTAGTGAAGGAGACGGTACGGCATTTCATCGGATCTACCGAGCAAAAGTTGCTCGTTCCATTGACTCTTTACAGCGGTGTAGAACAGGCTTTTATTCTGGCAACCTTTACCGGTGTAAGTATTTCTAAAGATTATGTTCGATACGATGCATCTTGCATGAAGACTGCATCAGTGTTCCAATCTCCAAAGACTGATTTTCAAATTGTTTTCTGTGTATTTGTTTCAATTGCTATCTACGTTATAAGAATTTTGTATGTATGTATTAATGGATGTATATACCCAACGCTTTGTATTAATGGATGTATATATCCAACGCTTTGTATTAATGGATGTATACATCCAACGCTTTGTATTTAACGGATGTATATACCCAACGTTTTGTATTAATGGATGTATATACCCAACGCTTTGTATTAATGGATGTATATACCCAACGTTTTGTATTAATGGATGTATATACCCAACGCTTTGTATTTAACGGATGTATATACCCAACGTTTTGTATTAATGGATGTATATACCCAACGCTTTGTATTAATGGATGTATATATCCAACGCTTCCGCTACGACCACGATGCGACGCAAGATTAGATTTTAAGTGAAGTACAGTTGGTTTGAATTCGGACTTTTCCTTCTAGACTTGTCGCATAAACAAGACTAAAGAGTCAAGTTTGCCCTACTACTTTCTCATACCTGGAGGAAAATAGATGCATTCATGCCTTTTCAAAGAGCATTCGCGAAAAATGAAACGTTGTTAGCCTCCTCCAGGAATTGAACTCGAGTCGCAGATTCCATTTCCTATGACGATAACCGTTACATTAAGTGTACCTTTGAATATATTTGTGTATGTATGTACCTACCACTCCGTATGAGCAAAATGTGACTCAAGGTCAATTTTTTAAGCAGAGTTTAACAGATTTGAATTCAGAGTTTTTCCTTTTCCTAGACCGGTTGTCATACTGAGGCTAAAGAACTTAGTCTACAATACTATTTACTTATAGCTGGAGGGATAGTAATTGGATTCATACCTCTCACAATGATATTAGCGCTATGTGAAATGCAAACAGCCTCGTCCTGGATTTGTCCTCGGGTCACCGAGTCCCTTTCCAAAATCGATAACCATTACACCACCGGTATGTATGTATGTATTTGAAATTACTTAAAGCGGAAAGATGTTGATTATTGGGATTCTTAAGGAAGCAAATATTCTTTCTAAAGACATTAACGAAATACATTTGAAATAAATAATTCAAAGTGGTAAGGTTTTGATAAAGACTATACATTCTCTGGGCAGAGTTCGAAGAAGATGATGACTGAAAAGGTTGGTTACTCTGATATGAAACATGATGACATCTGGCGGGATCGAAACAGTGGAAAAACTGCGGTTGATAAAGCCACAAATAATCTTGCATTGATGGTCATTGGCTTCTGGCTGTGGATACTTGTAGGGTTGCGTGTATGTAGTACAAACACACTCTTTAAAAAGTTCTGCGGCTATAGAGGAGTGGCATTTCAATGAAGAGATGAGCAATCTTCTGACAAGAAGGAGCAATCAATATGTATACATATGTATGTATGTATGTATGTATGTATGTATGTATGTATGTATCCGCATAAATATGTATAAATCCGCATATGTATGTATAAATGTATGTATAAATCCGCATAAATCCGTATAAATATGTATGTATGTATGTATGTATGTATGTATGTATGTATAAATCCGCAACCAAGATAAAACAACTGCATACCACAGCGAAGATCTTATTTGAGCAATATACGTAAAATGCTACAAAAGGAGAGAGCAACTTTTCGGCCCATTTGTAACTGAACGATTATTTTAGTTCATGCTTTAATCATTCAAATTTTCGATATAACTGATATAACTATGAAATGCTATCTATCTATCTATCTATCTATCTATCTATCTATCTCAGTTTGTTCATTCCAGTCGCACTATTACGTTCATTTTTGGAATAATATCCTTGGGGAAAGTGTAAAAAACGAAGAAAGGAAGATAAAAGAAAGGAAGATAAAATGATTGCAGGCAAAAGTCAAAACAGGAGGAGGAGGAGGAGGAGGAAGAGACACAAGATTTGAGGGTTAATCCTTTGTTGCCATCTTTTTAGTTTTAAAGATTGCAATAGATGCACAGAGCTATCAATCTCTATTACAGTCTCTTCATATATTTACCTACTTTTGTTCAGATCTATCTATCTATCTATCTATCTATCAAGATAGATAGATAGATGTAAATGAGATAGACGTTAAGTCTTGTCCGAATGTATTCAGAATTACTTCTGTCGGGTTAAAAATTGTTTTTTAAATGTTTCTCTGGATCTTTGTGACTAATAATTTGACTTTTTTTTGCAGTACCCAATCCAGTTTTATGCTGTTCCAACTCAACAGCAAAGCAATTTTTAGAAAATTAATAAAGACTTGACTTTAGACAACTGAATACCTCGAAGCCGTGTTTTTTCCTGAAAGTGTTATCGATTGTTATTTCCAAAGTTATATACGCTACCCCAATATTAATCAATTAATTTGATTAATCTCACAAGTCTCTTATTAACACTTTTCTAATTAACATTTTTTCTCCAGTCATACGTCAACTGCACCCTCGGGGTTTGGAATGTTGGTCTTGTCATGATTTGTTTTGGCGTGGTGGATGCTTTTTGCTCTTTCACTTTTGGTCGTTTGGTTCAGTGGTGTGGTCATATACCATTTTTCGCTTTAGGTAAGTAAACATGCTACTATGCCAAAGTTTATGCGTTTGTATTCATATCTCTCCCACGATGTTGGCCCGATGGAAAGTTCAAGGGACCAGAGTGATATTAACTTGAGCTGAACGTATGCCTTGGAAGGTTGAAGTAGCTGAGATTATGATGACAAAATATGGGGTAGTCCACGAGGCATGATAGCTGCAGTTTTGAAGTAAGCGAGTTCGAAATCCAGTTGTGCCATTAGGTTCACTAATACCCTTGGGAAAGGTATGAACTTCATTATCCTATTCGCTAAAGTGCTAAAGTGAAAATCTTCTGCAAGGATGTCTTTGGTATTAAATAACCCACCACAGTTGATATGCCATTAAACAAAGAAACCAACCAAATCAAAAAATTTAGCACCTTTAGCCAGAGTAAAAATAGAAACTTTTCTATAGAGGACAACATTGTTTTTGACCTCATGAATGGCTGGATGGACGAGGTCAGATCCATGGCCAGCTATATGTAGTATGCTAATAAGTACGGAGTGAAAAAAGGGGCCCGACATATCTGAAATAAACAATTTAAAGTGGAAAGATATTGATAAAGACAGTATATTCATTAAACCGTGCCCGAGGAAATAATAGCCGTAAAATTCGTGTACTCTGATATGAAGCCTGATGACAAGGAAATTGTAGAAAATCGACTGTTAAAATAGCTTACAATCATTTTGCATTTCTTGGCATTGAATAAGAATTCATCATCGGAATCCAATGACGAGAAATGCAAAGTGATACTATTCAACTTTATAGCTGGTTTGTTAAGGGGGTTCATATCTTTCCCAAGCGTATTATTCAAATAGTGAACGTAAAAGCGCAACTAGAGTTTAAACTCACTTACTACGATGTCGCAGTCCAACATGTTAGCCCCTACGCCATGGGAACTTCTTGTAATAATAATAAAGATCTATTAACTGTAATTCAGGAAAGTTGGAACCACTTTAATAAAGAATATTGCCTTAAATTATTGAAATCCATGCCTCAAAGAATTAAAGCTGTCATAAAAGCTCGAAGAGAGCTAATTAAGTATTTCTTTTGTCAATGAATTCCATATTTTTTCTTCGATATTTGGTTATTCCATAATATTTTCCTCTGAATGACTTGAAAAACACCATAACTTTGAATATTTAAATCTAGTTTGTTAAAGCGATGGACTGCGGAATAGTAGTAGTAATTTACGAAGCTCTTTGCTTCGATGTAGCACAGGGCCAAATGAATGGGGCACCTAATGAGACTAGAACTCACTCGTGTAGGTTTGCTAGTCGAGTTTGCTAACCATTACACCACCAGAGGTGCCCCTGCGGAATAGTAGTAAGCGAGTTCGAACGCCAGTTGCGCAATTACGTTCACTTTTGAACCTCCTTATCCTCCCATCACCGCTGCTCTTCTATAAGGATGGCTTTGGCATTGAATAACCTGCGAAGGTCGGTATGCCATTAAACAAAGAAACCAATCAGTCAACTATTAAAAAAATGTTTTGCATCTAGTCTGTAATTAGTTTATTTACTTTTAAATGAAAGACCTTTGTGAAAATCCTAAAAGTGTGCGTATTTCATAATTTTTGCCATGGGTGAAATTGCTCAGATTTTAAATCGCAATTCTAAAAATATTTTTACAGATACAATCCAAACTTATAAATCTAAAATGTCTAAATCATCAAATGTTTTGTATGTGCGAAACAATCTTTTATCAAAACAAGATTGAGTAAACATAAGGGACAATTAAAGAAAAATACTTCTTTCATCTTATCAAGTACAATATCCATACTCCATTAGGTAATTATATATAGTTGATAAAATCAGTCAATCTATCTATCTATCTATCTATCTCAGTCTCACCCTATGTATATAAGCTGTGTCCTCGAGGCGTAGCAACTAACGTATTGCTTAGCGTAAAAGCTGTGGGATCAGATATTAGGGATCGGATATAAGAAAGATAACTCATATGTAGAAACTAATAAAAACAAAAAGAATAAGATTTTTTAAACCAAACAACATGCAATTTCAGTTTATATTCCGACATATATCATTTCATCACGATCCATCTTGGTGTCAATGTTTCAAAAAATAAGTCAATGATTTATTTGATTGTGTCAAAAGTTTTGCAATATTTAGGTACGTGCCAGTTTGCGTACCACAAACTGGCACGTTCCTAAATATTTTATACTCTTCCTTTTTAGCAAATATTTTTGCCCCTCTCAATCTCTCTCTCTCTCTCTCTCTCTCTCTCTCTCTCCCTCCCACACATCAGCTCTTATTTTGTGACTGAAGCAGTTCCAGTTATTATCGTGGTTGTTGGTGCGCAAACACGTTGTGCATTGCTTCACTCTATGCGTGATTTGAAATACACGCAGATGAACATGCAACGTAGTCTAATTCTGGAACTTATTCTTTATGAGTTTGAACAGGACCGTAATGCCAGAGAGCATTTGTTGTGTGTAGGAGAATAAACAGTTGATCACTGTACAGTAAGTTGATGATTGAAGAAATTTCGTTTGGTTTGCAAGAACCTCAGCTCTCAGGTAAGGTTAGGTAGGCCTAAAAGTGTTGATTCCGAGGTCGTGCCCCAAGCCTTAGAGACAAGTATCAGGCGATGTCGGCATCTCACAGTACAGTGTAGTTCGTTACATTTTCGATTACGGCAAAAGCGTCCAGAGCTGCCTAATTATGCATCACCTTATTAAAATATTGCAAAACTTTTGACTCACTCAAGTAGATCGAGCACTATGCAATTACAACTTCTTTCCAGAATCATATCATCTAATTGCAATCCATCGTGGTGTCAATCTTCCTCAAAATAACTCAGGAATTTATACTCTTAGTTTTTAGCAAATATTTTTGCTCTTCTCTCTCTCTCTCTCTCTCTCTCTCTCAATCTCTCTCATCAATTCTTATTTTGTTTTCACAGCCGCAGTGACTCACGGATCGATTCAAATCGCATTGTTATTTTGGACACCAACTTCAGATCAAAAAATTATTTTTTTTGTATTTTCTGGACTTTGGGGAATGGGAGACGCCGTCATACAGACACAGATAAATGGTGAGTTTTCCTTTTCAAAGACAAATCTAAATCCTAAAGAAGGATCTAATTACGAAGTCTCCTGGCCATCTAAATCCTAAAGAAGGATCTAATTACGAAGTCTCCTGGCCATCTAAATCCTAAAGAAGGATCTAATTACGAAGTCTCCTGGCCATCTAAATCCTAAAGAAGGATCTAATAACGAAGTCTCCCGGTATTTTATCTATTACTAAAATTCGCATAAGGTTTGCATGTAAAAATAGCCTAACATAAATGCCACATCATAGCGAGATTTGTATAAGAGAAATACACTTGAAATACCCTTACTTAGACAATAAAGCAAAGTTCACTTTGCAAATTAACAGTAATTTGTGGGTTCTGCAATTCGTGCCGAACGTCATTTTTATCTATCTTACTAAAAATTTTCATTATGCTTATATTTAACCGTAACCAAGAAAAAACGGCACTTAGTTGTAAGATTTTTATTAGAGAAATGCACTTAAAATGAGCTAACTTCACATTTAACTGTAACCCAGGGCCCCCAGAAAAAAAAACGACACATCATAGCGAGATTTTATTAGAGGAATGCACTTAAAATGTCCTTGCTTAGAAAATAAAGCAATTTTCATTACAATTTTCAAATGAATAGTAATTTGCCGGGTCTGTAATTGTTCATTTTGGATAGTAATACTTGAAATCAAATAACATTGCAAATTATAAGTATTACTTTACATCTCACAAACCATTAAAGCAAGACGAACAAGTCATGTTGGGCACTGCTTGATAAGTAAGGACAAATTCATAAGTAACGTTCTCTAATGGACTCCTACACATAGATACGCCAATGTTGGATGACCAGCAAAAACTTACATAAATCAGTTTTTTGCAGACACTGGATCAAGTCTAGAAGACATACCAGGAGTGATGGATGATAGGCGCGGAGGATAAGAGAGAGAGAGAGAGAGAGAGAGAGAGAGAGAGAGAGAGAGAGAGAGAGAGAGAGAGAGAGAGAGAGAGTCAGGGAACTCCGTCTGTCAATGCAACTTGATAATAACGAGATAGTCATACTTGAAACCATATAAATGTGTGCAAATTATTGATATTAGATTGGAATACTTGAAGCCATATAGCTGTGTTTAAACAGGGATCATCATTAAATAGGAATAGTTTCTTGAAACCCTATAATTAGGTATAAATCACTAATATTTGATAGGAATGCTTGAAACCATCTGTATGAAAACTAACGAGTATCGTTAAATAGAAATAGTTACTTAAAACCATATAGTTATGTATAAATTATTAGAATTAAAAATTGTTTCTTGAAATTATTATTACAATTATTTGAAAGTATATAAGAGCTTAAAAACGGACTTCGGCGTTAGATTAACTTGTTTCGAGTGTAGCGTAAATTTAGTAAAGTAAGGTGTGCGCAACGAGTTTGTAACGAAATGTTGCCTGATATTGTATCAGTGGAGTCTTCCGACGACTGAGATAAAATAAATAAATTACAAATAAATCAGGCACACACAGCGAAACAAACAACAGGAATTTTTGTTGAACAGACATTTTCTTTTTATGTATTGTTTTGGCAGTAAGCAATAATTTACAAAATGTGTTTTTGCGTTATAATTCATTTTTGTAAATGTGCAGTGTATATTAATGTTTTTTGTATTCTTTTTAAAAAAAATTCTTTACTTGCGTGTCAGTCCTGAATTCATCTGAGGATAAATCTTGGTTATCGTCGTGAAATTTGCGGCTGATATTTTGGTGCAGCTTGGACTATCTAGTCTTTTTCGACTACTGCATTGATACAAGTGGAAATAACTGGTACATTTAGACTCATTAGCATTTGGTAGCAAGATAGGAAAAAAGTTATTTTTGGAAATTATGACACATATGTTTCTATTTCTATTTTTAGCTTTGATTAAACACTTTGGTTGGGGTCGTTACAGAGTAATCTCTTTTCATAACTGACACACTATCTACAATAACCTTCCTTTTGAATTCCTTGCTCTTGGATACTCTGTACCCGAACTCACAAAATTCATAAAAAAGTCAAGCATAAGATATATTCAACATTTGCTCTGGGAACAGACGTCTTTACTTAAAGCTATCCCATAATTCCATTGAAAGACTCAACGTTTCCATTAGTTCATCGGCTGAAGCATTTAAAGTCTGGATTTATCTTCTTTGATAACTGGACTGCGACAGAATAGGGAGGGGATAGTTGGTCTTCATACCCACTAAACTTTGGCGGTAAAAAGTGAAACGTTATTTTTAGAAATTTGATGAGATACTTGGTTAGGGACTGCTACAACATTCTGTTATGCATTTATATAGTAAAATCATCTTAATATATTTATACGGTGGTGAGATGAAAAGTTCATTGGCTGAAAAGTTAATCTGATGGTATCATATCGGTAGTTGATGACTATATTTACCAATAGAATCCAAGCACAGCAACACCAATGAAAAAAGTATGTGGATCACAAAGGAGATTATGTTGGAAAAAAAACCCTCATTTGGTTACATTCCATGTGAGTATCTTGATCTGCCTATAAACTTTTCAGCCGACTCTTGTATAACAAGAGTCGGCTAAAAAGTTTATAGGCAAAAAGTTTATTGGTAAAACAACGCAACATTTTCTGTCATATTTCTGTTCCTTTTACTGAATGATAAAGTTAGATAAATCTTACTCGTGATATTACTGATTTCATATACAGCAAGTGTGTCAATAGTTTCAATGTTGACGTTTTTATTTATTTTTTGTTTCATTCAAGTAACACGAAAATATCGAAGTACATTTTTTTTCGTTCTAGCTTGACCATTATCGTCAGTCACAAAACAATAGATACGAAAATTGTAATGGAAGGATGATCTGTGAAGTTAAGTAACAAAGAACCTGAACATTATTCAGATGAGTGACATATTCGAAACGCTAGGTGTGGAAAACAACAGAAGTTTTTTGCTACATTAAGCAGTGCTTAGTGAATAACAACTATCTATTTAAAGCTTCCCAATTTTCACACTGGTTTCCTCTTTTTAAAAAATACGAAAATTAAAATAAACATAGCTACCGCTAATTGACAAAACACTTTCTTTCTTATCCCTCTCTTTCTCCTGTTTGTCTCTCTCGCTCTCTCTCTCTCTATATATATATAGAAAGTAATCTCCTCCGGCTGCAATATATATATATAGAAGTAATCTCCTCCGGCTGCAATGCACTTGTACCGTTCCAACAACTTCTGGAAGGCCCCATGGAAGTCCTCTTGTGTGAGCGTGTCAATGACCTTCGTTACAGCCTCTTTCATCTCCTCAATTGTCTCATAACGACAGCCTCTGAGCTTAGGGAATAAGCAAAAGTCATAGGGAGCAAGGTCTGGACTCTAGGGAGACTGCGGAACAGACTTGATGCCCATCTTGGTCAAATAGTCTGTGAAAAGGAGGGAGTTGTGGACTGGTGCATTGTCCTAGTTGAAATGCCACTGACCCGATTTGAAGAGTGCTGGCCTCTTCCGACGCAATGTCTTCCTGAACTCCCTTAAAACCTCAACATAGAAACCCTAACCCTAACCCTTTGGCCAATAAACTCTGGTGTACTGACTTGCTTACTCCTCCCACACCTCTTAACATCCCTCACAGACTCTGAGCCTTCCTTGAATCTCTTATGCCACTCAAAAACTGATGCTCGATTCATGCAAGATGGTCGAAAAGCAGTCTGAAGTATTCCATACGTTTCTGTGGCATTTTTTCCACGTTTAAAACACAATTTTATTGCATATCGTTCTTCTAAAGTATCCTCACGTTCAGATTGCATTTTTGAATTTTACCAGCTGTGACAATCAGGCTTTAGTAGGGTGTATTCCAATTGCTGCTTTAGCTGTTCATTTGAAGCTGAAATCCTAAAAATTGGTCAGTCATCTCATAAGATGTATAGCAATAACATAGTGAATTTTCAAGAGTCTACGACAATTTTAAATGCCTGTACAAAAAAGTCTGGAAACTTATTGAAGGCACCACGGATATATATATATATATATATATATATATATATATATATATATATACATTAAAATTTTACCTTTTATAACAATTTCATTACTAAAAGTTTCATTTATCAAGTAGGATAATTATACTGGAAGGATGATCTGTAAAGTTAAGCAACAAATAACCTGAACATTATTTTGATGGGAGACATATTCGAAACGCCAAGTACGGAAAACAATTGCCAATTGACAAAACTCTCTCTTTCTCCTCCCTCCCTCCTTCTCTCTGTCTCTCTCTCCACTCTCTGTCTCTCACTGTCTATATGTATACATCTAAAATTTCCCCTCTTATTTTAACAGTTTCATTACTAAATGTTTCACGTATCAAGTAGGATACAATCATTACAATCATTCATTTCATTGAGCATTTACTTCTAAGTGAAGTAAATGCTCAATAAAATGAATGATGTATTCTAAGTATCCCAGTAAAAAGGAGGAGGAAAGGGAGAAGACGAGACGCTCGAAAATCGTATTTTCTGTCTTTATCATTTTATCTGTTTATCTGTTTATTTTTCTTGCAGCTCTTTACGGCTATTTGTTCAGTGACAATTCCGAGGCAGCATTTGCCAATTACCGCCTTTGGGAGTCGATTGGATTCATCATAACATTCGCTTACGGCAATGTCTTATGCACTGACGTGAAGTTATTCATTTGCATAGGATTCTTGGTTGTTGGCATGATCGGTTATATGGCTGTTGAGATATTCCACCGGAGACAGTCTGTTCACAGCGTTGACGTCACCAATGGAACACATGATTAAAACGCCAAAACAGCAAATACACGTACCTCCGACCAAAAGAAAGGATTCATACCATCACAAAATTTTTAAATAATAAATATCATTCAATTTCATCGTGCGCTATGAACAAAACGGTTTTTATAAAAATATTTCATAAGCAATACAACAAGAACAATTATAAATCTTTTTATTAGAAATTCAATTTCCTATTACCAAATGACTATTCGATAATTACTTCCGTTACAACGAGAGTTAAACCTATTTCTACTTCTTTCTTGTTGGAATAAGCATTTTAACAGTTTCCATTAAAATGAAACCAATGAAACCACATAATGATGGAACCACACAATGAAACCACAGGTATTGCGCAAAGACTAATTATTCACAAAAACCAAAAATGTAAGAACATATCATTGATTACCGAGGACAAACCGTTTCCGTTAGATTCAGAGTTGAAATCATTTCAAAAGGACCCATTTTCACAATACACTGTCTGACACAAGATACTTAAATATTTAAATTCTACTTTTACACACACAAAAATACATAGTTTTCTTTTTTGAAATAAAAATAAAAATTAAATCTTAATTTAATCAGATTAATGTAAAATAAATTGAATTAAATTATTTATTTGATTAAATTACATACAAAGTTCGTTCAAAAATTTCGAAGCCTCGCCTAGAATGAATTGACATTTTTGTTGCGGTGACATACTACCACATCTTATAAAACTAGAAAAACTAATGTTGATTTTTCTTGTTTTATCAGAAGTGGTAATCGAAGGTCAGACCATGCATTGTAAAAAGAAAATCGTTCGAACACATCCGATTATGCCTCATTATTTTATCAAATAAAAATATATCCTTTTACACTTTATCCCTGAATCTTCTTTTTCTCATTTCTGCTTGAATTTTGAATTAACTGCAATATTTGTGACTTTGTTCGCAATAACTACAACGACGATTACAACAATAAATAAAAATACTTAGTTTAGGACGATTAAAATACCTGACATAACATTACAGCTTGCATAGTCCAGATTATTAGCCGTTTCTACCTAAAATTGGAAGCTCCTGTGGATATATAATACAAATTTGAACCTCGTCTGAACATATACACACACATATATATATATTAGAAAGTAAGTATGCTGACCGTTGTCAAGGGCGACCCTAAGACTCTCGTTTCAATAGCTACTAAACCAAGGTGTAGGGAAGAGCGATACCCTTTTCCTTGGATTGCCCCATTTACCCTCGATCTGTACCTTATAGTAATCTAATAAGCTTTTTGCTTAAATGTGGCACAAGGCCGTATGAATAGGGCATCCAATGAGACGATCCTTACTTTATAATGCTGAGTGTTAATTAAATAGGCGTCAAGTACCATTTTTTGAGTCTTTGGTATGACTCAACCTAAGATTGAACCTTGGTCTCCCGTGCCACTGGCAAACATTCTAACCATTATAGCAATATATATATACATATAAAGTTAGCGACCTTAGTCGTGGGTGACCCGAAGGCACCCTTTTCAATAACTACAACACCACGGTGTAGGGGTAGGTGCTAATCTATTCCCTGGATTGCTTCGCTTTACCCTTATAATTCTGAGTGTTAAGCAAGGCGGCATCAAGTACCATTTTTTAATCTTTGTTATGACTCGACCTAGGATTGAACCTCGGTCTCCCGGACCAATGGCGAACACTCTACTCATTAGGGCCATTATATATATATATATATATATATATATATATATATATATATATATATATATATATATATATATATATATATATATATATATATATATATATATATATATATATATATATATATATATATATATATATATATATATATATACGTGTGTGTGTGTGTATAAAGGTTTGTATCTCTCTGTATGAACATAAACGATAAATGTAGTTCCTACTGACATAGATGTACAAGGCTCATTAAATAAGTTTCCAGACGTTTTTTGTATGGGCACTTTTATTGATAGTACACACATAAAACTCTAGTCCCCTTCGAGGAAATCTCTCCTGACTGCAATACTCATGTTGTACACTTCCAACAACTTCTGGAAGGCCCCATGGAAGTCCACTTGTGTGTCAATGACCTTCGTCACAGCCTCTTTCATCTCCGAAATTGTCTCATAATGACAGCCTCTATGTTTTTCCTTGTGCTTAGGGGATAACCAAAAGTCACAGGGACCAACGTCTGGACTATAGGGAGGGTGAGGAAGTGTCTTGATGCCCATCTTGGTCAAATAGTCTGTGACAAGGATGGAGTTGTGGACTGGTGCATTGTCCTGGTGGAAATGCCACTGACCCGATTTGAAGAGTGCTGGTCTCTTCCGACGGAATCTCTTCCTGAACTCCCTTAAAACCTCAACATAGTATTCCTTGTTGACTGTCTGTCTAGTGGGAACCCAGTGCATGTAGATCATACCAGTGCTGTCAAAAAAGGGATCATCAAAAGTTTGTGGGTGGATTTGCTCTGTTTGGGCTTCTATGGTCTGGGAGAGCCAGCATGCTTTCACTGGGAACTCTGTCTCTTGGTCTCTGGCTCATAGCAGTAGATCCAGCTTTCGTCGCAGGTCACCAGAGCATCAAGAACTGCGGGATCTGAATTGATCAGCTTGACCATCTCCCTGCTGTTATGACAACGTCTTTCTTTCTGATCTTCTCTGAGCACCCTTGGGACAAACTTCGCGCAAATCTTCCGCATCTTCAGTTCCTTGCAAATAATTGTGTGTACAGTTCCCACACTGACATCAAACTGTGTACTTATTGTCTCTATAGACACACGACGGTCCTTATCCATGAAATTCTTTATTTGGCCAATCAACTGTGGTGTATTGACTTCCTTACTCCTCCCACACCTCTTAACATCCCTCACAGACCCCCTGCCTTCCTTGAATCTCTTATGCCACTCAAAAACTGATGCTTGATTCATGCAAGATGGTCGGAAAGCAGTCTGAAGCATTCCATACATTTCTGTGGCATTTTTTCCAAGTTTAAAACACAATTTTATAGCATATCGTTCTTCTAAAGTGTCAGATTGCATTTTTGAAATTTACCAGCTGTGACAATCAGGCTTTAGTAGGGTGTATTCCAATTGCTGCTGTAGCTGTTCATTTGAACCCGAAATCCTAAAAATTGGTCAGTCATCTCATAAGATTTATAGCAATAACATAGTGAATTATCAAGAGTCTACGACAATTTTAAATGCCTGTACAAAAAAGTCTGGAAACTTATTGAAGGCACCACGCATAATGTGAATATTTGATTTATATTTTGATGATTTTTCATTTTATAGAGAGAATATTCTAAAAAAGGAATGGGCTCTTTCGATTGATTGCTGCTCTTCAGAGGATTAAAGTCTTGGTATGACATTAAACGGGTGTCCTGGATGTGACACTAAACCATGTGATAGTGAGGCTCCAGTCCTAGCGCTTTAGGGAATATGGAATACTTCTTCATGACTATTACTATTTGGTTCCCTCTGATCCGGAGTGGTAGTACTTGTTTGGATCCCATCTATGGGAATTATCTTATGATTTACTATATTTGAATCCATTTAACTGTGCAAACAAACGATTAATGTTAAATTGAATCATAATTATTATATTGCAGTGCTTGAAACCATTTAATTGTGCGCAAATTATTAATGCTAGATAGCAATACTTGAAATATTTTACTAGGGATTATTATTTATAATAAATAGAATTATTGATGTTAAATAGCATTTCTTGAAACCATTTAACTGTGTGCAAACAAACGAGCACTGATTCGTTTAGAAATAATGTCACCTACAAACTATTCAAATAATGTTACCTATAAACTATTCTCTTCGAATTCATATATATATATATTGTCGGATTACAATCCTTTATTTACTCTTCATATATATATATATATATATATATATATATATATATATATATATATGCAGGCATGATTTGGCTTTGAATAACCTTCAAGGATTGATATACCATAAAATCCAACCAACCAACCAACACTGAAAGGAAATAACTTTCACTCTTGCGTTATAGATGTATGATAGCATAAAATAAAACCATGGAAAAATAGAATCAAATGGAACGAATGCAATCAAAGACGCAGGAAACGATTTTCTAAAATCATATATATATATATATTGTTATCCACAGACAGACTGTTTTGCTCTATCAGAACTCTTCAGTGTGGCTAGCCACGTAGGACGCTCGAAGCCGGGATCGAAACACTTCCAACTTTACGTTAAACTAAGTCTCCGACCGCTCGGCCAACAAGCGTACCACGTTTGGCTTAGGGAATTGTTAAGGTATTTATGTAGCAACAGCAGCAGCCGTTTGTTTACATTTTTATACCCTATCGGCTACCAGAGTGCTCAATTCTTTCGAAGAGCTTTGCATTATGCGAACGGCGGCCGAAAATTCTTTCACCAGAGTGCTCAACTACCATGGGGGAGCGTATGCAAGTGACGACCAAACCAGAAGCTTGGTGCATAGCAACTAAACCAAGAGCCAGTTGTAGATTGGGAGTCAATAGCAATTAGGTAATAATGAGATAACATGAAAAAACACATCCTTACTTAATAAAAGAAACCCAACAAACCGCAATGTATAAAAACTTTAAAAATAAGATAACTAACTAAAACATACCAAAAAAGAACAACTAGAATAAATCTAAGTCCATATCAATAAAATCAGCAATTCTGTAAAAGATAAATAATCACGATTTGTATGACAGATTGTAAATGAAGTGAGCAAAAGAAAAAGCACTTCGAGAGCAAAGCTAAAATCAGTAACCAAGATGAAAGACTTCAGAAGTGGAAAGATGATTTCAAAAATTCACGAGGAAACCCACCTGAAATCATGGATAAGCCTTCTAAAGAAATTATCAATGACCAACTTGTCACCAAACTTGGGTATTTTACAGAGGAAGAACTTGACGTGATACTGTAAAAAAATTTAAAGCAGAAACGCAGCAGGTTTTGACGAACTATCTCCTGTACAGAAGTAAAGAAAATTTGATGACATACTTCTTTGATTATGCAACGTTGTGTATAAACAAAACGTAATAGAGAAATGGACGAAAGGTTACATCCTCTCCTTCCCCCAAAAGGTGACTTAGATATTTCTAAGAACTATAGAGGCAAAGCTCGTACGGCTACAGTTGCTTAAGTTTATCATATCCTACTCCTCAATTGTATCCGACCTGAAGTTGAAAAAATCCTCTTGAAAAATCAGAACAGCTTTCGGAGAAATCGCCCCACAACTTCTCAAATTCTGATTATCCGTCAAATCATCGAAGGAGTACGTGTAAAAAATATTGAAGCAACACCATTGTTCGTAGATTTCTCCAATGTATTTGATTCCATACATAGAGGAAAGATGGAGCAAATACTATTAGCATATGGTCTCTCCAAAGAAGGGCACCTTTAGTGGTGTAACGGTTAGCAAGCTTGACTAGCAAACCTACACGAGTGAGTTCAAGTCTCATTGGGTGCCCCATTCATTCTGCCTTGTGCCACATCGAAGCAAAGAGCTTCGTAAATGACTATATATGGTCTCTCCAAAGAAACTATTACTGTTATAATAAGGTTTAAAAAAAACACGAAAGCAATGGTTCGCTCACTCAATGGTAAAACCGACTTCTTTGACATTATAGCTGGAGTCTTGCGCAGAGATACATTAGCACCATATCTGCCAGGATTACGTGCTTCGAGTGTCAATACATCTAACAAAAATTGTAGCACATTAAAAAGACAAGAAGCGGACAATATCCCGCAGAAACTATGACAGATACAGACTACGCAGATGATCTAGCACTTCTCCCAAATACACCTATCCAAGATGAATAACAGCTGCATTGTCTAAAGCAAGCAGCAAGAGGCATTGGCTTCTATGTGAATGCAGACCAAAAAGAGTTCATGTGTTTTAAACAAGAAAGAGCTCTCTCCATTTTCAAGGGCAAGCCTCTGATTTTAGTAGACCACGACACGTATTTCGACAGCAATATCTCATCTCCAGAAAGCGATTTCAACTTACGCATAGGGAAGGTGTGAATTGCTATTGACAAGTCATCTATTGAAATTAGATCTCTGATAAAATAAAACAAGATTTCTTCCAAGCTGTGGCCGTGTCAGTACTACTGACCACCTGGTCTCTAACGAAATTGAGAAAAGGTTAGATGGGAACTACACAAGAATGTCTAGAGCTATTTTGAACAAATCCTGGGAGCAGTACCTTACAACACAGCAGCTGTACAGCCACTGGCCTCCCATCTCGTAAACTATTCAAGTAAGACGAACATGACATGCTGGACACTGCTGAGGAAGTAAGGACGAACTTATAAACGATGTTGTCTCGTGGACTCTCACACATGGACACACCAGTGTTGGCCGACCATCAAAGACATATATACATCAGCTCTGTGCGAACACTGGATACAGTCTAGAAGACCTACCAGGAGTGATGGATGATAGGGACAGATAGCAAGAGAGACTTGATGACGATTATGATTATATATATATAGAGAGAGAGAGAAAGAGAGAGAGAGGGAGAAAGAGATGGAAATTGAGAGGAGTGATTGATATATAATAAAAACTTAAAAGGAGGTCCACAATACTGCCCATAACTTTATGTTCCACGAGTAGCGATTCCAAGTTAAGTCAGCCGTCTCAAATCCCAACATTACAAAATTTATGTTCTCCAAGCCAAAGTCCCCACCTCTCTTCTGCTTGCAATGCCACACGTACAATATTTTGAGCTCACGAAATTGATATTTTTCGCAATGTTCTAATTTCTGGAAGGACTGAGAACACACACACACACACACACACACACACACACACACACACACACACACACACACACACACACACGTATATATATATATATATATATATGTAATTAGAAGAAAACTTAAACCTGGTTAAATCGTCATTATAAATTTATTTCGGCGAAGAATATCATACTCTTCGTCTCATTAGATGACTTCACACGCTTAATTTGAGGTTGAAAAAGAGTAAATATCGATTACAGTCTATATATGCATGTATTCAAAAACACCCCAAAACCCATATTTATAAATTTAAATCTTCAGGCGCAGGTGAAGGGGGTTAAAATAATAAAGTATTAGAAAAATTAAAAACCAGAAAAAAGGGTGTTCCTGTAAATTAACCCATTCTAATCTGATTTTATGCTAGATTTTCCGTAGCAAGTTATTTTTTGGAATAATGTAAGCTTGTAAACTGAACTATTATTTCTATATATTTTTCTGTATACTCGTTTTACACGTGTTAAATCCCTCAGTTATTTGGGCCATACCACGCTAGGGAATATACAGATATCACTGACGAGGAAATAGAAATTATTCTCGCATGTAGGAAATCTATTCTAGCCGATAATCGTAGAACTTGGGCGAATAGACACGTGGACAACTTCGACGTACCTATGGGCGCTTACGATTCGGCTCAGGTAGCTGACCTAATAGGGATTTATATCTTGGATACGTTGGGTTGTATTGTCAACTTAGAGCAGGTGAGGCTTTACCGGAATGATGGAATTATCTTCATCCTGAATAGTAACGGCCTCGAGACCTCAAAAATACAGAAGATTATTAGGGCATTTAAATTACTAGGACTACGAATTGAGATAGCCTCAAACTTAAAGATAGTTGACGTTCTTGATATCAGAATCAATTTAGATAACGGCACCTTCAAATCTTTTAGTAAAAGCAATTCCTCCCGCGTACATAAATGTTGACTCTAACCATTCTAGATCGATATTGAAGAAGATTCCAAATGCCATGAACCAGAGAATAAATAGACTATCCTCGTACATAATTTTTTTTGAGGAGAACAAAAGGATATATGATAAAGCTGTCAAAAATAACGGATTCCGAAGTAGACTGGAGTACGTAAACCCAGTGAACTCCGATTCTAATGGATGAAATGTCGCCATTGGCAGAAGTAGTAGAAGTGGGACCCACGGACTCCTCCAGGTAGGTGACACCAGTAATAATCACTGAAATAGACGCGGAAGAAAAAGAAATAGAAGAGCGATCTAGATTAACCAGCCATTCTGTAAACTTACCAACATTAACATAGATAAATATTTCCTAAACCTCCTGGATAGGGATTTTAATAGGGACAACCCATGAAGAAAACATCGTAAAATTAGTTACTCTTGAACAAACAACATGTATAGTATCTTAAACAACCAAAAACTGGAGGTTATTAGACGAATTAAATAGGAATAGTGGGGGAACAGATGAGGTGTCTTGTAACTTTAGAAGAAAAGAGGAATGTCCCTTGGGCGGACAATGCAACTCGAAGGACGTCGTATACCAAGCGTGGATTGCTCCTATGGAACATGATAATGATGGGGTGGTTTATATAGGCATCTCTGCTGGGAATTGGAAACAAAGACTGTATAACCACAGATATTCATTCTCCAATCCGCGACATAGAAACCTAACCGCTCGATCTAAATATTTTTGGAACCTCAAGGATCAGGGGCTAACCCCTCAAATTAAGTGAAAAATTGTCAGGCAGTCTTCAATCGCAAATAGCTTCAATTGCTGATGTAACTTGTGTATCAATGAAAAAAAAAGGTATAATTAATTTTAAGAAGCACACATTGCTGCTTAATGCATGTAACAAACTTGTTTTTAAATGTAGGCATAAAGGTGAATTTAAATTAACATCATTGGCCACCGAGACCCCTACTCAAGAAAAAACAGAGATATTGATTTTGGATAAATTTTATTGGAAATAGTAACATTTATTTCAGTAATTACTGGTATTATATGATAGCGGAGATATTTATGTAGGGAAGGAGATTTTTGGTACCTTAGAAATTAATTTGCAATTAGGATTTTTGAATTCTGGAGTGGTTAATCCCCTTTGATCATTATTGGGTTAATTAAAGGCACCTGATGGGTGCCGAAAGGTTTTTTTTGGAGGATGATGGCCTCAATAACTGAGGGATTTAGCACATGTAAAAGGAGTGTACAGAAAAAATATATACATAATGCTTTAGTTTACAAGCTTACATTATTCTAAAAAATTCCACCTGTTACGAAAAATCTAGCATATGTTCAGATTAGGATGGGTTAATTTACAGGAAACCCCTTTTTCTGTTTTTTAATTCTTTTAATACTTTATTGTTTTAACCCCCTTTACCTTCGCCTGAAGATTTAAATTTATATATGTGTTGTTTTTTATCACACACACACACACACACACACACACACACACACACACACACACACATAGACTGTAATCGATACTTGCTGTTTTTCAACCTCAAATTATGCGTGTGAAGTCATCTGATGATACGAAGAGTATAATGATATTCTTTGCCGAAAGAAATTTATGTCAATTTAACTAGGTTTGAGTTTTTTTCTAATTGCATTGTATACACCGTGTATGTGAGTTTTATTATATAAACCTGGATAGGGAATATATAAGAATTGGCATTCATCGAGCACTCCCACAGATTTATATGAAATTCCTCATATATTCTATACACGAATAATCCATACCCCTTGTCTTCGGATGTCGACTGGATGTTAATGATATATATATATATATATATATATATATATATATATATATGGTACGATGCGTAAATTATTGCCATTTTTGATGATTAATTTTGCTCATATGCTTTATTTGTTTCAGGTTTTGTTTACTCTGCAGCAAAGTAGAGTCAGTCGATGAGGAAAGCAGCACCATGACACAATTCACTCTTCCAGAAATTTGGAAACGGCATGCTATTTGGTTTTCATCTCAAGAGTCCAATAAAAAGATTTCAGAATGTTTGGATGTCAGTCTGAGGACAGATTCAAATTCACATTGATGAAAACTAAACACCCAGTCTACATCATGGTTTTTGTATGGTCACTTACGATATTGATCTTCCCATTGAGCCTCAGACTAAACACGGAGGCCCTACATCAAGTGCCTGGAAGAGGTAATTCCGACCTAGATGAAGAGAGTGGCTTTTGGAAGAACCTACGCTGGGCAACAGGATTCTCTGCTATGCTACACAAGCAGGAGAACCTAGTCTTGGCTGTATTAAAATTTCTTCGACCACATCATTCCTAACATCTGGCTGCCTAACTCCCCAGATTGCAATCCCATTGATTATTATGTGTGTCATGTGGTTGAGCGAGAGGCCAATAAAAATCCATGCAACACCATGGGATGAACTGAAGGCAAGGATAATGGCAGAATTTACCAATTTAAACAAAGAGAATATCGGAAAGGCTTGAGGAGATTCCGAAGACATCTGCAGGCCGTGGTTGAAGGAAATGGCAATTTCTTTTAACAGACTTAATCTATAATATTTCAAGATCTTATCATGTAAATTTGGTAAATATACCTGATAAAATGAGATGTCAGCGTTATTTGAATTTTTACGTAATTTAGACGACAGTTTACCTATCGCACCACACACACACACACACACACATATATATATATACATGTTTGTGTGTATATATATATATATATGTATATATATGTTATACAAGAAGAAATTAGTCGCAGTATTCTGATAACTTCTGGATGGAGAGTAAGCTCGTAACCACATCTATCTATCTATCTATCTATGTGTGTGTGTGTGTGTGTTCTTTAATCATAAAGAATTGAAATCTCTGTGTGTTTATTCATAAATATCGAAAACACTACTTTCTAAGTTAAAAGATATTTTAGCTATTGTGGTTTTCTTAGTATAATGTTCAAGTAGCTGCGGGTGTTGTTTACAGGAGATAAGAGTGTCATTTTCAAAACAATTATGACGTCATAAATAAAGTGGATAATACTAAATACTAAATGCTATCTGTAATTAAATTTTTGGTTGCTGAAAAATGCGAACTTTGTGAAATTAACTCAAGAAAGCATGTTTACACTTATATGTAATGATTTTACAACATAATCTTTTTTTCTTGTCAATACATTTAATTAAGTTGTGAATATTAGTAACATACATGGTGCCTTCAATAAGTTTCCAGACTTTTTTGTACAGGCATTTAAAATTGTCGTAGACTCTTGAAAATTCACTATGTTATTCCTATACAACTTATGAGATGACTGACCAACATTTAGGATTTCAGGTTCAAATGAACAGCTACACCAGCAATTGGAATACACCCTACTAAATCCTGATTGTCACAGCTGGTGGTTTTCAAAAATGCAATCTGAACATAAGGACACTTTAGAAGAACGATATGCGATAAAATTGTGTTTTAAACGTGGAAAAAATGCCACGGAAACGTATGGAATGCTTCAGACTGCTTTTGGAGCATCTTGCATGAATCGAGCATCAGTTTTTGAGTGGCATAAGAGATTCAAGGAAGGCAGGTAGTCCGAGAAGGATTATGAGTGGCGTGGGAGGAGTAAGGGAGTCAATAAACCAGAGTTTATAGGCCAAAGGGTTAGGGTTAGGGTTACTATGTTGAGGTTTTAAGGGAGTTCAGGAAGACATTCCTTCGGAAGAGGCCAGCACTCTTCAAATCGGGTCAGTGGTATTTCCACCTGGACAATGCACCAGTCCACAACTCCATCCTTGTCACAGACTATTTGATCAAGATGGGCATCAAGACACTTCCTCGCCCTCCCTATAGTCCAGACGTTGGTCCCTGTGACTTTTGGTTATTCCCTAAGCTCAGAGGCTGTCGTTATGAGACAATTTCGGAGATGAAAGAGGCTGTGACGAAGGTCATTGACACGCTCATACTGGAGGACTTCGATGGGGCCTTCCAGAAGTTGTTGGAACGGTACAAGAAGTGCATTGCAGCCGGAGGAGATTACCTCGAAGTGGACTAGAGTTTCATATATGCACTATCAATAAAAGTGTCCATACGAAAAAAGTCTGGAAACCTATTTAATGATCCTCGTATATCGAACATCAGTGCGCCTGATTCAATGACGTACTTGACTTAGCATTGTAATCTGGTTTGCTTTCTTTTGTTTAATGGCATATTGGTTGGTTGATTGTTTGGGTTTATGACATATCAACCTTTGTAGGTTATTTAACGCAAAATCCATTTTTATGCAAATAGTTCTATTTCAAACAATTCAGTTTAGTGTGTGTACACAGTTTAATTGTCAAAGTCATTTCTATTTCAAGCTATTCAGTTTATTCAAACAGTTCTAATTTAGCTAATTCAATTTAGTATAAGTACAGATTTTGTTTACACACAGTTAAATGTCAAAACAGTTCTATATTAAACAATTCAATTTAGTGTAAGTAGAGTTTCAATCTCAAAAACAGTGCCATTTCAAACAATTCAGTTCAGCTTAAGCACGCAGTCTAAATGTAAGTACACAGTTGAATTGTCAAAAACATCTCTATTTCAAGCTATACAGTTCAATCAAACAGTTCTAATTCAAACAATTCAGTTTAGCATAAGTATGCAGTTAGTGCTATTTAACTCATAGATAGGCCCCTATCAGGTGCTATCATTCCGGAGCAGAGTCGACCTGAGAGCGATGGCAACGAAGGGGTACTCCGCATTCCCCAAAGCCCCAGCATCACTGGAAAATCACCATCAGATTGTGTTATAGCAAGAGGGCTTTATATCATTACTTCCTGTTTTATTGGAAGGATGAAAATAAAACGAAGGCGGAAAGAATATTGAGAGTTTTCAATTAGGAAGTTTTATTAACAGCTTAAGACAAAAGAACCCTGGTACTGTGAGTTGTAGAAAAAAGTAAATAATTGTAATGGTTGAGCAAGATTAAAGTCGGCTGAATGTCTGAGCGGGATTCGCGTCGCTACAGTCAATGCAAATATCGAGTCGCTAGTTTTAGAACTGGAATGAAATATTCAGCCATAAGTTTGTGGTCCTGAAGCAGTAGGAGAAAGAAATGATGGTCTCCTAAAAGGTTGAGCAGGAATGATGTAGCTGAATGTCAGAGGCGGAATAAAATTGTTCCTGTCAGAGGCGGAATAAACAACATCCAATTTATATTCAACTGGGTACCTTTGGTCTTAGAGGGATGAATGAATGAAGAAAGGATTGATCTCCAAGACTCAAAGGTCCATAAACTAGATGGCTCCCCTCATATTGATATGATTCTGCTGCCAGGACAGAAGGAACGTCCCTCCCGCTCGAAAGATTTTGAATGGGATAAGTAATCCTCATTGGGTGAAAATATGCGACGACCATAACGGTCAAATTAATTTACGCGCCAAACAAAAGTACGAAGTTCTTTCTGCAATAGTGTCACATCTAGGACGCTCATTGGGGTGGGGTCTTACCCCTATGCAGCGGTGCAGTCGGTGTATTCTACAGCCCCAGCTGACATGGCAAAATGTCATACTGACTTTTGTAAGTAAATGCAAGAAGAACACTAGTTGATGATATTTAACCCATAGCATGGGGTGCAAAGGCTGTTCGTACATTTCCCTAAGGGTATAAGACCAAAAGTGAACGTAATAACCTGACTGGAGTTCGAACTCACTATTTTCATGGTTGTTGTCCAGCGCTTTAGCCATTACGCTATGTGGACTCTTCCTAAACTTTGTAGTATCTTTACGTGATTATATAGACATTCACACATAATAGCTGTCCCTGTGGAAATTCCTCAGAATACACCATTAATAGTAATAGTACGAGATTAAACGATAAATATCTTTCTGAGAAAAAATATCCTTGATTTCCATTTTTATTATTAAAAATTATCATTCAACACTTTAGGATTTTTTTTGTTCCAAAACCTGATTTGTTCATTTATATTTGCCATTTTCTTTGTATTTCGGTATTTTTTCTGTAAAAATTTGGAGACTATTTAATGAAATCAGAAAATTCCAATGTCTATACCAATATTCGCCATCGTGTCTCTGTTCCTTTATTTATTTAATTGTGTGAGTAAAAAATTTTGCAATATTTTGGTTCTTTGGTTTTCTTTGTTTAATGAAATATCAAATTTCGTAGACTATTTAATAGCAAAGCCATTCTTGTAGAATGTCAACAAGGGAGCTATTTAACTCATAGCGGGAGTTATAAGGGAATTCATATCTTTCTCAATTTTCCGAAAGTGAGGCAATATTTTGCTACATGTTACGCAACCGAAGCCATTTAAGCCTGTACCTGTAGTGGTTGGTATTGTTATATAATTGCGGAAGGATTTTTTTTATATTATCATTTTTCGTTTTATATATCTTATCTTTCGGTTTAGTTAGGCTTAGAAGCTTTCGGCTTAGTGCGTGGGTTAGTTAGGTGCACACATTGAGTGCAAGTGTTCACGCGCGTGCGGGGAGGCTGTGACAATCACAGATGTCACAATAAAACCCCAGATAGGAAATGGACTGGAGATATGAATGACGTCATGCCCGGAAGCTATGGGCTGGGATTCTTAGTGATCTTGAATACAAGCAGTGAGTTGAGATTTGGACTTTGACGAAGCGAGTTGATTTTTCGGACCTAGGCGAGGCCAGTGAGTTTGTGGACTGCGGGGTGCGCACGCGCGTTGGTTGAGTCAGTGAGTTGAAAGCTGACGATGGAAGAACAGTCAGCATAGAAAAATTGTTTCTCTCTCCTCGTGTCGAAAACCTAAACTTAAAGAAGGTAATAAAAGTTTCGTACCTGTACCAAGAGGGTCGTCAGTGTTTCGTGTTTTTTCGGATTCCTATGAACATATGAACATTCTATGAACATATGTACATTTCACATATCCGTATATTTCGGGATTCCCTATGTATATTGCACATGTTCATATCTTGGTCTTATTTTGGTGAATATGTTACAGCAGTATTTTATAATGGTGCGTTGACTTGTTATGCATTGCTTTACACTGTTAGTTTAGGTTTCTGTGTTTAATGACATATCAACCTTTGTCGGTTATTTAATGCCAAAACCATTCTCCTAGAAGAACAGTAATGGTACTATCTAACACATAGCTGGGAGGATAAGGGGGTTCAGGCCTTTCCCAAGGGTATTTGTCTGAATGTGAACGTGATAGCGCGACTGGAGTTCGAACTAGCTTACTACGATTTCTCAGTCCATCGCTTTAGCTATACTCTGTGAGTGATTTGAAAGTCGCACAGATGAACATATAACGTTGTCTGGAAATTATGTTTTACCAGTTCGTAACGCCGTAGAAACAACCAAAAACCTATTTTGTGCGAAAAGTGAAGGTGCATTTAATCTCAGTACTGTAAACAGATGGTTGAAGAAATTTTTTGTTCGGGTTGCAAGAACCTTCACTACCAGTTAAGGTCAGGTAGGCCTAAAACCATGGATTCCAAAACCGTGGTCCAAGCCTTAAAGGCAAATCCGATGAGTAGCACCAAGAGAGTATCAGGCGAGCTTGGTGTCTCATAGTCCAGTATGGTTCGTCACCTTCCCCACTTTGGCAAAAGCACCCAGAGTTGACAAATTGTATCTCTCGTTACCAAAATATTGCAAAACTTTTAACTTACCATATTTTTCAATGTGTTAATCTTTGAATGTTAACTTTTTATTTATACAAAAATTTCGTTTTCTGTAAAAAATTGAAGATCATGCAATAAAATCAGAGAATTTTGGTGTTTACATTTATATTTGCCATTTTATCTTTCAAGAAATTATTTATCTATTTATTTATTCATTTCTTTAAAAAATTTGATTTCATAAAGTTTTATTTTTGTTTATTTGAACACTCAGAAAATAAATGAAATAAAATAGGTTTTAACATATTTTAAAACTCAATAAAAAAACGTCATTAAAATTTTCGTGTACTATAGAAAAATGCGTTTTATTGGTATCTTATTCCAATTTAATTAGATTAAAAAAGTTGCAATAAAATTTGGGTAAAAATCGTACATGTTAGTGATGAGAGGTCTCTTAATGGTTAACAAAGACAGGCTGTTAAAAAAGGTTTGTAAGTCCAAAAATTCGCTCTGGAGGAGGACACACAGGGCAACAGCAATAGGCGTTTTGTTTAAGTCCTTCTTCTGGAGGTTGCAGGTTCAATCCCAATTACAGGTAAATAACAATGAATACTTACTATAACTTAACGCTCCTCTCCGGTTATGGTTAACGGAGGTAGAACAATCTACCCCTGTGGTGCTCGGTTCGAAGTTCCGTATGAACTCTCGAGTCCAACATGAAATACCTAAACAAGGCCAGAGGACACTTCGGCCGAAACGTTGTGAATATAAAGATTAAGACAATAGTCTAAAAATTCTAAGTGATGAAATCAATTAGATTGCTTACAAAAAACAAAGCAGCATTTCATGATTAAGTATAAAATATTTCAAAAGCCGTTTGATTTAATCCATCGTTTGTTTATATATATATATATATATATATAATTATTTAATTTGGTATATTTATAAATTAAGTAATCAATATCGGTGAAAGACCATGTATATCTAAATTAGTATAGTGTAGAAACAAGTCTTGGTCTAATGATCGGATAGGCGAGAAGGTGACTGTTATTAAGCCCACTTGACTGTGTATATTGTATCCTAACATCTACGAGGATCATTAAATAAGTTTCCAGACTTTTTTTTTCGTATGGACACTTTTATTGATAGCACACACATAAAACTGGAAGGCCCCATCGAAGTCCTCCTGTGTGAGCGTGTCAATGACCTTCGTCACAGCCTCTTTCATCTCCTCAATTGTCTCATAACGACAGCCTCTGAGCTTAGGGAATGACCAAAAGTCACAGGGACCAACGTTTGGACTATAGGGAGGGTGAGGAAGTGTCTTGATGCCCATCTTGATCAAATAGTCTGTAACAAGGATGGAGTTGTGGACAGGTGCATTGTCCTGCTGGAAATACCACTGACCCGAATTGAAGAGTGCCGGCCTCTTCCGACGGAATGTCTTCCTGAACTCCCTTAAAACCTCAACATAGTAACCCTAACCCTAATCCTTTGGCTAATCGACTCTGGTGTATTGACTTCCTTACTCCTCCCACACCTCTCATCATCCCTCAAAGACTCTGTGCTTTCCTTGAGTCTCTTATGCCACTCAAAAACTGATGCTCGATTCATGCTAGATGGTCGAAAAGCACAATTTTATTGCATATCGTTCTTTTAAAGTGTCAGATTGAATTTTTGAAACTCACCAGCTGTAACAATCAGGCTTTAGTATGGTGTATTCTAATTGCTGGTGTAGCAATTCATTTGAATCTGAAATCTTAAAAATTGGTCAGTCGTCTCATAAGATGTATAGCAATAACATAGTGAATTTTCAGGAGTCTTCGACAATTTTAAATGCCTGTACTTCCAAAATCTGGAAACTTATTAAAGGCACCACGTATCTATGTGCGTGTGTGTGTAACCTCTTCTTTTAATACTAGTTATTGAAAATGCTACTTAGAGCTTCACGTTTTGAGGAGGTCTTCGGCCATTTAAATGTGTTTAAGAGCTGTGTCATATTGATATTGAGCGCTTTTAGCTTTATAAGTTGCTGGTAATTTAATCCAGATTCTTAACTGAAGGTATCGGAGTGTAATTTCACACACACACACACAAGCACACACACACACATGTACATATTTATTAAAATGAACGAGATTTTAAAAAATGTATTTAAAAAAATCTAAAGAAAGTGTTTAACATCGGCCGGCAGAGCATAATAAAACGCTGAAAAGAACAAAGGTCACTTACCACTTAGTGGCTGACCAATTGCTTCAGTTTTCATACAATTACTTCCGTTTTCATACAATCTTTTTGAGGGAGTATATTTTCAGATACGTGTGCGTGTGTGTGTGTGTGTGTGTTTGTGTGTGCATGTCTGTGTGTGTGTGTGTGTGTGTGTGTGTGTATGTGAGAGTTTGTTCGTTTGTATTTTATGGCATATCAACATGTGTAGGTTATTTAATGCCAAATCCATTTTAATACAGATAAACAGTTCTATTTCAAACAATTCAGTTTAGCAAAAGTATTCAATTTAATTATCAAAAACATTTCTATTTCAACCTATTCAGTTTTGTCAAACAGTTATAATTCAAACAATTCAGTTTAGTATAAGTATAGTTTTTGTTTACAAACAGTTAAATGTCAAAATAGTTCTATTTCAATCAATTCAGCATGAATACAGTTTCAAAGTCAAAAAACTGTTCTTTTTCAAATAATTCAGTTTAGCATACCAAAACAGTTCCAATTCAAACAATTCAGTTTAGCATAAGTGCGTAGTTTAAATGTCAAAACAGCTCTATTTCAAGCAATTCAGTTTAGCCTATGTACGCATTTTAGTTCTATTTGACCTATAGATAAGACCCTTATCAGGTGCTACCACTCCAGGCCAGGGTGGACATGCGAGTGATGGCAAAGAAGGGGTACTCCGCATTCCCTAAAGTTCCAGCATTACTGGAACCTCACCATCAGATTGTTTAGTGTCATATCCAGGACTCTCGTTGGAGGGTGGGGATTCTTACCCCTCTGTAGAGAAGCACTCGGTGTATTCTATAGCCCCAGCTGACTGGGCAATACACAGAATTAAATGTAAAAACAGTTTTATATCAGATAATTCAGTTTAGCATAAGTACGCAGTGTAAATGTCAAAACAGTTCTGTTTCGAGGAATTCAGGTTAGCATAAATACGGAGTTTAAATACAAAAACAGTCCACTCTCAACCAACACGGTTTAGTTCTATTTGACCCATAGATAAGACCCTTATCAGGTGCTACCACTCCAGGCCAGAGTGTACCGGGGAGTGATGGCAATGAAGGGGTACTGCATTCCCTAAAGCTGCAGCATTACTGGAACCTCACTACCAGATTGCTTAGTATCATATCAGGACATTCGTTGTGGGGGAGTCTTACCCCTCTGCAAAGAAGCAGTCAGTGTATTCTATAACCCCAGCTGACTGGGCAATGCGCGTGTGTGTATGTGTGTGTGCTCACGTTTGTGTATATGTATGTGCGTGTTTGTGTGTGTTTGTACGTATGTATGTGTGTGTATATATATATAAGTATGTATGTGCATGTTTGTGTGTATGTTTGTTTATATGTGCGTGTGTATGTGTATTTGAGTATGTATACATCTGTTTGTGTGTAAAGGTTTGTGAGTGAGAGAGTGTGTGTGAGTGTATGTTTGTATTTGTGCGTGTATGCGAATTTTTGTGTGTATGTGTATTTGAGTGCGCACACGTCTGTTTGTGTGAATATTTGCTTGTGTGTGTGTCTTTGTGCGAGAGTATGTGTGTGCTTGAGTTTGTGAATGTGTGTATGTACATGTGCGCGTGCGTGTTTATAAGGGGATTTATGTGCAGGTTACTTCTTGTTGTAAAGCCGATGTGTCTATACAAAGATCAAGTTTGGAAGCAAATCCGAGCGATAAGTTAGTCAAAGTGAACACGACTTGATAAAGTTTGATAAGATTTGTACTGAGTGACACACAAGGCTTCGGTGATGGGGTTCAACGTCATACCTAATCTGGTTGGGGAGCTATTCCATCCATTTTAAGAATAAGAAAGAATTCTTCAGTTACTAGCTTGTCACTTCCATCTTATCTACTGAATTGAGTAAAACAGCAAAAGAAAAAGTGTAAAGAGGAAAATGAAATACGCAGTTGTCTGCCAAGAAATAGTTTTGAATTAAGATACAAAGCGGTCGTTCGTCTAGTAAAGAAACCCGTTTTGTTAAAAAGTGAGATCAGTTCGAAATTTGGGCAAGATTAAAATCTTTCTTACGCTTCAAATCTTGCACTGATGGTATCTATTTGCCTTCTCCGTAACAATAACAAAAGACAGCACAAGTTCAGTACTTTTGGCATGAATAGTTCATTCCTTGATAGCGCCCTATCAGCGGGACTTAGAATATGAAGACTTTAACCCTTACAGAGGAGTGAGACTTTCCTGCCTAAAAAGTGGTGTCTCCGGTATGACACTAAACTACAACCAATTCGGATGATCTGAGTACTGTCAAGTACTCCCTTCATTACCATTATTATCGGGTCAACTCGGAGTGGTAGTACCTTTTAGAGTCCTATCTATGAGGCAAATACATCTGTTTAAAAATTATTCGTATTCGATTGGACCGCATGCAAAAAAGCCCCCCTCCCGCAAAAAAACAATTTCAGAAACAACTCCACAAAAATGTAAACATGAACGTACGATGAACGTGATTTCCTAACCTCTTGGCATAAAATCACCCTTGAAGAGCTTACATGCCGATAAAATCAATCAATTAAATCTTTCACTGATTTTATTTATTTTCCTTCTATGCTACAATAAAGAAAGGTGGCACAAGGTAAGTCCTTTTTGCGTGAGTAATTCATACTTCTACATGACACACTTTTAAAAATTGTTTAGTTGTCGTATTTTCCAATTTTCGAGCACTCAAAATGTTGCAATGCACCAAACAAACAAACAAACAATTAACTAAAATCAAAGACAAAACAAAAACAAGAAAAGAAAATGCAAAAACAAAGAATTTTAAATTAGGCTTCTCAAACTTTTTACTTGATGGATTGGTCGGGCGACAATTATTTATTGTCTCCCTTGAAGAGTCGGCGTGTCCGTTGGGTAACCCATTAACAGTTTATATGGTGATCCCAAAAGCTCATACTTGATCTTTTTTGCTTTTAACGGTCGATACGTATTTTCTGCCCGGCGTTTGAATAATACTCAAGCCAACATGGCTAGAATCATTTTACTGTCGATCGATCTTAAGTAAGCCTTTTTTTTCATATTTGAACCCGCTTTACATACTGCTTGTTCCTTAAACAATTTGTGCATATACAATCTGATGGGACATGTTTGTATATTTTTTCAGTAGTACTTGTATGTGTATTATGCATAATTAAATGTTTCCTTATGTGTAAGTGAGCTTGTTTGGTTTTTCCTTCCATCTATTCAGTGTTAGTATATTACGGATATACTAATGTGAATATAGGTTCTTGTTGAGCGAGGACTCCAGTAAATATCTTTCCTACCTCCAATCGAACCAATGCATCTCCTGTAACTAAATTTAATTTTCAGTTACCGATAAATAAATTAATTGAATATTCAATTACAAACCATAACTTATTTACCAGTGTTTAATACAATTAATACGTTTGGTTTGGTTTGATCTTATGCAAGATAAACCTTTCTAGGTTATTTAATGCCAAATCCTTTTCATACATATATATTGAATATATAATTTTTATCATCGTTTTGTAGATGATATCTTTAAACGAGCCTGAGCTCATTTTTTTTTGCTCACTGTTAAATGGTTTTCCTTATTTCAACCTAATATGAATTATTCTATTTACTATTAATCATTTGTTTGCACACAATCTAATGTTTTCAAGAATTGCTATGTCATTAACACTTCAATTAAACATCAGCCATTCGTCCACAAACAGTTAAATGATCAAACAGTTCTATTTCAAACAATTCAGTTTAGCATGTCTATAAAGTTAAACGGTTCCAAGTAATGCTATGTATCGCTAACAATTAAATCCAAGATCACTCATTTGTTTACACACATAGTTAATGATTAAACAGTTCTATTTCAACGAATTCCGTTTAGCATAAGTCATGGGTTGCACTCAGTTTAAATGTTCAAGTACACAATTTTTAATGTCAAACAATTCTATTTGACCCTTAGATAGGACCCTATCAGGTGCTACCACTCCGGGGCAGAATGGACCTGGGAGTGATGGCAATGAAGGGATACTCTGTATTTCCCAAAGCTCCAGCATTACTGGAACCTCCCCATTAGATTGTTTAGTGTCAAAACAGAACACTCATTGGAGGCGTTTTTCCCCTCTGTAGAGATGCAGTCGGTGTATTCTGCTGCCCCAGCCGACTGGGTCACAATTATTTCGAGAAAAGAAGAAATGAACTACGTAAATTGTAAATGCAAACACCTTTAATTCTTGAATTATTTTTATAACAAAAAGGATGAGTTTATTAACCACTGAGGATATTCCAAATAATATGTTGCAGTTTGTGATGCCGAAAAGATTTAACGACGTCATAGCCATATTGGATGTTCATTTGAACGAACCGTATGTTTTGAACGGGTCGTATATGAACGACACATTACTAATGGCCATCACATCCAATCAGGTATTCTGTTGTTCGATATCTAGCAACTAGTCGACATGATCCAATTAGTTTTGTTCTCCTGTCATGAAGGGATTAATGAATGCAGACAAGTAAATTCACCCCCCCATTTACTTTCACTCAGCAAATCAAAATTTCATTCACTTGCAGGTATCTCCTTGGAGACCATTATGAGAAGTCCCGCTTTAAATCTTTTAAATCACCATAAAATCTTATAATAATCAATGTATATATTATGAACTGATGTTGGAACAATAAAACGAACTTTTCAAATTATTTAAAAAATTGTTCTTGTTTTTTATCTCGTTTTTTTCTCTTTTTTTAAATTATTATTTGTGCTGGTATTGCTTGACAGTGTCGTAGGTATTTGAGTCATTGTGAGCAAAATCGACTTTTTACTCGAAAATTTCCATCAAATCTGAGTGAATCATATTACTCCCTGGTTCTCTTTGAATACAAAGTCATAGTACCAGATAAAGTCCCATCTATTGGTCCAAGAGATTTGTTTAGAAAGGATTCGCATTTGATATGAAGTGCAAAAATAAGTCCACAATTCCCTTGGCGGGTTGATATGCCATCAAATCAATCAATCAATCAATTCAAGATTGGAAAATAAAAAAAATTAAATTTATTCGAGATTTTTATTAACTTTTTGGGGTTTTCGAATCTATTTGAGGTCTTTGAACAAACCAGAAATCGTCTTCCGTACGCCAGGTTGGTTGTAAACAAGGCAGAGACCTGCGTAAGTAAACAATAAAAACAAATAAAATGTCCTTGAAATACGAATAATTAACGCAATCTTTAATATAAGGGATTTTTATTTTTGATAATGATCATCTTGCAACTCATATGTAATATGGGTACGACTGTTTGTCAGTATAATGACAACATCAGAATACATAAAGTGGTTTTGACTTTTACAGATATAGTCAGAAACATTTCAATAAACAAAATCTGTGAAACTTAAGATTAGGAAGATTTTGTTGAACAAGTAGAAGATAAAAAGGGAGAGAAGCGGAAGAGATGACCGTGGAGTCCTAGAATGTGCAAGATAGGATAAAAAAATTAATTGTAATCTGCAGAGTAATGAAAGAAACAGAGGTACTTCCGGTTAAGAAATATATTGCTCGATAAAATGAAACAAGTTCTCACAATGAGGACTTTTATGCTCTTTACGACTTCTTTCTCGCGTTATTTTGTGTATTTAATTTTAGAGCATTTTTTCTTTTCGTTTATTTTTTGCTTTTACGGTTTCCATTCGTTTTTGTGCTGTTTCTGTCATTTTGTTTTTTCTTATTTTAGTTTTTGACTTTTTATTCTTTCTTTTTCAAAGATTATCGAGTTAAATTTTATTCTCTTTCTTCTATTGGTTTTCTTGGATTCTGTTGAATATTTGCCTTCATCAACTACATTGTTATCACTTCCGTCCATTTATTTTTCAATGATGACAATTCCCACGATTTTCTTTCTTTCTTTCTTTCTTTCTTTCTTTCTTTCTTTCTTTCTTTCTTTCTTCTATTTTGTTCTGTTCTGTCTTTCTTTCTGTCTTTCTTTTTTTCTTCCTTTCTAATCAGCTTTTATCTCGTTAAAATGTGTCGACACAAAACATTCCCATGTTTAACAAACCCATTGACAGAACAAATTCCCGCTTTGTTAGATCACGTGATCGTCGCAGTTATGCAGGACGTAATTTCAAACACAGAAGCCGTTTGATCGTCTCCTTGTGGAATGTTCAAATTGCTTTTCCTCTTCGTCCTATAACATTTTCAGCGAATGTGTACGCAAGAAAGTCGATGATAAAGATAAAAAGTATAAGAATACTGGGCATAAACGAAGCTAAAAACTATATATATATATATATATATATATATATATATATATATATATATATATATATATATATATGAACAAGCACGAACGCACGTATGCAGAAAGAAAGGTGTGAGGTTTAAGTGTCTATATATGCATGCATATGTTTTTTTACGTATACAGAGATAATAGAGAGATACAGAGAAGTAAAAGATTAAGAAAACATTGGTTCTTATATATATATATATATATATATATATATATATATATATATATATATATATATTAGAGAGAAATAAAAATAACATTTTTATTTTGCCTTAGGCATTGAAATATACATATAGTTCACTCTAATATGCAAATATGTACATATTTCCATTTATATATTGGTATGTCTATGTTGGTACACTCATATACACCCCACCAAATCTCTTAACACAAAACTGAGTACGAGGTTTACTGGTCATATTTGTTTGGACAATTTACAGGAGCCATTAAGGATTATGGGAAGGTGGAAGATGGGTTCAAGTTAGCTTACAAGTTTGGCAAATTTCATTAATCAATTTTTATGATTTCAGAGGAACGAAAAAAACGTGTTTTGTTTTCATTTGCCGAATTAATTTTATAAAAAGAATATTTTACAAAATTCAGCATTTAGAACCATACGTCATGACCTTATTCTGTTGATTATGATAAAATTAATGTTTTCGAGAAACCCTGTCCTGTTTTTATCTTTGAAAATTAAACGATTAGATACAAACTGGCTGTTCGTTCAAATATTTATGACAAGTAATGTATATATATATAT
>OY757916.1:58144719-58409719 GCA_963585895.1 Sepioteuthis lessoniana | reverse complement strand
CAGCCTTTTACTTGGAGATAATGCAGTTTTGTTTTAAGAAAGAACTTTACTGATATCACCTAATCAAATCAAATGCAACAAAAATATTGATACATACACACGCGTACACATGTATGTATGCACACATGAATATGTACAGATGCATACACACATATATATATACAAATACACGGTTGGATATACAGTCATAGAAGTACACAGTTACACATTTACATACACCCGTAGAGATTCGCACTCATATACTCATTTCTTTCTTACGAATTTATGCACACGCACACGTATAGAATGAATATCTATCTATCTATCTATCTATCTCTGTGCGTAGATATCTATCTATGTAGACACACACAGACACAGACACACACAGACACACACAACTGGCATTTTCTCTATCGTATGGATACACAATCTAATTCATGCATAATCAAATTTAATCGCGCATGCGTATGTGTGTGTGTGTGCGTGAGTGCGTGCGTGCGCGCATTACTCTGTATGCATGCGTATGTTCATGAATGTGTAGGTGAACTGATAAAATTTGACTATACATGATTTAGAGTATCTATCTATCTATCTATCTACGAGGATCATTAAATAAGTTTCCAGACTTTTTTTTCGTATGGGCACTTTTATTGATAGCACACACATGAAACTCTAGTCCCCTTCGAAGTAATCTCCTCCGGATGCAATGCACTTGTTGTACCGTTCCAACAACTTCTGGAAGGCCCCATGGAGGTCCTCTTGTGTGAGCGTGTCAATTACCTTCGTCACAGCCTCTTTCATCTCCGAAATTGTCTCATAACGACAGCCTCTGAGCTTAGGGAATAACCAAAAGTCTGGACTATAGAGAGGCTGAAGAAGTGTCTTGATGCCCATCTTGGTCAAATAGTCTGTGACAAGGATGGAGTTGTGGACTGGTGCATTGTCCTGGTGGAAATGCCACTGACCCGATTTGAAGAGTGCTGGCCTCTTCCGACGGAATCTCTTCCTGAACTCCCTTAAAAGGAGTCTTCTTTGTTGACTGTCTGTCCTATGGGAACCCAGTGTATGTAGATCATGCCAGTTCTGTCAAAAAAAAAAAAAAAAAAAGGGATCATCAAAAGTTTGTTGGTGGATTTGCTCCGTCAGGCCTTCTATGGTCTGGGAGAGCCAGCATGCTGCCACTGGGAACTATGTCTCTTGGTCTCTGGGTCATAGCAGTAGATCCAGCTTTCATCGCATGGCATTTTTTCCAAGTTTAAAACAGAATTTTATTGCATATCGTTCTTCCTAACGTCCAGATTGCATATATATATCGCGAAGGATATATATATATATATATATATATGTGTGTGTGTGTGTGTGTGTGTGCGTGTGTGTGTACTCCAGCTATTTAGAATTAACTAACAAGCAGTCTATTTAGAACAGGGTTTCTCAAAATGGTCCCCATGTAGACACACCAGCGGTTGAAAAAAAAATTTGCCTTGCTGAGTAAAAGCAAATGGGTCCCCCGTGGGGTGAATTTACTAGTTTGCATTCTTATCCATGGTAACAGATTTTTAATAAATAAAATAAAAAATCAATCTTCGCTTTTTAAGTCAGTTTCAGTATTTGTTAGTGTTAGCGCTATTATGATTCAATATTCCATTCATAATAACATTTCTGTATTTTGTAAAGAGTTCAACCTTGAAACCGAAGACATTTAAAAAATTAACCTGTTTTATCATGGAGTCCAAGGAGATTAATCTATTTGGTTTGGTTTCTTTTGTTTAATATCAACCTTTGTAGGTTATTTAATACCAAAGAGGTTGTGATATTATTTAACTTATAGCCCGTGGGGGGGGATAAGGGGCTTCTCTCTATTGGGACATGTTTGTTAATTCATCCTTTTTAATGTTATCGGCATGTACAGAGTACAGATAAAATAGTAGATATTCTTGTACGTGTAATTAAGTTTATCTTATCTTTCCTTCCGTTCTGTTTATTATTGTATATCACAGATATGCTAATGCTAATATCAATACTTGGAGAGTGGGGACTCGACTAAACATCTTTATTACTACAGAACAATCAAACATATATATGTCATATACATCCAACGTCACTAATGTGAGATGTCATATAAACAGTTAAACCAACAGATTTCCTTGGTTTAAATCTTAGCAGCCGATAATGGAGGCCCTGAAAACAGTTAAATATTTCTTCTTTATCCGGAAACACCACCTATTTCTTATCTATGCTTTTCATAATGACCAGAGAGAAGCCGAAAGCGCTTGAAACTAAGAAAAAATGCTATTAAGAGTTCTTATATTCTCTTGATCACTTCATACATTTAATTTGAAGGAAACAAAAAAAAAAAAAAAAAAGAGAAAAGAAAAAAAGAAACTGAATGAAAGATTAATGAGCCGTTCCTTCTCCATCACATTCAATAAGACTTGTTTGCATATATATATATATATATATATATATATATATATATATGAAATAAAAGGGAAGACCTATATAAATTTCAAATTCTTAGGCGAGGGTAAATGGGGTCAAAAGCAATAAGGTGTTAGAAACATTAACAAAGCAGAACAGGGTGTTCCTGTAAATCGACCCATCCCAATTTGAGCACATACCAGATCTTCCATTTTTTTCATATACATATAGACAGTAATCCACATTTGCTGTTTTGCAACCTCAAGTCATCTGAGGAGACGGAGAGTATAATAATATTCTCCGGCGAAATAAATTTAAAAATAACAATTTAACCAGGTTTGAGTTTCCTTCTAATTGCCCTGTATACGCTCTGTATGTAAGTTTTGTTATATAAACTTGGAAGATATGTAGGGTGTATTCCAATTGCTGGTGTAGCTGTTCATTTGAACCTGAAATCCTAAAAATTGGTCATTCATCTCATAAGATGTATAGCAATAACATAGTGAACTTTCAAGAGTCTACGCTAATTTTAAATGCCTGTACAAAAAAGTCTGGAAACGTATTGAAGGGACCACGTATATATATATATATATATATATATATATATATATATATATATATATATATATATATAGTGTGTGTGTGTGTGTGTGTGTGTATAGCTATATAGTTATATTTGTTGCTATATTGATAAATAAAGAAATAGTGCTCAATATTGATTATATAGCATATGCATATGTAGATCTAAGTTTAAATAGAGTCAACAGCGCTTTGTGACTGTCAGTTTCTCGCCAATGTGATCATTAGACTTGATATTATTCAAACTTAGATCTCTCTATTTATCTATTTAAAACATATGATCTACTCATGCTTTCACTCTCTTCTAGTCGACTCGGTGTGCCTTAGAATTCATTGATTGTATCCTTTGCAGAGGGGTAAGACTTTACCTTCAAAAAAGGGTGTGTCCCGTTTATGACATTGAATTGCGTCTGATGATGAGGTTCCACTCCTGGATATCTGGGGAGTGTGCAGTACCTCTTTATTGCCATTACTCCCAGGTCCACTCTGAGTTTTAGTATCTGTTCAGGTTCCATCTATGTGTCCAATAGATCTGATTGAAAATTATATTTATCAAGAGTATTTGATATCAAATAACTGTGAGCATAGAAATGAAATAACTACACATTGATATAAATGTAAATATGAATGTACAATGTATGCAATACCAAAATCTATAAGCATACAATAATCTAAGATGAGTTGACATACCATTAAAATCAATCAATCAATCATGTTACTCTCTTTCCATTCTTTCTTTCTTTCTTTTCCCTCACCACACTGGCTAAATTCTAAAATACTAAAATGAATTAAAGAAATATTTAATCTAAATGAAACGAAGGGAAGTTGGACATTAAACTGTAATAAAAACACGTAACTAAAAATAAATGACTGATGGATTATTTTATCTACTATATAGATAAACAGACAAACAAACAAACAAACGAAATAAAAAGCTTTGAATGACCAAGTTTTGCGTATGCTCTCAGGAGATTTGATTTTTGGGGTTTTATTACTGGTTTGTTGATATTTATTTTGAATGTTAATTTTCGTTAAATTCGGTCTATGTTTAAGCAAAGGTTTTAACCTTCACCTTCTTCAATTGTAATAAAAGTTACTTAGATCAGCCGGCCGATTCAATTACCGATGATGACAATCATCATCATCAGAAGAAGAAGATAAGGAGGAAAATACCAAACGGAAATCTTGCCCGAAAGAGGAAATACCGTTTGGTGTTTGCTTTACTTCGCGAAAATAGAAATATAAAGAGAACATTTACTCTTCAGATAAATGTGATGTGAGCAAGCGATGAAAGTAAATTATGAGACAAGAATGTGAAAATAATCTGCATAATAATAATAGTGGTATTCTATTTTTTTTGCTCAATTGATAATAATAATAATAACAATAATAATAATAATAATAATAATAATAATAATAATAAATGGAGGTGACGGTGATACCATTTGTAATTTGTGTGCTCGGAACAATCTCCAAAGGTTTGGTAAGGGGACTGGAAAACTTAGAAATCGGACAAATGAAGACCATCTAGACTACAGCATTATTAAAATCAGCCAGAATACCGAGAAGAGTCCTGGAGACTTGATAAGACTTGCTTTCACTCGAACTCCAGTGAAAGATTATCAGTTAACGCTGGTTTGAAAAACTCTCAAGGAGTAACATAATAATTTTAAAATACAATATTGAAAGGTAGTTTACAAATCTCAGATTAATCCACGAAAAACGTCGGCTCAAAATTACTAATCCGAACATTAACAATGGACTCTTCCAAGGAGACACACTGTCTCCTTTTCTTTTTTGTATAGCTTAAATACCTCACACCATAGAACTCGAAAACACAGACTATGTATATAAAACAACTTAAAAATCCACCGATTCTATGTGGACGATTTAATGTAATATGCAAAAAAATGACGACGATTGGGAGGTCGACTAAGCATTCTGAAAAGATTTACTGATGATGTAGGTATGTAAATGGACAAATGTGCGAAAATCACATTTTGGAAGGGCTCACTAGTAAAATCTAAAACTTATAAATATTTAGAAATTAATGAAGCGAATCGAAGAAAAAATTAAGAAAAGTATTCTATTGGAGAATAAGAGCCAGATTGAGAACAATTGAATGCAATAAATAAATATCAATTGACACCCTGGCAATGCCAGTATTGACACGCAGTTTAATATAATAAACTGGACCTAAGCTGAAATAAAAGATGGTTACTAAAGTTAGGAAACTAATGACCTGTGACAGAATGTATCACACCAGAGCAGATAATTGTGGAAGAGGCTTAATCCGACTAGAATTGGCCTACAAAACAACCAATATAGAATTCAAGAAATACTTAGACATTACAAGATTGGATGCTATAGTTAGTAAACACTCTCGAGAAACAAAAGAAAAAAAATCAATTAGTAAAGAAAGCAATAAATTACTTAAACAACACGACCACAGAGCGAAAAAATAAACCTAAAAGATAAAGCAATGGAGACTGCAAAAAAAACATACAGAAAGAAGCGAATGCTTAAGGACTAAATCAATTAAAAAACGCCTGGGAACAAAAATCCCTAGATAAACGATATGCAAAATGAATCAGAAATTCCGATACTGATAAAGTAAAAACTAATCGATGGCTGAATAGTAATGAACTGAAGGTGGACACAGAGGGATTAATAATAGCAGCACAAGACCAGAGCCTATCAATTCGAAACAATTGAGGAGGTGGTCGTGGTGTAATGGTTATCGTCACAGGATATGGACACGGCGATACGAGTTCAAATCCTGGACAAGACTGATTGCATTTCACATGGGAAAGGTATGAATCCAATTATTCTCCCTCCAGCTATAGGTAAATAGTAGGGCAGACTAGGTTCTTCAGCAACTAGTCTAGGAGAAGGAAAACTCTGAATTCAAACCTGCTAAGCTCCGCTTTAAAAATTGACCTTGTGTCATATCCTGCCCGAGCGGAGGGGTTGGGTAAATAGGATCAATTAGAAACTATCAAACAATCACAATTAAAAACGGTTTAAACTTAATTTGCAGATTGTGCAACCAAAAAACTGAATCACTTGACCACTTAGTGTCCGATTGCCTAATCCTAAAACGGATAGAATACTAAAGAAGTATTATAATCATTGGAAAATATGTAAATACTATAGAATATAGAAATTTGAAAAATGGCATAAACACCAACTAGAACTAATAACCAGGACGCTACTGTTCTCTTAGACTTTGTTATCTGTAGAGATTAAAAAGAAGACAAAAAAAAAAAAAAAAAAAGACAATAACATAAAAAATAAATAAATGCAAAACAGTTTCCCTGGAAGCTTTTGACAGGAAGCGAAATTAGTGCATGCTTAATAAGAAGGAATTCCTGGAGCCAAAGAGAAACTCTTCTTCAGAAGCTTTTATCGCCTCGACTTAGACAGACGCTCCTTTTTTTCTCTCGCCTGCTAGTAGAGAGAGCACGTGCTTGTTAAGTCTCTAGCGTGTTGTGTCTCATGCTAGTAGCAGTCTTTGATTATTCCATGATGTCCTTCAAAGGTCTTGTCTGGGGAAGCACGACTATTCCTACGAGTTCAGAGAAACATCTTCACCAGAGAATAGTGGTAACCCCCCACAAATAAAATTGGAGTCTAAAGGTATCCCTGTCATTTCCCTTTCGTCCTTAATTCCTTTTATAGCTTCGACATAAAAAGAAGATAACATGTGAATAGGGTAAGAAGAAGAAAAAGGAGTCAGTTACCAAACCTCAGAATTTCCCAACAACATACCAGCAATTCGCCACAACCACAATGAACCTTAATGATCCCCATATATCCAAACTGATAGAAATACAAAGAGCAAGAGACCAGATATAGTGATTTAAGACTATAAAAGAAAAACATGTCTTCAAATTGATATATCAGAGGCAACAGATTATAATGAATCAATCAAAGACTATAATAGAATAAGTAAATATGAAGACCTGGAAATAGAAACAGAAAATGTGACACCTTAAAAATACCACCGTGATAGTAGGAGCCCCGGATATAATCAAGAAAGGGACAGACAAACACATGAATAAAATGCCTGGCAGTCTCTGCAATAAGAAACAAAAAATGCACTTTGCAAAACTGTCCACCTCTTTAGGAGAGTAAAATCAAAGTGATTGGGAAAATATCACCTAAAAGAGACTGCAAAATACATAGAACACATACAATCACTACCTTCCCCCACCCTGTGTGTCAGGTAAAGACTCGGTAAAGGATTTTAGGAAACTGAAAGTAAAGCTGAAAATTAATAAAAATCCAAAGAATTTGCCAAAAAGACTGGAATGAGACCGCCCAGAACACAACACTGCTACAATCAGCTTGCATACTTGGGAGAATCCAAGAGAGTTGAGGGGACTTGCTGTCATTCAGATTTCACTTAGACACCAATTACTACCTGTATGAAAACCCGCAAAAAGTAAAATACTACGGCTACTTTACATAACACCGACAATGAGGATACTGAGAAAGTTGCCATAGATTTAAGGAGACAAGCTATCGCTTAATTTACAGCAATAACAAACAAAAAAGCAATACACTTGAATAAACATTAAACCCGTACAGAATTATGTCCCTTAGATTTTTACTCTTTTTAATATACGGAGTTGCTTCCCTTGCTACGTGTTCTTATTTTGTGACCAGACAAAACGAATATAATTATACGTTTACTTACTGAGTGGTGAGATAGTTACCGGAAAAAGTATTTCTCTGGGTTAACGAAGGGTCGTTTGGTTGATTGATTTTATCAGCTTGTTTTATTTTATGCCAAGCGTTTTGGGAATTGTGTACATTGTACCTCTATATCTACATTTTTTGTTAATGGTTTTAACAATGTGTTAACATCGTCGGTTGATTGGGTGGTTGGTTTTAAGGCATATCAACCCTTGTAGATTATTCGATGACAAATACTGTTTATACATATATATCTATGTTAAATATATGGGATTTGTAAATGAATACTTTGCTGGTAACATTTTTAAACAAGCCAGAGCTCATTTGTTTGCATATTCAAATGATTTCAAGTATTGTAATCTAACACTAATAATTCTATTTAATATCAATATATTTGCATATAATTAAATGGTTTCAATTATTGCTATCTAACACGAATAATTCTATCTAGTATAAAACATTTGTCTGCACACAGTTAAAAGTATGTAAGTATTTGCTATTAAATACTAATTTTTTTGTGCACAGTTAAATATTTTTAAGTATTGCAATTTAGCACTAATAATTCTATTCAACATTACTCATTCGATGCTCACGGTTAAATGGTTTCAAGTATTGCTATCAAACTCTAACAATTCAATTTGGCATCTGTTATTTTACTGCACACAGTTGAATGGTTAAAAAGTTCTATTTGATCCATAAATCGGACCCTAACAGGTACTACCACTCAAGGCTAGAGTAATAGCAATGAAGGGGTTCTCAAAAATTTTCAAAGCTACAGGACTGGAGCCTAACTATCAGATTCAGTTTAGTGTCATAGGATACCCAACGAAGAGGTACTAACATAGAAGAATGGGTTTTATCCTTCTAATTAAGTCTCAAATAATTAGGATTCAATCGCTAGCAGAGATACGTACGTATTTTGTCCTTTGCAAAATTTGAATGTTGATTTTATTCGAATGAGGAGATCTTATTCCTTTGAAAAAAAAAAAAAAGAAAAAAGAAACAAAGGATACTAAACAATATTACTATTACGCCAAAGTATTTGTAAAATCTAGAAAAGATAGAGCGGATCTTATCAGGTACTACCACTCCGGGCCAAAGTGGACCCGGGGTAATTCGTATTCCCTAAAGGTCCAGCAATACTCGCGCCTCACGATCAGATTGTTGAGTGTCATATCCCGGACACGCGTCGGGGAGTCTTACCTCTTTGCAGAGATGTAGTCGGTGTATTCTGCAGACCCAGTCGACTAGGCCAAACGAAGGGGTAATATAGACATATTATATGTGTCAAGAAAAGTAAATGGAAGAGGACTTACCAGCATTGAGGATTGCGTGAATGCAACAATTCAGACACTCGAAGAATATACGAAAAAGAATTAAAAAAAAAGACAGATTACAGCAGCCAACAATAACAACAATAATATCAAATGAATGAACTAAGGGAGTGGAGAAACAGGAAAACAATAATAAGAAAATCTAGAGAAAATGGGGTGGGGGGAAGTAAGATAAAAAAACAAACAATAAAAAAAGAAACAACAGAATGGAATTCTTCGACTGCTAAACTAAGGAAATTGCCCATGAGATGACCTATCTAACTCTAACAATTCAATTTGGCATTTGTCTTTTTCTACACACAGTTGAATGGTTAAAAAGTTCTATTTGATCTATAAATCGGACCCTAACAGGTACTACCACTCAATACTAGAGTAATGGCAATGAAGGGGTACTCAAAAATTTTCAAAGCTACAGGACTGGAGCCTTACTATCAGATTCAGTATAGTGTCATGGGACACCCAACGAAGAGGTACTAACATAGAAGAATGGGTTTCATCCTTCTTATTAAGTCTCAAATAATTAGGATTCAATCGCTAGCAGAGATACGTATGTATTTTGTCCCTAACAAAATTTGAATGTTGATTTTATTAGAATGAGGAGATCTTATTCCTTTGAAAAAAAAAAAAAAAAAAGAAACAAAGGATACTAAACAATATTACTATTACGCCAAAGTATTTGTAAAATCTAGAAAAGACGTTCATAAGTATACATCACAGTTATATGAATATATTTATAGATAAAATATCCAACAAAATGGAAGAAAATTGGATTGATTGATTGATTTTAACAGCATGTCAACGCATCTAAGATTATTTCATGCCTCGAGATTAAGGAATCGTATTTTTTGTACACGATCCTAACGAATGCGAATAATAATTGAATAGATCTATTTGACCCATGAATGGAACCCTAACAGCTACAACAACACAAAGTGAGAGTGGACCTGGTAGTAATGGCAAAGAAGTCAGCGTATTCTAAGTCCTGCTGACAGCGCTAAGAAAAAATTAGACGTGAAATCTAATTACGTGGAATGTAATGAGATGATGACGTTTTGCACTTCAAGGGCTTCCTTAGTTAATGATGTGGAAAGATTTGAATTTTTAGGAAAAATATTGGGGGTCATTACAATTTTCTATGACTTTATCATGGCAACATAATCATAATTCATTACTAACAATGTTTTACACACCGATAATCTTTTCAAAACTTTTAATTCATTGCTTTAGTAACGGTCATAGACATAATTTCAAGCATTTATAGTTCACTTTGTTATTTAACGATTAGCATTCCTTAGTGTGTTATGTATATATACTCTGAAACCTTCGTAAAATGTAAAAGAGGGGGACCCAGACAAATGGACTAAAGAACAAGGAAAATTGATGACGATGCACAAGGTCTTATACCGAAGAGGTTTGGTTTGGCTTGGTTTTATGGCATATCGACCATTGTAGGCTATCTAATGCCAAATCCATTTTTATACATATAAACAGTTCTATTTCAAACAATTCAGTTTAGCATAAATACACAGTTTAGTTCTATTTGACCTATAGATGCTACCACTCCAGGCCAGAGTGGACCTGGGAGTGATGAAAATAAAGGGGTACTCTGCATCCCCCAGAACTCCTACATTACTGAAGCCTCACCAGACTTTTTAGTGTCATATATTAGGATACTCAATAAGGGAGTCTTACTCCCTCGTAGAGATGTAGTCGATGTATTCTGAAGGTCCAGCCGACTGGGCAATCAGTCTTTATTAAATGTAAAAACAGTTCTATTCAAAACAACTCAGGTTAGCATAAGTACAGTTTTTTGTTTACACGCTGTTAAATGTAGAACAGTTCTATTTCAAACAATTCAGTTTAGCATAAGTACCCAATTTAGTTCTATCAGACTCATAGAGCGGATCCTATCATGTGCTACCACTCCGGGCTAGAGTGAACCAGGGGTACTCCGTACTGCCAAAAGCTCCAGCATTACTCGCGCCTCACGATCAGATTGTTTAGTGTTATATCCCAGACACACGTCGGGGAGTCTTACCCCTCTGCAGAGATGTAGTCGGTGTATTCTGCAGTCCCAGTCGACTCGGCCAAACGAAGGGGTAATATAGACATATTATATGTGTCAAGAAAATGGAAGAGGACTTATCAGCATTGAGGATTGCGTGAATGCAACAATTCAGAGACTCGAAGAATATACAAAAAAGAACAAAGACAGATTACAGCAGCCAACAACAACAACAACAACAACAATATCAAAAGAATTAACTAAGTGGGTAGGTAAAGAGGAAAACAACAATAAAAAATCTAGAAAAAATGGGGTGGGGGGAAGTAAGATAAAAAAAAACAAACAAACAATAAAAAAAAGAAACAACAGAATGAAATTCTTCGAATGCCAAAGTAAGGAAATTGCCCCCGAGATGACCCAGACATTAGCTAAATGAAACTGAATTTCTTTTAACAGCAGTATAAAATAACGACACAAAATAACGCTAGAAGAAGAAATAACGTCATTGTAAAAATTGATAATAAGTAGAAAGATAACAAGTGGATTTTATGTGGTAATACAGATGAAACATTCTCATAATGAGTAAATTCGGCAAACTGACATAAAAGAAAAAGAAAAGGAAGGTGCTGCTCTGGGAATTGTACAAGAGACGAAAAATTGACCATACTATCAAATGGTATATGCACAAACAAGAATCCGTCCTAGAAAATGAGACGGATAAAATTCTCTGGAACTTTGGGATACAAAAAGATCATCAAATCCTGGCGGAGAGACCAGACCGTGTGTTAATTAACAAGAAGAAAAGAATTTATCAAAGAAAACATAAAAGAGAGATAAATACTTGGAATTTGCCAAAAGAAAAAAAATGAAAAAGCTGTGGAATATAAAGATTTCAGTGATGCCAATTGTAGCTGGTGCCCTTGGAATAGTCCCTAAGAACCATGAAAAGAGACTGGGTGAATTGGGTGGGGGTAGAGTAAGAATTGAGGCCATCCAGACTTCAGCACTGTTAAAGTCAGCTAGAATCCTCAGAAGAGTTCTGAGGATCTGAGGAGACTTGCTGTCACTCAGACTTCAGTAAAAAAGACACTAGTTTAGATTGGTGCGAAAAACTCCCCAGGAATAAAATAATAATGGATAAATAGTGACTTTGAGATAAAAACGGATCAGCTAATCTCGGTGAGAAGAGCAGACCTAGTTGTAATAAAGAAAAAGGCCAGACCTATTTGATATAAAGAAGGCAAGACCTACGTGGTGCCTTCAATAAGTTTCCGGACTTTTTTGTATAGGCGTTTAAAATTGTCGTAGACTCTTGAAAATTCACTATGTTATTGCTATACATCTTATAAGATGACTGACCAATTTTTAGGATTTCAGCTTCAAAGGAACAGCTACAGCAGCAATTGGAATACACCCTATTAAAGCCTGATTGTCACAGCTAGTGAATTTCAAAAATGCAATCTGGACGTGAGGACACTTTAGAAGAACGATATACAACAAAATTCGATTTTAAACTTGGAAAAAATGCCACAGAAACGTATTGAATGCTTCAGACTGCTTTTCGACCATCTTGCATGAACTGAGCATCAGTTTTTGAGTGGCATAAGAGATTCAGGGAAGGCGGGGAGTCTGTGAGGGATGATAAGAGGTGTGGGAGGAGTAAGGAAGTCAATACACCAGACTTGATTGGCCAAAGGGTTAGGGTTAGGGTTACTATGTTGAGGTTTTAAGGAAGTTCAGGAAGAGATTCCGTCGGAAGAGGCCAGCTCTCTTCAAATCGGGTCAATGGCATTTCCACCAGGACAATGCACCAGTCCACAACGTCATCGTTGTCACAGACTATTTGACCAATATGGGCATCAAGACACTTCCTCACCCTCCCTATAGTCCAGACGTTGGTCCCTGTGACTTTTGGTCATTCCCTAAGCTCAGAGGCTGTCGTTATGAGACAATTTCGGAGATGAAAGAGGCTGTGACGAAGGTCACTGACACGCTCACACAGGAGGACTTCGATGGGGCCTTCCAGAAGTTGTCGGAACGGTTCAACAAGTGCATTGCAGCCGGAGGAGATTACTTCGAAGGGGACTAGAGTTTCATGTGTGTACTATCAATAAAAGTGCCCATACGAAAAAAGTCTGGAAACCTATTTAATGATCTTCGTAGTTGTAATAAAGAAAAAAAAACAAAAGTGTCAGTTTGAAGTCTTCGTCGTTCCATCAGACACTAAAGTTAAAAAAAAATGAAAACAAAAATCTCCAGAAATATCTGCACCTTGTCTGAGTGTTTAGATGTTGTGGAATATGAAGTTGACAATAATACCAATTATAGTCGGGAAAGTCGGAAGAGTCTCGAAGAACGTAAAAAACAGACGGCTGACAGGGGAAGAAGAAATCTAAGGACGAATGGAGACTATTTTGACCACAGAACTGCTGAGATTGGTAAGAATATACAGAATAGTTCAATAGAACTGTGGAAACTTGGTGTTACTCGGTAGCCAGTGAAAACCACCAGTTACGACTGGTATAATAATAATGATAATATAAGACTAGACACGATTGGTTGAGGAAGGTGATCCACTGGGAATTGTTCAAGATATTGAAATTTGACCATACGAACAAGTGGAGAATGTCCTGGAGAATGCGATGCACAAACTTCTCTGTGATTTTGAGATACAAACAGATCACTTAATCTCGGCCAGACAACTAGATTACAGCATTAGTAAAAATACTGGGAAGAGTCCTGGAGACTTGAAGTGACTCCAGTGATAAACCATCGACTAACGCTGGTGTGAAAAATTATCAAAGCAGTAAGATGATTATGATTATTATGATAATAAATCAAAAATAAAAATAAACCAAAAAACGAACATTCAGAGTAACTAAGAATATAGGCAAAACAGTTGAAATAGAAACGAAAGTCAAGTGGAAACAAAAGGTAAAAACACGTATCGACCTTTTCAAATTTATCTTTGTTGATATGCTGAAAATTGTTACTTCTATGTAAATATTTCCAAAACATGCCTGCCGTATCATCAAAGTGATATTCAATGTTTCCTTCTGAATTTTAATTTCATTTATATACAAATATATATATTGAGGGAGTGATGGAAAAAAGTGACGAATTAAAGAACATGAAAAACAGAAATTTTAATAGTGGCAATGTCCTCTTCCCATCCCCAAGTCACGGGACTAGAATTCTTTGACAAAAAGCCGTTTAACAAAAAGGGATGATTTTAATGATTTGGAATTCTTGAAACGCTGAGCAAATAACGGGCATTAATGAATACTCCAAAATTGTTCAGGTTTTAACAACTGAATAGTAGTATCAGTTATAAGCCAATCTATGCACGAAGTAGCATCTTAAGTTACAAATGTAGAATTAAACCGAACAGGATAAAAAAAGCAAACAAGGTGACCTTTGAACTTTTTCTAAATTTAAAGCCAGAGTGTTTGTGACCCTCTTTAGTGGCACCAGTGAAAAACTATCCCCTAACACTGGTGGGAAAAACTCGTAAGGAATACAATAATAATAACCTCACACTTTTCCCTTCTTTTCGTGTTTTTTCTGTTTCTTCTTTTCGTTTGTCTTACTCAACCCATTTCTTCTTCTCCTATTCTGTTTTTATTACTAAGTTCCGTTTTTTCTACTCTGACTGAGAATCGGCAGTCAACACTCTTTTAACAGAACTCAGAAATGTGTTTCAAAGCGTTCGAATATCTATCTACCTTCTTTTCTTTCTGTTTAATGTGACGGACTGCCTCGCTTATTATTATATGAATTATTTCCAACCCTTATTATTCTTCTTCGCTGTGGCAGACTGATAATCTGATTACGTTGCGGTAACAAAAAAAACAAAAAAAAACAAACAAAAAACCCCCCAAAAAAACAAAAACAAAAAAAAGAAAAAAACAAACAAAAGCAAGGAAACTCAAGAGATGAAGGAAAATGCTTTTGAAGAGTATTAATAGTAGAGAAAGTCAAAATTTTTACAACATTTTTGTTGTACATGGAGCCCAATTTAGCAGCGCCGATTACTTTTGCCGAGGCTGTGAAGGTGATGAACAACACTTGATTGTGAGAAGCCAAGCTCACCTGAGAGACTGAGTCCCAGTTCGAACTCGTAAAGCAAAAGTTCCCGAATTAGACTACGTTGCATATTCATCTATGCGGCTTTCAAATCGCACACGGAGCAAAACAACGTACAATGTGCCAATGCAGCAACTGCCTCGATACTACTTACTACAGCTTGAACTGCTTCGGTCACATAGAATTCGCACTGTTACTAAAACAGTGCAAAACTTTTGACTCACCAAAGTATTTATAATAATAACATTGATTAAAATGAAGTAAATGAATGAATAAATAAATATGAGGGGCGTGTTTAACAAGAAGATTTTCCAGAATCTAAATCTCAGTAATTTAGAGAAAACGATTCATTTGTAATTGGATATAGTTTATTCACTTAATAGCGTAAAAAATGATAAGATCAGCAGAATTATAATTTGTCTTGCAGGTGCGACAATCAAAATTGATATAAGGTTTTCAGGGTTGGTCGCTAAAAAGAAAAGTATGCCTTGAAGAGAAGTATTAATTCAGACTTACTTTTTCTCAATGTATCCTATAAACAGTACAATAGGACTTCGTTATCCACGGTATTCGAGGGTCGGCTGAATATTTAATTGGCTGGCCAAGATACTCTCATGGAATGTGACCAAATCAGGCTCATTTTTCAACTTATTTTTTCTTGCGATCCACCTACTTCTTTCATCGGCGTTGCAGTTCTTGGATCCCATTGGTGAAAAACGTCATCAACAGCAGATATGACGTCATCATATGAATATTTCAGCCTATGAACTTTTCAGGCACTCTCGTATAGGTTCAAGGATCCCGTAGATGATGAAATCAGCAAACGATAGCGAGGTTATATCCAAAGCCTTTTACTTGGAAATATGATTGATTGATTGGTTGATTTTAAATGCATATAAAATCGTTTGGGGTTATTTTATGCCTAGAGATAAGGGAATTGCGTAAATTGTACGTTTTATTTATATTTCTATGTAGTTTCTTTATTTTCTTTTTTCACACGGTTATGATATCTGATATTTCTATCCAATACAAATAATTTGCACAGAGTTGCAAGTATTTCTATATAATACCAATAATTATATAGTTTTAGGTAATTATTTCTGGCTTGTTAGGTTTTATGGCATATCAACCTTGGTAGGTTATTTAACGCCAAATCCTGTTTATATAGATATAAGTATACAAGATTTGTAAGCCAGTAGATTGGTTTGGTTTGGTTTGGTTTGGTTTGGTTTCCATTTTGTTGATAACATTTTTAAACGAGCCTGAGCTCATTTTTTAGCTCACAGTTAAATGGTTTGAAGTATTTTTATCTAACACGAGTTATATTATTTGTTGTATTACTATATAACATTAACAATTCAACATCATTCATTCATTCATTCACACTCATTTAAATGGATGTACATATGATTTGTAAGTGAATAGTTTGTAGGTAATTTCATTTTTAAATGAGAACCAATTTGATTGCGCACTAGTATTGCTATTGTTTCTACACGGTTAAAGATTTCAATTGTTTGCTAACAGTAATAATTCTAATCAATTTCACTCTTGTTTGCAGATAGTGAAGTGGTTACAAGTATTGCTATTGAGCTCTAACTATTCCTTTCCACTTTATTAATTCATTTGCACACAGTTAAATGGTTCCAAGTATTGCAATGTATCCCTAACAATTCACTTAAACATCTGTCATTTGTTTACAAACAGTTCTATTTCTAACAATTCAATTTAGTATGAGTCATTTGTATGGACACAGTTTAAATGTCAAACAGTTCTATTTAACTTATAGGTAGGACCCTATCTGGTGCTACCACACCGGGTGCAGAGTGGACCTGGAAGTAATGGCAATGAAAAGGTACTTCACAATCTCCAAATTTCTAAGGCTGGGGTCCTCACCATTAGATGGTTTAATGTTATATCCAGGACACTCGTTGGGCATGGGAGGGGTCTTACCCCTCTACAGAAATGGAATCAGCGTATTCTTCAGCCCCAGTCGACTAGACTGTTATTTTTTCAGTATATAGATAGTCATTTTTTGCTCACAGTTATATGGTTTCAAGTAAATTTTAATAAATCTTATATGGTTTCAAGTAAATTTTAATAAATCTTATATGGTTCCTAATAAATTCTAATAAATCTTATATGGTTTTAAATAAATTTTAATAAATCTTATATGGTTTCAAGGAAATTCTAATAAATCTTATATGGCTTCAAGTAAATTTTGATAAATGTTATATGGTTCCAAATAAATTCTAATAGATCTTATATGGTTTTAAATAAATTTTAATAAATCTTATATGGTTTCAAGGAAATTCTAATAAATCTTATATGGCTTCAAGTAAATTCTAATAAATATTATATGGTTCCAAATTAATTCTAATAAATCTTATATGGTTTTAAATAAATTTATATAAATCTTATATGGTTTCAAGGAAGTCTTAGTAAGTCATAGAAAATCTTTGTAAACAATTATAGCTTCAAGTGACTATTCTTAATACAAACAACTGAGAGTTATATGGCATTAGGTATTCCTCTCGAATACAAATAATTTTTGAACAGATATATTTGACCCTAATAGGTGCTACCCCTCAGATTCAGAGTGGACCAGGAAGTGATGTCTATGAAGTATTACTCCACACTCCTCAGATCTCCAGAAGTGGAGCCTAACCACCAGATACAGTTAAGTGTCATACCCAGAACACCCCTTTTTTGTGTGTGTGGGGGGTCTTGACCGTCTGTAAGGGATACAGTCAGTGTATTTTAAGCCCTATCGACAGGCGCACCTGGAAAAAATGATGTCTTCTTTTGAGAATATTAGAATTGCCTTCATAATGGGATTTTGGGGGTCATTATTGTCAGAATATTCTCTATTGATAAGTTTAAATAAAAGTTAACTCTAGTTATGAGGTACAAATGTTGTTATTTCAGATTAAGTATTATTTTATTATAGTCTTGAAAGGAGGGAGGGGGTTGTCTACGTCGAGCAATGGCAAAAATGCTGGATTGCGGCCTCGAAGTAAGCGAGTTCGAACCCCAGTCGCCTTATTACGCTTACTTTCGGAATAATACTTTTAGGAAAGGTATGAATCCCCTTATCCCTCAGTAAAATAGTAAATAGTAGGATAGCCGTTCTTTTACTGGGATGGCTTCGGCATTAAATAACCCATGAAGGTTGATATGCCATTAATCAAAGAAATCAAACCATACTATATAGCGTAAACCAATTTGATGATAAAGCGGCCATCCTTCTCATTTATTATCATTATTATTCTACTTTTTCGAGAAGTTTTCACACCAATGTGAGTTGATGGTTTCTCACTGGAATTTGAGAGACAGCAAGTCTCTTCAAGTCTCCCGGACCCCTCTCAATATTCTGTCTGATCTTAACAATGCTGTAGTCTGGATGGTCTCTATTTGTCCGTTTTAAGTTTTCTGGTCCCTTTATCAATTCTTTGTAAATTATTCCAAGTACACCAATGACAATCGGCATCACCGCCACCTTTAAATCACATATTTTTTTAGTTCTCTAGTAAGTTCAAGATATTCATGTGTCTTTTCGTTATTTTTTAAATTTTACTCTGTGATCTGCCGGGACGGCAAAGTTCACTATTTGGTTGGTTCTCTTTTTTTCTTGACGATCTAACGATCTGGCCGAGATTAGGTGATCTGTTTGAACGTAAAGATCCCAGAGAAGTTTATACTTCTCATTCTCCAGGACAGATTCTGGGTTGAGCGTATATCAGTTATTCGTATGGTCAAATTTCAATTCATTGTACAATTGCCAGTGGATATCTTTCTTCACCCAGTCATGTCTAGTCTTATCCTCTTTGCGCTAATTTACTGCATTCATTCATTATATGATAGATCGTTTCGTTTCTATCATTATTTAAACTACACTATTTTCTTGCATCTTATCTATTCTTGCTTTAACGTAGTTTATTCTTATAGCGTTGTTCTGAGCTGCTATTAAAAGAGATTCAGTTTCTCCCTTAAGGTTTCCCTTTCTTAGCCATGTCTAAGTCTTCTCGTGAGCAATTTTGCTTGTTTGATGCTTGAAATATTCATACAGTTGCTTTTTATTCCATTTTTGTATTTTAGTTATTGTTGCACGGTTGATCCTCGTGTTATTTGTGTTGTTTCTAGTCGCTGTAATTAGCCCATCTTTGTGCTTTTTTATGTCATATTCGAGTCGTCTTATCGCTATCCTATCTTCAATGCCGGCAAGTCCTTTTCCTTCTTCTTTTCTTGACACTAATAGTCTGCCAATGTCATCTCTTGGATGTTAGGGCTTATGCATCATCATGAGTTTTCTTGTTCTCAGGTCAATTTTTTGAAGTTCCACCCTCGTACAATTTAAGAATGGTCCCGAGTATCTTACAAGGGAACAACCCAGGTATTAACCCTCTTGGTGAGGTTTCTGTTATATAGTTTTGTTTCGAGTTGTTTTCTCGTTCTCCAGAGATACAATTTTTAGATTTTTTCTTTTATCTCCGCTTGTTTGATGGTGTCTGCTTCCAATATTCCCAAGTACTAGTAAGTTTCCTTTTCTCCGAGAGTTTTGATTTTTTGGTTGATTTGGTAGTTCTATTCCTTGCGTCATTTGTCGTTTTCCGCTTATTAATAAGTGGCTTTCACAAAAAAAATCCGAGTGACAGCAAATCTTCTCAGCTCTACAGGAGTCTTTTAAGTATTCTTACCAATCTAAACAGTGCTCAGGTCTGGAAAGACTCAATTCTTCCTCTGATCTTCGGATTGTTGTTGTTGTTGTTGTTGTTGTTGTTCTTCTTCTTCTTCTTACTACTACAAACTTTTCAAAGGAGTAAAATAAACAAGCAGAAAGACTTAATCTTTAATAATAATAATGATAATAATTATCATTATTAAAGACTAAGTCTTTTTGCTTGTTTATTTTACTCCTTTGAAATTTTGCAGAATTGTCCTAATTTGATAAAAGTTTTGAACATAAAAGCTTTTTTCTGATTAGGTTAATAATGTATAAATAAAATGGTGGTTGTATACATCGATGTATTTCCGTGTCGATAGAAATATTTATGAAATGAGATCGTATAACCAGTAAGTTTCATTATTAGAACTTTTCTCGCCTGACTCTTTTCCATCTGATTATAAACGGGAAAAAAATTTCCAAGACAGAATCTGAATGAACTACATTTTCATTAACACTTGAGTTTACCGACTTACAATCAAGTCAAGCTGAAAACACCTGTTTCTACAAGATTACCAAAGTTAAGCAACAATGAGTACTTAATTGAGTGACCAATAAAAACGGCAAACTGAGGTCTGTGTCAGACAAAGTAAAGTCAAGTAAAGTCTAGAGTTGCGGTCAAGTCATATTGAAAACATCGGTTCCCATTAGATTATTGAAGATAAGTGATGATGAGCCTATTAAGTATTTTGTTGGGTGACAGTAGGTTCTTAAAGCAAACTCTCTGTCAGACTAAGCAAATCTCAGTAAATAAAAATGTTTAAGTTTACGGCTTGCAGCAAACGAAATGCATTTTGAACTTGAACTTTTTGTTCCGTGCTGATATTGGGACTGCCACTTTGTTTCTTAACTATATTCTAATGGTATTTAGACTGTACTAGGATAAGCTTTAACTTACTGTTGGTGATGCCTTACAGTTTACAAGATACTTTTTATGATTTTTATATCGTTTCGTTACTTAGCTAGTAAATAAAAACTGTTTTGCGTTTTATTTGCTCTTAGTTTATTTGCTGCTAAATAAGAAGTGCTTTACATTTTATTTGCTATTAGTTTATTTGCTGCTAAATAAGAAGTGTTTCGCGTTTTATTTGCTGCTAAATAAGAAGTATTTTGCGTCTTATTTGCTATTAGTTTATTTGCTACGACCGGGCATTGGCATAATGGTTACAGTGTTCGCCAATGGCCTGAGAGATCTGGGTTCAATCCCAGCTTGAGCCATACCAAAAACGCAAAAAATGGTATTGATGCTTCCTTTCTTAACTTTCAGCATTATAAGGTACAGATCAAGGGTGAAGTGGAGCAATCAAGGAAAAGGAGTAGCGCCCGCCCCTGCACCTTGGTGTAGTAGCTATCGAAAAGGGAGACTTGGGGTCACCCTCGACTACACTCGCCAACTTTACTTACTTACTTATTTGCTGCTAAATGAAAAGGGCTTTGCGTTTTATTTGCTATTCGTTTATTTGCTGCTAAATAAGAAGTGTTTAGCGTTATATTTACCATTAGTTTATTCGCAGCAAAGAAAAAATTAAAAAACTAAAGTTAATGTCCTCTAAGTATACAAGTTCCATAAGTTTTGCGAGACTAAGTACCACCAGGACAGTATAAAAATTGATTAGTCAATCATATAACTTTCATTGGTAATCCACGTAAGTTAGTTCGCTGTCGATCAATTTTGTTCTTATAATTTTGCACTACACATTCCCCCACCTCAAAAAAGAAAAAACAAGTAAATTAAAAAGATAATTAGCAAATCGATGAAACTGAAAATGTATACATACAGAGTGCTTCAAAAACTGTTAATACATCTATAGAAGTGTAAAGTTCCGATAAAATAGTTTTAGTTTCAGAGACGGTTACAAGATCTTTTTTTTTGCAAGAAAATGACAAACGATAAAATTTCCATTGTTCTTTTAACTAGCATTGGCCACTAGACAGTAAAATACCATAAATACTCGTATATTGATTGATTCTAACTGCATGTCAAGGTGTTTAAGGTTAGGTTTGGTCTACTTTCTTTGTTTTAATGACATAGCAAACTTCGTGGGTTATTTAATGTTAAAACCATCCTTGTAGAAGAACGGTAGTGGTACTGTATAATCCATAGCTGGGAGTGGGGATGATAAGAGAGTTCATACCCTTCCTAAGGGTATTAGTCTGAAAGTGAATGTAATAGCACAACTGGAGTTCAAACTCACTTAATACAATGTTGCAGTTCAGCATGTTAGCCACTATACCACGTGAACTCCCCCCTTTACGATTAGGGAATTGCGTTCTTATTCACATTTTTGTGTAATTGTTTCTTAAGAGATTTTTTTGAACAGACGGTCGTATTAATAATTTTAAAAAGATCTATTGACCCACAGATGGGACACTAACAGCTATGACCATTCCGGGTCAGAGTGGATCTGGGAATAATGACAATGAAGAGGTGCTCTACATTTCCCATATTTCCAGAACTGGAGCCTCACCATCAGATAGTTTCGTATCATACAATTCATGTATAGGTCAAGTTTAAGAGATGAATTTTAGGAAACATATTAGTCAACCTATATAGGAATAATAATGTAAGTTAGAAATTTACTGGAAGGACTCGTAGCAACTCTTAGCTGAAAAGATTAATTCAATTTCGACCTATACATAGGTTCGACTTATAGACGAAGTCGACTTATACACGAGTGTATGAGGTACTCTATCCATCCTCCGACTCATTTTTATCCGGGTCTCTCAACTTTTCTCTTTGAGAACTTTTAAAAATATTTGTTTTTCATAATAGATCTGAATGTAGTATATTTTTTGTCTTTCTTTTTACAATTGGAATTCCTGATGAAAGACGTTGTTCAGAAAATTCAATTAACTTCACTGTTCTTTGATTTTCTTTTCTTATGTTCATTTATTTTTTTATTTCCCCTTTCAATTACTTTTTACGAATATCGTTTTTGTTTCATAACATTTTATTCGAAAAAATATTCTACAGAAATAGATATAAGAGAATATATATATATATATATATATAGAGAGAGAGAGAGAGAGAGAGAATAGAAAAAAACAAGAGAGGATGCCGAACGTAATAAGTTTTTCAGTGAGGGTTAAGGAGAAGGTAGTCAACTACTTACAGAACATTTCTTGGTTAACATGTCTTCAAAGTCAGAGGTCCCCAAGGGCTTATGATATTACACCAATATTTTCGAGGCAAAAGAAAAGAAAAAAAAATAACGTCGGCGGTGAGGCTCCTGTACCTTAACCTGTGATTAATCATGACGCATCTATCGGGTTATTAAATGAAACTCCGAATATCAAAGCCCAAGTCAGTCGAATTGGTAAGAGATTAAGTAAATTGCCGGTCACATATGAGAGCTCAAGTAATACCGATATTTTAGGGAGATTTTCTTTTGTAGTTTTCTAGTTATTCGTTTCTTAGGACGAAACTTAATTGTTTTCTATTGAAATAGGATTTACTTTGTGCCGATTCACTTATGTCAATTCAATCTATTTAGTAGGACATACACACATACATATAGATTTATATGTGTTGGTACACACACACACAAGCACACACACACACACACACACACACACATATATATATAAATATATATAAACAAACACTGATACAAACACACACACTCATATATGAATTTATGGGACATATATATATATATGTATATGTGTGTGCATGTGTGTGTGAGTATGTTTGCTATGTATACGTATGAAACAATTACTTATTTTCAGACATTAGATGTTCGTTTATGATTTAGAATATACTTACATCAGACTATAAGCGATGCTCATGGCGTAACGGTTATCGCCGTAGGAAGTGGACTCGCCTATCCGAGTTCAAATCCTGAACGAGGCTTTTAGCATTTCACATAGTGCTATAATCCCTTGGAAAGATATCAATCTAACTATTTTCCCTCCAGCATTGGATAAATAGTTAGGCAGACTGGGCTCATTAACCTTGATATAGCAACCAGTATAGAAGAAGAAAAAGTCTAAATTCAAACCAGACCTGGAGAGGTTAGGCTATACCAGCCCAAGATACGCCTCCCCCACGACTAAACCCGGTTATGAAGTTTGCCATACGTCGTAGGAAATGGAATCGGCTAACCAAGTTCAAACCCTGGACGAGGCTGTTTGCGTTTGACTTAGCATTAATGCCATTAGAAAAGTTATGAATCCATCTCTTCTCTTCCAGTTATGGCAAAATTGTCAAGCAGACTGGTAAGGCTACCAGTCTAGGAGAAGAAAAGCTTTGAATTAAGATCAGCTGTACTCCGCTTAAAAATTGAACTTGTGTCATGTTATTCTTTTTGTGAAGTTGAGTAAACGCATACACTTTTATTTGAGTACCTTGGGTGATGTAACGGTTAGCAAGGTAGGCTTGCATACTGTTGTTAGTGAGTTCGATTCTCGCTTTGTGATCCATATGTCTGACCTTGTGCCAAACAAAACTGAGATTGGTAAATTATTAATTGCATTGCCTTCCATATTTCTGAGACCATTTTTGTTTGGTTCAATATCAAATGAGTGGACCGGGAATGCAGAAGAAGAATATTGAGTCTCTTCGATCATTCGAATAAATTTGGCCCAGATTCTTTGAAAATCAGAAATCAAAATTACAGACTTTGACTGAGATTGAATTCAGTCACTGACACCGGTGAGACGTAGGTAACCACCTCGGCTACTAAAGTAAGTTTGATATTCACCAAGTTTATTCAGAACCAAATTAAGAATTGGCCCATTACATCTGTACGAGGATCGGTCTATATCAGGTAGCTTGAAATTATAAAGCATGAGAAATGTATATATATTTGTACTAAAGGTCATCATCCTCAAGTCATGCTGTTAGCATAGAGTTCCCTGACTCTTTCTTGCCACCAATCCTTATCTCCTATCACTCTTGGTTAGTCTTCTAAACTGCATCCAGTGTCCGCAAAGAGCTGACGTATATAAGTCCTAGCTTGTCGGCCAATACTGGTGCGTTCATGTGTAGGAGTCCATAAGAGACCGTCGCTTATGAGTTGGTCCTTGCTTCACCAACAGTGTTCAGCATGTCTTTTTCGTCTTACTTGGATGGTTTGTGGGATAGGAGGTAAGTAGTTGTACAGCTGCTGATATATATATATATATATATATATATATATATATATATATATATATATATATATATATATATATATCAGTCAATTAAACCATATATTGTAACAAATAGTTTCCCGTTTTCGCGATCATTAGACCATACTGAAGAACGTTAGACGCTACTACCGTTTAGTATCACTTGTAATTCTACGGAATGTCGTCATGCCCGATAATTTCTTTCTTTCTTTCTTTCTTTCTTTCTTTCTTTCTTTCTTTCTTTCTAATATATATATATATATAGAGAGAGAGAGAGACAGACAGAAAGAGACAGATAGGAAGTTCATACGTAAATTTACATCTGATCACCTGCAAGCATAAACATATACATATGTTTGAGTGTATATATATATATATATATATATATAGTTAGATGAACAGATTGTTATGAAAGCATTTTTTTTCTTAAATCAGAAAATGCTCAAATACTAGACAGTAAAGTAGGATTAAACCTACTATAAATGTTTTCTCCCTTTGTGTCAGTCTCATGTATTTGTAAGAAGAAAATACAGTTTTTAGATGAAACGTGCACGTTTTCATTTGAAAATTGTATCTTTTAAAAGAAATACACGAAACTTATGATCATGAGACAAAAGGTGAGAAAATGTATATATATATATAATTCTGTTGGTGTGAAAAAAACCCAGATTATACAATTTGCAAATCCTACAAACTGATATCTGGGGAAAAAATTCAGTAAAAAAAGAAAAGATGGAAAACACACGTGCTACTTGAAAATAATCAAGTAGCACGTATATCTAGTAAAAAAAAAAACAACAAAAAACAACAGAATTACCTAAGCTAAAACGTAATAAAGTGCTCAATACATGAGATAGACCGAATATTATGAAAATAACTATAACCATAACTACATATAATAGACCAAAGGAATTGCTTAACGAAAGGTCTGAAATATTTAATATTTACAAACATAGGAAAAATTGGCTTATTAGTGGATAAAAGGATTGATAAAAATTATTTAACATAGAAATAGGGAAATTTTTAATGCTAATTTTTGTATAGGTGAGGGATCTTTTTAACCAATAAAATGTATTTTATCCTAACCCACTTCGCTAGGGCGATCCTGAAGAACTGTTTGGTGATACCTAGGTAGACTCGCTCTGGCCAAGTAGGAATTATTTTCATATATATATATAGAGAGAGAGAGAGAGAAAGAGAGAGAGAGAGAGAGAGATAGATAGAGAGAGCGATTTATTAACAAACCAAGAAGGGGTGAGAGAGAATAAGAAGGAAAAAGAGAGTTGAACAGACCAAGATAGATAGATAGATAGATAGATTGAGAGAGAGAGAGAGAGAGATGAACAAACCAGGAAGAAGGCGAGTGACAGAGAATGAGAAGGAAAAAGAGAGTTAAACATAGATTGATTGATAGATAGATTGATAGATAGATAGATAGATAGATAGAGAGTGTTCGTGTGTGTATTGGAATTCCTCCTCTCACCCCCCAAAAACTGACAGTCAAAAAGACTTTAGCATCTTTTATTATTACCACAAATTTTAAATTCATAATTTACTAGAAAGAAAGAAAATTCTTAGTAATACTGAAAAATAGGAAATTTCATAGAATTTTCTTTTTCTTTATTTAATATCCTAATTTGTGATTAGTCTTTGCAAATGACTTTTTGCAACAACTAAGGGAACTTTAACAACCATAATCAAGGAAAATGATCACTTCCTAGGTGTGTCAAAGCCATTGAAGTCTTATTAGAATTTGCAGCAATAATAAGAAATGATTCAGTTTTTTCATTGACTGTTTTTTTTCAATACTCGCTCTTTCTCTTTATATATATATATATATATATATATATATATATATATATAATTTTAATGCGTATATTTCTTAACATGTTACATATTCTTTTATTTTAAAGCGGGCACAAGGCTACATTAGATTTTGCTTCAAGAAATAGTTATTTTTGTGTTTTCAGAAAATTTTTTTGTGTATACGCATATTTTTGTTTCTTGCTAACTTTTTTTCCCATTAAACATATACGGACCTTTTCATTCGTAAGCATCAATATATTGATTCGTATATATATTTTATTTATATAGGCACAATTTTAGTATACATATGCCAGTAATTTTATGTTATATTCATATGAACACAGAACACATATGATTTGGTGAACTCACATTCCTATTGCCTTGGACGGGTACATACGCACAAATTCATATACATACAAACCAATAAGCTAATATCTGAAAAGGTGTGCACACACTCACTCACCTTCTCCCTCTCTTTCTCTCCCAGACATATACTCACGCATAAAGAAGAATATTCCAATAGAATAATGCTTTAAAAGAAGTGTATTTACATACGGACACATATCAGTAAAACAAAACTTGAACGCATGCGCAGACATACAGAAATTTACTAATGTCTGAACTATGCACACACCTACACGCGCATATGCATACGCTCTCATTAGTAACACCAGAACGCTTGCACACATACACACATGCATACATATAGGCATGTATACTTAAATACATAGATACATGCAAATAAAAAATGTCTGAATACATGGAAACACTCAGACATACACACTCAGACATACACACATACACTATTAAACTAATTATTGAAAGTGTGCGCAAACATACTCGTGTGCGCACACACATATACTCACATTATTAAACTAATAATTGAATGAGTGCACACACACATACATTCATACAATCATACACACATACACAGAAAAACTCACACACATACACCATTAAACTAATAGTTGAAAGGATACACATGCACATATACATATATACAGACGAATGCACCAATAAAATAATGCTTGAAAAGAAGTGCATTTCACAGACACATGCACGTACATACACGCACCAGCAAAACCAAACGCATGCACAGACACACAATGCCTGAACTATGCACTTGCACACACGTGCATTTACCCTTTGTTCTAATACACATACATACATACATACATACATACATACATACATACATAAACCAATGCCTGAATACATGCAAAAAACTAAAACCTGAACACACACACACACACACACACACACACACACACACACACACACACACACACACACACACTAATAAACTAATGCTTATGTACGTTTACATAAAGCGTATACATAAGCATAACATACTTACACATACCACAGGGATGTGCAGACGGATAAAAATGTTTCGATATAGACACATACTTAGATTCCGTCTTAAAATTCCTTTCAGAAAATCTTTAACTGTAATCGACCATTGAACCTCAAGAAATATGTCTGCCTTCGTAATCCCCCTTTGAATCTATTAGACTGACTGTTGGAGTCGAGGGACCGGTCCACTCCTAGCGACAGGAAACGAATCATAGTGTTGTCCAGCCCCTCCGGCTGATCAACCTATTCCCCCCAAACCATCGTCCCCCTGCAAACATAAAGATGACTCAAATCATAGCTCTTCATTTTTTATTCAAATTGTTTTATTTGGGTTCTTGTGTTCTTCCTCACGTTTATTTTTTCTTCTTTTCCACTTCTAACATCGCACGCCATTTATTTCTGAGCGTTTTTATATTAAATGTTTCTATCTAATACTTATCCGTCTTTTGTTTTTTTTTATTTCTAATTCTTATTTTTCCATTTCTTATTTTCTGATTCATTTTTTTAGCTTCATTCAGTATCCACCATTTTTGTTTTGTGCAATATGGAGTTTCCCTAACGTCGTCATTTAAGTTTCAAGCAGCCAGCAGACTCCAAAACAATAACTGTCTACTTCCAAATCCTTATTGGATCGAGAAATAAGATTGCTAAAAATAAAGCTCACGAGACCTGCTGGGGCCCCGGGACCAACTGATGCCTGCGTTGGAGCGGAGAAAAATCACATTTATTGATATTTTCAACGTTTCCTTAATCAGGGTACAACGAGATGGAAACTTAAGGATATCATTGAGGTTTTGGCGGTAAAATATTTTAGCGATCTTTTACGACGGAATTTTATTTTATTTTTTTTTACCTAGTTTTATGTGCTTTTGTTGGGATGATTATTCTTATAAAAGTGTCATACTGTGGTTTTTAACAGACTGTCTGAATTTACCTGTATATTTCCTGAGGTATGAAAAAGGCACATGTATTATGATAGTTGTATGCAAATACTGTTAATCGACCCTTGAACCCCAAGAACTATGTAAATAGTATAATTAATCTATCTATCTATCTATCTATCTATCTATCTATCTATCTATCTATCTATGAGCTTTTTTTTATTGTGGCAACTAACTACCATTTCTTATAAAACTAGAAAAACTAATTCAGATTTTTCTAGTTTTATAAGAAGTGGTTTTAAAAGTAAAAAACAGGAACATTACGGAAGATGAACCAACTTTTTATTTAATTGCTTTAATATGATATTTATTCTTGTTTTGTGATTCTGAATTCTAAATTTGTGGAAAATCTTTAAAAAAAATTACGAGAATTAAATTCTTTATCTTACTAAAATCTTTAATGTTTGTTCAAATACTTATGAACAGCCCTTTTTGTAAACCTTTTATGTACGGGGTATAAGTATTTGAACTTGTTAGTTTGGTTTGGTTTTATGGCATATCCACTATAGTGGGTTATTTAATGCCAAATATTCATACTCATATATATATATATATATATATATATATATATATATATATAATTTGTAAACACGTTTTGTAGATACATTCTTAAATGAGTTTGAGATCTGAGATCTTTTTTGAACACAGTTAAATGGTTTCAAGTATTGTTATATAACAGTCATAATTTAACCTCAGTGATTTGTTTGCACACGTAGTTTGTTCTATTTGACCCATAGATAGGACCCTCTCAGGTGCTATCACTACGGGTCAGAGTGGACACTTCACGTTTTCCAAATCTCCAAGGCTAGAGTCTTGCCATCAGATTGTTTAATGTCATATCCAGGATACTCGTTGTGGGTGGGGGTCTTACCCCTCTGCAGAGATGCAGTCGGTGTATTCTACAGCCCCAGCCAACTGGGCAATCAACTTTTTGAGAGACTCAATATCACGTCCTCTGCGATGTAAAGCAAATGAAATTTAGATTAAAAGATACGTGTAAAAAACGTAACTACGCTTCATCAAATAAAACTTATAATATCACTGTTACTAATACCATTAGTGTATATAAAAACAAAACAATATCCCGATTAGAATACACTATCTGTATCCCCTGCAGAGATAAGAACCCTTCAAAAAAGGGTGTCCTTGGTAGAACATTAGACTGCATCGAATGGTGAGGTTCCTGTTCATGGAAATCTAAGAGAGTGTACTCCTTCATTATCATTATCACTAGTTCCAATCTGATTCAGATTGGCAGTAGCTGTAAGGGTCCCATATAGGGGTCAAATAGATCTTTTAAAAATCGATAGGAAAAAAAAAATGAAAAAATGAAAAAATCAATGTACAATAAATGCGATTCACCTGTAAGTATAAAATAACCCTAGACGAGTTGACATACCGTTAAAATCAATAAACCAATTAATCAGTTAATCAACAAAACACTATCATCAAATATAACGCAACTGAGCGATTGAGGAAAATAAGGAACAGACTTATAATATTATATTTGATCGTCTGTAACATTTGCTTCCAGCAGCTGAAACTGAATAGCAGCTGACGTACATTTCGGAGTAAAAAAGCTGCAGACTTGAGTCTCCCCTTGGGCTTATTAATTCTGATTTGCGTTCATAGAGGTCGTAGAATGATGGCCTAAATTGTTGGGATGATAAGCAAGAAAAATTAAGACTAATTAAAAAACCGATTGTGATATTCTCAGAGAAAATTGAATGGAAAATTTTATTTCACGTGAAGGGTAGAGATATATTCTTTACGTCTACTGCTTTTTTCATTTTCTTCGTTCTCGTTGGAATTTACGAAGCTATGTAAGTTAGGGACATCGTCCTTATTTACGGTGTGTATTTGGTGAATACCTGCGACACAAAGTCAATTTTTTAGTATAGTACTGGGCTCTTTAGTTTTTGTGTGGCATCAGTCTAGGAGAAGGAAAACTCAGAATTTAAACTAGTTGTGCTCAGCTTAAAAATTGACTTTGTGTCGCATCCTGTTCGAAGCGGAGACACTGGGTAAATACATACTTAATCCTGGAAAGCAGAATTTAAGAAATTCTCTTAATGAAATATAGATTTTTTGGAAGACTGCCAAAGATATCGCGAGTAGTGCTTTGACAAGAAAGATGTTTTTAAAAAGTTCTGAGGATGGAATTAAGAATGAATGGAATAATTTATTTACAATAAAAATGTCAACGAAGGGGATGGGAGAAAAAACCTCAAAATTAATTGGAAAAACACCCCGTTTTATTGCCGTCTCCTACCCACGTCTAAGATGCAGAAAGCCGACTGTTTTCCAGTATCCGAGAGGACCGAAAACAAGTAACCCTACATGGGATGAGGATGTAAATTGATCGGACAAAAAAGACGCAGGGAAGGGCACGGCGAGGAGTTGGTAATATGGATTATTGAAACGTGAGTCCAAAATCTTCTGAAAAAATGGGGCTGGAGAGAGGTCAGGATGAGAAAAAGAATTGGAGACAGGGAAGATCTTGGAGACTAAGATCTAGATGACAGGGCCAATGACGCACATAATACTGCTAACTTGGGAAGAAAGAGGAACAGAATTTACTTATCGGGGATTCCAACGTTATCCTCTTATCCTTAAGTTTCTATTTCGCTGCATTTACCCACCTTTTGTTGAATGTTATGCGGGCCAAGCATTTCCTATCGCATCTGATTTTGACTTTTAGCTGATGCCTTAAGAACAGAATCAGATCGCGAAGAGAAAAGTTTACACCGTAATGCAATCCTTTCTTTCACGTCGTCCAGATCACCATTCTGGCCACAGCTAGAATCACGAGAAACACCACACGTTTCTAACCTTTATACGGAGGGTCAATATTGACAACAACGTAACCGGATCGATGTGGGTCGTCCACTAACCAACGTAACTCCAAAACGGACGGACACGCTGGCAATAGTAGAACGGGTGCAAAGTCATTTCTTCTGAGCTAGTGTCGCAGTGAGGACAACCGGGCATGTCGGCCTGACCCACTTTGAAAGCCCAGGCGTAAAGACGCAACGCGTTCCGTGCGAGCCGCCAGGTGAGAGAGAACTCGGAGTTGTTCAAGAAGCCCAAAATCGGCGCCCAATTCCATTGGGAGCGAATCTCCTCTAGCAACCAGCCGAACCACTTCTTGAGAGGATCCGAAGCAGAGCCCACCACTAGTTCCCGATACAGTGCCTTTCGAGACCGAGAAAAGTCACTAGACCCAGAAAGATTGCGAAGGAGTTTACGGCATTCGCGGACAAACGGTGCTTCACCCCAAAGCCGAAGGCTTCCTTCATCTTCCGTACCCACACCGTGTCCCTCGTCAAGGATTGGCCTAGTCCTTCAGCGAACCAATGGTTCTCTAGATCGGGCATTCCCATTTCAATCTTTCCAAAGTAATTTGGAAAGGGATTGTTGCAGCGCCAGCCGAAGACACTAAGATAGGGGAAGTTCAGACAATCGGTAAAGGATCAGGAGAAAGATGTACACAGCGCACACCTCTGCTCTTCCCTTTAAGGTAACACCTTTGAAGTCAGGTACCCACCTGCGCTTCTACCTTGGTCATTACTTCTGACAAATTTCGCTCTAGTTGGAGGCGGGGCCCGACTCCCACCCCCATTGCTGAGGATGTGAACAGGTCCATCACTCTAGCAGAAGGGTCCAGGCAGGGGAACGCCACTTCTCCAGGCACTCTTATCAAAGTTGATTTTGATTCTTGCTACCTCTTCGTAACTCAAGACCGCCTTCTTCACAGCCTGTGTGTCAAGACAATCGGACAGAATGATAGTGATATCATCGGCGTACGCAGAGACCATCGCTCTAAGACAACTAGCAAAGGGGACTCTACGCAGGGCCAGATTTGCTCCCTCATCCCAATGCCTACGGAGTAGGGGCCCCGAAGCGCGGATATAGAAAAGAGGGGACAGGGGTCAACTGTGCCGTACGCTTCCCATTCATCTGCACCACCGTCTGAGTGTTGTGTCACAGCTCGCTAATCCTTTTGCGGAACTCAGGTTTGAATCTAGCGGTCTCCAAAACCGTCGCCAAAAATCGATGGTTCACCTTGTCGAAGGCCTTGAACGGATCTAAATTGATCAGCGCGGCTTCAGTGTCGTCTTCTAACCCCCCTAGGACCTTGCAAACCAAATGCAGATTGTCTTGTATCGATCTTCCCTTCATAGCGTAGTTCTGCTCAGGTTCGATCAGATTGCTGATGACAATCAGCAAAGGGTTCGCTAAGACCCGGGCTAAAATCTTTAACTCTGTGTTTTGCAGAGTTATGGGACTGGAGTCATGTAAATCCCCCCAAACATGCCTGCCACCTTTTTTCTATAATGTGATCACACTCTTGGTAATGCAAGCTCCCGGGTCAAACCAATGGTTGAACATATCCGTCAGAATAGGCACAAACATATGCGACATCCTTAAGTACACTTCGTAAGGCAAACCATCTAGTCCTGATGACTTGCTGAGGCCAACCTGCTTCATCGCATCATGGAGTTCATATTCACTTACCAAGCTAGCCACTTCCGCCTCCTGAAGGCAGGGAAAGTCGGCTAAATGGCTGTTAAACTCTGGAATCGGGTGGTCAGGCAAGCGAGCAAAGCGATCACGGAAATGCTTCCAAAAGGCTTTGCACATCACACGATTCGACTGTAACACGTGCTCATCTGAGGATTTGATGAACTTCGTATTTCTTTCTCACGCACGAACGCGTTGCATTTTACGGCTTCGTTGGGAACTATTTTTAGCCAAGATCTAACCACAAAACCCTTGTAGCGCTCGGTAGCCTCGCACTCAAGGTTCCTCTCAGCTAAATCTATGGATAGGGAATCTCCCCTCTCCCCCGCTCGGGAAAGCTTATCGTCTAAAGATCAAACAAGCCGTTCAAGAACTATTCAAATAATGACGTCATTGTTTTTCACGCCTATCAATCCGAGAAGCATTACGAGAAGTTTCATGAGAAGCGTCATGAGATGAATTCAAAACGTAAAATCCAATGGCATTAATTATTCTTGATATTTTTAATCTTTAAAGTAATTTACTTGAAAAAAAAAATGATTTTGCCTTTTGAATTATTGGTTCCCACATTCTTTTCATTTCTATACTTGGTCAACTCAAGAGGTCATCATAACCTGACATATGTGCTGCTTCTTTGAGACGTTTTCTTTTCCGATGTTCTTTCCCTTGATTATTCTAACTTCATCCCACAAGAGTTGATGGTTTCCTTTTTCTTTCCATATATGGTCAGCCATACCTGACTTTTCTATTTTGCCTTTTCGATGTTCCTGTAGTCTTACTTTCAGAAGACAGTATGTCTCTCCTTTGTATACTTTGGCACAGCTGCATGGGATGGAATATACGCAATTCTTAGTCATGTTGTATTCTGTTGGTGGTGGTGGTGGGGGGGCTGACTCGGAGATGTTTATGAAGAGTTGAGCCACTCCTGAATGTTGTGATATCATAAGGACTACATATTTTTTGATTTTTTTCTGTACTCACATAAACAAGGGATACATGAAGAAGGCCGGTGGGTACAGCGGCTGAAACGTTTTAACTTAACATAATAAAGATGAGGACAACAGCCCCGAAAATCATAATAAAAATAACACATATCAAGCCTTATCTAAAAAATTCAGACAGATAAGATATTTTCATTAAGATATTTTCAAGATATTTTCAATAAGATATTTCTTAAGTTATTTTCAATAGGACATTTCTAAGACATTTTCTTATATGTCCCAATATTGTGTTATCAGGGTGGTAAATGAAATCAGTGATCAGAGATCAAATTCAATTATCAAATAAGTGTTTTGCGTCTTAAATGTTAATAGTTTATGTACTGCAAGCTATACATTAAAGTAAACAACTCCTAAGAGAGCTAATTTAATAATTTTTGCTTGGTTTAGTATGCATTTGGCTAGTTTGTTATATATTTTGGGAATTTAAAATCGTTTTTTTAATGTTTTGAGTATGTGCCATTTTTAATTGTTTTATTTTCATTGTCTTTTTTCTAATAACTTTAACTTCGTTCTACTGAGGTTGGTGTAATCTTTCCGAGCCTTTTCAGCCAATCCTAACTTCATTGTCTTCCTATGGATTATTCTTCGAAATTCTTCAAAGTCTATTTTTCAAGTGGGACGGACGCTGACTTTATCTTTGCACGTAATAATGTATTAATTCCATTGTTTAATATCTATTAATAAGTTTGACAGATTTGAACTTCAATTCAGAGAATAAACTTAGTAAACTCACAAATGGTTCTTCAATGTCTCTTGTCAATTTCTAGTGTTTCGGAGTCATTAAGGCAAAACTTCATTTTATAGTAATTGAAGGATTTATTTTTTCCAGAATGCAGCGACAAATTGCCAAACATTTCCAACCGCTTATGGCATATACTAAGAAATAATTCAACTATTTCGAAAAAAAACAAATTAAAAGAAAAATATTTATTTTTCAATATAATCTCTTCCTTTGTCATAAGGTATTTACCCAATTCCTTCGCTACAGGTTGGACGAGACACAAAGTCACTTTTAACCAGAGTAATGCTGATTTGAATACAAAGTTTTCCTTCTCTTAGATTGGTTTCTTTACCAAGGCTAAAGACCCTAATCTGCCTTGCTATTTACTCATAGCTGAAGAGGAGATGGATTCGTGCCTTTCATAAGGGCATTAGTGAAACGCAAACAGCCTTATTCAGGATTTGTACTCGAGTCACCGATTCTATTTCCTAGGACGATAAGCGTTACACTAAGCCCTCCTACTAAATTGTAAATGTACTTGATCCAATGGTGAATATTAATCCAGTTGGTCGAATATTATAGGCTTGTGGCATAACCGTTATCGTGGTAAGAAATAGATCAAGCGAACCGAGTTCAAATCTTGGATAAAACTGTTTGCATTTCATCTATAAATAGTAGGACAGACTTGATTTTTAGCCTAGGTAAAGCGACAAATGTAGGAGAGGGAAAAATCTAAATTCAAACCAGCAGGGCCTCGCTTAAATATTGACCTTGTGTCACATTCTGATTGAGGTCGAAAGACTGGGTAAGAAGATACTGTTAGGAAGAGATAAATAATTATGAACCCTGACGTGTATATATCTGTGAACAGGCTAAGAGAGAGAGAGAGAGAGAGAGAGAGAGAGAGAGAGAGAGAGAGAGAGAGAGAGAGAGAGAGAGAGAGAACGATCAATACAGAGATACGAACTGAACAATAAATATGAACAGTAATAGATAGATATATGGATAGCTAGAAACAGAATTATATAGATGGACAGGAACAGATTGAGATAAATAGATAGATCGATAGATAGATAGATAGATAGATAGATATGATCTTAGTAAGTACATACAGTGAAAATTTCAGATCGAAATTCACCTAAAAACTATGTAACAGGCTTCTGATTTATTGATCTTACGCTGTGTCTTTTTTTTCCACAATGTGGATATTGTATACGATGTTCTTGATTATATTTAGGTTTAATCTTAAGTGGACGACTATACAGAGCAATAGTGCTTTTAACCACCATCTTCATATTTAATACAAAGATCCTCTGAATTATTCCCAAAATATAATGAAACTTTAGTTAACGGTTTAATCTTGTTCCACAGACCCATTTATCTGCAAGCGGATGTTGATATTATGCGCATACGGTAGTTATTTCTTTGAAGGGTGGACCTTATATAGATAATCTGCTGTTGATAAGTGGTTGAGTTGTCACTAAAACGTATTGCTTAATGTTGGGGGCAATAGACAATCTTTTTATTTATATACTATATGGGTGGTAAACATTTACATTCCGGTATTGTCCGGTAAACGTTAAATTACCTAATATGGAGACTATGAATCTATGCTCTGTATGTGTTACCAGTACAACTTAAGGCTTCCGGTTGTACGAGTGTAGTGAGGCTAAAACATTGGGATAAAAACAATCAAAATGAGCATGTAGACCAAAACAATGACTCGTTTCGGTTTATTGGCATAGCAACCCTCATAAGTTATTTAATGCCAAAGCCATCCTTGTAGAAAAAGAGCAGTGATACTCTTTAACCCATAGCTGGGAGGGAGACTTTTACCAAGAGTTTTAGTCTGAAAAATGAGCGTAATAACGTGACTGGAGCTCGAACGCACTTACGTCGTGGCTGAAGCGAGGGTCTAGTACTTTAACCATTACGCTACGGGGGACTCTCTCCTAGCTTGTTTCGACGAATCTATTAAATAAAAAAAACTAACATAAGGCTGAAACTATCAAAGAATAAATGTATAACTACTGCATATACTCGAGTAATGAATGACCTTTAATTTTTCGTCACAAGAAGGTGCTTTTATCCTATATTGAGTGTAATGAATGACCTCTATACAAAATATTTCTCCAATACCTAATGACATAAAGAGAAAATATTCAAACACTTCATTTTGCTTTCAAAATTGCTGTAATATAATCATTTAAATTTCCAGTTTGGCAGAATCAACGTGTTCTTGTATGGCCTAAACAAAAGCTTTTTTTTAAATAATGAAGTTTTTACGTAATTTTGTTTACTATTTCTATTATTTGTACATAATGTAAAGTACATATAGGGGCTATAAATAGTAAACGATACTAAGTAAAAACTTGATTGTCTTAACTAATAGCCTTTCTTTAGGTATAAACAATGTAGGGACACTGTTACAGTAAGGTTAGAATAGAAACAAGGTCAGCTTGAACGTTTCAAAAACGTATCTCGAGTAAAGAACGACCCCTTGTCTTTACAGTGAAAAATTGCTCCTAAAAAGTTGTTGATTACACGAGTATATTGGGTTGCTAGAAATTTCGAGGTGATTGACAAATGAAATTATCCTTTATTGCGTGCTTGTGTTTTTCTTTCAGTCTTTGTGTGAATTTATTCGACACTTCCACCACGAGCAAGATTCGAAACAAAATCAATTTTCAATGTTAGGTTTGGTTTGGTTTGGTTTATTCGATGCCAAATCCATTTTTTAACATATAAACAGTTTTATTTCAACCAATTCAGTTTAACATAAGTACGCAGTTTAAATGTCAAAATAGTTCTATTTTAAACAATTCAGATTAGCATAAGTAAACTGTTTAGTTCTATTTGAACCATAAATAGGACCCAATCAGGTGCTACCACTCCAGGCCAGAATGGACCTGGGAGCAATGGCCATAAAAAGGGTACTCTGCATTCCACAAAGCTCCGGCATTACTGGAGATTCACTATCAGATTGTTTAGTCTTATATCCAGAACACTCATTTGGGGAATCTTATCCCTCTGTAGAGATGCAGGTGGTGTATTCAACATCCCCAGCCGACTGGGCCCTCAATTTTCAAGTGGAGTTTTATTGACTTTGAATTTAGAGTTTTCCTTCTCCAAAACTGGTTGTTGTACCAAGGTTTTATGTATTGTCTCTAGCTATCCGGCTTTTGCTTTTACTATTCTCTCTCCCTGTGTGTATAAATTTTAAAATTTTTTCTTTCATCTGGTTTTCTTTTCGTTCTTCTCTAGCATTCTCATATCCTTCCTATCAATTTTCAAAATATTTCCTCCCTCCTCTCCTTCTCTTCAGCATATTTCTTCCGGTTTAATATTATTTCGTAGGTCTTTTTGTCAGAAAGCAAAACTGATGTAATTTCAGGAAGGTTGGGCATCGGACACTGATACTACACTTTGATCCTTGGTAGAAAAGCGTAATTGTTCTACATACAAATGTACAAACAGGCAGAATGATAGGACCAGTGATCGGAAACCTATACCACACTCTAATTCTCTGTAGAAAAGCGTAACTCTCCAACATACGAACAGGCAGAATAATAGAAGTTGATTAGAAGGGACTGAGATAGGGTATAGATGCTTCACTTTGATCCTAAGTTGAAAAGCGTAACTATCCTACATACGAACTGGCAGAATAATCGTAATAACTCAGAAGCGCCAGAAATTGGCACAGATACTACACTCTAGTTTTTGGTAGTAACAAGCAGAATAATGATATAGATAATCACTAGATCATTTCAAAGAAGCTTTGTTATAAAACAATCTAAATAGCAACGCAAAATTTTATTCATTTTTACATGAAATTTTGTAAATCATTATTAACCATTTTTTAAAAAACAATTAACCTTAATCTTCCCAATTCTGATTGCTTTCTTCCCCATTACAATTCACTTGGGTCGTTTCTTCTTCGACAGCGTGGAACAGCGAGTATCGGAAACAAAAATAAAAAAGAACCCCTCGATGAGCAGAAGTAAAAAACCACTAATCAAACTGCCAGTAGCTTATTCTTTATTATACTATTGAATCATTTGCAGAAGCCTAACCCCGACTAAAATCATGCTGCCCCCACAGACTCGAGAGACAAGTAAAGGCAAAATGTCACAATTGCACGGGAAAGTAACTATACTAAATTCGATACAAGACTTCTGTTAGATTTTAGAGAATCCTACCATCTTTTTATTGACAAATATCAATGGCACAACAAGTACTTCCGTTTCCCTAACACAATGGCGAAACTGGTATAAAATTAAAGCACCAAATTACAAATATTCTTTTCCACTTAGTTTTAAACTTAACAGACATTGTATTCACAGTATGACTTAAGTGATGCTTCGAATAGGAAGGCAGAGGAGTAAAATCCCCTCTAAAAAGGATATCCTGGGTATGATACTAAACTGCATCTGGAAATCTGGGAGTGTGTAGTCACTGCTTCATTGCCAAATCCACTCTCACCTAGAGTGGTAGTACTTGTTAGATTGGTTTGGTTTAGTTTTATAGCATATCAACGATTATTGGCTATTTAATGCCAAATCCTATTTTTAGATATATATTAAACGTATGATTTGCAAACCCATCTTGTTGATACGCATGGTTAAATGATCAAACAGTTACGTTTCTAACAATTCGATTTAGCATAAGTCAACAAAGTTAAATGGTTACAAGTATTGCTATGCATCACTAACAATTCAATTAAGCATCAGTCATTTGCATACAGGCAAATTATCAGACAGTTCTATTTCAAGCAATTCAATTTAGCACGAGTCATTTGTTGACACTTAGTGTAAATGTCTAACAGTTTCGCCCATAGATAAGAGCCTAACAGGTGCTATCATGCCTGGGCATAGTGGACTTGGGAGCGATGCTAATGAAGGAGTAATCCACATTCCCCAAATCTCCAGCATTACTGGATCCTCACGATCTGATTGCTTAATGTCATATCTAGGACACTCATTGGTGTGTGTGTGTGTGTGTGGGGGGGCTACCCCTCTGCAGAGATGCCGTCGATGTATTATTCTACAGCCCCAGCTGACTGGGCTGTACTTGTTAGAGTCCCATATATGGGTCATATTTATTCGTGTGAAAAAAAGAAGAAATAGAAAAATACTTAGAAAACACAAAATATAAATATGGACGCACAATGAACACCATTCCCTAACCTCAAGACATAAAATAACAAGATAGGTTGAGATGTTTAAATCAATCAATCGATAGGAAGTTAACTGTAATAAATTCGACACAAGACTTCAGTCAGATGTTAGCTCCCAAGAGAGAGAGAGAGAGAGAGAGAGAGAGAGAGAGAGAGAGAGAGAGAGAGAGAAGTCTACCACCTTTTTATTGACAAATCACAATCGTGAGATGGGTACTTCTGTTTTCATATCACAGTAGCAGAACTGGTGCACCTCACTTAGCTTTAAACTTAACAGACATTAACAATGTCTAAATACCTGTACAGGTGATAGGATTTAAATGGGAGTGCCCATAAGTTCTTCTGAGAAACTCCTACTAGGAGTTCCATTATTAGTTGTAAGAGTTTGTGCGGTACCATTCGCAAAGAAAAATTGTTCCACGAGGTCCAGATAAGAAGAGATATTTTCAGAGCAATACTTCCTAACATTGCAATATCTGGAAAAAAATCACATACTCGTTGCCAAAATGTCACAATTGCTTGGGAAAGTAATTAATAGATTTGAGACAAAACTCCCATCAGATGAGAGAGAGAGAGAGAGAGAGAGAGAGAGAGAGAGAGAGAGAGAGAGAGAGAGAGAGAGAGTCCTATTAACTTTTTATCCTATTTACCAACCCCTCCGCTCGAACAGGATATGACACAAAGTCAATTTTTAAGCGGAGTTTAACAGGTTTGAATTCAGAGTTTTCCTTCTCCTAGACTAGTTGCCTAACCAAGGCTGAAGAACCTAGTCTGTCCTACTATTTACCCATAGCTAGAGGGAGAATAATTGGATTCATACCTTTCCCAAGGGTATTAGTGCTATGTGAAATGCAATCAGTCTCGTCCAGGTCTTGAACTCGTGTCGCCGTGTTCATTTCCTACGACGATAACAATTACACCACGAGCACCTCCTACTAACTTTTTATTGGCAGATAAAATGGTGGAACCTTTATTTTCGTTTCCCTCACACAATGACAGAACTGGTACTTTTGGTTTCTTAAATCTTAAGAAATAAATGACAACTCAAGTAATAAATTCTTTTTCAAATTTCAGGAAAAAAAATTCGAAAAACAAAAAACAAAAAACAAAAAAAAACGAGATTCATTTTGTTTCATTTCTGACTTTCTGTCCTCATTGACGTTATACCACAACTGAAGAATCAAGTAGCCATTCCTCGAAGTATGTATTTATTCAATCCTATTACGAGTAAGATGCCTGAGGTTGATGTGGATTATCTTTTTACCGATGGCAACGGGTCCTGATATTCTCATGCGATTATTTCCTCTTGCGTTCAAATCGAAAACGTAACTGTTTTTTTTTTAAACGTACCTCCAAATTAAAATAATTTTTGTTACAATAATATTACTCTTTCCAAACATTAAGGAGTTTGTGCACTTAAAAGATGCTCAAATAAGTTTTTTTTTATTTAACTGTAATCCATATCTGTGTGGAGTAATGACAATGAAAGGGTACTCCATACCACCTAGATCTTTAGAACTGGAATCTCAACATCAGTTGAAGTTTAGTATCATACCAAGAACACCCTTTTTGGCAGGTGTGACGGCAAATTGACTAAAATCCCAAAACGGGACTTTATTTTCGCACGTGTGAAGACGGGGCAGGTTGGCACTTGATCCCCTATAGAATAAGTCCTCGTTCAGAGTTTTTCTCTCAGGCATATAAGACCTGGCATATTACGTGAGGGATCAATTTAGGGCCAGAATGACCGCCGCTGGCAAGGGATTCCAAATTTCACACTGTCCACACACCCACCAGGTCGCTAGACTTCCTTTCCCCCAGACAATGGAAGAATATGGACCTATAGGTTTTAGTCGTAATAATATTATATTGTAGTAGTCGGCAACTCCGGTTTCCCGTGTGATATTTTTAAGGAATTAATAGGACAATTCTAAGCAAGATAACATAAGGCGAACAGAAGTTGAAAAGGAAATGTGACTCAACAAATTCGTAGCAGAACTGCAAAGAACAACATAGACCACGTGGTAACATAAAAATACATGAATTCCTTTACTACAGTTATATACACTTTCAAAGTGTTAAAACATATAATAATTGGACAGTCCACGAATATAGATGTCTTTTCTTGACTTTTGTTTTTCTTCAAGTTGAGAGAGAGAGAGAGAGAGAGAGAGAGAGAGAGAGAGTGGTATACAAAATTTGGGTATAAGGGAGAAGCGTCCCCAAAGTTACTTATCTTATTTTTCGATGGTGTTCAACTGGAGAATCTTTCTTCTTTCACGGGCTAATAGACTTTATTCTATTTTTTTACACTGGCTTGAAGAACCTGGGGTCCTTCGTGTCTCAGGTATTCTTTTGTCTTCAACCCGGAATAAAATGGCTATGGTTCGTCTGCCCGCTACGAACCTTGCTCAAAAACTAACCTTCTTACTATCTATTTCCGCTGACGGAGGGGGGGAGTCCCCACTTCCGTTTTGGGGTCCCAGCCAATCCTTTGGCTTCTCTCTCCCTCCCCTTCCGGTGTCCGGCGACCTGAGGTTACAAAGTACCAACACCTGTTGACACCCCCTCTGTGACCCACATTCTCTCTTAACGGTCACTTGTTTGACGGCTAGATACTGTTAATTCAACGGGAGGATAGTATTAATCTTATCTCTATCGTCTCCGTGGGCTATCACGTGACACAGGGGACATGATCAGCGCATTGTAAGCCCCGCCGACAGAACGGAATACCAAAAAAAGAGGATCCGAGGTATCCGATTCCGGTATGGTGGATGGAACATTGAACGGGTTCTTATTGTACTTAAGAGGATGCACTTTTGTTGAAACTTTGCACTTGCAATCCGACATCGAATCTCTGATTTTGGATTCAATTGTCTTGCGCCGTTTTTTTTTTTTTTTACTGAAATTCACAACCTTTGCTTTTACGGAATTCTTTCGGAATCTGAAAAAATACAAAAAAATTTATTTTGGAACACTTTTAAGTACAGATTAAAAAACAGCATATTCGATTTCTGTGCAAAACTTTTGTTGTCTAATATAAATGATAGATTAATTTTAATAGCATGTGATTTTATATCTAGAGGTTAAGGAATTGCGTTCATTATACGTTTTTATTCACATTAGTTGTTTTTAAAGAATCGTTTTTCTTTATATACCTACGAACCTATCATATACGAATGATTTTTAAACAGATCTATTTGACTCATTGATGGGACCCGAAAAGGTGCTAACCACTCCAGGTCAGAGTTAACCTGGGAATAATCGCAAGAAGTGGTGACTTCATGCTCCTCAGAACAAGAGCTTCACCACCAGGTGCTCTTTAATATCATATCCAGGATGTCCCATTTTTTTGGGGGGGTATCTCTCTGTAGGACATACACCGTTATTTTTTGTTTCAATAAAATTAACTATTATCTTTTTATTGATAATTTATCAGGTGTTCTTTAATACGATGCGAAGATTAATGATATAGGAAGATTATGTTGTGTTATTGTCTGCCTTGGAAAATCAGCATTCGTAATTCGTATTTTTTTGTTTTCTTTTACCTGCATTTGAACATTGGTTAGTGGTACCAATGAAAAATGAACAACTATCCCTGCCACAAGGTAAGACAACATGCTTATCTTGCAGTTTTATTCTTATTTAATTATTTTAAAAATAAAGTGGGAACTATATCCCCTGCTTGCATTTTTCTTTTCTATTAGTTGTTTATGTTTTCGCATTGAAACGAAGTATTCATGCGCACGTATTTGCGTCTAGGCAAGAGCACAACATCTGGCATAAGAGAGAGAAAAAGAATTTAAAAGAAAAGCAAGAACATCTTTGTCAATGTACGGCTACTTATTCACAGCAGCCGATACTTACCCCTCATACGCATGCGTACTGTATACGGACGCGCGGAGGGATTTATGTTAGGTATTCATGGGCGATACAGTGAAATCATAATTTCCCAGTCTGATAAGACAGCAACGCTTAACAGCGGCTCGTGGTGGAAGGAGGAGATGGAAGAAGAGGAGATAGAGGAGGAGGAGGAGGAGGAGGAAGAGAAGGAAATCGACGGCGGTTCTGGCAAGGCGAGATAACATTTAGTCCCGTGCAGAAGAACAGTTTGTTGCTAGGAAATACGATCTATCTGCTCGCCGTCTCCGCCGTGCGTCGCTATCTGCATTTTGCGGCCCAAGAAACGAGATAGCAATAAGCGTCAGGATAGTCAGACCACTTACTCGATAACGACAAGAAAATGGGAGTAATCTATTAAAGTGTTGTAAGTAGTGCTATCGACGGACCGAGCGATATGGAAAGAGTAGTGAAAGAGTGGGAGAAATAGTGAGTGAGAGAGAGAGAGAGAGAGAGAGAGAGAGACACACACACACACACACACAAAAAAGAGGAAGGGAGAAAAGAGAACTTACGAAGATAGAAGGACCGGCTGTATATGTGTGGGTATAAAGAGAAAAAGAAAGAGATGAAAGAAGAAATTACAGATAGATCGACAGGCAGATAGATAGAGAGATCAATATATAGATATATATGAACAGACCCAGATAGAGAGATAGATCGGACCGAGGTATAGATAAGAAGCAGACATATATACACACACACACACACACAGAGAGAGAGAGAGAGAGAGAGAGAGAGAGAGAGAGAGAGAGAGAGAGAGAGAGAGAGAGAGAGAGAGATTAACAGACCAAGATAGTAGATTGATAGAGAGTGTTTTCTTGATTCTAATGTAATAAATTTCCATATTAACGATGTTTCATTTAATTAAATCGGCTTATAAATTAATTGAAAAAAATGTGGGTATATATCCGTGCAATGTGCTTAATGTAAGAAGTAGAAGAAGAAGAAGGAGGTTGATAAAGAAGAGAAAAACTGAGAGTAGATAGGAAAAATATATCGACTCTGTGAGATCGATAAGTAAGTTGTATGAAAAAAGTTAAAGAAACGAAGAAAGGCAGATAAAAGGGTCACAGGCAAGAGTCAAAAACAGGAAGAGGAGAAGGTACACAAGATTCAAGAGTGAATCTTTTGTTGCTTTCTTTTCATTTTTTAAAGATTGCCATCGATGTACACAGGTATCTATCTCTATTACAGTCTCTTAGTATATTTACCTATCTTAGTTCAAATCTATCTATTTATCTATCTATCTCAGTTCCAATTGATTTATGGTCTTTATTAATGGCCTTCAGGTTGTATGTATTGATCATACTCTCTTCATTTCTCTCTTTCCGTCTCTCTCAGCCTGTTTAACATAGACATCAGTGTGCTCTTATTGTCCACTATTTCTGATCGTATTGTATCGTATGTATTAATGAGTCGACAACAGAGGAAACGAACAATGTTAGACTTTCAGGTTCAGGAGCCTGCTTGAAGGTGTGATCGCGTTCTTCTCTCTAAAGTTGGAAGGATCAATTACACCAGATCTCATAGGAGATGTGAACAGGATACACTTCCTTTGTGATAATGTGATACCACTTGTGTCACTTGCAGTAAAGTCTAAGTTTTTGTCTGGCTTGAAAAAGCGCATGGCGGTACGCAAAAACCTTATCCAAGAACCGAATCAAGTAACTTATGCAATTATCACTTCGTTTGTCATCGCTGCTTCAAAGTTTGCGAAAATGTTATTGGTTTGAAAAGTCATCTGAAAGGACACAATCAAAGAAAGGGCGTCAATACTGACGATGCTTGAGGATCAAGGGACGGTTATTTTCTGTGAAGATGGAGCAATTATCATATTCAGGTCACTGAAAAAATGCAGTTGGTACAATGTAATCCAGTAATATTAATCGTAAGGTAGAGTGATCGAGTAACTCTGTTCTTCAACTAGACATACCTAACAAGGAGGATTTCTTGAGGATAAGAATAAGGCCTGTTAAAGGACGAATTAACTCTTTTGTGGGGTCAGTTGTTATATAACGCACTCATACCGTGATTCATTACAGGGTTATGTACTTGTTTGAAAAGGAACTAGAGAAGGGAAAAAGGTTAAAAACAGGTTGAAAAAGAGATGAAAAAAGTTTTAAAAACAGGACTCCTCCCCCACCTCCCAAGAACATTTGCATTTCTATAATACTATCCTACAATATTGTTTTTACTAATCTGTTAAGAGCAAAAGTTGACACTTACACGAATACTAATCACGGGAGACTAAAATCATATCTGAAGCAATATTATCATAGTATTAGTAAAATCTCAGCATGTTGAAAAATATTAGTTCCGGTAGTCCTAATGAGTATTATACTTATTTTTATGTACTTATCTATTACATTTAACACGCTAGCTTGCATAAAAAAACATATACCTCCTGCACCACAGGTTATATATATATATATATATATATATATATATATATATATATATATATATATGTGTGTGTGTGTGTGTGTGTGTTTACCCAACACCTCTGCGCAAGAAGAAAGTGATACAAGGGTAATTTTTAAAGATAAGTTTGACAGGTTTGAATTTGGAGTTTTCCTTCTCCTAAAATGGTTGCCTTACCAAGGTTAAAGAGCGCTGTCTGCTCGACAATTTGCCCATAGTTCAAGGCAGAATAATTGGATGCTTACCTTTCGCAAGGGTATAAGCACTAAGTGAAATGCAAATAGTTTTGTCAAGGATTTGTCTCAGGTTGTTGCGTCCATTTCCTACAATGCGATAACCATTACACCACGCGAGCCCAGCTTGCAAAAATAGACATATACTCCAATACTCCGGAATGTATATATATATATATATATATATATATATATATATATATATATATATATTTCCGGTATTTCTATAGTATTCTATTTCCGTTGATAGTGTTCCTTTTTAAATAGCGTTCCTTTTTTAAATACATCAGTTACCCGTTTTATCCAACTCAGTTTTCCCATATTTTCGTTATGGTATAAACTTTCAAAACTCTTTAAAAAAAATACAAACTCACCTTACACAAGCAAGCAACCACTGATAATGGCCTATGAAGGGTCCAAAAGCGCTTGGGACAATTTTGGGAAATTTATCTACCAAGTCCAAACTGAAACTAAGACACTTATCAGAAAACTTGATAGGATCTTGAATAAATTATACGACAAAATTTGTCTTTATTATTTAATGAAAAATGCTTAAATGAACGACTGCTGGCTAACCACACACACACACACACACACACACACACACACACACACACACACACACATATATATATTTATATATATTTAATTTCGTCCTTAGTTTCTTCTTTATTGGAAACTTACTCCATTATTTTTGTTGTTATGCTCCATTTTGCTAATTCTTTTATAAATTCATATAAATTTCAATAATTTCTAAAGATCGAAAACTTGTCTGGTAGCACAGGTAAGTTTCGCAAGAACATGCATCTGTGTCTGGATATGTACATAGACAAGGGAAAGGTTGTATACAAGACAGGCAGTTTTTCATACAGCAAATCTTCCCCGTTGATGCAAACAATGTTACTCAAAGGAAGGAGATTTACCGATCGAGCTTGGCACCTGTGTCATCGCAGGAATTGTCAAAACTAGGATGAAGACAATGTCAGACTGTTTTAGGTATTCCAACTCCTGGTTTTGAATCCAGGGTTAACTTTATCCTAGACTGGTTGCCAACCAAGATTACAGAGGCTGGTTTTCCAAACTATGAGGGCAGGAAAGAAGAGATTTATTTATGCCTTTCATCAGGTTATAATCTTAAAACAAAAAAAGCATTTAATTTTTTCTTTTGTGTGAACTGTGTGTTTTTGCATGCTGGGCGTATTTTTACTGCAGGATCGCCGGCTTGAACAAAAGTTTCGGTAGGGTCACTTGGGAGAGCAAGTATGAAGTTGGAAGACCCGAAACTTGTAAGGACCCCAAGAACATCACTGACGAGGCGATTCTGTGCACTTTTTTTTAAGTGTTTGACTATAATTTTTCTTCCGCCTTTCACGATCCAAATCTCATTTGGGATTCGACCATATTTATACATCATCATCATCATCATCATCATCATCATCATCATCATCATCATCACGTCGTGTTGCAAGCCCAGATTTCCTTGACTCTCTCTCTTTTGTCATTCGTCTCAGTCATCTATCGCTTCCGGCAGGTCTTCTAGACAACTTCCTGTGTCCTTACTGAGCTGTCGTAGATAAGTTCTAGCTGGTCGTTCAACACTTGCTCGTCCGTGTGCAGGCTCCATTGGAGAATATCGCCTATGAGTTCATCCTTATTTTTCCAGCCGTGACTCGCATGTCTTGTTTGTCTTATTTGGATGGTTTTAGAGATAGGAGGTAAGTGACCGTACAACTGCTGTTTTTTGGGATGTTATTCATGCTCGTAGCATTCTTGTGCAATTCCCGTCAAGCTTCTTCTCAACACGCTTAGTCAGCGTCCATGTAGTGCATCCATATAATAAAATTGATACGATCGCTGTTTGGAAAAAATTACGTTTTATTTTACCGGATAAATCTGACTTCCATATGATTGATAATTTATCGATAGCAATCCAGGTATTTTCTAGTTGCATAACGATAAACAAAAAGGATAAGATAAATAGGAATATTTCTGTTGTATTCATTATTTTTGGATTATTCTCATTTAGTTTCGACTATGGAAAAAAGTTTTTATGACGGAAATTTTTTCTTAGAAAGTTTTTAAAATACTTTATAGACGAAGCGATGGAAAATGAACCGGCAATATAACATGTCTTCAGCTGATCTTTATATGATCTCTGCTATCGTAGACACCTGGTATTGAGCTTCCAATTTAGGAGATATATGCTAAGTATGGACGGGGTGTGCTTCAAATTATTTGTGACTGTCATGGCCAGACATTTGTTTATTTAGATGTTAATATGTCACCCCCAAACTGTCCATTCTATTTTGAGGATGGTTTAGATTGATGTTAAAGCCATTTGGGGGTCAGCGTTTGGAGATGTTTTTTCCATTAATCTTTGTGTGTGTCTATCATCGCTATGATATTATCCGAAACGTTTGTTTCCGATTTTTCTATGATGGTGGACTTTGCATCTCTTAAAATTGTCACGGTTTGAGAGGAAACGTTGCTCAATATCTTGTTCTAATCCATAGATTTTATACTAAATCTACCCAGCATTACTCAGATGGTCGGAATAACATCACATATAACAGTATAATTCTTTAATATATATATATATATATATATATATATATATATAATATGTTTTTCTAAAACATAAAAAAAAAAAGAAGAAAAAACCAAATACGTTCCAAATGAAAAAATGTGTTTTCATTTTAAAGTATTATTCATTTTACGATTCAGGGTAGATTTTCCACAAGAAATGGTAAAACTTTTCAAAACCGTTTAAAGTTCTCTAAGGACTTATCTTTGTAAGAATTGTAAGTATTTTCCAAGCAGAAATGTTTTTGCTTTAACAATTCAATAAATTAAATAAAGTATGTGGTAGATGATATAAAAGATATTTTTCTACAAATTCTTTCTAACAAAAAGTTAAAAATACCTACATTGATTATTGAAAGAATTTCAAAAATAAATTCTTTCGGTTTAGATTTCAAAATAAGCAAGGACAAATAAATACTAATTGTAGTGGTGAATGTAAATCTGAAAATTGAAAATTTTCCAATTTAGGATACCTCAACCCCCACTACTCCAGTAAAGTACCCGTAATTCGGCTTCTGGTTGTCGAATTGACTCAAAACTGATTTCACTTTCATCGCTGAGCAAAATTGGGGTAACTTATTTTAGAAAGATAAATGCTATAACGTTTCGTTTTCCCACTAATTCGGTTTCGAACAAACAAATGTAGAGTTTTAATACATACACACACACACACACACACACACATATATGTGTGTGTGTGTAGTTAGGCAGCAGTCTTTCATTTAAGCATGTTTGATTAAATAATATACATATTTTGTCTATATAATTTTATTAAGATCCTTTCAAGTTTCCTGATAAGTGTCTTGGTTTCAGGTTGGAATTAGTGGATGAATTTACCAAAATGTCCCGAGCGAATACACACACACACACACACACCTATATATATATGTGTGTGTGTGTGTGTGTGTGTGTGTTTGTATTCGGTCCCTTGCAAGGGCCCAGAACCTTTCTCCAAACCCCCAGTCAACTTTAAGCCTTTCCAACTAAATGCATTTTAATCTAATGGTCTTAGCGCGTTATATATATATATATATATATATATATATATATATATAAAAGTTGTAAGTGAAAAGCGATGAATGTTCATTATCCAATTTTTTTTTTTACCAATTTTGACTAAAATAAGGGAACGTATTTTGAAAAACGCATTAAAGATGCACCCTTTTGCGAACACAGCTATTTTGGATAACCAATTAAATAGTCACTTTAGTTGTATTGCAAAAGTTTTCGAGCTCATCTAAGGCATCATGTTGATTTTTTAAAAATCAATTTTAACTGGAGACGGCATTTCTGTTGAAAAATGCGTTTTTAGTGGAGAAAGAGCATCATCTGATCTTTCCAAAAATCATCTTTCTCACTTTAGAAAATTAGTTAAACTTAGTCATTTTTCAAGAACCAACATTAAAAAACTTGAAACCAGAGGCCATATATATATATATATATATATATATATATATATATATATCCCACGAACTTCAATTTAGTCTAACCAGCTTTCTTCATTTTTAATGTTTTTAAAAAAATGCGTAACTTTAAGTGCGATATGTATTTATTCAGAGTGTTTCAGAATTTTTAAAACAAGTTGATCCGGTGAAAATCTAGGACCATAAATGATAGAGTAATAAAAATTTCATTTATTAAAAGGTAAAAGGATAATATTTTAGAATCTATAGTTATTTAGTCTCAAGCAGGAACCAAAAATGTCAAGTGGAGCCTGACATTATATGCTCCAGATGCCCGCCGTTCGGTTGATAGTACAATCAAATGTAGCTTGGAAAGTTATTGATAACGCGTGCTTATTCCTCCCGTCTGATTGTTTGAATTTTCTCTGTGATGGTTGCCTTCAATGCAAGAAGGGTGTGAGGCTTGCCCTGGTACGCGTTGTTCTTGAGGAACCCTCAAAAGAAAGAAATCTGGGGGTTTCGTTATATGTCTTCACAGAAAATATCTGGTCCATCGTTCCAAGCATGATTTTACTATATTTGGTTAAAAATAAAATGTTAACTATTTCCTAGAAATAATCTAGAAAAGAGAAAATGAACAAAGTCAACTGGGAAGATTTGAGAAGTTGCTACCTCGTTTCAACAATTGTGAAATACCCTGTATATATACATAGTATTCAGGATTTGTTTTTCTGTGATCAATACATTTTTGTGATCATATATATATATATATATATGATCAATACATTTTCTATGTTCAATACATTTTTTTGAATCAGAGTGTTCATCCCAGTCAGAAGACGTCATATTTGAATGCGTTGATCATAATTCAAGTATTTACATATTGGTCATCATTGGTCATTTTCAAGGACAGTATGCTACTGTTCTGGAGTTATATTAATTTAACTAAGCTAAGTAATAAAATAAGTAAATAGATAGTTAGCTCAGCAAAAAACCCCCCCAACCCTATCCAAATCAATTATATATATAATATATATATATATATATATATATATATATATATGAAGAGGAAATATGACACCCTCATACATTCTCCGGGTTATGAGGAAAGGAGGAGCGACTCGCTGGCCATCAGTAGACTATAGTAGTAAGCAGAATAGGGGAAGTTGGAGGGCCGTTTCTCTTCAAGCCTCTCTATTAAAACAAGCTGACAGGGGCATGAGAAAACCTCACTCTCTATTAGCTATGTATGCGTCAGCGATGAAAGGCAGACCTCTGACCATGATTAGTGCGTAGGAGTAAACCGCCAAAGAGCCAACACGTGGTAAATTTTCAAACTACGGAAGCTAGACAATTGCCATTTATTCGTCGAAGGGTAAAGACAAGTAAGCAGTTGCCTCTTGTTCGTTGAAAAACTAAGAACATAATTTGGGATACGGAAGAAACCCATATTCCAAAGTCATGTCGCGCAGAGAACACTGAGAGAAAAGAAAAAAGCTTCTCCTTTGAATAAACTCGGACGCCGAGATATGATGAGCCTCGTTAAACGAATACCCAAAGAAAAGACTTGTCCATGAGGAAAGAGACAATAATTAATCTTGGTCTTATCTGAAATAAGACATACATCTCTCTATCAACGTGTTATAGCAGCCCAGTAATGAAAATATAAAAAGGTGGAAAGAAAAGATTCTACAAAATCCCAAGTAAGTGAACATACAATTAAAGTACATTTAAATTTATCTTGCTGTGTTCATGCTGACGTGAATAAAAGACAAATTACGGGAGGAAAGAATAACTCTGATAAGATTGAGGAGGGAATATCTCCCAAATGACAAACTTGTGATTTGGAGCACGAGCTATATCGTCAAATCCCAAAATCCGAAGGAAAGCGGGACGTGTCTACTGCTGACGAACTATATTCTCACCTTCTGCCATTTAGAAGAAAGACTTTCTCGCTTCTGACTTTTGGCTGAATTGTTTTTTTCTTTGTTTCTTTCTTTTATTCAATAAAAGAATATTGCCAGCGTCCAAGTAGTGCTACCATATTTTCGACTATTGTTGGTCATTTTCAAAGACGTGGATACAACTATATACTGAAGTTAAGGATATTTTCTGTGACGAACTCATTTTTTAAAACAGGAGCATTCATCATAAGCTGGTGTCGTAAAAAATACATGTATTCGGATTACTATGTACGCGTTCAAATACAATATCAATTGGTCTTGGAAGTTCATATTAAAAATTATCTTGTTTAAAAAGAATCCTTAACTCCAGAAAATGGTAATACTCATGTCCTCGACAATGACTAATGATGGTTAAAATTATGTTAATATATATATATATATATATATATATATATATATATATATATATGTTGTTTTTATGAGTATTGTTGTGACCTTCTCTCTCCATTATATGACTACTATTTGAAGAGTTTGGTTGCTTTTATCAAATAGCCAGCAGAAATAAATTATAATAGCAAAATGACAGTCTGTTGAGTTTTTCTTCCAATCATATATATATTTGCCTTATATTCATATATTATTAATCATACATTGAGCACTCCTGGAGAATCATAAAGATCTTGTTATAGATTCGTAATTTGAATATTTCCTCACGTATATTCTCTAAATATTATATATATATACATAACAGCAGTATTTGGTTGTCACTATCACACTTGGGGGGTTTGCGGCAGACCAAATGCGGTATAATTTGGAGAGTGTTCAATATCTGTGATAGAGCTATATAATAATAATAATAATAATAATAATAATAATAATAATAATAATAATAATAACTTGGGCATCTTGGAGGCGGACACCATCAAACAAGTGGAAATGAAAAACAAAATTCAAAAAGAATATCTCAGGAGAACTCGAAAACTACTAGAGACAAAATTCTCTAGCCGAAACCTTATCAAAGGAATTAATACCTAGGCTGTACCCTTCGTTAGATATTCCGGACCCTTTCTTAAATGAACCCGAGAAGAACTTAAACAAATGGACCAAAGAACAAGAAAACTTATGACCATGCATAAGGCATTACATCCCAGCGACGACGTTGACAGACTATATGTATCAAGAAAAGAGGGACTTGCCAGCATTGAAGACAGCGTTGACACATCGATACAATGACTCGAAGCGTGATGGAGGACTGATTACAACCACCAGAAACGATACTGATAACACAAAGGACAACAGAATGACAATAACTAGGAAACAAAAATGGGAAGGAAAACAACTCTATGGACGTTTTAAACGACTGATAAACAACATCTCACACGATAAAACCTGGACATGGCTAAGAAAAATAAACTTTAAGAGAGAAACAGAATTTCTCCTAATAGCAGCACAAAACAACGCCGTAAGAACCAATCATATCAAAGCTAGAATAGACAAGACGCAACAAAATAGCAAATGTAGGATATACGGTGACAGAGACGAAACCATCAATCACATAATAAGCGAATGCAGCAAAGGAATATAAGACTAGACACGACTGGGTCGGCAAGGTGATCTACTGGGAGATGAGCAAGAAATTTAAATTTCACCATACGAACAAATGGTATATGCACCACCCAGCACCTGTCCTAGAAAATAACATACATAAACTCCTGTGGGACTTTGACATACACACGGATCACCTAATCTCGGCCAGAAGACCAGACCAAATAAAAATCAAAAGAAGAGAGCTTGCAAAATTGTTGACTTTGCTGTCCCGGCTGACCATAGAATAAAACTGAAAGAATGTGAAAAGAAGGATAAGTACCTCGACTTTGCAAGGGAATTGAAAAAACTATGAAACATATAGGTGACAATTATATCAATTGTAATTGGTGCGTTTGGAACAGTAACTAAAGGATTATTAAAGCGACTGGAGGGCTTGGAAGTTGGCGGACAAGTGGAGACCATCCAAACTACTACATGATTTGGAACGGCCAGCATACTGAGAAGAGTCCTGGAAACTTGAGGACTTGCTGTCACTCAAACTTCAGTGAAAGAGTATCAGCTAACGCTAACGAGTAAATAATGAATATATTATTATATATTAGTTTTTATATATATTTAATAGCATGGATGCTTATCTGCGATCACAGGTATCATATCGTCTTATTACGACAATCACCAGACAGGGAAATATATATATATATATATATATATATATATATATATATATATATATATTCGGAGGAAAACATCTGAGGGGTAGAAGTATCCAGTTTGAGTGCTCAATGCCAACGGCTATCGACTGTATAATTAATTTGGGATTAAAAATACATCAAAACTCACGTGCTGAAAAAAAAAAATCCTTATATAAAAATAAAAATAAAAAATTCAGTATCATCATATATTTATTTCAGGTCTATGATGACCATCCTCAGAAAGCGAAAGAAATAATGATACCTAAGAATTGAATTTTTATTTTTATATATATATATATATATATATATATAGTTTTTGATGGTTTTCTCGGATAGTTAACTATTAATTAATTCTTTATTACTTATCCTTGTTAATTTATCTAGAAAGTTATATATATATATATATATGTATAGAGTAATGTACGTAAGCACCCATGTTGATCTGCTAATACTGAAAAATTGCCCTCGTTCGAAAAAAACAAAAAAAAAACACACTTATATGTGGTTTTAAAGTGTTCTTGAAAAGTTGTACTTTTGAAAAACTGTTTCTCTATTTTTTTTTACCTAAATGAGAGGCTAGATTTTTTTTTACATGAAGTCGACTCTTATACGGATGCACATGCAGGTTGACATGTCAATTAATTACTTTTGCACAACATTATGTTCTTCATTTTCGTAATCTTTGCCATTTTTCTTTCACGAATATTCATGAAAGGCTTCCTTTGTTAAAGGCCGGAAGTAAGCTGTTATTGTTGCATATATATGCCAAATACATAAACACGCTTTACTTTGTGTGCACGCGTGTACGTAAGTGTGTATGTATGTGTGCGTGTGTTTGTGTGTGTGTGTATGTGTGCGAGTCACTTTTTTTCGGTCATGGGAAAAATGTGTGGTGTGAATTAAGAAAGTAATCCGAAAAGAAAGAAAGGCTTATTAAAGGTATTCATACGTAAATTTTGCAGATTTTAAAATTGCATAAATAAGAGTGTGAAAACGCAAGAAAGATCATATTATCCTAAATTTCTGACGGGAGAAAGTTAACCTGCCTTGAAAATCAGTATCCGTTCTCACTTGATTCGAACACCAACTGAAAGCGTCGGAGGGAAGCACGCGTACCTCGATTTGTAAGGAGAAGCAAGAAAAGCGTGGGAGGTAAAGTTATTCATATTTATACACACCGAAACAATTCTAAAGAAATTTTTTTTTTACTTGTGAAGATTCGAAATGATTAACTCATTAATCTCGCCCATGGCTTAAAATCAGGAGTGGGTTTAGGTTTCGGAAAAAAGTTAGAATGAGTAGAAATCTGATTGGAAAGATGAGGACTGGAAGTCATGGATGTTACGTTTTGTGAAAAATCATTACACTAGACATAAAGAATAGACTGTTAAGGTTTAATCTTAGGGTTTAGATTTAGGGTTAGGGTTGGGGTTACAGTTAGGGTTAGATTTAGATTAGGATTAGTTGAAGTTAGGATTTAGAGTTTAAGGTTAAGATCAAGGTTTAGGTTTGGAGCTGGAGTTTAGAGCTATGGTTGAGGTTGGGGGTTAGGGTTTAGAGTTAGGGTTGAGGTCAGGATTGTGGTTAGGTAAGGGTTTAGGGTTCAATCTTAGGGTTAGGATTAGAATAAGTTATCGAAATATTCAAAATTGCTAGATACTTTTAGGAGGGTTTTTGGGATTCCCAGATCTTCTAATTTTCGTGCTGTCGAGTTAATTTGCTAGAAGGCGGCACATGTTCAGCATTTTTTGGTATTCAGCTTGTTGAACGCTTTTCAGAACGTGTTCTGTATTCAACAGAGTCACATGAAGCATTGGATCTAAATTTTTAGATGGGCTTTACTCACTGAATCAATACCAAGATGCCTTCTTAATAATTTGAATTGCGTCTACAGCTGAATGATAAAGTTTCAAGGAATGCTTGACGCTTATTCTGTGTAAAGGAACAGTCCCACAACACACAAACTCACACGGTAGCTCATCCTCAGATTGGTTCCGAGGTTATATCTTGATCGTACAATTGGCTCTCGGGATGTTAAAAATGACAGTGCATCCGTATATATATATATATATATATATATATATATATATATATATATATTCGGCAAAATCAATCCATAACTTCTCAGATTCTGACTATCCATTAAACCATCGAAGGAGTACGAGTAAAAATTATGAGGTAACAATATTGTTCGACAATTTCTCCGAGGCATTTAATTCCATACACTATTACTGCTATAATGACTATTTGCGAAAAAAGAAATAAAAGGTTCACTCACCCGATGGTGAGAATGAATTCTTTAACACTGTCGCAAGAATCTTGCAAGGAGATACGTTAGAACCATATCCATCTATAATCTGCCCCGATTACGTACTATGAAAATAGTTGACAGATGCAGACTACGCAGATGATCTTGCCCGTCTCGCAAATTCACCTAACGAAGCCGAATCACTGCTGCATTGCCTGGAGAAAGCAGCAAGAAGCATTGACTTCAACATGAACACAGATTTTGTTTTCAAGAAGATGGAGCCATATCCTCATTAAATGGCCACCCACGGAAATTAGAAGACCAGTTCACATACCTCGGTAGCAATATATCATTAACTGAAAGTGATGTCAACACACGCCTAGAAAAGGCATGAACTGCAATTGACAGATTGTTGATAGAATGGAAATCTTATCTCTCTGATAAAAGAAAATTGTATTTCTTCAAAACTGTGACCATATTGATACAACTATATAAGTGCATCACCTGGACTCTAATGAAACGCTCGGAGAAAAAGCTAGAAGGGAAGTACAAATGAAAGCTATATGCTGTTTTTAACAATTCTAGGAAGAAGCAGCTCACAAAACAGCAGCTGCACTGCCTCTGGCTTCCCATTCTACAAACCATCCAAGTATGACGAACAAGACATGCTTGACACTGCAAGGATGAACTCATAAGCTACGTTCTACAATGGACTACTACCCATGGATACACCAGCGTTGGCCGACCAGCAAATACTTACATATATTAGTTCTGTGAGGAAAGCAGTTGCAGTTTAGAGGACCTTCCAAGAGAGAGAGAGAGAGAGAGAGAGAGAGAGAGAGAGAGAGAGAGAGAGAGAGAGAGAGAGAGAGTTATTAGCAAGACTTTATATATATATATATATATATATATATATGAGAACATGCATGAGCTTCTTGGGTTCCTGTTGTGATTACGGTACATCATGACATTGATGCTTCTATTTTGGAAGGAATGACAGATTCTAATTATTCAATAATTGTTGGTATATTGTGAATTTGAATAATTAGAAATTACTTTCTGTGTAATGAAAACTTCAAAGTTTAATTTGAAATTTGCAGCCTTCTACGTGCATTGCTTTATTAAAAATTTCACTATGATGTGCCGTTTTTCTGGATGACGGTTACATATATACTTACAAGTATATTAAGGAGTATATATATAATTTGCGATATTCATATATGAATAGCGTTCTATATCGGTCAAAGAGCATGTATACCTAAGTTAGGTTAACAAAGCTTTTCACTAAGCGTCGTAAACTTTGTGTCTATGCTATCCTGACTTACGCAAGAAATCTGTGTAGTGCAGAAGATGATATACTGGACTAAGTAAAGTTGGCGACCTTAGTCGCGGGTAACCCGAAGGCTCCTTTTTCTATAGCTACCACACTGAGGCGTAGGGGAGGATGCTACTCCTTTCCCTGGATTGCTCCACTTTACCCTGGATACTTATCTTATAATGCTGAGTGTTAAGGCGGCATCAAGTACCATATTTTTGAGTCTTTGGTATGACTCGACCTGGGATTGAACTCCAGTCTCCCGGACCATTGGCGAACACTCTACTATACTGGACTACTACATTGTAATAAGCGAGTTCGAACTCCAGTCGCGCTATTACATTTATTTTCGAATTTCTTTTTCTTCTTTTTTGTCCATCGTAATCGATGAGGACCATCTGGTCAACCTTATGATTAAAGAAAGCATCCGTGTGTGTGCAGATGGCTAATGTGACCAATCTGTGCGCGGAAGAGTCTTGAGCGGTGAGTACAATGAATGGTGACAGCAGTGGCTGATGTGGTAGTACCTTTTCTAAGTTGCTTTTCTCAGTTGCTGCGTTTCTTCTGGTTTCACTGACTTTCGCTCCACAACTTTCGAACTAATACCTTCAGGAAAGGTATAAACGCTCTGATCACCCCAGTTATAGATTAAATAGTACCACTACCGTTCTTCTTCAAGGATGGCTTTGGCATTAAATAACCCACAAAGGATGATATGCCATTTAAAACAAAAACCTAAACAAATCTAACACACACACACTCACACACACACACACACACACATATATATATATATATATATATATATATATATATAGAGAGAGAGAGCGAGAGAGAGAGTGAAATTATTGAAGATTTAGGGTTAAAAAAAGAGAATTAAAAAAGTGTGATGGGAAAACGGAAGAAAAACTAATAAAGAAAAAAGTTAATGATAAATAAAAACACTCCAATTTATAAATAGTTTAAGAAGATTTTATACAGATAGATAAAGAACACAGGAAGCGAGAGAGAAAGGGAAGTGAAGAGTGAGAGAGAGAGAGAGAGAGAGAGAGAGAGGGGGGGGGAAACTAAAGAATATGAATGCGATATTCAAAAAGAAAAAAAAAGTCCGTTTCGTCTGTATTCTGCCAACGTACACATGTGCCTGCTGACGAGGGAGAATTTGTAAGTTCGTCTCCCAGACCAGGATAGCCTTCTGCCAAACTTATTTAGTTAAACTTATAAGATATCCATTCTGAAACTTATCAGACGGCAAAGTATGATACACGGTCATTTTTTTGCGTTTTAGCCTAATTAATACCTGGACGTAACGATGTCAGTGCGTCCCTGCTGCTCCTCTCACAACAGCAGAAGAGAGTTATCTAGGTGAATGGGGGATCGGATCCTTGGTCTCAGGCTACAGTTATTTTTTGTTTTCTTCAAGGACTGAAGGCGGAATAATTGAGAAAGAAGGACTTGTTATTCAAGTCGTTAGCAGGAGACTGACAATAGTGTTTTAAACGATAGGAAGGAGGTTTTTTTTTCAGGGCGGGGGTATGGGAAAAAATAACTTTTCCTGTGATAGAGGGCCAGTCTGTGGTTGGGAGTAAAGGAGGAAGGGTGATTCTGCAGATAGTTGTAGATTGTGTCTGCGTTGACCCTGACGAGGCGTGGGAACCACTCTGCTAGTCGTAGGGAGTGGCTCGACGAAAGAGAATAACAGAGGCAATGAAGAGAGAGAGAGAGAGAGAGAGAGAGAGAGAGAGAGAGGGGGAAAGGAACAAGGAACGAAGTATCAAACGATCTCAAAGACAGCGACAAAACATTAACCCTAACACCTTCTCCCGAAAACACCATTCTCGAAGAAAGACGGAAAGAAAAAATGAAAAAGAGAATAAAAAAAAGGAAAGAAACCACCTAGTAAAGAACTACACACACACACACACACACACACAAACAGAGAGAGAGAGAGAGAGAGAGAGTGTGAGAGGTGGGGAGGTTGTAAGCCTCGATTTCATATTGATGAGGTTTGGCTTGTATAAATGAAAACCTATTCGTTTTTAGTTTTAATGGGCGGAAAGTTCTTGGACATCTATCTATGACGAATATTGTCATCATGTTTGTATGTAACCGTAACACCGCAAAAATAGCACATCATAGCGAGATTTTTATTAGATCAATGCATTTAAAGCGCTGTCAGAGAATAAAGCCATTCCTGTTCCAATATGTAACTGCATGATACTTTGTGGTGTCTTCGCCGCGCTGATCATAATTTTAAAAGAATCCAAATTCATAACAGAAAAAAATAAGAAATGCTAATTAGAATCTTTCACACCTTCCAAAGCAAAAGCATCAGTATCATCATGGACAGCTGTTAGCTATGAAATGCTGATCAGATTCCTTCACTCCTCTCCTAAATAGAAGCACCAGTATCATTCGAGAGCAGTTATTATCTATAAAATGCATATTGACCTTTGACAGAGCCGTCAATCAGGGATTTCTCTCTACACAGGATGATTATTTATTAGATTTAGCATTAGTCATTTGTTTGCACACAGTTTAAATGTAAAACACTTCTATTTGACCCATAGATAGGACTCAATCAGGTGCACTCAATCCGGGCCAGAGTAGACCTGGGAGCAATGGCAATGAAGGTGTACTCCGTATTCCACAAATGACTTATGCTAAATTTAATTGTTAGTAATACAACTGTTTGATCATTTAACTTTGTGTAAACAAATGGCTGATGTTTAAATGAATTGTTAGTGATACATAACAATACTTGAAACTATTTAACTGTGTAAAAACTAATGAATAATGTTAAATAAAATTGTTTGTGTTAAATAGCAATACTTGAAACTCTATTACTGTCTGTTTAAATTAAAATATTGGTATAACATAGCACTGTCTTGTCTTTGGGGTAAATATTTATTAGAAGTGAAAACGAAATCTATGGAATATTTGAGAAGATAGAATATAAGCAAGTAAGATTATCAGTTTCCAATTGTTCTCTGAATGTGATATTTTGTAATAAAGTCACAGTTTAAAATCCGCTTGTTTTTAATTACATACGAGACAACCCGTGGTTGTTTAGATCAGTTTGTAATTTTAAAAAGGGAATGACATTTGGTCTCATAAATCTAACATATAGTCTTTAGCTGTTTTATCGAATACATTTTTTTAGATTATAATGCTTGGAAATCGATTTGAGAATAGTTTCATATTTTTTTCGATGGAATTCTAAAGATAAATTTGAAACGAATATCTCTCTGTACCACACATTGCAGTTAAAGAACAGCTACACGCCGATTGTTACTGATAAATCGCCAACAAAAAGATTAAATTATACTGCAAAGATAAGCAAATCAAATAAATAGTCCTTCTCTTCCAATTTAACATTTTCATTTCGTTCTTTCACATTTATCTGTTCCTTTCAATTCAGTTTTTAAATGAGACGTTGTAACCGAACAGCGCTTTCAGTTACGCCGCGGAGATCTTTCTGCCTGTTCACTTGTGAATGAATATAATAATTACGTCTGACTTGATGTTTCTGCAGACGAAATTTATCGTATTAATTTTTTCTTAATTGGGCTGAACAGATTTTCATCTTTTTTTAAACCAATACTAGGCATGCTTAAAAAGTAACAAGATTGAAAGGAGTTTACCAAGAAAGAAATAAAGAATAAAAGGAAACGTCAATTTTCTTTAAAATTCTCCCCTTAGCATTCAATTCAATTATCTCAGTGAGTTTTTCATTGGTCATCGTACTTCTGAAACACCTTTTTTTTTTTAAAAAAGAATATGGTGCGAATCTGCATGTTGTATTTCATTTAATGTTTTGCATGTTCTCAAATCTTATCTTTTAATGAATTTTGAATCTAAAAAAACAAGAAAAACTTACATAGCTAACCGAAGTGAAAAGGAATGTGTTACACTTGCACACTCCTGTGTTTCACCAAAATACATTTCGTCCAAATGTATCAACTCTGGCTTCTTAATTTCTTTTAAAAATTAGCACTGATTGATTTAGGCATAGTCTAGACGTCAAGATATTATCACTTTTTAAAACATAAGTTGCTCAGTTATGCCCTTATCTTCATTTAAATTCTAAATATATAAAAGTAAAAAAAAAAAAAACCCCAAAAACTTCAGTTTTGATATTTTCTTTATTACGCTGCTTACATTAAATTAGAGAACTTCCCGTGACATACTGGCAAATATGCGGGGCTATGACATTGTAATAAGCGAGTTCGAACTCCAGTCACGCTATTACGTTCACTTTCGAGCTAATACCCTTGAGAAAGGTATGAACCTCCTTACCCCTTCAGCTATGGGTTAAATAGTACCACTACTGTAATTCTACAAGGATAGATTTGGTATTGAACTAACTTGGAAGTTGATATACCATTAAAAAAGGAAAATAAATATTACATTAAAAACTCAGAGCATGATTTTAAATTATTTGTATTTAGATCAAACATAATAAATTAAAGAAATAAATTTTTCTCCGAAGCATTTTTATCGCGAGTACATAAAATTAACTAAGCTATATATATATATATATATATATATATATATATATATATATATATATATATATATATCATTGAAAATAACTAACAAAGATTTAGTGTTTTCTTGGATCTTCAAGTTCTGCTGAGTTTTGCTCTCACGAAGAGCTGTTGTTGAATTTTCTCCATCTTTATAGAAAAATTTGACCATCACTAGTCTAGTGTTCAATTCCGTACCGGTAAAAAATGACTATGAAAACTGTAAACACAAAAATAAATATACTATATAACTAAAAAACAATGACATTTTTCATTATCATTTTTCTTTTGGTAAAAGTCAATAAGATGCTTTCAATTCATTTAGATATCAACAGATTTTTGTAAATTTGATTTTGTAATATATATTATCATATTTGTATTTCAATTTTTTTTTATTTACTTGAAGATGAAAGTTATTTCTTTGAAGAATTTTAAAATTTCTTAGAAGAAATTTCATGTTGTAGTTTCGAAATTTTGGTAATACCACTAACAAAGTGCTTGGATTAGTAATTTCTTTTCGTTAACAAGTTTTTGGAACTTTTTGGTAGCATCTAATATATATATATATATATATATATATATATATATATATATATATACTCTACAAGTATCATCATCATCATCATCATGTCGCGCCGCCTGCGCGGATATCCCTGACCGTCTCTCGCCATTTCTCCCTATCATTCATCGCCTCCGGCAGGTCTTCAGGATTACAACCCGTGTCCTCACATAGCTGCTGTATGTAAGTTCGTGCTGGTCGTCCTACTCTTGCACATCCATGAGTGGGGGTCCACAGGAGTACATCGCTTATGAGCTCGTCCTTGCTTCTCCAGCAGTGTCCTGCGTGTCTGGTTCGTCGAACTTGTATAGTTTTTGTGATGGGGGGCAAAAATGTTTAAAAAATGTTTATTTTTCATCCTAAAAGTGTTATTTTTAATGAAACAAGTTAAGCACCACAACGATTTGATTTACTATACAAGATACAATTCTTCCTCATTAACTTTGACTTTAGTATAACCAGATATCTTTTTAAAAATTCATTTGAAGGCGTTTTTCTTCTTTTGTACTGAGCATGAATAAAACGTTTTCCAAAAGTTACATTGTACCAACACTAGAATTCACATATTGTTTTGAATTACTGCCTGCTAGATACTGCATGTTTTACCTTTCCGACAGTCACCAGCTTGCAGGAAAGTAATTTACTAAGCTTTATGCTTAGATATGGCACAAGGCCATATGAATAGGGCACCCAATGAGAATCGAACTCACTCGTCCACGTTTGCTAGTTTAGCTTGCTAACTATTATATCACTCAAGGCGTGAAAGTCTGACTACCCAAAACATCACTGCAAAACTGAAAAAATGTCATGAAAAAATGTGTCTACATCCACTGTTTGGAAAAGACTTTGTGAAGCTGACCTATATGGCAGAATTGCTGTCAAGAAACGACTGTTGAGGAAGCAAAACAATGTCAAAAGGTTCCAGTGGCCAAGGTGCTTAAAGACTGGGCATTAGAGCTTTTGTATCGTGGTAAGGAAAAGATACACAGTGAAATAGAGTTAATAGTTTATTAACCCAAGTGGTACAGTCCGACTGTTACGTCCGAAGTTGGTCTACTTCTTACAGACGTCTTTTCAGAGCTGTCTCTCTGCTTCTCTTTTTGCTTCTGCTTCTCTGTGCTGCAGAAACATTGCGTCTTTATACTTCCGCGATACCGGAAGTCAAGTGGTACGAGCCACTATACAACAAGAACAGTGAAATAAAGTCCTTTGGACTGACGAAATCTTTGGGTCAAATAGGAGGCTGTATATGCGGCGAACAGTTTGGCAAAAGAGCTGCAACTCCCAGTATCACACCAACCGTTAAGTATAGAGAAGACTCTTTTATGGTACGTGGGGCAATTGCAAAGTCAGGGATTTGCATCAGTTAAAGAGCAAATTGAATCAGACCTGCTATCACAGCATACTGTAACATCACGCAATCCCATTTGGAACGTGGTTTGTGAGTCCAGGATTTGTACTCTTTCAATACAGTGACCCCAAAAATACTAGTAAATTCTTTCAGCGGTACATTAAAAATGAAGAGAAACAGCTCGACCTTCAACTGATATCTTGGTTTTCGCAATCAGCGGACTTAAATCCCATTGAACTGGTGTGGCATGAACATGACCGAAAAGACAAAGCTAAACAACACACAAGTGCGACTCACTTCTGGCAACTCTTGCAGGAAAGTTGGGCAGAACTACCTTCAGTCTACCTCCAATTATTAGTGGAAAGAATACCGAGAATCTGTGAAGCAGTGATGGCGGCGGGACATTTTGAAGAATCAAAAGTTTAAGAAGTTTTTTGTTTTCTTTAATTTTATGTTTAATGTGGTTCAGGAAAACTTGTGATTCGTATAAGTAAAACCATTGTGGTGCATAAATTATTTGATTAAAAAGAACACTTTCAGAATGAGAATTAAAAATTTTTGAAGGTAGGTAAATTTTCGGTAGGATCTTATATATATATATATATATATATATATATATATATATATACTTTTGGAAGTTGAAAAATATGGGTTTAACTCTAGAAACTCAATGGAAAATATTGAAAAGATCCACTACTCCTAGCTGGTTTGATGGTAGAAGTAATTTGTGTCTGGAAGAAAAGATTAAAATTATGTAATACTTTGATTGTGTTAACCTATTAAATCAGAGATGTGATTTAATTGCTATATGTAGGAATAAAAATAAATTTAGACTATTTTCAAAAATAAGAAAATAAATAAATAAATAAATGAATAAATAAACAGAAAATGAATAACTATGATTTATTAAATTGGTAAATGAATTTATATTAGTGATTTTTACTCTATTTTTGTAATTTGTTTTTTTTTGTCATGATTAACATTAGTTTTAGATTTTTTTGTTCATTTTAATGATAAAAATTGATATACTAAAATTAGATTGTCTGAATAATATTTTTTATAAATGTTTGAATTTTTAACATGCATTTTTGTAACTGTAAATTTTGCCTCTGTCCAATTTGAAGTATGATGAAACCGGATGTTGTTTTACATGCCATAATATTTTGATACTTATTGTTACTTGAAGGTTTAGGCTTGCTTTAATACATAAGAGAAATAAGGTGTTTTTTGTCTTAGACTGGATGTAAATGTGAAAAAAATTATTTTAATCCATTTTCTTGTTTGATCTGAAGAAGTTCTGTTAATTTTTTAGAACATTGATTTATATCAATGCTTTTAACAGGATAGAAATAAATTTATTGTTTTAATGTGACCGATTACTGTCTTTTTTAAGAGAAAAATATTTGTTCAGTGGATTTTATTTACATTGAGCTCTTTACCAAGATTATTCAAAATTAATATTCTATTTTTGAATATTTGATTGGTCCTGAGTGGAATTATTCCCTACTCCGAATTTACTGGATTGAATAACATCTTATATATATATATATATATATATATATATATATATGAAATCCTATTGAAAGTTTCCAGCAAAAATTAGTTTTCAGCTATATACCTTTTGTTGAAATAAAGAAAAAAGCTTTAACATATACACAGCGCTCGTGCGCACACACACATTCACTGAAGAAACATTATAGAAACAAGTTCCAACACTCTAAGTTTAATATTTACATAAAATAATACTTTCGAATAAGAAATTCTAAAACCATAAATTAAACAATATCAGAAGAACCATTTTACTGAATGCTCTAGCGAGATGTGTGTTACGCCGAGACGTATGCATTTGACTGCATGTAAGTCTACCTTACAACCAACTATTCCTTTCATCCTGGAGATCATCACGCCCTTCGAAACGATTACATTCAATTGTGGCCGACTTTTTACATCGTCTAACTTATATTGAAAATGAAGAATGAAATAAATTTCATATTAGAATATTTTAATTTTTATTTAGTCGAGGGCGACCCGAAGGTTCCTTTTTCAATAGCTACTATACAGAGGTGTAAGGGATTACTCCATTTTACCCTTGATCCGTACCTTATAATACAGAGTGTCAAGCAAGGCGGCATCAAGTACCATTTTTTTAGTCTTTGGTATGACTCAACTTAGGATTGAACACCGGTCTCCCGGACCATCGGCGAACACTCTACCCATTCCATAAAAGTGGTGTTTTTGGTATGATATTAAACTGTATCTGGGAGTGTAGTACGTGTTAGGGTCCCAAATAGACTTGTTTGAAAATTATTAGTATTGAATAGGAATACGTGAAACCATTTAGATGTGTGAAAACAATGATTATAACAAAATAGAAATATATAAATGTTAGATTGGAATACTTGAATCCATTTAGTGGTACGCAAATTATCTGTATTAAGAATAGTTATTTGCTGCTATAATTGTTTACTAAGGATTATCATTATATACTTAAAATGATATAACTAGGTGTAAAATAAATAATCATTATTAGATATGAATAATTACTTAAAAACATATAGTTGTGTAAAAATTATTTGAATTAGATAAAAATACTTGAAACCACAAAACTGAGTGCAAACAAATGAGTGTAGATAAATAAAAAAAGGTGCAATTTAACTTCGAAGATATTATGATTACAATCAAATAATGAATGAATTAAATAACCCAAAAGGAGTTGATATGCCTTCAGGCAAATAAGCCGAACCAAACCAAACCAAACCAAACCAACCTGGTGCTTTGAGGAACCGATTTTAAGAGACAAATGATTATCCTATATTTCAGAAAATCTGACTTAAATTATCAGATTGGAACATACCATTTCAAGAGAATCCTGTTATTGGATGTTCAATAGTTGGGGCAATTTTTGAAGAATATTCAGTTGACCTCGGACACATCTTCAACAGAAATGAAGCAATATGTGCCTCAGAGGCCAATATGTACTGTAGAACATATCAAAAGTTCATTAAAAAATACTGAGTCGGTTTAGTTTGGTTTCTTGGTTTAATGGCATATCAACCTTCGTTTATGATTTGATGCCGAAGCCATCCTTGTAGGAGGACAGTAGTGGTACTATCTGACCTATAAATAGGGGAATAAGAGAGTTCATAAATTTACCAAGGGTATTAGTTTAAAAGTGAAAGTGCGATTGAAGAGTTTGAACTCAGAACAAATTCGCAGTCCAGCACATTAGCCACTACGCCACGGGGATTCCCCGATATTATTCCAAGCGACTGTTGTACTTTAATAGCTATTTTAGCGATTTTTACACTGTCAGCGAAAGTTCTGATGACATTAGTAATAAAATCAGACTATGCGTTATTTTTGTTTCACTCAAATTTTTTTTATCGCATAACAACTATATATAAACCCAAATAATACAACCAAGACAAATAATTGAACAAAGTATGAACTACTTGTCCTAATTAGAGGTGGTTCCAATGTTTCAATATTTTGCAACTGGTATAATTGACATCGTTACTTTGTCATAATCAGATACAATCTGTCTAATCTGTTAAATTAACTGATTAGCACAAACGACTTAACAAACTAAATTTCCACAAAAACACGTCATAGAATTGCAACTAGTCCTCCAGGTGTATCAAGGAAATTTCTGAATTTTCTGGGGAGTAGGTTAAAATCCTCTCATGATGGGTATAAACTATTAAAATTCAACCGACAATTTAAACCTTTTTCATGCAATAATTTTTGGTAAACCTTTGACATGATATGCAATATATATCGGTCTACCAAATACAAAGTTTATCTTGGATCGGTTCCCTGACTACTTGGACTACATCTATTGGTTATGACAATGAATGTGAGAACTGATGAGATGGGAGTTTTTCTTTTAGTGATCTCCAATCTGCTCTTTTTTTTGTACCACAGTCCGGTTAAATATTGTATTCTAACGATGTACCAACTTAAATACAATCTGAACGCAGGAAAAAGAAAGTATGAATAAAAAAGACGCAGTTTTCTTTTCGGCGGAAATTTTGACAGCCTATATTTAAAGCATAAATGAACAATATAAAAATGCCATTTAAAAGTTTTTTTCTTTCTTTTTGCCTTAGAGAAACAAAGCCAAATTTCTGTGTAAAAAGAAAGACCTTCTTTCATCTATTACAACGTAAATTGGCTTCTTAATTGGTAATTCGCTGTGTTTTGGTTGCATTACTTCGACAAAACACGCCCTGTCGGCTTGAGCAGGTAGAATACACCGACTGCATCTCTACACAACGTGTATTCTTGATATGACACAAAACAATTTGATGGTGAGGCTATAGTAATGCTGGTGTTTTGGGGAATGCGGAGTACCCCTTTATTGCCATCATTCTCTGGCCCGAAATAGTGGCACCTGATAGAGTCCTATCTATGGGTTAAGTAGAACTAAACTGTGTACTTATATTAAACTGAATTATTTGTAACAGAACTGTTTTTTTATGTATTAAAATGGATTTTGGATTAAATAACCTATAATAGATGATATGAGATAAAACCAATTCAATTTGACAATAGATTGTAAGACTGGTGAAGATACTCTTAATGTAACGATTATTTGAATTCAAATACTGAACGAAATGGCTTGAGTTTCTCTTCATGCTTGGAAAAGTCATAAATCCATTTCTTCTCTTTTCAGCTGCGGATAAATAGTAGAGCAAACTGAGTTCTTTAGCCTTGGTTAGATAGCCAGTCTAGAAGAAAGAAAACTCTAGATTTAAACCGGCTGTACTCCGCTTAATTATTGATCTTGTGTCGGATCCTGTCCGTAGCCGAAGGATTGGTAAATATATACATAAATACACAGTGAAATCCCATAGAAAATAGAGTATATGGACAATAGAAAGGGTGCTTACAATAGTATAATACACATTTTAAAAATAATTCATTTTACTTTTTATTTACACATAATGATTTTTCGGACAGATTGGGTTCTTTTGCCTTAGTAAGGCAATCACTTAGATAACTGAAGTAAAACCAGCTGTGCTCCGCTTAAAAATCGACCTTGTGTCGTATCTTGCTCGTGGCAGTAGGGTAGGATAACTACATCCCCTGGACGACTAGGTTTATACCCACCTCTCACTTTCAGAAGTACAGAAATCGAAAAAAGTGTAAAAATCTTTATTGGGTTTTGAGTTTTATGTCTGAAGATTATACTTCTTAAACAGTAAATCTTCTGAATAAGATACAAAAATGGAGATTAATTCTTGCCAAAAAGAAATAAAAACTAAGAATTGTGCATAGACAATTTTTTCGCAGCAGACGGTATATACATTTTATCAGCTAGCCAGTTTATTATCGGAAGAGGGTTATTGTCTCTTTGAGTTTATGACGTTAGAAGACATCCATACTAAAAATATCATCCAATGAAAAACCACATATGAGAAAATGAAAGTTTATAAAAATAATTCAAACAATACCTTTTCACAATTTCAGTCATATTTATTTATTCAGCTTTGTTGCATTTAAATAACGAAATCTCAGTTCGTTCACTTCTGTGAAAATTTTTTTTAAAGAGAATTGTGAATTTGAAAAATATCTTTGAAAATAATTTTCATGAGTATGTTTTTAGCTTTTTATTGTTGCTGAAAACATTCCTAAAAATACAAGTAAATAAATAAGAGAAGAATTACCTTAAGAAAAACAAATTTTATTGAATTATTTACGTTTTAAAACTTCCAAAAATAAATCTTCCGTTACGTACACGAGAAAATTTGTTTTTAAAAAGGCAAAAAACATGAATTTCTCCATGGAATCAAATTTAAAAAATGTAAAAATTATTCAGTTACAATTTTGTAAGTAAAAACAAAATAATTTAATTAATGAAGGCTTTGGATCGGGTGGTTGACACATAAAAATGAAACATGTTACTTCAAAAAGTTTCATTGAAAACTTTCTTTTAAAATAATTTTTTCTTTTCGTACATAAGATCTAAAAAATTATTAAAATCCAATAATTATCCAACATTTTGTAAATTAACACTCCTAAAAACAGCGCCTTTAGATATATACAAATGTGGTATATATATATATATATATATATATATATATATATATATATATATATATATATATATATATACACAGATAGATTGAGATATGAAGGTCGTTAAAAAGTTTACACCCAAATCTGAATGGGTCTCACCGGTAGAGAAATTAAGACAGAAATCTGAATTAGTTCTTCTACCTTTTATAAGAAGAGGTAGTGTTTTGGTACAACAATGTTAAGATCTGATTCTTCAGTTTAGGTTAGGCTTAGAACTTTTTTAACGACCCTAGTATTTACGGTGCAGAACTAGAAGTTTAAAAAATTCTATAAAAAAATAAGGAGTGCTGTAAGAGGGATTACTAAAGAGTTTAGTTATTGGAATATTGATCCTTAAATGATAATATGAAGAAGGACTAATCTAAATGTACTGATTAAGAAAGATACTATTAAAATCCGACAATTAGCCGAGATTTTGTGAATTCTTAAAATAAAGCATCACTTTTTAGGTGTATCCGAAAATTTGCTCTTTTATACATACCCAGTTATAAGTCTACTTATAGATACTTAAAAGCGGATTATACAGTCAATTTAATTTCAAAAAAATGTTTAATGAATTTAAATGAAACAGCGAAGAAGAGTTCTATTCTTTTCCGTTGACAGATGACATTCAATAAACGAGATTTGGTTTGGTTTGGTTTTTTGGCATATCAACCATTGTAGGTTATTTAATGCAAAATTCTCTTCATACACATATTATATATATTGATAATTTATAAACACATTTTGTTGATAACATTTTTAGACAAGCCTGAGCTCATTTTTTGCACACAGTTAAATGGTCTCAAGTATTATCTAACAGGAATAATTCTATTTACAATTAATTATTAGTTTGAACACAGTTAAATCGTTTCAAGTACTGCTATGTATCACACAGAGTGGAATGGTCAAACAGTTCTATTTTTAACAATTCGATTTGACAAAACTCATTTATTTGCACACAGTTTAAATGCCAAACAGTTCTATTTGAGCGATAGATAGGACCCTTTCTGGTGCTACCACTCCGGGTTAGAGTGGACCTGGGAGCAACGGCAATGAAAGAGGTACTCTGCATTCCGCAAAGCTCCAGGACTGGAGTATCACTATCAGATTGTTTTATGTCATATTCAGGACACTCGTTGCGATGGGGGGAGGTCTTACTCCTCTGCAGTCGGTATATTCAACAGCCCCAGGTGGCTAGGCTATGAGCAAGAATAATAACTATTGTGAATAATTTTGACTCGTATTATCCTCACTTTCTTATTCTTAGTTACTTTTTATCGCAACTCACGAAGACAGTTACTGGCATTTGTCGAGCGACCCACGTACTTGCGACTTTATTACAAGGCCTTTTTTTATTGAGTACCGGGCACAGGATCGTAGCCTACACATGCCCGGAGGTTTCAAAAATGCTTTGAGCTCCGTCGGCATTTCCCTAAAAAATTGTGCCTCAGGCGCCAGGCGATAAACCTAGCCTCTCCGGAGAGGATTAGAGCCTGTCGGTTAAGGATGCCGGTGTCAGCCGCGAGACGCGAATGCTGGGCCTCCCTGACACCCGCATCAGCCAGCCTCAGCTGATTACCACCAACCCAAAACCCACTCGACCTGATCCGAGTACCAGTAAATACGGCCCGCCGAAGTGTGACTTGGATCAAGAGTAAACTGAGGACTGTTATTTCCACGGTGAACATCGGAAAGAAAAATAACTTAGCTCTCAGTGAGAGCCTATTTCTGTTTCGCGTAATTAGGAAGATGAAGGATACTAGCAAAAATTATTGACTATAGTGGTTTATAAAAATTACTAACAACAGTTGTTTTTCCATAAAATGAATTAAAATAGTTACGTGGTGAATTCAATAAGTTTCCAGACTTTTTTGTACAGGCATTTAAAATTGGCGTAGACTCTTGAAATTTCACGATGTTATTGCTATATATCTTATGAGATGACTGACCAATTTTTTATTATTTCAGGTTCCAATCAACAGCTACAGCAGCAATTGGAATACACCCAACTAAAACCTGATTGTCACAGCTGGTGAATTTCAACAAATGCAATCTGGACGTGAGGACACTTTAGAAGAACGATATGCAATAAAATTCTGTTTTAAAAAATGCCACAGAAACGAATGGAATGCTTCAGACTGCTTTTGGAGCATCTTGCATGAATCGAGCATCAGTTTTTGAATGGCATAAGAGATTCAAGGAAGGCGGGGAGTCTGTGAGGGATGATGAGAGGTGTGGGAGGAGTAAGGAAGTCAACAGACCAGAGTTGATAAGTCAAAGGGTTAGGGTTAGGGTTACTATGTTGAGGTTTTAAGGGAGTTCAGGAAGAGCCTCCATTGGAAGAGGTCAACACTCTTCAAATCGGGTCAGTGGCATTTCCACCAGGACAATGCACCAGTCCACAACACCATCCTTGTCACAGACTATTTGACCAAGGTGGGCATCAACACAGTTCGTCACCCTCCCTATAGTCCAAACGTTGGTCCCTGTGACTTTTGATTATTCCCTAAGCTCAAAGAAAAACTTAGAGGCTGTCGTTAGGAGACAATTGAGATGAAAGAGGCTGTGACAAAGGTCATTGTCACGCTCACACAAGAGGACTTACATGGGGCCTTTCAGAAGTTGTTGGAATGGTACAACAAGTGCATTGCAACCAGAGGAGATTACTTCGAAGGAGACTAGAGTTTCATGTGTGTACTATCAATAAAAATGCCCATAAGAAAAAAGTCTGGAAACTTATTTAATGAGCCTCGAATTTATATTTAAAAGGAATTTTCAAACTCAAAATCCGAATGTCTCGATATTTTAAATTGGAATATTCTCATGAATTGAATAGTATGAACGTTAAATGAGTGCGTTAGTTATGTACGTTTGGGCTTATGCAAATTTGGCTTGAAAAGTAGTTGACTGGAGAGTCGTTGCAGACCGTGAGAAGTCGCAGGAGTCCATCAGGAATTCGAACCTCGGTGGAGGAATCAGTGATCGTATTTGCTTTACCCCTATCAAGGACAGGAAGTGACGATATATCAAATTTTAAGCGGAGTACTGATGGTTTGAACAGTTTTCCTTCTCCTAGACTGGTTGCCTAACCAAGGGTAAAGAATCAAGTTTGCTCTTCTATTTATCTATAGCAGGGGGAAGAAGAGATGGATTCATGCCTTTCCAAAAGGTATTAGTGTAAAGTAAAACACAAACGTCCTCATCTAGGATTTGAAATTTGTGTGCCGATTTCATTTTTAAAGATTATGACTGTTACGTTAAGAGCGTCTCTAAAAGGATGCAGGCTTGTAAGTTTTTGCTGCTCGGCCAACACTGGTGTGTTCATGTGTAGGAGTCCATAGGAGAACGTCATTTATGTATTCATCCTTACTTCTCAAGTAGTGACCGGCACATCTGGCTCTTCTCTCTTGAATAGTTCACAAGATAGTCGGTAAGTGGCTGTACAATTACTCCTTCCAGTATCCTCGTGTAGTTCCCATGTAGCTTTTTCGTTCAGTAGCTGAGAAATTGCTACCGTAGTATATGAACTGGTCTACTAATTTCCGACGCTTCTCATCAGCGATGATAATAATTATGTTAAGTGTGTTTTCCAAGAGAAGCAGGGTTCAGGCCTTCATTTAAAAGAAAACAAGACAGTGAAGAAGATTAGAGAGACGAAGTGCCGAATGCAAAAGCTACTACCAATTACAAATGACTGGTGTCTATCGGATTCGAATTTTCCAACGACCTCTCCGGAAATAAACAACCAAGATTCTGTATTTAAGAAGGTTGTCATTGTTTTTGATTCGGTTTACCTTCCCCGCACACGATCACTTACTTGTTGGTTTACTTCTTTTGACTACCCAACGGTCACTTTACTACAAATATCCCTGTAGTCTATTTTGAGCAACGGTGTCAGGTGTGGAGACTGATCCGTGTATATCAGTGCACGAAATAGAGTTGAAAAGTTCTCGGTTGGACTAAAAACGGAATGTCTGAGCCATAAATTCTATGGAGGCGTTCGATGTGTGATGGCTATCGTTGTAGAAAATGGACACGGTGACCTGAGTTCGAATCCTGGACAAAACTGTTTGCATTTCACATCGCGCTAATACCCTTGGTAAGGTGTACATCCAACTCTTCTTTCTCTAGCAGACTAGACTCTTTAATCTTGGTATGGCAACCGGTCAAGGAGAAGGAAAGTTTTGAATTCAGACCTGGTAGATTCCGCTTAAAATTGACCTTGTGTTGCTCCTACTCGTTTGGAGGGGTTGGGTAAGCACATACATGCTATTCCACATATTCAGTTGTAATTATAAAATCGATTCCAAAAAAGCCGATTTTACAAGAATAATGGTGACAGCGAGTGTTTTTTAAAAAAAAGTTTTGATCGTATCTTGAATTGTTATTTTTCTTCCTCGATTTAGTGTGTGATAAGGAGCTATTAGAGAGTCGTTGATCTTATACACGACATAACGAGTGTGTTGGGTCGTTGGTGATGTGTAATCGAAAATTGGCAATGATACTTTGCGAGATAAAAGATATTAGCACCAAACTAAAGCCACATTTAACACAACTCAGACCAATTAAGAGATAAGGAAAATAGCTGTAAATGTGAAATTAATTAGTTCTGACGAAACAAGTGCTTTTAGATTTTTTGTGCTATAAATTATTGAAGTTTCTTTTTTCTTTCCTTTTTACTGATTCATCATGCTCGAAGGATCTTCACCATTTTTAGCCTTCAACTTCCAGATCAAAAAATATACTTTACTTCTGACTCATAACCTCGAGTACGTCCGGCATTTACTGACGAAACCCCCAAAATATTTGTATTATTATTATACTTGATTTTTTTCAACATCAAAAAAATATTAATGTTTATTTTAGTTTTGTTTTTTTTAGCCTAGTACTTTAACTTATTTAAAACTTTTTTAAGCATTTAAAAAACTTTATCCAGGTACTTTAACTTAGCGTCACAGTTATCGTTGAAGGAAATGGAATCAGCGACCCGAGTTCAAATCCTGGACAAGCTGTTTGCATTTCACGTTGGATAAATAGCAACCGAGTTCCTTGATTAGGAAACCACTTTAGGAGAAGGAAAAAACTTAATTCAAACCAGCTCTACTCCGCTGAAAAATTGGCCTTGTGTCGCATACTACCCTTTGCGGAAGTGGGGATAAATACATACGTTAACTTATTCAAAAGAAATTAGTATTGACACAAGCCCAAACAACCCTTGAACTTCAACCTGAATTTTTTAGCATTTAAAAAAAATGAAAAAAAAAAAGAAAAAAAAAAAAAAGAAGAAAAACCTGGTTCTTCAATATATATATATATATATATATATATAACTGTAAATTATTTATATTAAGAATAGTTATTTGAAGCAATAATTTTCCACTTAGGATTACTATCAGAAGTTACTTGAAAACATGTAACTGCGTAAACAAGAGAGTATCATTATTTAGAAATAATTACTTAAGACTTTTGAAGAAAAAAAACAACCCAAAACCAACGACGCAGAAGTATAAATATGAACGTACAATGAATACGATTTTCTTGGCATAGAATAACCCAAGACAGGTTGACATTCAATCAAAATCTATTAATCAATTAAAAATTCAAATATATTTCACAGGCAATAACTAGGTAGACAACATTACTTTCTCTCCTGTTCTTTCATTCTTTCTCCTTTTATTTTGACTCATTGTAGTTTTTCTTTACTTCAGTCTGCTGCTCTCTTATCACTTCTTTCTTTTTCAATTTCGCTTTATTTCTAACTTGTTCTCTTGTTACTATTCTTCTTCGATTGCGGAGTAAAGTCTGCATGGGGTTATGACTAACGAGTTGGAGTGTGATATCGTGGCAAACGGGTTCTAACTCCAGTTGCGCTATTAAGCTCACTTTTGGTCTAATACATTTTGGAAAAGTATGAACATTCTTATCTGTTATGGGTTAAAGAGTATCTGCCCGGTTCTTCTGCAAGGATGGCTTTAGCAATAAATAAGCCACGAAGGTTAATATACGATTAAACAAAGAAACCAAACTAATTCTTCGGTTTGGTTTCTTTGTTTAATGGCATATCAACTCTTTTTAGGTTATTTAATGCCAAAGCTATTCTCCTAGAAGAACAGTTGTGGTGCTATTTAACCCATATCTGGGAGGATAAGGGGGTTCATACCTTTCCCAAGGGTATTTGCCCGAAAGTGAACGTAATAGCGTGACTGGAGTACGAACTCGCATACTACGATTCCGCAGTCCATCGCTTTAACCATTATACCACGAGGACACCCCCTAATTCTTGGGGTGATATCAAACAGCTAGGATCGAAATTGAAACTTCTGGTTTAAATCTCTTGTTTCGATAATTCATTTTTTTAAATGCTTTTATTTTTTAGATTTAAATCTCTTGTTTCGATAATTCATTTTTTTTAAATGCTTTTATTTTTTAGATTTAAATCTCTTGTTTCGATAATTCATTTTTTTAAATGCTTTTATTTTTTAGATTTAAATCTCTTGTTTCGATAATTCATTTTTTTTAAATGCTTTTATTTTTTAGATTTAAATCTCTTGTTTCGATAATTCATTTTTTTTAAATGCTTTTATTTTTTAGATTTAAATCTCTTGTTTCGATAATTCATTTTTTTTAAATGCTTTTATTTTTTAGATTTAAATCTCTTGTTTCGATAATTCATTTTTTTTAAATGCTTTTATTTTTTAGATTTAAATCTCTTGTTTCGATAATTCATTTTTTTAATGATTTTATTTTTTAGATTTTGAGAAATATTTTTATTTCTGCTCTTTTTATATTTTAATTTCTGCCTTTTTAAAGTTTTTGATATTTCATTATTTTATATTCTATATTATATTAGTTTATATTTTATTATCTTAATTATGTTTTATGTATTTTCATATTTTAAAAATATTTTTATATCTTTTTTAATTATTAATTTTCTTTTCTTAGTTATAAAGACTAGAAAATAATTAGTATTACAATTATTAAAGTGTCATTTCTCGACGTCAGTTTTGTCACGTAGGCCTATTTATGTATAGTTATAAGTCAGAACAATCGGCGTTTTTCTGAACAAGTTTCGAGTGAGTACGGGGGTATCGGGGTGATAACCAGCCAAGCTTTTCATGCAACCTAACCTCTTCCTCCTCCTCTGTCTCTTTGCACACGCACACGCGCACACAGTTACACGCAAACTCACACGCACACACATGTAAACATGCAAATAGACACAAACTAATCCTCTTTGTTACATGCGTATACGTACACTTGTGTCCTATCTTCAAAATTTTTTGCATGTTGCACAATCAGCGTCTAATTCGAATGTGCCAGTGATGAGAAAACCACGTGATTAAAAATAAAATGTCTGCATTCGTCCGACTCTATGGCGCCCTCGACTTTTTTTTATCATGTGTTACTTTGTTGATCATAAACAAGATATTTGCAGATACTTAATTCGTGGGGGTGCTTCACTCATTCGCCTGGACAGTTACCATTTACACACACACACACACACACACACACACACACACACACACACACACACACACACACACACACATTTACCACAGTTTACGAGTGTCAATAAAGGATGGTTTTGTTGGTATCATAACGACATGGGAAAAAATGTAATCTCTTATTGAGATGTTGATAGAAACGAGCGTGTGCAACAGTTAGTTTCAACATTGAATAATGGGTAAAATTTCACTTCTATCCCTTAGTTAATCAGGGATGGCACAAGGCCATCAAGTGTGATCGAACTTGCTATCAATAATTTGCGAGATTGCTAACCATTATTCAATGATACTTTGTCGCAAACTTAAACTAAACTACTGACTCCAAGCCACAATGTGTCCTGGGTATGACACAAGACTCTATTCTGTAGTCCTGGAACTTTGGGGTGTGAGGGGTCAGCCCTTCGCTCCCTGGTTGACTCACACAGTACCTACTAAGGCTTCACTTATGGGTTAAATATTTATGTTTGATTATAAGTATAAGATAGAAATAACTAAAACCAAATAGCTACATATTGATTATTAGCTTTAAGAAAAGTTAAAGCTCAAACCAGTCTGTCAGAGGGCTTAGAATACACTATATTTTCTGTAGAGGGGTAAGAACCCCTACCCTTGCTATGACACTAAATTACATCTGATGGTGAGACTCCAGTTCTGGAGATGTGTGCCATTACTTAAGAAAAGATTACTCGGTCGCAGGTTAGGATCGAAACTGTATAAGGCAAGGGTCAGCTCCACAAAGAAAAAGAAAATGAAACAAAAACGAATTTCAGAATACACAAGTATTGTCGTTTTTATCTACTGTTCTGGTTTATCCTGGTTGGGCGACTCATGTGACACTTTGCGATATGGACTTATGCACTGGGCTCTATGTCTAAACAGTTGACAGCTAACTTAATACCAAGACGTTACGATTTTTGGTGACCCACTGCTGCTTCCTATCATAGATTCGGACTTTCTCTGTTCTACATGCGATCAACATAGATAGTAGGAAGGGGAATGATCCTAGTTTAATGACCAACCCAACTTCCTCTACCCTGAGCTACCACTGGTCTAACTCCTGATGGCTCTCTTGAATATATACTATCCTGACTCCCGGAAAGGAAAACCGCTCCTCTCACGTGGTCCTCTCAGAACTATAGTCTTAAAAAAAGAGTATCATTGTCTACTGAACTATACTAGCACCGAAGACTTCTTTTGGTTCGTTACGAACATTGAAAACTAACCCTTTCATCTCCATCAAGAAATCCTTCTATTATCAATCAAAATCCGTCGACCTCCCGAACTCGTATTGTTATATTTTTGATATTACTATACACTTGGATCCCATTGTTAAAAAAAGTCATCAACCGTTGATATGACGTCAGCCTATGAATTTTTCAGCCCACCCTCATGCATGTACACTTAAGCTATTCGCATATATGCTCATAGTGACATGCTTGCACCTAAATATGTGCATATAGGGGCAGAAGAGCTTTTAATGCCTAATTAAATGATTAAAAAAATTCACTTTTACCCTGATTGAACATCAACCTCTGCTACACAACGTTAATGAAAACTTGTAAAATCTTTTTTGTGAAGGGCAAAGAAAACAGGTTTTCGAGGGAATTTTGAATAACTAAACATAAAGGTTTGACTTGATTTCTTTATTTTAATGGCATATCAACCTTCGTGAGTTATCTAATGCTTAAGCCATCTTTGTCGAAAAACAGTAGTTGCACTATTTAATCTTTAGCCGGAGGGTGGGTGGTGGATTGAAGATAAACAGTAAAGAAATGAAAAAGAAATGTTTTCTTTATCTTTTATTCCACGAACGAATATTTTATCAATTTAGTCATCATTCGCGTTAGAAAATGGCTTTTTCCTTTGCAATTTAATTTATGACAATCAAAATTTGCAATTTATCAACTGAAAATAATTTCAGCCTTCTCTGCTGAATAAACTATTTACAGATAAATGACAAAAATAACACCCACACCTGTTTTAACCATTTAATTTGTATATTGGCTTATGAAAAAAACAAAAACAAAAACAAAAAAAACATGCATCAGTGAGGTCTGCTGTACTCGTCTTCAATGAAAGTACCATTGTACTCAGGTGAGTCAAAAGTTTTGCAATATTTTAGTTACATGAAGCAAAAGTCGACATTTCCGGATGCTTTTGCCAAAGTTATGAAGGTTACGAACCACACTAGACAGAGATATGCCGAGCTCGCCTGATACTCTCCAAGTTCTACTCGCTAGATTTGCTTCTATGACTTGAAGAACAGGCACAAAATTCATGGTTTTAGGCCGATCTGACCTTGCTTGATCGTCGAAGTTCTTGAAACTCAAGCGAAATTTATTAAACCATCTGTTTAGTGCAGTGTGATCAAGTTTACCTTCTTCTTTTGTACAGCAAATGTTTTAAGAAAGACACACACACACACACACACACACACACATATATATATATAAAGGAAGAAAGATGCACACACACACACACACACACACACACACACACACACACACACACACACACACACACACACACATATATATAAAGAAAGAAAGACACACACATATATAGAGAAAGAAAAAAAAGACACACACGGATACACACATATACATATATAGAAAGAAAAACACACACACACACATATATATATGCATATATATATAAAAGAAAGAAGACACATACGTACACACACACACACACACACACACACACACACACACACATATATATATATAAAGAAAGAAAGACACACATGCACATATATATATATAAAGCAAAAAAGACACACTTAGACACACACACACACACATATATATATAATATAAAGGAAGAAAGACACACACACACACACACACACACACATATATATATATATATCCAAGAAAAAATAAGATCGTGAGGACGGGAGGTTCTTCCATATTATCTATACTCCTCAGATTTAGTACCTACAAATTTTTGTTTGTTTCGATCACGAGAACATCTCATCAGTAGCAGAACTTAGAAAAAAAAACTTGAAAACGATCTTTCAAATGTTTTTTTTCAGTAAAAACTCCAGATTTCATTAAAAAGTGGAATCAAATTTTTTTTCTACACGTTTAGGTGACAGTAGATGAAAATGGAGGTGATTACATTTGTGATGATATTTAAATGAATTTAATTTGTTTTTATATCACCTCTAGTAAAATATGATTACTTTCCGAACTCACACACACACACACACACGCACGCACACACACACACACACACACATATATATATATATACATATATATTGGCGAGACTTCAAAATCAATCAAAAAAGGTATTCTTAAACACAACAGAGATTTTTTAAATCCAAGATGACAGAAATGCATAAGTGGAGTAAAATTTAGAAGCCAAACATAGGTTTAATTTAAAAGATTCTAAAATGTTTTTGCAGCTTGGTGGCCCAGTTTGAACTCGTAAATGATTAGTTCCCGAATTAGACAACGTGACACCAATCTAACTAAATGAGACAAGGTGAAAAAATCGAGCCTTTGTTTGATAGTATCATAATTAGAAATAATGCGAGATTCAACCACCTCTTTATATTCTTTAATATGAATATAATTAACATTTAATATTTTAAAGTCTTTGAAATTAAACTTAGTTTTGGCTTCTATATTGTATTTCACTAATGCATTTTTATCGTCTTGGATTAAAAAATCTCTGTTGTGTTAATAAATACCTTTTTTGATCGATCTTGAAGTCTCATCAATATATATATATATATATATATATATATGTGTGTGTGTGTGTGTGTATGTGTGTGTGTATATGTGTCTTTCTTCCTTTATATATTTATATACGTGTGTGTATGTGCGTGTGTGTGTGTGTGTGTGTAAGCATGGGTCTTTCTTTCTGTATATATGTGTGTGTATGTTTATGCGAGTCTTTCTTCCTTTATATATATATATATATACGTGTATGTGTGTGAGGGTATGTAAGACTTCTTCCTTTATATATATGTGTGTGTGTGTCTATGCGTATCTTTCTTTCTTTATATATATATATATATATATGTGTGTGTGTGTGTGTTTGTGTGTATGTGTGTGTCTTTCTTTCTTTCTTTCTTTCTTTATATATATAGACACCTGCGCGTGTGAGACACCCCACTCCTTATATATATGTGTGCGTGTGTGTATGAGCGTACGTATGCGTGTGCATGTGCCTTTCTTCCTTTATATATATATATATATATATATATATACGCATGCGCGTGTGTCACCCATTCTATATATATGTGGGTGTTAGTGAGTGCTTAGCATAACCGTTATCATTGAAGGAAACGGAATCAGCTTCCGAAGTTCAAATTATGGACGAGTATGATTGCGTTTCACTTCGCGCTAATACCCTTGAAAATCTATTTGAATTTTTTTTTCATCTTCTAGCCATGGGTTAATAGCAGGTTAGACTGATTTCTTTGGCTTTGCTTAAGCTATCTGTTTAGGAGAAGAAAAACTCAAAATTCAAACCAGGTGTATTTAACTTAAAACTGATCTTGTTACGCATCTTGCTCGTGGCAAAGAGGTGAGTATATATATATATATATATATATATATATACACGTGCACACTTGTGTAACGCCCACTCTTTAGATATGTGTGTTTGTGTGCGCTTGCGTGTTTCTTCCTTTATATATATATATATATATATATATATATATATATATATATATATATATATATATATATATGTCTCCATACTGCCGCATATAAACAACTGTTTCGCCTATCGTTTGTATTGGTGCAGGCAAGAGTGTCTTAATCACAGTTGGGTTAGAAAACGTCGATCCAGAGTTAATCGCCCAGTAAGTTAATCCCCTCGATCGTCGACGCAGATTATATGAAAAACAAAGATTTATAAGCAAATGACTACATCAGCATTCTATGACAAAGAATCCTCTCCGAAAACGCGGACATCTGGATCGGAAACTAAAATGTGAAGCTGAACGATAATGTCTCCAGATAGACATGACGCGCATTTGCTTATGTGTTAGGTCTCGGGGTGGGGGCATTTATGCGAAATCGCTGCCAAGCTGCTATGGAGGCCTGCAGGTGAGAGGCCGTAAGGGGGCGTTCTAGTCGAAAGAAATGGGAACAATATTGCAATATGGTGGCTGGTTGTAAGCTCTCTTTGATGGGAGATTCGTTTTTAGCGGGAAAGATAAGTTGGCGTGCATAGTCGCGCCAATAACAATTATAAAGAAATAAATAAAGTGGGCCCGTCGAGTTACGAGATCTCGAAAAACAAATCTCGTTGACCGCAATACGCCATTAATAACATACACGTATGTTGAGTTACAAATGCATATAGGTTTGCACATTAGAGTACATGTAAAGATACGACTAAAAAGAGATATGCACATAATTAAACAGTCGTTGTCAAATGTACATACGTATTTGCACTAACATATACACAAATATGATATGTAATAGATACACATCCCTATATATATATATATATATTGGTATGTATTTATATATGTATCTACATATATTCATTTATTCATATGTGTTTATATGTGTGCGTGTGCATATTTTGTGTGTAAATATGTAAATGGATATAAATCTGATAAATACATACGAATATCTCTTCTACAAATATATTACTATAAATACACGCCACTCAAATATATATATATATATATATATATATATATATATATTTGAGCGGCGTGTATATATATATATATATATATATATATATATATATATATATATATATATGCCTACCTCATGGAGAGATAACAGCACACTTGTCAGTGATACCAGAGTTCGAGTCGACTTAAAAAGACAGATTTTAAGATGCTCATTTTGAAAAGATATTCGGACCCTTTCTACAAAGAAGATTGATACAACATACTCGTTTAAATTTCCTTTATTTTAACTTACATCAGAAACAGCTAATTATCTACGAATGTAGGAGCGTATAGAATATCGCGCATAAATAAGTGCATTCCAATCGATTTTTTAAATAAAAATCTTATTTTCTTTTAAACGGAAGATAATAGGATTTTGTTATATTTTCTACTAAACCAAAGATAACTGGATTTAATTATTTTTCTTCTAAACCAAAGATAATAGGATTTTTATTTATTCTAAGGGAATATTATACTGTCAGAACGGATATTGTTCGATATAATTCATTATCAAACTTTTCAGCATTGAAATTCTATGAACCAAAATAAGATTGCATATATATACATATATATATATAAAGTAAAGTTGGCGACGTTAGTCGAGGGTGACCCGAAGGCTACCTTTTCAATAGCTACTGCACCGAGGTGTAGGGGAAGGCGTGACTCCATTCCCAGGATTGCTCCACTTTACCCTTGATCCTTACCTTATAATAATCAGTGCTAAACAAAGCGGCATCAAGTACCATCTTTTGAGTTTTTGGTATGACTCGACCTGGGATTGTACACCGGCCTCCCGGACCATTTGAGAACACTCAACTTATTAGGCCAATAATTCCTACATGGCAAAGAGCGAATCTACGTAGGTTTCACCAAACGGCTCTGCAGGATTGCACCTGCTATCCAGAAGAGCTGTTTAGTGAAACCTAGGTAGACTCGCTCTTCACCATGTAGGAATTATTTTCATAATATTTGCTCTATCTTACGTAATGAGCATTTTATTAGATTTTAACTTTGGTAATTCTGTTAATGCTTTTCCTTTGACTAGACATGCGTGCTGCTTGATTATTTTCAAGTAGCTCGTGTGTTTTTCTTCCTTTCTTTTCTTACTGAATTTTTCCCCAGATATCTGTTTGTAGAATTTACGAATAGTATAATCTGTTTTTTTTTCACACCAGCAGATCTCGAAAAACAAATCTCGTTAGGTATTAAGATTAAAATTAAAATTGAATGGAGCAAACTGGTACAAAAGGATTACAAGAAATGACTGGGTGATCCATTGGGAATTGTACGAGACATTCAGATTTACCATACTACCAAATGGTATATGCACAAATCCGAATCTGGCCCGGAGAATGAGATGCATAAAATTATCTGAAATTTTGTGATACAAATGGATCCCCAAATCCTGACCAGAAGGTAATTAAAAAAACAAACAAAAAAAAATTGCAACTTAGTGGATTTTGCCATTCAAGCAGACCACAGAATGAAAATAAAAGAAAACGAAAAGATAAACAAACACTTGGACCTTGTCTGTGAAACGAGTGTAACGGTGATACTAATCGTAATTGGTGCATTTGAAACGGCCCAAAAAGGCTTGGAATAAAAACTGGAGGAATTGGAAAATCCGGCTCATTGGTCTAGTTGGCAGAGTGTTCGCCAATGGTCCAGGAGACCGGGTTTCAATCCCAGGTCGGGTCATACCAAAGACTTTAAAAATGGTACTTGATACCTACTTGCTTAACACTCAGCATTACAAGGCACGTATTACGGGTAAAGTGGAGCAATCCAGGGAAAGGAGTAGCGTCCCCCTCTACATCTCGGTGTAGTAGCTATTGAAAAGGGAGCCCTCGGTTACGGTTGATAACCTTATTGCAGAGATCAGCTTGATTATCCAGAAGAGTGCTGGAGACAAGAAGAGACTTGCTGCGTCTCAGACTCCAGTGGAGTTTTGGTCAAAAACCCGCAAGGTGTATAACAACAACAATAATAATAATAATAATAATAATAATAATAATAATAATAATAATAATAATAATGTGTGGACTTTGCTGTTCCGGCGGACCACAGAGTAAAATTGAAAGAAAGCGAAAAGACCTCGATTTTGCTATTGAATTAAAAAAAAATCTGTGGAACATGAAAGTGACGGTCATACCAATTGTAAATGGTATTCTTGGTACAGTCACCCAAGGATTGGTAAAAGGGCTAGAGGACTTGAAAATAAGAGGACGAGTGGAAACAATTTAAATTATAGCATTGCTGATATCGGCCAGAATACTTAGAAGAGTCTCGGAGACATGAGGAAACTTGTTACTCAGACTCCAGTGAAAGACCATCAACTAACGCTGACGTAAAAAAACTCTCAAGGAGTAAAATAATAATAATATCTAGAAATATATATATATAAGGAGATTTTAAAAATGTTTACACCCTTGTGGGAGTTTCTTTATTTCAACAAATTCTTTGAATCTCCCTAAGGTGAATAAAATGTTAATATTTCTATGGGAGTATCTTCATTAGAAAAACAGAAATGATATGACTGAGACCAACTGAGGAAGAGTCCAGTCATGTGTTGATAGGGACGGTGAAACAGGTGAAGACTTTAAGATCATATCATAAAGAAACTCTTATATATATATATATATATTTATATTACTTCGAGAAAATTTATAAATATCCCAAAATTTAGTTGAGTCAGTTGACTCCCTGCTTCATGTTTTCTATTGATGTATCATGGCAACGTTTCGGTACCATCTTCGGCCATTATCAGGTGCATAAATCGGAAGACCCTCCTCCAAATAAACAAGTTTTTTTTCTCTTTTCTTACAGAATATACACTTGACGTGGAATTGATCGAAAAAAGCTTTGTAGTAACAACAGGAAAGACATAAAGGCGTAATGGTTAACGTGCTTGTCTGCGACTTCTTGGTAAGCGAGTTCGAACTTTAGTCGGATTATTGTGTTCACTTTCGGACTAATATCCCTGGGATAAATAATACCACAACTGTGTTTTTTACAAGGAGGGATTTGGCATAAAATAAAACATAAAACCATGAATAAAGTTATTTAATCGTTCGAGAAAAATTAGAATACAACATCGTCCAGGATTTAAACTCGTCGAGGTGAGCCCATCACGACAACCATCACGCTACAGCAAATCGGTAGATTTTAAACTTTTCTTCTATAGTGTGCACTTTATAAGCCACAAAATATTTTGGCGTTCATAATTCAATAAGTCAAAATGTACTTTAAAAAGCATTCACATATTTTAGCTTACAAATAATTTTATTTCATTTTATGTTAGTATGATAAAAAAATGTAATTCACATAAATATGAAGAGGAAAACTGGTGCAAAATAATTAAGAATTCATCCTCAACTGAAAGATAATCTTTTTCTATGATAGAGGAGGGAACTCTCTGTGGCGTAGTCAAAGGGCGACCCGAAGGCTCCCTTTTCAATAGCTGCAACACCGAGGTGTAGGAAAGGGCGCTACTCCTTATCCTGGATTGATCCACTTTACCCTCGATACGTACCTTATATTGCTGAGTGTTAAGTAAGGAGGTATCAAGTACCATTTTAAAGTTTTTGGTATGACGCAACCTGGGATTGAACCCAAGTCTCCCGGACCATTGGCGAATAACACTTGCTAAAATAGTACCATTACTGTTCTTCTACAAGGATGACTTTGGCATTAGATAAACCACAAAGGTTAGTATGTCATTAAGTAAAGAAATGTAAGAAACTTAACCTTCAATAATAGAAATCCAAAATATATCAGTCAAATAGACCCATATTAAAAATCTATTTGATTTTTTTCTCAAACTTTTTCTTGCTCAAAGCGAATTTTAAAAGCAACCAAAATATTTTAGTGTATTTTGTAAATAATTTATAAAATTATTATTAAACATATATGTATTGAGTTGGTTTGAATACATAATTTTCATACTCTTAGATTGGTTACCTTGTAAGGCTAAAGAATTTAGTCTGCCTAACTAGTTACCTCTAGCTGGAGTGAGAAGAGAGGGATTCAAGTCTTTCACAAGGGTATAAACGCAGAATGAAACGTAAAAAGCCTCGTCCAGAATTTGGACGCAGATCACTGATTTCATATCCAAAACGATTACCGTTACATTAAGTGCGCATCATTTACAGTTATAAACTGTTCATAAGTATTTGAAATTACATGAAATCAGTGTAAGATTCTAAGGATTTTGAGCAAGAATGATCCAGATTTACTTACTAGATGGACTCATACCCTTTCTAAGAATATTAGTGCCAGTTGATCACAAATAAACTTGTTCACTGTTTGAATTCGAGGCATCGCCTCCATATAGAGCAACTGTTACTCTAAACGCGTGTCTCTAAACATGTAATTGTACATTTTAGCTTATAGAAATAATTTGATGTGTTAAAGATTATTAGTAATTACGTTTTTAGTCGGTAAATTAAGAATGACAATTGCCCAGTCAGCTGGGGCTGTAGAATACATCGACTGTTTCTCTGCAGAGGGGTAACCCCCCCCCCCAACGAGAGTCCTGGATATGACACTAAACAATCTGATGGTGAGGTTCAAGCAATGCTGGAGCTTTGGGGAATGCGGAGTACCCCTTCATTGCCATCGCTCCTAGGTCCAATCTGGCCCGGAGTGGTAGCACCTGATAAGGGTCCTATCTATGGGTTAAATAGAATTAAACCATGCTTCTTTCACTATACTGATTTTTGCATGTAAACTGCATATTTATGCTCAACTGAATTGTATAAATAGAACTGTTTTGAAATTGGAACTAAATTGCTCAAAATAGAACTGTTTTGACGTCTAAACTGTGTACTTATGCTGAACTGAATTATCTGAAATAAAACTGTTTGACATTTAACTCTGTGTATTGCCCAGTCGGCTGGGGCTGTAGAATACACTGACTGCACCTCTGCAGAGAGTAAGCCCCCCCCCATAACGAGTGTCCTGGTTATGACACTAAACAATCTGATGGTGAGGTTCCAGCAGTGCTGGAGCATTGGGGAATGCGGATTACCCCTTTATTGCCATTGCTCCCAGGTCCACTCTAGCCCGGAGTGGTAGCATCTGATAGGGCCCTATCCATGGGTTAAATAGAACTAACAGCATACTAATGCTAAACTGAATTGTTTGAATAAACTGAATAGCTTGAAATAGAAATGTTTTTGACAATTAAACCGTACTTACATCTAAACTGCGGGCTTATGCTTAACTGAATTATTTGAAATAGAACTGTTTTTCGACATTAAAACTGTATTTACATTTAACTGAATTGTTACATATAACTGCTTGAATAGTTTGAAATAGAAATGTTTTTGACCATTAAACTGTGCACTTGTGCGAAACTGAATTGTTTTTAGAACAGATCATTTACATAAAAATGGATTTGGCGTTAAATAACATACATAGGTTGATATGCCATAAAACCCAATAAACCAACCAACCAAATAAGAATGACAAACATGGACATGATGTTTCCAAGAGGTGTCATCTATGTTAGGACCTCGATTGTTCTTTTTCAAGGCTTATAAATCTTTATTTTTGCATTTAATGTAAGTAAAAGAAGAAATTTGTAATTTATATCATTAGAAAGTGGAAAAATGAAGCAAACTAATTCATTAGTTATTGAAAGATACTCTTTTTCTTTTATAAAAATCCAAAATCTATCAATCGGGAATTCTTCATCATAATAGATTATTATAATCCACAACGTTTTCATTCGCTAAATATTTTTCTTGGTCTTAAAATTTACAGAAGGTTTTTGGCTAACACTGCACAACTCTCACAAAAGTCATCCTCCGGCAAAGGCTCAGAGGTATTTATTCCGAGAAAAATAAAAAAATCAATCTAAAAAAGATAAAACGAGTTTATTAATTTTGTTGTAATGTGTTGGGTTTATTTTCGTCGATTTTTATGTACTCACTCAATTTATGTAAATTTATTTAAATTCAATACAGAGAAACAAAAAAGTTTTGGGCATATATAAATATATATATGCCTGGATCAGTTTTAACGGATTTGGTGACATAAACTCCCGTGGGCAATACAATAATCAATATTTGATTGATAAACTAGAAAGGATGAGTATTTCCTTTATATATATATATATATATATATATATATATATATATATATATATCTGTGTTTATATGAAAACCTTTAAAAAATTTAACAAATAATCGTTGAAATATAAAATATTCACACCAGACACTTGCTAATCCAATATTAATGATCTACAAGGGTAATTTTTCATCTGCTGTGTTGTAAAATTAAGATATCTTATGAACAAGGCGAATATATTTAGATGCACATTGGTATTTATGCCTGGAATTAGTTGCCACTATCAATGCGGTGACAGTACAGAGTTCAGGCGCCTGTCTTACGGAGCCATAAACTAGAATTTGAGTCATCGTTTGAATATTGAATGTGTTAAAGCAAACATTTGGGATATTAAAACCACCGTTTCTAAAGGGCCTTACCGGTGAATAGTGATGAGCAAATTAATTTCGCCGATCATTATAACTTAAATTAGTAGGATCCTTACTGGTTGATGCTTTTATAGAATCTAGAAAGAAAACATTGCTTATACGAGGTGCACACGATTAGTTTCCAGACTTTTTTCGTATGGGCACTTTTATTGATAGTACACACATGAAACTCTAGTCCCCTCCAAAGTAATCTCCTCCGGCTGCAATGCACCGTTCCAACAACTTCTGGAAGGCCCCATGAAAGTCCTCTTGTGTCAGCATGTCAATGACCTTCGTCACAGCCTCTTTCATCTCCTCAATTGTCTCATAACGACAGCCTCTGAGCTTAGGGAATTACCAAAAGTCACAGGGACCAACGTCTGGACTATAGGGAGGGTGAGGAAGTGTCTTGATGCCCATCTTGGTCAAATAGTCTATGACAAGGATGGAGTTGCGGACTGGTGCATTGTCCTGCTGGAAATGCCACTGACCCGATTTGAAGAGTTCTGGCCTCTTCCGACGGAATCTATTCCTGAACTTCCTTAAAACCTCAACATAGTAACCCTAACCCTAACCCTTTGGCCAATCAATTGTGGTGTATTGACTTCTTACTCCTCCCATACCTCTCATTATCCCTCACAGACTACATGCCTTCCTTGAATCTCTTATGCCACTCAAAAACTGATGCTCGATTCGTGCAAAATGCTCAAAAAGCAGTCTGAAGCATTCCATACGTGTGGCATTTTTTCCAAGTTTAAAACACAATTTTATTGCTTATCGTTCTTCTAAAGTGTCCTCACTTCCAGATTGCATTTTTGAAATTCATCAGCTGTGACAATCAGGTTTTCGTAGGGTTCCAATTGCTGCTGTAGCTGTTGATTTGAACCTGAAATAATAAAAATTGGTCAGTCATCTTATAAGATGTGTAACAATAACATAGTGAATTTTCAAGAGTCTACAACAATTTTAAATGCCGCGACAAAAAAAGGCTGGAAACTTATTGAAGGCGCCACGTAGGTATGTGTTTACCTAACACCTCCGGCTTGGTGCGACACAAAGTCAATTATTAAGTGGAATACAACTGGTTTGAATTTAGAGTTTTCTTTCTACTGGATTCGTTGCTTTACAAGGCTTTAAGAACTCAGTCTGCTCTACTTTTTACCCATAGCTTGGGGGAGAAGAGAGGGATTCAAGTCTTTCCTAAGCGGATAAACGCGAACTGAAACGTAAAAAGCCTCGTTTAGGATTTGAACGCAGGTCATCGATTACACATCCAAAACAATAACCGTTATAGTAAGCATGTATTCCTTATAACAATAAATTGCTCACAGATATTTGAAAAAAACACAAAATCAGTTTTTCTATCGCGTAAGATTCTAAGAGTTATTAAGGATTTTAAGCGGGAGAAATACAAATGAACTTATAAGTTTAGCGTTAAAACCATTGGAAAAGGAATGAATCCATCTATCCTTTTTCCATTCATGGTTAAATAATCGAACAGATTGAATTCTTTAACAAGGCAACAATTCTAGGAGAGGGAAAATTCTGAATTTAAACCAGCTTTACTCCGCTTAAAAATGATCTTATGTTTCGCCCTGCTTGTACCAGAGGAATTAGATAAATGCGAGCAAGTTTAGCAACATTTCCAAAAAATGATGTCAGTTCGCCTTTTCAATTTCCTCGATCGATTCTGATCAATATTTTAGAAGAATAATAAAAAAGTTTTTCGTTTCATTTGACAATCTAATTTTATTAAAAAACAAACCCACAACATTTCCCAGAAATTCGACACTGACAATAATAAAATATGATTAAATAACTTTTCTGTTACATCTTGTATAATTGTAATATAATGGCCGAGGGATTTCGGTTTATGCCTTTGGGTTTAGTTAGGCTGAGAACCTTTCGGCTCAGGACATGGGTTACTTAGGTGCAACATTAACGCATGTGTTCACGCGCGCGTGCACAGAGTGACACGTGTCACTCAGAGATGTCACAATAGCCCGAGATGAGAAACGGGGTTACAGAGTGCGAATGACGTCACGCACCGGAAGCGCGCGGAGGATTTTGGGAATTTGAAGTTAGTTAGCAGAGTTGAGACCTGCCTCGGGAGAAGACGACGGTTGACTTTCGCTTGCTCGCGGAGACCTTTGTGGCAGGTGCCACACGTGTTGGGGGGGGGGAAGTTGAAAAAGCCAGAATAGAAAGATTGTGCCTCTCTCTCCTTATGTCGAAAAACCTTTAAACTCAAAGGTAATAAAAAGTTTCGTGCCTGAACTGAGAAGTCGTTACGAGTTTTTCGAATTTCGAGATTCCTATGTTCTATCTTTATCGACATTCGATGTACGTTTCACACATAGCCATATCATGGCTATGGTACATAATGATCTTGGATTTTAACTGTTACAAAGAAGCAACTTATCTGCTTGTTCAAATACTTATGACCACTACTTTCGATTGACCATTATGTCTATAGAAAATACTGCTTCGTAGATATAAATAGTAATACGAGTTTACATTTTCAATCACCTTAATTTCTTCTAAAAAGATTTTAGAAAAGAAAAAAATGATATTTTTTATAGTTAATAATTTATTTCTGTTAAAAAAAATATTTGCGAAAAATGTAGCATTCAGAAATGGAAAATGTGGTTAAATACTTCATTTGCCCAATCGGCTGAGGCTGCAGAATAATATATCGAGGGGTAAGACTCCCCCAACGAGTGTCCTGGATATGACACTAAACAGTCTGATGGCAAGACTCCAGTAATGCTAGAGCTTTAGGGAATGTAGTGTACCCTTTTACTGCCATCGCTCCCAGGTCCACTCCGGCCCGAAGTAGTAGTACCTGATAGAGTCCTATCAATAGGTCAAATAGAACTAAACTAGTGTGTTTATGCTAAACTGAATTGTTTGACATAGAACTGTTTTTATATCTAACTATGAGTAAACCATAAACTGTACTTATGCTAAACTGAATTATTTGAAAAAGAACTGTTTATATGTATAAAATTGATTTGACATTAAATAAACTATAATGATTGATATAGCATAAAACCCAAACAAACCAAACCAAACTAAATGCTTTATGTTGATCGCAATAAAATTTAATTCTACTTGCATAGTGTTTCTGTTCTTAACTCTCAAAATTAAGTGATAAGAAGCTAATATATATATATATATATATAACAGAATGAAACAGGATAAAAACTCTGAGTTTCACATGGCCAATCCTTAAATGACCCAGTATCGACACGTGGTCAGATTTTAAGCATATATATATATATATATGCTGTTTCGTCACATACAACGTATGAATGACCAGCAGTTCGGTTTAAACGTGTGAAATGATTTGTTTATATCGATGAAGTTTTGTGTAGGACCTGATACACTTTTTAGAAGATCTAATGACAGAAGAATGGTGCACGGCTATGCTACATATTTTCTGAATGAGTACCCTCAGGTTTTCAAATCAGAGTTTTTTCTTCTCTGAGGTTAGTTGCCAGACATTTTCAGTTACTAATTTCAAATTTTTTCAATGGATTAATTTTTGATGAACTTTAAATTGTATTTTTCGAGTGGGAGGTTTTGGATGTAAATACCCACCCCATCTACAACGAGTACAATGTAGCACAAGGTCATTTTTTAAGCTGAGTTCAGCTGGTTTGAATTCAGAGTATTCCTTCTAGACTGACTGCCTTTCCACAGCTGAAGAAACAGTCAGCCCAGCTATTAACCCATGTCTTTCTCAAGTATATTATTATAAAGTGTAACGCAAGCAGTCTCATCTCAGATTTGAACTCGGGCGGCTGAGTCCATTTTTACGACGATAATCGTTACGCTACGAGCCTAAGATAAATAAAAAGCTGTACGTAGGAGCGCTGTACGTTGGTAAACTCTTGGACGTTCAAATTGAAAGCAAGGAGGAATCTCCGAGGTGTAGTGGCTAAAGTGCTGAACTGTGACATCGTAGTAAGCGAGTTCGAACTCTAGTCCCGTTAATACGTTCACTTTCGGACTAATACCTTTGGGAAAGGTATAAACCTCTTATCTCTCCAGCCATGGGTTAAATAGTACCACTACTGTTCTCTTGTAAGGGCTGCTTCGGAATTAAATAATTCATGATGGTTGATATGCCATTAAACAGAAACCAAGCCGAACAAAAAGCAATTATGTAGCGGACTGTCCGGCAAACGATGCCAAAGAGACGGATCTCAAAGATTTGAATCAAAACTTCCTCGACGGCGTCGTCGTCGCACTCCTTTTTGCCTCCTGCCAATCAAAGATACGACTCGCCTGTATTATAGCTTTACTTTTTCCTTTGATTTGCTGATAATTGCGCATTCTCAGTTATTCTCTGTCCGGTTGGGAGCAGGTTGTTGGAAGAGGAGGGCAAAGTGAAAGGGAATTTAAATGGATATTGAAACGAGTGACTACAAGGTTTCATTTACCCTCACCTCCGTCGATGCGTTGATTTAATTTGTAAATTTCTATTTATCTCATTCGAACTCTCAGAAAGAGAGAGAGAGAGAGAGAGAGAGAGAGAGAGAGAGAGAGAGAGAAAAAGAAAACAATCCTGCTTCGGAAGGAGGAAGATATTCTGGCTGGAAACTAATGTATATATTTATTAGATCTATCTTTCTATGGTAAAAGGTCAACATGATGGGCGCAAAACATCTAGTTTACAACCGATGCAACAGTAGAGCAATACTTATTAGCAAGGCTAAACGTTGCACATCAAAAAGCTTTTAATAGATATTTGTCAATCTAAGTCTGGCACAAGGACATATTTGAGGTGTTCTTAGCGTAACGCTTATCGCCGTTGAAAATGGAATCGGTCACACGAGTTCAAATCCTGGACAAAGTTGTTTGCATTTTTCCTCGTGCTAATGCCATTAAAACTGCATGAATCCATCTGTTCTTCCTCCCTCCAGCTATTGGTAAATTGTTGGGCAGACTAGGTTCCTTAGCATTGTCAGGGAGGAGGGTTTGGGCAAATTCATAATAGGCCATAATAGTAGGTTTGGTTTCTTTGTTTAATGGAGTTTCAAATTTTGTAGGTTATTCAATAACAGCCATAATTGAAGGAAAGTAGCAGGGTACTGTTCAACCATAGCTGGGTGATAATAGTTGGGGACCAAGAAGAATTAAACAGACAAATTATCTTGAGGACAAGATAACTTTGTTAATGAGTGGCACAAGGCCAATGTTGTAGGATGCTCGGATGACATCAAACTCACAACATTTAGATACAGTTTGTGAGATTATTTGTTCGTCCTTTCTGTGGGAAAGGTATTCACAGTAGATCATCAAATATAGCTTAGCGTCTGGCACAAGGCTATAACAAGAGTGATAAAAACTAACAGTAAACTCACTTGACCAATAGTATTGTATCGTAAATTGATTATTAACCATTGTTATTGTGAAGGCGCCTTAGAAACTAAATTATTCTGGTACATTTAAATTGAATTCCGTCATTACAAATTGTAAACTGGTGGTCCAAAAATAAGAGCCTAGGTGATATTTATATTGAAGAGGAGTTAACATAAGTAGTTATTTATTAAGCTTTTTGCTTAGATAATGTACAAGCCTGTATGACCCAATGAGACTCGAACTTATTCGTGAAAGTTAGCAAATCTAGGTTGGTAACCATTACACCACCCGAGGCGCTCAGGGTTAATGTAAGTAAGAAGAATACAATACAAGATATTTAATATGTAGATATATTAAGTCTTTTTTAATATGGGATTGCTTCACCTTTGTTTTTTCTTGGTAAAAAAGCATGCTGCCTGCCAGTTTCTTATATTATTTGACAGAAATGTTTTTCCACCGATTCGTAACTGCTTCTCACAGCCTGGCTATACAAGTAGTGCAAAGAGGAAAAGCCCCCTTATGACTGGGTGATCAATTTAGTAACAGCAACCGAACGCCGAGTGCCCCTAACTTTTCCGGGGGCAGCCCGTGTTAATTGTTCTCAGAGCGTATCTTCATTAGAGAATATCTTACCGGGCAGTTTTTGCTTTATTATTCTTCAAATATTTTCTTCTTGATTTATATGTGATTTTTGGCCTGGCCTGAACATCCCTTGTACAGGGTGGAACGATAAGATCGTCGTCCTAAAGAAAACAACACCACAGCTTTATTTTAAAACTTTTATTGAAAAATCAATTCAGGTAACTTGATTATGTAGTAGAGCTGACATCTTTTCAATGTAGCCGCCTTCAGCCTCAATCACCGCCTCGATCCGGAACTGGGAGCATGCCTTTTCCACCAGCGCCGGCGGGAGCTCTGCGAATACTCGGCGGATGGCAGTGATCAGGCTGGTTTTGGTGTTGTGGGAGATCATGTTGGTACTATTTACCAACCCCTCCGCTCGGGCAGGATATGACACAAGGTCAATTTTTAAGCGGAGTTTAACAGGTTTGAATTCAGAGTTTTCCTTCTCCTAGACTAGTTGCCTCACCAAGGCTGAAGAACCTAGTCCGTCCTACTATTTATCCATAGCTGGAGGGAGGATAAGGGGGTTCATACCTTTCCCAAGGGTATTTGCTCGAAAGTGAACGTAATAGCGCGACTGGAGCACGAACTCGCGTACTACGATTCCCCAGTCCATCGCTTTAACCATTACACCACGAGGACACCCCCACGCCCAAGATCATGTTGGTGATGTTCTCGACGTATGATCAAACGAAGTAGTCCAGTGGGTTCAGGTCCGAGGAGGAGGAGGGGGCCAGTGAGAGAAAGCTACAAAGTCGTAGCACTCTTTCTGAAGCAAATCCTGCGTCTCTTTGGACGTGTGGGCCGGTGCCGAGTCCTGCTGCCACACCCAGGGCCTGCTACCGGCCACCTGATTGCACCAGGGGATCACCACACTCTTCAGCACATCCAAGTACACTTTGGTGTTAACTTTCAAGCCGACTTCGAAGATGTGAGGTGGCATGATGTGGCCCTGAGCACGTTCCTGTTATTCGTGGCAATCCAGATTTGCATTTTGAGGGTGCTGGCAATGGTCCTGTTGTCATAACTTGGATCGGTAGAGAGCATGAGTTGTACAGCGGCGCATCTCCGATCCCGCTCGTTGAACATTGTGTCACTTTCAGACATGATAGAAGGCTCCTATCGCTCTTGGTATTTGTACACAACTGGCAAACTAGTAGATGGTCTGCAACAAAAAAAAAAAAAAAAAAGAAGACCGGTTTTCATTAAACGGAAATGGAATTATGTCGTCTTTTCTTGGGCGACAATTTTATCGTTCCACCCTGTAATGAGTTTTCAGAAAGCCACTTTTTTGTCAATTTAGTATGACAGTAATTTAGTAATTTGTATGAGGAGGTGTGTTATCATGTTGAAAAATGATATCTGCTCGATTTACCGAACAGCTTGTCAATAGTTGGTAGTAGTCCTTTCTTAAGAATATTAATGTATTCTTCAGCATTAATATGCTTATCGCATCAAATTAGTTCAGCGACTCCAGAAGACAAAAAAGCTCCCCACACCATGATTCCACTATTTCCATGTTTAACAGTTGTTTTCAGATATTCTAGCAATAATTTTTCAACTGATATTCTAAGACAACGTCCCGGAAGATATAAAGGCGAAATCTTGACTCATCTGATCACATTATGCTCTCAAACCACTTTATATGAAAATTACAATATTCTGCTGCAAAATGCAATCTGTCTTTGATATTCTTTTTTGATAACAAAGACTTCTTAGCACATATTTTTGACATAATTCCATTTTCTTTGAGCCTTCTTGTGATAGTTCTTTGAGTCTTCCTATCATTAGTTTTGAACTCTTTAGTCAAGTTTTTCAGGGTTTTCTTTTTTGCCTCTGAGAACAGCAAATTTTATTCATTGGTAATCTCTTGTGGACGTCCAGAAACTATTTACTTTGTGGTAAAACCATTTTTTGGTAAATTTTGATCAATTCCCTTCACAGTGGACAAGAGTGTCTGCATGTTTTTACGGTTTAAGATATCGAAAATCTGTTTATATTGAACCCCATTCTATCTCATACCTATAATTCCTTTATTTGGTTTTTTTTCCATTAAGTTGAGGACATTTTGTTTTTTTCCCCAGTGAAATTTTCATTTTAAACTGTTGATACTTCATTACTATTTTATTCTGAAAATATAAAAGTTTCCATTTTATTCACTAACGTGACATTTTCAAAACAGTTGGAAATGTCACTGACTCGATTTGAAGAGTGCTGGCCTCTTCCGACGGAATCTCTTCCTAAAATCCATGAAATCTTTATTTGGCCAATCAACTGTGGTGTTCTGACTTCCTTACTCCTCCCACACCTCTCATTATCCCTCATAGACTCCCTGTCTTCCTTGAATCTCTTATGCCACTCATAAACTGATGCTCTATTCATGCAAGATGGACGAAAAGCAGTCTAAAGCATTCCATACGTTTCTGTGGCATTTTTTCCAAGTTTAAAACAGAATTCTATTGCATATCCTTCTTCTAAAGCGTCCTTACGTCCAGATTGCTTTTTTGAAATTCACCAGCTGTGACAATCAGGCTTTAGTAGGGTGTATTCCAATTGCTGTTGTAGCTGTTGATTTGAACGTGAAATAATAAAAATTGGTCAGTCATCTAACATAATGAATCTTCAAGAGTCTACGACAATTTTAAATGCCTGTACAATAAGTCTGGAAACTTATTTAATGGCCCCTGTTATTAATATTATTTGATTTCAATAGAATATCTGATAACATTTTCAGGAAAGAGTTTTGAACCCAATTCAAATCTTCTGTATTTAATGATGGAATATGAAAGTTTAAATTCTGTTCCGATTATTTCAGGTCTGGGTAGTTGTAGTGGTTAACATGCTGAACTGCGATGCTGTAGCAAGCAAGTTCGAACTCCAGTCCCGTCATTACGTTCACTTCCAGATTAATATCCCCGAGAAAGATATTATCCCCCCCTAGCTTCCCAGCTATGGGAGAGATAAGGGGTACCAGTATTTTCTAAAACGAAGGTTGAAATGCCACAAAAAGAAACCAAACCAAACTAAACCAAACTATATTTTTCAAATACAATAATAAGATCATCATTTGTTGCAAATTTTGTATAAAGTTCAATATTGTATAATTTTTTAACTTCTTCAAGGTTATTGAGAGATTGATTGATTGATTTCACGGTATGCCAACATGTCTAAGGTTATTTTATGCCTAGAGGTTCGGGAATCGTATTCATTGTACGTTCATATTTATATTATTTGTGTAGTTGTTTCTTAAAAGATTTTTTGACACAGTTCTATCGAATATGAATAATTTTTAAAGAGATATATTTGACCACAGGATGTAACCCTAACAAGTGCTACCACTCCAGATCATAGTGAACCTGGGGGGTAATGGCAATTAAGGGGTGCTCCATAATCCCCTGATCTGAACTGGAGCCGCACCATCAGATATAGTTTAATATCATTCCCTGGACCGCTTTTTTTTGGAGTGGGGAGTCTTACCTCTATGCAGAGGATACAGTGGGTATATTTTATGCCCTGCCGACAGGATGCTTTTCAAGGTTAGAATCAATAAACGAAAATGGACCCATTTTGATTGAATTAAAGGCGGCTGACAACTCAAATCAAAAGCGATTTTTTTGAATGAAGATCTTTGCAACCCAACGCTTCTAATGCATAAAATGACAAAATCAGAAAGGCTCCGTAACAGTAAAGACTGGGTGATTTCCTGTTCAGTATGTTAATACACCGTGAAAAGTGCAAATCTTATGGTAAATGTTGGTATAAACATGGTTCAGTTCAAACTGAAGTTGTAAAGAGGAAGCTAATTTTTAAAATACGAGTCCGTCATTCATTATCAATCGAGTATGTAGCAGAATGGGTCATTTTATGGGCGAAAGGAAGCCTAAAACACACTATACTAAAATGGTGTATAGCTTTTGAAAGTGAAATATAGGAGATTTTAAACAAAAAAAGAAGATTTATCCAAACACTTTGAAATGAGGATGAGATGAACAAGATAAGAGATTAATGATCCTTGAAGTTGTTAGGAAAGACACTGAAAAAACAGAGAGAAGAAAAGAGGAGGAGAAACAATAAAGAGTGAGGCAGAGGACGAAATGACAGCGGGAAAGAAAGAAAAAAAGAAAAAGGAAAATTAACAAAGAAAATACTAATGAATAAATGCAAACTTTTCGTCAGTTTATTTAATTCTTTTAGACTCATTAATTAAAAAATCAACAGGGCGATAAAATTCGTTGTAAATCCACTAAATCCTAGTAAAAAAAAAAAGGAAAAAAAAAGAAAAGAAAAAGTAAGATTGTTTCTTTATTTATTAACAAACGATGTTAGAAAAAGATGGCGATACGACAAGTATTTGAAACACACACACAGACACACACACACATGCACACATGTATATATACAACGCGTATACACTTGCATTATTGTCACAAAATCATTAATTCCTGGAAATAACTTTTGAAGTTAATGGTTGGTTCTAATCCTTCTCATTATGTTTGAAATTCAAAAACTATTACTCACGTAGAAGTCGACACCACTTTTGGTCCCCAAAATTAGGTCTTTCAAATATGTCCAGTACACAAGACAGGTTCTATATATGTACACACACACACACACACACACACACACACACACACACACACACACACACACATATATATATATATATATATATATATATATATATATGCACACATACATTTATGTATTTCACAGGTTCATATATGAACATATATTTCAGAATGAATAGGTCCACGAAGAGATTATATTTTTTAAGATTTATTTATTTCGTTCTTTCATAGGTGTACGTTTCCAACTTGTTGCTTTCGTCAGAGAACATGTATAACACAAAGCCTTGTGAATGGGGTACTCAATGAGACTCGAATTCACTCGTGTTTGAAACATTTGAATATATATGTTTCCAGACTTTTTTGTACAGGTATTTAAAATTGTCGTCAACTCTTGAAAATTCACTATGTTATGGCGATACATCTTATGAGATGACTGACCAATTCTTACTATTTCAGGTTCAAATGAACAGCTACAGCAGCAATTGGAATACACCCTACTAAAGCCTGATTGTCAAAGCTAGTGAATTAAAAAATTGCAATCTGGACGTGAGGACACTTTAGAAGAACGATATGTAATAGAATTCTGTTTTAAACTTGGAAAAAGTGCCACAGAAACGCATGGAATGCTTTAGACTGCTTTTTGAGCATCTTTCATGAATCGATCATCAGTTTTTGAGTGGCATAAGAGATTCAAGGAAGGCATGTAGTCTGTGAGGGATAATGAGAGGTGTGGGAGGAGTAAGGAAGTCAATACACCAGGGTTGATTGGCCAAATGGTTAGGGTTAGGGTTACTATGTTGAGGTTTTAAGTAAGTTCAGGAAGAGATTCCGTCGGAAGAGGCCAGCACTCTTTATATCGGGTCAGTGACATTTTCAGCAGGACAATACACCAGTCCACAACTCCATCCTTGTCATAGACTATTTGACCAAGATGGGTATCAAGACACTTCCTCACCTTCTCTATAATCCTGACCTTGCTCCCTGTGACTTTTACTTATTCCCTAAGCTCAGAGGCTGTCGTTATGAGTCAATTGAGGAGATGAAAGAGGAGATGAAAGACGAGTGCATTGCTGCCGGAGGAGATTACTTCGAAGGGGACTAGAGTTTCTTGTGTGTACTATCAATAAAATATATATATTTGCATGTATGTATATATACATATAACATGGATGTATATTTATGTTGGAGACTTGCTGGTGTTTAAATGAAACTATGATTAAATCAGCCAATAATAATAGAACAAAACTGTTTTGATTCAACTTGCATGTTTTTAATAACATAACAAATAAATCTATTAAGAATGTACATAGTAAAAAATTGCTAAGAATGAATAAAACACACACACACACACACACACACACACACATATATATATATATATATATATATATATATATATTTTACTGCTTCGATATAATGTAACGCCTTGTATTACCAGAACACAATAGAGAGATGGATAAAAGGCTTCATCCTCCCTCCTTTCTTCAAGAAAGATGACATCGAAATCGCCAAGAACTACCGAGGTATAACCTTTACTTCTATAGCGGCAAAGTTTTATAATGCTTTTCTTCTTAATCGCATCGAACCAGAAATTGAGAAAATTCTTAGAAAGAATTAAATTGGTTTTGCCGAGAAATCGATCTAAAACATCAGAGATTCTAATTACCCATTTAATCATAGAAGGAGTTTGTGCAAGGGTGTTGCCTTGTGGTAAATATTTCAATGTAACTCTCTTGTTCGTAGGTATATAATTCCATACACAGATGTAAGATGGAATAAATACTTCCAGCGTATAGTCTCCGCAAAGAAACTCTCACAGCCAAAATGATCCTTTATAGTAACACGAAAATCAAGGTTCGCTCATGGGATGGAGACCCAGACTTCCTTGACGTGGTTGCTGGTATTCTGCAAGGGGTACATTAGCCTCATATCTATTCATAATCTACCTAGACCTCGTACTTCAAACATCAATAGATTTAATGAAAGAAAATGGCTTTGCACTAAAAAAAGGCAAGAAGCAGCCGATACCTGCAAAAACAAATACGGACGCATACTATGCAGATTATTTAGCGCATCGTCTGGAGCAAGTAGCGGGAGACATTGGCCTCCACGTAAATGCAGACAAAGCAGAATACATGTGTTTTAATCAAAAAGGAGACATCTCCACTGTAAATGGCGGTTTTCTGAAATTAGTGGACAAGTTCACCTACCTCGGTAGCAGCGTCTCATCTACTGAAAGTGACATCAATATTCGCCTAGCAAAGGCATGGACTGGTATCGATAGGTTATCGATCATATGAAAGTCTAAACTATCCGTTGAAATAAAGAGCGATTTCAAGTAGTGGTTGTATCAATTCTACTAAATGGACGCTAACAAAACGTATTGAGAATAAAGGGAACTGCACAAGAATCCTACGAACTATATTGAACAAATCCTGGAAGCAACATCCCATGAAACAACAATTGTATGACCACCAACCTCCAATCACTAAAACCATTCCAATAAGACAAACAAGGTATGCGGGACACTGCTTGAAAAGCAAGGACTAACTCATAAGTGAAGTTCTCCAATGGACCCTTTCACATGGATGAGCCATTGTTGGCCGACCAAGAAGAATATACCCACAACAGGTCTGTACGAATACAGGATGTAGTCGAGAAGGCTTGCCGGGAGCGATGAATGATCGGGACAAATGGTGTGTGTGAGAGAGAGAGAGAGAGAGAGAGAGAGAGAGAGAGAGAGAGAGAGAGAGAAAGTCAGTGAAATCTGTGTAGGCTATACAATTCAATGCTGACGATGATATATATATATATATATATATATATGGGAAAATAATGGGACTAGCGACGTGCCGTTGTTTTTTTTTTTTAACTTAAACATTTCTTAAATAAAGATTCTATACCGAGAAAGATATGAATGAAAAAAGCACTAACCTTCTCTCTTTTTATGCGTAGTTTTTATTTTTGCAAAATAAAATTTCATATCTGATATAGCTATCCTTTTAATAAATATTTCAATTTGACTTTCAGAATTATCTCCTTCTTCTTATACTGTCTGATTTCATACTATATATCACACATTTATATACACATATTACAAAAAAATATTATTATGTGTATGCATGTATGTAGCTGAATGTTGTCAAGTATATATATATATATATATATATATATGTGTGTGTGTGTGTGTGTGTGTGCGTGTGTGTGGGTGTGCGCGCGCGAGTACAATTCAACACAGATGTCTATATATGGATACGTATGCATGTATTTCTAAACCCATGAATACACATATTCATATACACACACGTACACATGCGCTTGTTATGGGATGTGTAGAGACTGGATCTCTAAATTTCTAAATTTAGAATTTTCAAATTTTAATGAAATCGAGTGTACAGTTGAGTAACTTATATGATAAACTGATGATGTCTAGACGTCTAAAATGCTTTATAGACAAGTTAGTTTCAATTCTCAATATTATTTTATCAGCACACTGTGGTTATTTTTTGATCAGCTTTTTATTTTTAAAACACAGGATTGTGCAAGTGCCCTATCCTTCATATCAACCTAACTTTGCGGCTCCGTGTGACTTTTAACGTTTCCTGGCCTGGAAATTTATTTCAAGAATAATACTTAGGTATGTGGAGGTCATTAGAAAAAATACAATTGCGCTGTTGCATTGCATATTAAAAGAAAAGCTTTGAAGGTGCTTCGACCAACGATTAACACGTTGGAAATAAGCGTTTATAGTTATTGTTCATTTTTATCTTGGCTTCAGTGTATATATATATATATATATTGCTGATTAATAAAAACGAGTATATGTATTTACCCAATCCCTCCACCAAGAGCAGGGTATGACTCAAGGTCAATTTTTAAAGTGGAGTTTAAAAAGATTAGTTTCAGGAATTTTCCTGTTCTTAGTCCAGTTGCCATACCAAAGTTAAAAATCCCAGTCTGCCCGACTGTTTATCGATTACTAGAGGGAGAATGGTTGGATACATATTTTTCTTTAGGGTATTAGCGCTATGTAAATTGCAAACAGCCTAATCCAGGGTTTGAACTCGAGGCACTGTGTCCATTTACTCATACCACAACCATAACCATTAGACTACGAACACTTCATATATATATATATATATATAATTCATGTTAATCATCACCAGTTTATATATACTGATGATTAAGAAAATTATTGATACATTAGTGATTATTAAGAATATACATTTACACACACACACACACACACACACACACACTATATATATATATATATTGATTGTTATTAATCAGCAATGTAAATTTTTCTTTTTTCCACCCCATAAATTTGCTTCTATCGTTTTGGAATCATACTTACCAAGAACGACTTTTATTCTACTTCAAAGCCTTGTACCGTTAATTATCATCCAAAGATTTATTTATTTATTATAATCATCAGAGCAATAAAATTGATTGAAATAATGCAGTTGAAGATTTTAATCTCTCCCGCCTTCCTTTTAAGTAGGTTTTATGCCTGTAATAATAATCAACAGAAACCTTTGAGGAATATCCGTCGGAATGTCACGTGCCTATCTTTGTTCTTTTAAGCGCCATTTACTACATGCCGATACCTGTTTCTTCTTTTTGGTTTGGTCATCAAATGTAATTCCTTCTCGAAATGATCATGCTTTTTTACACATTAATTATCCTAATAAGAACCAGTCGTTGGATTATTGCATAAATACTTCTTTCTTACCCTTGGTGTAATGGTTAACCATATAAGCTTGGAATCCATTGTCAACGGGATCGATCTTCATTGTTGTCCATATGGTAAATACAGCTTAGGTGCAGTATTTATCTATTAGTATGAGTCAAACATTTTGCAATATTTTGGTAACGGGAGATACAATTTGGCAACTTTGTATGCTTTTGACTTATCTCACTGGAGTGCGCAATGACGAGCTCACCTGACACTCTCCGTGTGCTACTCGCCGAATTTACCTCTGTATCTGGAATCTCCGGTTCTAGAGATTTCTGACATTGCCTGATTTTTTTTAGGTTCTTGCAACTCACGGTAAATTTCTTGAACCATCTGGTTAGTGTACTGGGCCGTCATCTTTTACACGATAAACATTTTTGGTTGCTTCCATTGCATCATGGCTCAGTTTGAACTCTTAAATCCTTAAATTTCCGAATTAGACAACGTTGCTATTAGACAATCTGTATGGTTTTCAAATCACACGCAGAGCGAAGCAATGCGAAACGTGTCAGTGCACCAACTACCACAATACTACCTACCACATGGGGTACCTACAACTGCTTGAACAACTTCGTCCCTGTGATATGTGTGCCGAAAACTGCCAACATTTTGCAAAACTTTTGACTCACCCTTGTAGATTTCGTTTTCCTTTAATTTCATTCTGTTGTCCACTAGAAAAGAAAAGTCCCCAAATTGACAAGTTCTCTTCTTTTTGTTAACCATAACAAAACCTAGTCTTCAGGCATATTTTGGATGACTCGCAATTATCTCAAATTGCTAGGGAATTTTGCGTGTTTCTTTTAGATATTCTAGTCTACGCCTACATCATTGGTCTGCATAGTCAAAATTCACTCTTTTGCACTGTCCCATCAGAATTATCTTTTCAACCGGTCGTACCTTGTTATTCTTCTCAGTCTTATCTATTTTGACTGTTATATAGGTGATTTTTTAGCGTTGTTCTGAGTTGCTATTCTTCCTCTGGTCTTTAGTTCCGCCAATGCCTCTTTCCCAGGCTGTTAGAGACCGTTTAAAGGGCACTAACTAAAAGTGATATCACCGCCACTTTCATGTCCCAAGCTTTTTCAGCCTGTTGGCACAATCCAGGTATTTGTTAATCTTTTCGTTGTTTATTATTTCCACTCGATGATCCACTGAATGGAATAATGGTTAGAGTGTTCGCCAATGGCCCAGAAGACCCGGGTTCAATCCCAGGTCGAGTAATACCAAAGAAATTGGTACTTGATACCTCCTTGCTTAACACTCAGCATTATAATGTACTGATCAAGGGTAAAGTGGGTTAATCCTGGGAATCGCCATCTTGACTTACTTTTTTGATCTTCAGGCCGGGATTAGGTAATCCGTTTGTATCTCAATGTCATAGAAAATTGTATGTATCTCATTTTCTTGATCTGATTCTATTTTGTACATGTACCATTTGTCGGCGGAGAGAAATTTTAGTCTCTTGCACAATTCTCAGTGGATCACTTTTCCCACCCAGTCATTCCTTCACATGTATTTCTTTTGTATCAGTTTGCTACATTAACTTATTTTGCGATTAACTGTTTTATGTTACCACATACCCTAAACTTGCTATTCTTCTGTGTATAATCAATTTATTTCTTCGCCTCTATCACTTCTTATGGCATTATTTTGTACCATTATTTGCTGCAGCAATTAAAAGCAATCCAGTTTCCCACATCAGGTTTCCTCTTCCTAGCCTTGTCCTGATAATCTTGTATGCAATTTCGCTTGAAGTATCCTTACAGTTGTTTTTCTTTCCATTATTTTTTCTAGATTTTTTATTGTTGGTTTTCTGCTGTTCTTGGGTTATTTCTCTTAATGTTGCTGTTGTAGTTTGTCCTTCGTGCTCCTTTTTGGATATTACTCAAGTCCCTAAATTGTTGCATACACGGAATCCTCAATGTTAGCAAGTCCTCTTCCTTCTACTTTTCTTGACACATTGTCTATGTCATCTCTCAGATGTACGGCTTCGTGAATTGTCATCAATTTACTTGTTCTTTCGTCCATCTATCTGAGTTACCCCCTTGTCCATTTTAAGAATGGTCTAAAGTATCTTACCAGGGGGACTGCTCAGATGTTCATTTCTTTGATGAAATTTCTGCAGCAGAATTTGGTTTTGAGAAGTTTTCTTGTTCTTTTAAGATGTTCTTTTCATATTTTTATTTTCATTTTCGTTTGTTTTAGGCGTTCTCTTCTAATATTCCCGCGTATCTGTAGTTTTCTTTTTCTTCCGGTGTTCTGATGCTTTTTTGATTGGAAAGTTCTATTCCTTTCGTTGTTTCTCTTACTTTTTTTCATCATAAGCAGGGCAATCATAAATTCCATTACAATCTTTTCTGTAGATTTTAAAAGCTTTATTTTACTCCTTTGAGAGTTTTTCGCACCAGCATTAGCTGATGGTTTGTCACTGGAGTTTGAGTGACTGTAAGCTTCCTCAAGTTTCCAGTGCTCTTCTCAGTATTCTGAGATACTATTCCATCGTATTTGCTTATTTTCCGATGAATATAATGTTCTATATTATCATGCATTTCTTTATATTTTGTTTATGATATTCCAAAGAGATCACCTTCCACACTTAGTCGTGTATAGTCTTATACTCTTTCTGAGCTAGTTTTCTGCATTCGCTTATTATGTGATTGATCGTTTCGTCTCTGTCACCACTTAACCTATATTTGCTATTTTGTTGCATCTTATCTATTTTTGCATTGCATTATTATTATTATTATTATTGCGATTTCTTCATACCATTGTTATCTGATGAATTTTAACTACAGTCTGAGTGACAATAAGTCTCCTTAGGTCACCAGGACATTTCTAAATATTCTAGCCGATCTCACCAAGTCTGTAGACTGGATGGTCTCGATTCTTCCTCCGATCTCCAACTGTTCCAGTCCCCTTTCCAATCCTTTGAGGACCGTTTCAAGTACACTAACTCCAATTGGTATCATCATCGACAATAGGTCCTGTATTTTTTAGTTCTCAGGCAAGGTCCAAGTATTTTTTATATTTTTATTTTACTTTATTTTCACTCAATGGTGTTCATGTACAGCAAAGTCCACTTAATGAAAAGTTATTTTTTTCTTGTTAATCAATACTTGGTCTGGTCTTCAGACTAAGATTAGGTAATCCGTTCGTATCTCAAAATCCCTGAGAATTTAATGCGTTTCCTTCTTTGATACGGATTCTGGTTTGTGCATTTACCATTTGGTAGGATAATCAAATTTTAATCTTATGTACAATTCCCAGTGTATCACCTTTTCCACGAAGCCATGCCACGTCTTGGACTGCTTTTGTGTCAGCTTGTTGCATTCGTTTATTATGTGATTTACTGTTTCATCTCGGTCTTCAAACAGCCAACACTTATTTATCTGTTACGTATAATCGATCTGTGATTTAATATAATCGGTGATTATGGCGTTGTTTTGTACGCTTATTAAAAGAGATTCATTTTCAAGCTTCTGCCTTTTTTTAGGCCTGTTCACGCGTTCTCGTGTGCAATCGCGCTAGTTTGTCGCTCGAAATATCCATATAGTTGTTTTTCTTCTCATTTCTGTTTTCTAGTATTTGCTATTTTTCTGTTGGTTCTTATGTTATCAGTGCTGTTACTGGCTGCTTTAATTAGTCTTTTTTCGTTCTTTTTAATGTAGTTTTTTACGTTGGTGTCCGGAATATATAATCAGGGAGATTTCGACCCGAAAGGCAGAACGAAGAGGAAAGCGGTTCACAATTGATTCGTATTGTTGGCTCCAGTATGTGTGCGAGTGTGTGTGTGTGTGTGTGTGTGTGTGTTTGTTTGTTTCTGTATGCGTGCAGCTCAGTCGTCTTTGACTCTTTGCACATTCGTACATTTAGGGTAATAAAAAGGGAAAGAAAATCAGCAGGTTATCTTTTTATACATCAGCGTTGTTGTCCTTCTTTGCTATACGACAATCTACAACGGCCAGAAATAGTTCAAAGCAGAAACGATGAAAGTTAGGCTACCGGTAAGATGAAAGAAAAGTACTCAATAAGCTTAATAATAAAAATGGTTGTGGGTCGGTTGTTTTATTTGTTTAATGGCATATCAACCTTCGTGGTTCATTTAATACTAAAGCCATCCTCGTAGAAGAACAAGAGTAGTACTATATTTAACCGATAGCTGAAAGTATCAGGGAGTTCATACCTTTCCCAAGGGTATTAATCAGAAAGTGAACGTAATAGCGCGACTGGAGCTCAAACTTGGTTATTACTATTATGTCGAAGCCCAGCGTTTTATCCTCGAGGCCACAGGTACTTTACCAAAGAATGGTTGCGAACGATTCATCTGAAAATAATAAATAAAGATAAATCAGGCTTTTTACTTTTACAACAAAATAATGAATTTGAACACTCTTATATTTAAAAGATATCTTGTCGTAGGCATGCCATGTTGGTTTATTTTGAGAAAAAACATTTTCCAAGTTATCTAATCAGCCTGATTGTAACAGATAAATGCTGGCAATACCATGGCTAACCTTGAAAATCGTACTATATAAAATAGGAAAAACAAATTAAAAAAATGGCTTTTCACTTTTGTCCTATTTACCAACCCCTCCGCTTGGGCAGGATATGGCACAAAGTCAATTTTTAAGAGGAGTTTAACAGGTTTGAATTCAGAGTTTTCCTTCTCCTAGACTAGTTGCCCCACCAAGGCTGAAGAGCCAGTCTGTCCTACTATTTACCCATAGCTGGAGGGAGAATAATTGGATTCATACCTTTCCCAAGGGTATTAGTGCTATGTAAAATGCAATCAGTCAGGTCTAGGATTTGAACTCTTGTCGCCGTGTCCATATCCTGCGACGATAACCATTACACCACGGGCACCTTAGCATTATGATTGGTGGAAATCATGTTACCACCTCATCTCACTTTCGGTTCTTGGTGTCTCTTCCCGCTGGAGTCCTTGAGTTTGAGATCCCGTTGCTAGTGTATTGTTGGTTGGTTGGTTGGTTATATTTTATGGGTATCAACCTTTGTAGGTTATTTCATGCTAAATCCTGTATATATATATGAATTTATGTACACACAGGATTTTTAAACGAATAGTTTGTAGGCAACATTATCTTAAAACAAGCCAGAACTCATTTGTTTGCACACAGTCAAATGTTTTTAAGTATTGCTATTTATTATTTGCACACAGTTAAATCGTTTTAAGTATAGTAAATGATTAAACAGTTGTATTTGATCCATGGATAGATCCCTGACAGGTACTTCTAACCGGGTCAGAGTGGTCCTGAGAATAATGGTAATGAAGGGGTAATCCACATTCCCCGAAACTCCAGGACTGGAGCCTCACCATTAGATTGTTTAGTGCCTTGAGACTCGTTGGAAGGGGTCTTACCCCTCTGCGGAGATGCACTCAGTAAATTCAACAGCTCCAGCCAAGTGGGTAGATTTAAGTGTATTTAAGTGCATTGCTCTAATATATATCTCGCTAAGATGTGCTGTTTTTCTTGAGTTACGCTTGAATGCAAACTTAAGAATGTTCGTAATATATTGATAATGACTGGGAAAATGTAAAAACAAAATAAAAACAAAACAAAAAATAAACTACAGATTACCCTAAGGGCAACAAACAATTTTTTACTTTTTAATACGGTACCTGTACTATCATTTCGAAAAAGTGTCTTGTCCCAAAGGCTTTGGCTAATACATCGTGCATCTGCAAGTGGAGATCGAATGAGTGAAAACTCACTTGGATATCAGCAGGCGCAAGCGAGGTAGTAATATATAAATAATAACTGAAGAAATGATGAAAAACAAACTGCCGATTTCCCTATGGGTAACAAATAACTTCATTGTCTACACTTTCATACAAGACCCATATTACCATTCCAAAAACTTCTATTCCCAAGGGCTTCGGCTAATCTATTGTGTACCCATAAATTGAGGTCGGGTGGGCAAAAGCTCATTCGGTCATTAGCAGGGGCTGACGAGAACAAAATATATAAATAATGGCTGTGAAAATATTAAAAAGAGCTGCAGATTTCCCTATGGGTCACAAACAATTTAAATGTCTAGTCTACATAAAGCACCTGTACTACCGATCTGAAAACCAAGAAATTTTAAGTTTCAAGGATTTTGGATAACATATTGTGTATCTGTGTATGTAAAGATCTATTTGAAAAGGGGTGAAGAAAGATGAAAAAAGGATGTGATTGTATTTGTTTTCATAGGTCAGAAATAGGAAAATTAATTCAAAAATATTAAAAGAAAAATTTGGCCACTCACTTTCTATATCTTTACAGACAGACATAAACAACTAGACTGGCTTTTCTGTTAGTTTATATAGATTGAATCAATGCTTATCTCTTAAATAAAGAAAACGCTGTCTCCTTCTATATTTGAGGACCCGCAGAGATCTTTTCATTTAAGTATCAAATTCAATGAAATTATTATTAGTTTTTGACTAATGTTTCTTTCATGTTATTTTTGTTGCTTTTAAAAACGATTAGCCTAAAATAAATGATGATAATTTTTCATTAAAAAAATTTTGTATGAAAGTTACAAAAATAATATCACTTATATACTGAAACATAAAACTGTAAACTTACTTTTAAAAAGTCTCGGATGCTTTATTTATTGCTGTCTTCAATTGGTCTTTCTGGTTGCAGTACTTGTTCGAATCAATTTTTTTCCTTTCTCAAAGAGGCTGATAATGGAGAATTACCTTTTAATCTAACCATTTTCTCACAGTGACCTTCTTTGGATGGTTGATTAATTTTAACGGTATGTCAATCCAGTAAGGGTAATTTTATGCCCAAAGGATTGGGAATTGCGTTCATTGTATATTTATATTTACATTTTTTATTAAGTTAATTCTTAAGAGTTTTTGTACACAGTTATATGATATCAAGTATTCCAATTAAATGCAAATAATTTGTACACAGATGCATGGTTTCAAGTATTCCTATCTAATACTAATAATTATATGGTTTTGTTATATAATTAAGGAATTATTTTTTTTTTATATTATATTTTATATTTTCGTAAATTATATTTTATCATTCAGTTTGGTTGGGCTTTGAACTATTTGGGTTAAGAGCTCGGGTGCATAGTCAATTGGTGCAGTTTACGCTCGTGCGCAAAGGGTATGACAATCACCATTATCATAATAAATCTCCAGAAAGGAAATGGGGCTGGAGTGTGGATGACGTCATGCCCGGAAGAGATGGTCCTGAGAATTTGAGGATTTTGAAAAAGAGTCAGTTGAGATTGGACCATGGAGGCAGAGAGTTGGGTATTCGGCCGTTGGGAGTTGGATTTTGACCATAGAAGATGTAGTTGGGTTTTTCGGATCTCTACCGACAGAGATCTTAAACATCATAAGATAAGCCACGCGTTAGGGATGGTCAATCTGACCATCCCTAACGCGTGGCTTATCTTGTATGGTTAGCAAAGACTTTTAAGAATTGTGTCTCTCTCCCTGTACTGAAGAACCGAAGTCAAAAATTAATAAACCGTTCGTATCTGAAACAACATAACACATCATTGTTTTCCTTTGGCTATTTTTTATCATTTGACTTATTTTCCTGTTGGCGGAACTTAAAATACGCTGACTGTATCCAAGCAGAAGAGTAAGAAAACCCCGCAAAAAAGGGTGTTCTGTGTATGACACTTAACTTCATCTGATGGTGAGGTTCGAGTTCTAGAGCTCAAGGAAGTATGGAGAACTCCTTCATTACCCTTACTCCCAGGTCCACTCTGACTCAGAGTTGTAGTACCTGTAAGGATTTCATCTATGGGTGAAATAGATCTGTTTGCAAATTATTTCTATGTGATAGTTGTACTTGGTATTTAGCCGTGATCAAAAAACTTAAGAAAATACACCAAAGATGTAAATATAAACGTATAATGTACGCAACTCCCGAACCTCAAGGCGTAAAATAACCCCAGACGGGTTGCCATACCATTGAAATTAATCAATCAGTCAGTCAATCAAAACTAAACATATCAATTCACAATATACTTAAGTATTTGTTGTTTAATCCAAGAATGAACTGTATTATTTATTTATACTAAAATATATATGTAACGGCCAAAGGAGTAAATGAACGAATAAAAACACCAATCTATAAATCAATAAATTTTTAATTCTTTTAATTGAGTGAAAAGTATATTGAACAAAAGTTACAAATCTTGTCTTGTAAGAAAAGATAATATTAGTCAGAGCGTAAATATTTTAAGTGAGAAAGTGAAGATTCATGCATGAAATGTAGCAGTTTTTGTTAGCTTTAATTTAAATGGACATATTTTATGACTGTAAAAGATCTTTTTGTGAGAGTGTCACAATGTAGAGGAAAAATACATTCATGCATTAGGACAGCAGCTGAAATTTTCATCAGCTAGCGGAGAGATTTGTAATTTCAGTACTAATACATCTATGTAAGGAATTACACATTCGTTCAATTTTACATAATTAAGTGATATTGAAATTTAACGCATTCTTGAAGAAAAAGAAATGTAGATTTTCTCTCAAAAGAAATAAATAAAAAATTGTTGAGTAGTGTCACGTGATATCCCAAGGAGACGATAGAAATAAAATTAATACTATCCTCCCGTTGGAATGAACTGTGGCAACCCGTCAAAAAAGTGACCGTTAAGAAAGAATGTAGGTCACAGAGGGGATATCAACAGGTGTTGGTACTTAGTAACCTCAGGTCGCCTGACACCAGGGAGAAGGAGGGAGAAGCCAAATGATTGGCTGGGACCCTAAAACGGAAGTAGGGACTCCTTCCGGTCAGCGAAAATAGAAAATAAGAAAGGCAGTTGTTTGGTAGGGTTCGTAGCGGGCAGACGAATCAAAGCCAGTATTCCGGGTAGAAGACAAAAGAATATCTGAGACACGAGGGACCCGAGTTCTTCAAGCCAGTATTAAAAATAGCATAAAATCTATTAGCCCGTGAAGGAAGAAAGATTCTCCAGTGGAACCCCGTCGAAAAATAAGATAAGTAACTTTGGGGTTATTTCTCCTATATACCCAAATTTTATATACCACTCTCTCTCTCTCTCTCTCTCTCTCTCTCTCTCTCTCAATTTGAAGAAAAACAGAAGTCAAGAAAAGACATTTATATTCGTGGACTGTCCATTTATTATATATTTGACACTTTGAAAGTGTATCTCTTTGTATAGTAAAGGATTCCTGTATTTTTATGTTGCCACGTGGTCTAAGTTGTTCTTTGCAGTTCTGCTACGAATTTGTTGAGTCACATTTCCTTTTCAGCTTCTATTCGCCTTATGTTATCTTGCTTAGAATTGTCCTATTAATTCCTTTAAAATATCACACGGGAAACCGGAGTTGCCGACTACTACAATATAATATTATTACGACTAAAACCTATAGGTCCATATCTTCTGTTGTCTAGGGGAGGAAGAAAGAGGCCTGGTGGGTGTGTGGATAGTGTGAAATTTGGAACCCCTTGCCAGCGGCGGTCGGTCCGTCCCTAAATCAATCCCTCACGTAATATGCCAGGTCTTATATGCCCGAGAGAAAAACTCTGAACGAGGACTTATTCTATAGGGGATCAAGTGCCAACCTGCCCCGCCTTCACACGTGCGAAAATAAAACCCCGTTCTGGGATGAAAGTAAAGTTTTCGCGTCACAGTAGGTTCAGAATAATTCCGTACTTACTGAAGTAGTATTTATTTTATCGCTATTTAAATGATTAAGGTAGGCTCGAAATTTGATAAAATGTTTATAATTTATCAATGATTCTAACTGGGTAAAAATGTATTTTTAACTATCTAGTGGGGAAAAGATTTCTAAAATTATTTTTGGTTTTGATCATTCAAATTTTTCTCGGCAAGTCAAATATTGTCGTCTGCAAAATATCTCAAAGCAATTTTGAAATAAGCGCGAAAGCACCGATTGGTCAATAAATGCAAAAAGACACATGCAAAAACTACAGTTTCTCAAGCCGATTTTTTGCACAATATATATATATATTATTCATGTTTTTATCCATTGTAGTGCCATCAGTGCGTTTTCAAACTACAACCAGGGCATTTGAATATGATATTTTTGTTTACACAGAATTCTTTATGAAGAATTTGTACATATACTGTTCTTTGTTTTGAAGTGATACCTATTATATGCTGACTATTTGGCGCAATATCTTCTGAAATGGTAATCTATTTATAAATAATCCTTTGTTAATTATTATTGGGCTACTTTAAGCGATATTTTGTGATTTAATTGTAATCATAAGCAGTGTTTGCTTTCTATTCCCGAGTGTTTACAAAACATAATGATATTTTATTATTTTAAAGTGAAGTCATTAGCTTAATAATAATAATAATAATGAATATGATCAAATGGTATATGCATGAATGAGAATCAGTCCTGAAGAATGAGACGCACAAAATTCTCTGGGATTTTGAGTATACAACCGTAATTCTGGAGCTTTGGGGAATGCAGAGTACCCCTTTATTGCCATCGCTCTCAGGTTCACCCTGGGCCAGAGTGGTAACACCTGATAGGGCCCTATCTATGGGTCAAATAGTTCTAACTGCATACTTATACTAAACTAAATTGTTTGAATTAGAACTATTTGACTAAACTGAGTAGCTTGAAATAGAAATGTTTTTGAAAATTAAACTGTACTTACGTTTAAACTGTGTCCTCATGCTAAATTGAATTGTTTGAAATGGAACTGTTTTTGACATTTAAACTCTACTTTCACTAAACTGAATTGTTTAATATAGAACTGTTTTGACATTTAACTGTGTGTAAACAAAATATATACTTATGCTAAACTGAATTAGAATTGTTTGAATAAACTGAATAGCTTGAAATAGAAATGTTTTGACAATTATACTGTATACTCATGCTAAATTGAATTGTTTGAAAATGAACTATTTGCAAAGGTTGATATGCCATAAAATCAACCAACTAACCAACCAACCAGCCAACAACTAATCAATCACTCGGTTTGGTATATACAACTAATGGAAAATGATAAAGGTAAGTACAATCAAACATTGAACGCAAATGATAGATTTGAGTATCATTATCGGCAAGTGTTTCCTTAAAAGCCAAAACGGGAGAATTGTCGGCACCCGGCGAATCTTGGCTGTTCTGTTTTCAGGTACACAACGATTGGCTGTTCTGATTTCAGGTACACAACTATTCATAAAAAAACGATAGAAAAAAAATCTTGTAGAGAGGATAATAAAAATGCAATCACCTGCTATTTTAATAGTAACCCAACACAAAGAGATTATTGAAAATAGATGGTCAAAATTTAGTGAGAAACTGTTTTACAGCAAGTTAAAGACTTTCAAACCAACTTTTAAAGAAAGACTGGTTTTCTGACATCGAGATAATGGAAATATGTGGACAGGTAAGTCAAGAGAAAGATAACCAACAAGTGCTACCAAAAGAGACGAAACTCAATAATATGGAAAACCAAATCTTTTACGAAATCCAGCACCACGACACCAATGTTAATACCAAATGAAAGAAACAATGAAGAATTAACAAAAATCATGATCGAAAAGTCGAGGACATTACTAAAACTGGAAAAAAGTCAAGGTAAAAATCGAAAATGTGAATAAATTTTTAGAAATATAACAATATCGCTGAACAAACGATTTAATTCATGTCGGAACAAAGCTAGTCAAGGTGAAAGTTAGCATCCCCTAAGGAACTCAAACAGAAATACAAGAGTTAGATTAGAAATGAGGGTAGAAGGACAAATAAATAAACTGCGAGAACAAGCGAAAGTTCTTAGGAAGGAAAAATACTGTAAAGAAAAACTCGAAAGAAGACAACAGCATAAAAAACTGACAATTCAAATGGAAGAAATAAATAAAAAAATATTAGCAAAAGAAACCTGAAAAGAGAAACTGAATTTTTTTAAATAGCAGCATAAAATAATGCCATAAGGAATAATTATATCTAGGTGAAAATTGATAATACGGATCAGAATGGCTGACGTGGGTTATGTAACGAGACGGTTAATCACATGATAAGCGAATCCAGAAAACTAGCGCAAAATGAATACAAGACTTTGGATGACTGAGTGGGAAAGGTGATCCACTGGGAATTGTGCCAGAGATTAAAATTTTAACATTCTGACAAATGGTTTATGCACAAACTAGAATCAACCCTAAAAATGTGACGCATAAATTTCTCTGCGACTTTGAGATACAAACGAATTATTAAATTCCAGTCAGAAATCCAGACCTAGTTCTAATTAAAAGAAGGGAAGAACTTGGATGTTGCTATTCCAGCGGAACACTGAGAGAAAATAGAAGAACGCGAAAACATTGACAAATAATTGGATTTTGCAAGAGAATTCTGAAATCTGTGGAACATGGAGGTTTTGGGGAAACCAATTTTAGTTGGGGCACTTGAAACAGTCCCCCCCTCAAATAAAATAGACTGAAGGAATTGAAAATCAGAGATAGTATTGAGATTATACTGACCACAGCACTGTTGAAATCGACCAGAGTACTCAGAAGAGAACTTGGGACCCAAGGAGACATGAATGATCATCAATTAAAACTGGTGTGAAAAATTTGTAAGGACTTAAATAATAATAAATAGCCATGACACATGAGAAGACATGGCAAAATAAAAGTCCCTTACAGAGCAGCAGTTGAACAAGATTAATGATATAACGTTTTGAAAATGTTATCATTAAGTTTGACTCCGAATCAATTGGTAAGGATATAATTCATTTGGAAGATTTAGAGGCACTCTAGGTAGTAGTTTCTTTACTTATTCATTTATTTTATGCATTGAAATTATAAATCAATACTATAAGAATGTGTTAACATCCTTTTATTAAGTGTCCTTGTAATGTAATATTTTGACCTTCGAACCCGGCCAAAAATGCCATTCCAAGGTGATGCACCGGAAGGAAGTGACACATTCTAATGGCAGTTATGAGAGGAAATCGCGTGGGCGGAAATTGGCTGATGAAATGGGACGAGCTAAAAATTCCCATGGTACACTCATAGACTGATGCACCGGAAGAGAGTGACCTGTGAACTGCATGACAGTTATTTCCGCTTGATGACGATTAAACATTCGATTTCAAAGATCGAGTGGGCGATCGAGTGGGCGTTGAACTATTATATAACGCAGTCAAGACAACAGTTGAGAGGCAGTTGAGTTCGAGTTCCAGACAGTTGGAGAAGGAGTTATAGACGACATGTGGTAGGGAAAGCCACACTTGGCCGAGGGGGCCCTCGGGAACCCCGATGGAGTTTGGTGACCAGAGAAGTTGCTGATAAGAAGCAGTAAAGAAAGCTAGCACCCAGCAGAGTGGACCTCAGGGCCTCCGGTTGAGCATCAGGAGAACGAGAAAGACACAACGCAGCCGGCCATATGTTTGGGGTCAAAATATTTCAGTTCTGTTCGGTCTCCAGCTCCCTCTCACACATAAACCTTGATTAACCTTTTCGAACCTTTGCAATAAAGTGAGAGGTACATATATTTATAAAGAAGGTGCCCGTGGTGTAATGGTTATCGTCATAGAAAATGGACACGGTGACACGAGTTCAAATCCTGGACGATACTGATTGCATTTCACATAGCACTGATACCCTTGGGAAAGGTATGAATCCAATTATTCTCCCTTCAGCTATGGGTAAATAGTTGGGCAGACTAGGTTCTTCAGCCTTGGTGAGGCAATTAGTCTAGGAGAAGGAAAACTCTGAATTCAAACCTGTCAAACTCCGCTTAAAAATTGACCTTGTGTCATATCCTGCCCAAGCGGAGGGGTTGGGTAAATATCCATATATTTATAAAGAAGTCTTCCTGCGTGCGTCTGTTATTCAGTATGTACATTTCTGCATGAACATGTAGATGAGAATACAACAGTAAACCTCATCTGATAACGAGGCTCTAGTTCTTAAAAGTGTGGAGAAACTTTCCATTGCTTTGACTCCCAGGTCCACTCTAACTTGGAGTGGTGATGCCTGTTAGGGAATCATCTATGGTTTGGTTAATTTTATATCAACGACTGTAGGTTATTCAATGCCAAATGCTCTTTATACATACATACATACCAAATATATATGATTTGTAAACACATTTTGTTGATAACACTTTTAAAAAAGCTCATTTTTTGCACACAGTTAAACGGTCGAACAGTTCTATTTCTAACAATCTAATTTAGCATAAGTCAACAAAGTTAAATTATTCCAAAGATTGTTATGTATAATTAACAGTTCAATTAAACATAAGTCATTTGTATGCACTGTTTAAGTTGTCAAACAGTTCTATTTGACTCATAGATAGGACCCTATCAGGTGTTACTACTCCGGGTCATAGTGAACCCAGGAGTAACGGCAATGATGGGATACTCCCTATTCCTCAAATCTCCAAGGCTTGGGCCTCGCCATCAGGTTGTTTAATGTCATGACCAGGAAACTCGTTGGTGTGTGTGTGTGTGTGTGTGTTGTTGGTGGTGGTCTTACCCTCTGCAGAGAAGCAGTTGTTGTATTCTATAGCCCAAGCCGACTGGGCTATCCCATTTATGGTTCAAATAGATCTGTTTAAAAATAATTCATATTCTATAGAACCATGTGCAACCGCCCCCAAGCAAACAAATAACAACAACAACAACAACAACAACTACAAAACCCCAAACAAAACAAAAGAAAGCAAAACAAAACAAAATAAACAAATGAACAAACAAAACCAATAACAAACAACAACAACAACAACAACAACAACAACAACAACAACAACGTCTTAAACAACTACACAAAAATGTAAAAATGAAAGTAAAATGAATAGGGAGTCACCTAGGAGTTGTGACTAAAGTATTGGACTGCGGTCCTGAAGTAAATCTGTACTAACGTCAGTCGCACGTTCACTTTCGGACCTTGGAAAAGGTACGAATCCACTTATCCCTACAGCTAAGTGTTAAATAGAATAACTGCTGTTCTTCTGCAAGGATGACTTTGGCATGAAATAACCCATGAAAGTTACTATGACATTAAACAAAGAAAACAAGCCAAAAGAAAAAAAAACCATGAATGCGATTCCCTAAGTTCTAGGCTTTAAAATCAATAGATGGGTTGGCATGCCGTTAAAATCAATCAGTTAGTCACTCTTTTTATTGAGAAAATAATTTTTGATGCTTGGAATGCATTCATTTTCACTCTCAAATATCATCACTGTCATCAAGTTATACAGACAGCACGGAATTCTTTGACTTTCTCTTACCATCCATCCCTATCATCCATCGTTTCTGGCAGGTCCTCAAAACTGTATCCTGTGTCCGCACATGTCACCCAACACTGGGAAGTCCATGTATAGGAATTTGCAACGATTTCGATTGCAGTACTTCTTATTGGTTTATATCTTTCCGAAGGAGGTCAGTCTGAAAGTGAATGTAAGTTCGAACTCACTCCGATAACCAACAGGTTAGCTTCTACGCTACAGGGAATCGCTACCTTGAATTTTGTATTTCAATTTAAAAATCAGCGAAGCCCTATCGCAGTAATAAGCAGAATTTTGGTCTGAAATTTTCACTGTATAATATCAGATTTATGTGAATCAAATTAATCCGTGAATTAATGGCTTTGGAAAATACTTGAAAAGGAAGGGCATCATGTTGAAAATTGATATTCTCTGCGTAAAAAGAATGGATGTTTATAATTTGGCTATGGACTTTCTGGTTTATCTATTCATATACCAATTTCAGAAAGCAGGAAAAACATCGCTACCGTTTCTCTCACTAAACAGGACATTTTTTCATAGATACATAGTTTTTAAATTTAGATATATGTTATTTTGTTTAACTGCTCATCTTTGATAGTCTGTGATGGTATATGTGTAAATATACTGATGCATTTTGACATGTCTATCTACGTAGACTGACGCAAGGCGCATGCGCAAAATGAGCTCATTTTCTTGGGACGGTGTGCATAAAAAGTGCATGAGAAAACATAGGAATGAGTGGGAGAGGAAATGAGAAAGGCTGACCGAATGTAATAAGAAGAGATGAAGAGAGAAAATAATAAAAGTGTTAGTAGCAAGGTGGTTGTAAAATGAGAGAAGCAGACGATTAGTTTGATTTTTTTTTTATTTGTGGTATTTTTACTTCGGATTCAAATGCTTCTTCTCTTTCTTAAAGTTCTTATCTCGAATGTTTTTTTACTTTTCTTTATTTTCTTTTTTTTTCCTTTTGCTATTTTCTTTTCCTCATCCTCCCCCCTTTTATTCTTTTGGTCTCCGATTCTTATTCGTAAATCTCTGCTTTATCTTTTTTTTATTAAAAATATTTTTCTTTCTTTCTTTCTTTCTTTCTTTCTTTCTTTCTTTCTTTCAACGTTTTATGTTCATTTTCTTTTCCACCATTCTAACCTTTTACACAATCGTCTTGTCCTCTCTCTTCTACACTTCCACCTTTTCATCTTGTCTTCATCTTTCTTTCTCCTCTCCTTTTTTTGTACGCTTTCTTTCATTTTCTCTCTTAGATTCTTGCAATCCCCATTCTCTTCTTTCCCATCTTTACCACTCTCATAATTCAAATCTTCTTCTTCTTCTTCTTCTTCTTCTTCTTCTTCTTCTTCTTCTTCTTCTTCTTCTTCTTCTTCTTCTTCTTCTTCTTCTTCAACCCTTCTTTTCTTCTTTTCTTTCAAATTATACTGTATTATTTTTCTACTGGTTTCTTTTTCAACGTCATCTACTTACTTTTTTATCATTCTTTATTTGCTCGTTATATATTCTTTCTTTCTTTCTTTCTTTCTTTCTTTCTTTTCTCTCGCTGCTTTATTCTTCTTGCGATCTTCTTCTTCTTCTTCTTCTTCTTCTTCTTCTTCTTCTTCTTCTTCTTCTTCTTCTTCTTCTTTCTCTTTCTCATTAGCTCTCTTCTCTCTTATATCTTCCTTCTCATCTTCCCCTTATTTCTTCACTTTCTCATCCTCTTCTTCTGTTTTCCTCTTTTCTCCAACCCTCACCTCACACTACCAACAGTGTTGTTATTAGAGTAATTCCTGTCGCTGGCGTGGTGCAGGGGTCCGGCTGCTGCTATCACACCATCGCCGACTGATGGTGTTGCTGGCAAGTTGTGATAACGTGGCGCCTGCAAACTCCATTTCTTGCAGATTATCCGTCTTAATCAGCCTCCGATCTTTGCATCAAGCCGCCCAAAGCAGACAACGCGTCACGTTCACTGGGTATTAAACATGGCCGAAACAGCGATCGGGTTGGGAGAGAAGAGAATGCGACTGGAACGCGCAGGTGACGGTGTAGAGAGATCGTATGCTACACGGTCTGAGTCTGAATTCGTCACTCGCCTTGCACCTACCACCGCCCCCGCCTCCGAGGTTTAATCACTTACTATGAGGCAAATACTTTATTTTGCTGGAAAGATGTTTTCGTTCTCCCGAGCGAGTTGATATTTTTAGCACTTTGTCGTCGTGGACTTGGTAAGTGCACCAGTTGGTTGACATCAGTAAGTAAAGGACTGAAAAAAATTCTTTTACCGCTTCGGAAGAATTATCTCCCCTTTTTAGGCTGTACTAAAAACTTATTCAAATTAGCCTAGTTAAAAACGGCGTCCATAAAAACAAAACAAAACAAAACAAAACAAAACAAAACAAAAAAACAAAGCATGATACCTGCTGATATTTGATGAAGAAAGTATTTAACTTTAAATGATAAATAAACAACAAAATATTGATTAAAACTGATATAGAATTATAGTTCTTATCTAAAAGAATTAAAAAAAGACAGTACCTTCGTCACAAAAAACCCTCATAAAACTTCATTCCACATCGGACAACAAAGAGAAAACTGATATCAATGTTTTGTTTGGTTCCTTTGGTATATCAACCTTCGAGGGTTATTTAATGCCAAAACGATCCTTGTAGAAGAACAGTAGTGGTACTATTTAACCCATAGGTGAGAGGATAAGGGAGTTCACACCTTTCCCAAGGGTATTCGTCCGAAAGTGAACGTTATATCGTGACTGGAGTTAAAAGTCGCTTACTCCGATGTCGCAGTCCAGCATGTTTGCCACGATCCCTCGATTGATATCAAACCTGAACAATTCCATACATGTTGAATTGAAGCGTGATTAGCCTCATGGATGGAAATGAAATCGGTGTTCAGAGAGAGAGAGAGAGAGAGAGAGAGAGAGAGAGAAAGAGAGAGAGAGAGAGAGAAAGAGAGATTATACATGGCGCTTCAATCAATTAAGTGAGATAAAAAGATACATAATGTACATTTACCACATGCATTCATATACATATATACAGACACGAGGCGCAGAAATGGAATCGGCCTCCCGAGTTCAAATCCTGGTCGAGAGTGTTTATGTTTCACTTTTGCGCTAATACCCTTGGGAAAGGCATTAATCTATTTGTTCTCCCTCCGTCAATGTGTAAATAGTAGTGCAAATTCGATTCTTTAGTCTTGGCTAGACAACCAATCCAGGAAAAGGAAAACTCTGAATTTAAACCGGCTTTACTCCGCATAAAAATATTGGTCTCGTGTCTTATCCTACCAGTGGTGGAGGGGTTGGGTAAACACACACACACACACACACACACACACACAGACACACACATATTCAAACAAGTTTTGTTAAAGACGATGGAACACTTTATTATTTCTAATTTTATTTTTCGAGACTCCTTGTTATTTTTCTAGTGTCGGGATCTAGATAGTAAAGGAATTGTCCCATATCTTCAGCCCAAGCGATTTCGACCATACTTTTGATCGTCATCAGGGCTAGTGTAGTTTTGTGTTGACTGTTGGGCAGAAGATATGGGACAATTCCTTTACCGTTTAGATCCCGATACTAGAAAAATAACAAGAAATCTTGAAAAAAATATAATCCAATATAATTAACGGAATTCCATTGTCTTTAACAAAACTTGCTTTAATAATAACTTGCTGCCTAAATATACACTCTTCAACACACACACACACACATATATATATATATATATATATAGACCAGTGTACCCGTAGTAGCAGTGATCAATGATCATCGAGTTGAGTATATTGGGTTCTTTAGCCTTGGTTAGTCTACCAGTTGGGGAGAAGGAAAACCCTGAACACAACCCAGCTGTCCGTAGTGGAAGGTTTTGGTTAATCGTTATCATGTTCATCATCATCATCATCATCATCATCAAGACATACAGCCATCACGAATTCTTTTGATTCTCTCTCTCTCTCTCCCTCCCAACCGTCCCTATCGCCAACGTTCTTGGTAAGTCCTTGAGACATTATCTAGTGACCACAAGCTGAAAAATCTAATTTTTTTGCTGGTCGGCCAACACTGGTGTTTCCATGTGCAACAGTCCATTGGAGAATGTTATTTATGAGTTTGCTTTTTCTTCTTGAGTAATGTCTAGAATTTGTTCGACATACTTCGATGGTTTGCGAGATGGGGAGCAAGTGGCCAAACACCAGCTGTTTTGTGTGGTGCCGCATCCAGGATTTGTTCAAAACAGCACCCAGCATTCTTATGTAGCTATCATATAACTTTTTTTCCTGGCGTATCGTTAAATTTCAAGTATGGTTGCTTACCATACAATCGTACTAACATGGCAATAGCTTGGAAGAATTCGCATTTTATCTTATCAGAGAAATCATATTTCCATAGGGTTGTTAAGCAGTCAATTGCAGTTCATGCTTATCCTATTGGTATGTTGACGTCGCTTTCAGTAGATGAGATATTGCTATTGAGGTATATTAACTGTTCTACTAATTTTAAAGACTTGCCATTTAATGAGGAGATGGCACTATTCTGATTAAAATACACGGACTTTGTTTTGTCTGAGTTCATATAGTGATCGATGCCTCCTGCTGCCTGCAGCGGAGATTTGGCTTGGTCATTTTAAATTTTTGTAATTCGTCCCACCAACTCTATATCTATGTCACATGGTAGAAAGGTCTTCTCTGGTGACTGAGATAGTAGCATTTCAGCCCGTGTTAAAGTCCAGCTAAAAGCCAAGATATCGAATGGCAGGTATTTCTCACTGGGAAGATATTTATTGCTCTGCTTAGAAATTTTCAGAACATTATCTAACATCTTTAGATAATATATCTTAAACAAAACACTTTCAAGTGTGAAGATTTAGATTTGTTTGGCTGATAATAAAATAGGGTTGAATCATTGGATTTTAGGTTTGGTTTGGTTTCTTTGTTCAGTGGCATATCAACGTTTTGGGGGATTTTGGGAAGATGGTGTTGCACCGGCCTTGAAAGTAGTCAATTCATTTTGGAAATTTGCATTTAAAATTCTAGCGTTTACCTGGGATCGAACACTGATTCATGTAGTAATAAAAACAGACCAGTTCGGGTTATTTTCATTATTTTTATGAAAAGATACATCGATTTGGTTTCTTTGTTAAATGGCATATTAACTTTCGTGGGTTATTTAATGCCAAAGCTATCCTTATAGAAGGATAGTATGTGAAGTTGGCGACCTTAATCGAGGGTGACCCGAAGCAAGGCGGCAACAAGTATCATTCTTTGAGTTTTTGGTATGACTCGACCTGAGATTGAACACCGGTTTCCCGGACCATTGACGAACATTCTGCTCATTTGTCCAATGGCCCGGTTAAAAAAGGATAGTAGTCATATTATTTAACTCCTAGCTGAGAATAGAATAAGGGAGTTCGTGCCTTTCCCAAGGGTATTCGTCCAAAAGTGAACCTAATAGCTCGACTGGAGTTCGAACTCGCTAACTACGATGTCACAGTCCAGCACGTTAGCCACTACACCCCCATAAAAATGGTTTTAAACTTAATATTGTGTATCAATATTAATACATTTCGATATCTATCAACCAAAATCTCACACGAAGTTCTCTTTCTTTCTTTCTTTTTTCTTTCTTTCTTTCACACACACACACACACACACAACGTCTCAATTATATGTTAGTATTTACATATACCAGGGTCATTCCAAAATTTCTATGTCTCACTGAGAAAGAAGTGCTTTAGCTGAATATTTATATTGTGGCAACACATTAACACTTCTAATAAAATTAAAAAGAAAAAAGAATTAAATTAGTCTTTCTAGTTTGTTCGCTTTCCTTTTTTGTCACATGTCAGTCTCATTTTTTAGAAATATTAAATTCATTAGGATGACGCTATTCCTATAGCGAAACATGTTAATCTGATTTTCCATACTTTCTTCTTTTTGTCATATCTATATTAATATTTATGAACGTAAGTATCGACTTTATTTAGAAGAAAGTTACGACTGTAAAATACCCGGTGAGGATCAGAGTTAGTAGTGATGGCTTGTAATATGTACCTGTCAAACACCGACAAACAACAGCTGGCATCCCAACTTATATACATATTAGTAAGAGTTTAGTTGCGTGTGTCTATTCTAGGACAAACAGGAATATAATTTGTTTTTTTTTTTCTGTTTATTTTGAGAGCATATATCTCTACATACATTCATATAGCAATACTAACAAATATATTTTGTATTTAATCCATTTGTTATTACACGCACGCACGCGTACACACATACGAGTGTCATCCAAATAATTCCGAGCCTTACCCTTATTTTTCATTTGTTGCACACCTCTCACCTTTGTAAAGTCGGAAATTAAGACAAAAATCCGAATTAGTTTTTCTAGTTTTATAAGAAGTGGTAGTATATTGCCACAACAAAAATGTACAGCTGCGGCTCTAGCTGGGGCTTAGAACTTTTTGGGCGACAAACGATTACACACACACACACACACACACACACACACACACACATATATATATATATATATATATATATATATATATACACGTGGTGCATTCAATAAGTTTCCAGACTTTTTTGTACAGGCATTTAAAATTGTCGTAGACTCTTAAAGTAGGTTATTGCTATACATCTTATGAGATGGCTGACCAATTTTTACGATTTCAGCTTCAAATGAACAGCTATAACAGTAATTGAAACATCTTACTAAAGCCTGATTGTTACAGCTGGTGAATTTCAAAAATGCAATCTGGACGTGAGGACACTTTAGAAGAACGATATGCAATAAAATTGTGTTTTAAACTTGGAAAAAAATGCCACAGGAGCGTATGGAATGTTTCAGAGTGCTTTTCGACCATCTTGCATGAATCGAGCATCGGTTTTTGAGTGGCATAAGAGATTCAAGGATGGCAGGGAGTCTGTGAGGGATGATGAGAGGTGTGAGAGGAGTAAGGAAGTCAATACACCACAGTTGATTGGCCAAAGGGTTAGGGTTAGGGTTACTATATTGAGGTTTTAAGGGAGTTCAGGAATAGATTCCGTCGGAAGAGGCTAACACTCTTTAAATCGGGTCAGTGGCATTTCCATCAGGACAATACAACAGTCCACAACTCTATCCTTGTCGCAGACTATTTGACCAAGATGGGTATCAAGACAGTTCCTCAGCCTCCCTATAGTCCAGACGTTGGTCCCTGTGACTTTTGGTTATTCCCTAAGCTTAGAGGCTATCGTTATGAGACAATTGAGGAGATGAAAGAGGCTGTGACGAGGGTCATTGACACGCTCACACAAGAGGACTTCTATGGGGCCTTCCAGAAGTTGTTGGAACGGTACAATATGTTCATTGCAGCCGGAAGAGATTACTTCGAAGGGGACTAGAGTTTCATGTGTGTACTTAATAAAAGTGCCCATACGAAAAAAGTCTGGGAACTTATTTAATGATCCTCGTAAATATAAGATAAAATGGGAATAAATCTGACAGTATGTAAACATAGAGATATGAAAAAACAACGTATTCATAGGATGGCTTTATTCATAGTTGAATAAACCACCAACGTTAGAAGATACGATCCAGAAGATACAACATTACATATTAACATTGCCCTGGTGGTGATTTTATAAAAAGAAATTGAAACGTGAAATATTAGCAAATTATTCAACTCATTCTATAAATACTTATTTTTTCATATTTTTATATTCACACACACACACACACACACACACACACACACACACACACACACACATATATATATATATATAAACAGTTTTCTACTGTGTATTTAGCATCTATATTTAAAAAAATGGGCGTTCGGGAATTTGCATACACTTTATATATATATATATATATATATATATAGTAAAATGTAATGTTGGTGACCAGAAGGTTTCCTTTTCAATAGCCAAGGTGTAGGGGAGGGTGCTACTCCAGTCCCAGGATTGCTCCACTTTACCCTTGATCCCTACCTTATAATGCTGAGTGTTAAGCACGGCAGCATTAAGTACCATTTCTTGAGTTTTGGTTATGACTCAACCTGGAGATTGAACCCCGGTCTCCCGGACCATTGGCGACCACTCTACTCATTAGGCCGATGGCTCGGTATGTATATATATATAATATGATTATTATTAGATATGATATATTAGAATGTGATTATTATAATATCTATCTCAGTGTATGTTCGTGTTTGAAAGATAAAATTACTTAAAAAGTTCAAAGATTAATCATTACATTCAAATTTATTTAAAAGCATTATAATTTTTGTTTGCAAATTATCTGATTTAGATATTTTTCTATATATCAATGACTGTTGTCTCGGTCTCTGCCTGTCTGTCTCCTGGTGTAATGGTTAAAGCGATTGACGGCGGAATTGTAGTGAACAAGTTCGAACTCCAGTCGCACTATTACGTTCACTTTTGGACAAATACCCTTTGGAAAGGTATAAACCCCGTTATCCTCTTAGCTATAGGTTAAATGGTACCACTACTTTGGTTGCTTATTTGGGTTTTATGGCATATCAACATTTGTTGGTTATTTAACGCCAAATCCATTTTTATGCAAATAGTAAGTTCTATTTCAAACAATTCAGTATTAGCATGAATAAACAGTTTAATTGTCAAAAACATTTCTATTTCAACCTATTCAGTTTAGTCAAACAGTTCTAATTCAGCTTATTCAGTTTAGTATAAGTACTGATTTTGTTTACACACAGTTTAATGTCAAAACAGTTCTATATTAAACAATTCAGTTTAGTGTAAGAAGAGTTTCAATGTCAAAAATAATTCCATTTCAAACAATTCAGTTTAGCATAAGCACGCAGTTTAAATGAAAGTACACAGTTTAATTGTGAAAAACATTTCTATTTCAAGCTATCAGTTTAGTCAAATAGTTCTATTTCAAACAATTCGGTTTAGCATAATTATGTTGTTAGTTCTATTTAACCCATAGATAGGGCCCAATCAGGTGTTACCACTCTGGGTCAGAGTGGACCTAGGAACCATGGCAATGAAGGGGTACTCCGCATTCCCCAAAGCTCCAGCATCACTGGAACCTCACCATCAGATTGTTTAGTGTTCTATCCTGGACACTCGTTGGGGGTCTTACTCCTCTGCAGAGAAGTAGTCGGTGTATTCTACAGCCCCAGCCGACTGGGCAAGATGACTTTGGCATTAAATAACACACAAAGGTTGTATGCCATTAAACAAAGAAACCAAACCAAACACAAAGGAAAAATATTCACGTACTCATAAACATACGCATAGACAAAAAAAAAACACAAAGAAAAAGCCCAGTAGAATAATCAATCTGTATCTGTGCTAAGGGGCAAGACTCTCTCCGCCAGCAAGTATCCTAGGTATGACATGAAACCAACTAATGGTAATGCTCCATTTCTGGAGCTTTAGGGAATGTGGAGTATCGTTTCATTGCTATTACTCCTCGTTCCTCTCTGACCCGGAGCGGTAGTACCTGATGGGGTTCATTCTATAAGTCAAATAGAACTGTTTGAGCATTTAATTGTGTGCAAACATGTCTGATGTTAAATTGAATTGTTAGTGTTACATTACAATACTTTGAACCATTTAACTATGCAAACGAATGTATAATAGTGAATAGAATTATTTGCGTTGAATAGTAATACTAGAAAATCATTAACTGTGTTCAAAAATTGAATTAGTGGTATTACATAGTAATACTTGTAACCATTTGACTCCGTACGAATGAAGGAAGTGTTGAATAGAATTATTAGTGTTAAATAGCAATAGTTGTAAACACTTCACTGTGTGCACACATATAATTAATATTATATAGAATTATCAGGGTTAGATACTTGAAACTATTTTATTGTGTACAAAAAATTAGCTCTGGCTCGTTTAAAAATGTTATCTACAAACTATTCGGTCACAAATCACATATATTTAAAATGAATACGTTATATTTCCTCCTCGTCAGGTCTTAGATAACCATTTAGAGGAACCAGCCCATAAAAACAAAACTTAGTCTTGTGCCAAACTAAGCAAAGCTGTGTTATTTACTAAGCTTTGCCTGGTTGTAGTGTAGAGCCGAAAGTAAGATTCTTACTCACTAGTAATGGTCTGCCAGTCTAGCTTGTTAACCATTACCCCACACAAAGTGCCAAAGCTCAGTAAATAACGATAAATCAACTCATAGTTACAAAGTAAATTTATCACAAGGAAGCTGAATGACAATTTATCTTCCTTTGACTTTTGGACTTGTACTCTTGTGTTACCATCTCAACTCATTTTCTCCTTTTTCAAATACTTTTAAAGTACTGCTTAGAAATATTTTAACAAATACAGAAAATCTGTTTTGATTAATTCTTCTAAATAGCAATGTGAGTTCACCATTTCAATCACTTGATTCGGCATAAGATTTTCCAATTCATTTCTATTAAAAAATTTCCTTAAACTTAGCATGCAGAACCAAAAAACATAATTAAATGCCTTGTTATGTTGATTGCAATAAAATGTCTTTTTTTACGTATTCTTTGTTTTAAACTCCCAAATCAGGCGATTAGAAGCAAATTGTCTGTTTTTTTATTAGATATGAGCAGCTATCTATCTATCTATCTATCTATCACTAATATTCTCTTTATATGTGTATGTGTTAAATGTTTGTGCATGAATATTTGTATATATATTTATATGTATGTATGTATGTATGTATGTATGTACGCACCCCCCCCTTCACGGGCAGGATGCGATACAAAGTCATTTCAAAGCGATCTAAAGTTGGTTCAAATTCAGTTTTCCTTTTTTTAGATTGGTACTATTTACCAACCCCTCCGCTCGGGCAGGATATGACACAAGGTCAATTTTTAAGCGGAGTTTAACAGGTTTGAATTCAGAGTTTTCCTTCTCCTAGACTAGTTGCCTAACCATGGCTGAAGAACCTAGTCTGTCCTACTATTTACCCATAGCTGGAGGGAGAATTATTGGATTCATACCTTTCCCAAGGGCATTAGTGCTATGTGAAATGCAATCAGTCTCGTCCAGGATTTGAACTCGTATCGCCGTGTTCATTTACTACGGCGATAACGACTACACCAAGGGCACCTCCTTCTTTTAGATTGGTTGCCTAACAAAAGTTAGAAAGCTTGGTCTGCTCAACTATTTATCGATAGCTTAGGGATGGAGGAGAGATCGAATGATGCCTTTTCCAAAAGCATTTGCGAGAAGTGAAACTTAAACAGTATCATCCAAGATTTGAGCCAAGGTGTCAGATTCTGTTTCCTACGTCAATAAACGTTACGCTAAGCGCGCCACCATAGCTACGATTTGTGCATGTATGTTATCATAACAATTAAATAGGCATATTGTTGCGATGTTTATATCAGGCCAATATTATCAAAATGCCATAAGTTAGGGAATAAAACATTTTCAAATCCACTTTACAACTTAATAATTATAGTGCGGGCTCGGCGTTTGCACTCACCTCAATAATTACTCGGTTTCTGTATGTCTTAATGTCGTACCAAGGAGGATGACTCAAGGATTTGGACAATGGGGACCGATTCCATTTCATACAACGATAACCATTGCACTAATGAATGTATATGTATATATGTATGTGCATGTGTGCATTCTTTATTTTCTTTTATATCATTCAATTTATTGAAAACATCGAGTAAAATCTCTCTATCATCCCCCCTCTCTCTCCTTCTCTGTCTTTTATAACTCTCCTTTCTTCTTCTTCTTCTTCTTCTTCTTTGACATTTTCCCTCGCCCAACTTTTATCGTGATGCCTTATTGTGACAAACAGCATTTTGTAAATCGTTGAAAAATAGGGCATACTGGGTTCTCTAGCCCAACCAAGGCTTGATAACTCAGTATGCACTACTGTTCACTGATAACTAGGAGAGATAGATAGGTTCATGCCTTTCTCCAAGGACATTAGCACGAGGTGAGACGCAAGCATCATCGTCTCAGATTTGAGCGTTTTTCATTTCCGTGCCTCGTACATGAATAAATGCATATGTATGTAAGTATGCATTCAGTATTTTTTTTTATCTCATTCAATTGATTGAAAACACCATGTATATTCTCTCTCTCTCTCTCTTTCTCTCTCTCTCTCTCTCTCAACTTTTCGCTATTCTTTGCTTCCTTTTTCTCCTCTGCTCTTTTCTGGCGTTCTCCCACACCAAACCTTTATCGTTATGCCTTATCGTGACAAACAGCATTCCTAAAAGTTGAATTGATGCCACATAAATTTTCTGTGCTGGCTCAATTCTCAGTATTCTATTGATCAAGCTGAGAGAGAACGAGACATTTGTCTTCGATGAAAAATCTAAAGAAAGAAATAAAGACAAAAAAAAAAAACGAAAACAAAAAACGGTTAAGTGAAAAAAAGGCAAAATAAAAGATAATTGGACAGTTCTTGCTTTCTCCTCTCTTAGTCAACAAGATAAGTAAAAAGGGTAAAAATGAATGCGATTTTTTATTCGTCAGTCTTTTCCCACCTTTCAGATAAAAAAAATTGTCTACCAGTGAGTTTCCCGCCCGAGATTGCAGTTTTTGGTTATCAGTTGCTATAACTGTTTGCTTATCAAGATTAAATACTAAATGTATCCATCTGGATGAATAGATGACACGGTCATCGCAGATTTTACAAGGATAGGTATTGGTATACATTTGATGTGAACCATGATTTCCAGGGTTAAGGAGACAAAAATAATGATCTTTTAAATTTCTGGTCGGTTTTGGCTGACTGAATTTCATGTTTGTTGCAGTTTTGGTTTGAAACAGCGACGAGCGAAAATTAGTGGATTTGACATACTCTCATAAAATGAGTGGCTGAGACCCCCGCTACTAAGAAAGCCAGCTAATTTACTACCCTTTAGGGTGGTAAATTAGCAGACTTTTTTTCTTTTTTGTTGAGTTTTCTTGAGAAGCATAAACAGCAAGCAAGAAAATACTTTATTATCTATTTCGAGCTCTAGCTACATAGGCAGATGATAATTATGTGAGGATTTTTTTCCAGGTTTTTGTTACATAGACCCCAACAGATTAAGACACCAATACAGATATTGGTGGAGTTGGGTTTCAATGGGAATCATGATGATTGATTTGTATTTTCTGGTATATCAACCCTTGTGGGTTATTTAATGCCAAATCCTGTTAATATATATATATATATATATATATAAGTTAAATGGTTACAAGTATTGGTATTTAACATTAGTTATTCTATTTATGAAGAATTCCTATGTACACAGCTGTATCGTTTCAAATAACTTCTAATAAAAATAATCCTTAGTAAATAATTGAATTGTTTTATTTGACCCATAGATGGAGCCCTAACAGGTGCTTCCAGTCCGAATCAGAGTGGACCTGGGAGTAATAGCAATGAAGGGGTACTCCAGATTCTCGAAAGTTTCAGGACTAGCCATCAGATGCAGTTTAGTGTCATATCCAGGATACTCGTTGGGAAGGGGTCTTACTTTTCTACAGATGTGCAGTCGGCGTATTCTACAACCCCAGCCGACAGAGCGGTGATAGTCTTGAGAAGCATGCATTACAAAATGACTGGATGCTACCCTCTATCCCACCAAAAGTAAAAAAATGTACCAACTAAAACTCTTTGATGAAGGTGCTAATTTATTTAATTCCAAAGCAGAAAAAAGATCAAGTCTTTAAAGCAAACAATACAGATTTCTGAAATCTCCCGTCAAAGTTGTTTTTTTCCCTTCAAGCTAATTAAAACAAATGAATTTATGTTGAATTCTAAAATACGTCACAGTAAAAAGAAAATTTCAAATAACATTATAAATTCATAATATATTTTTGCTGTTTAATGTTCCGTCTTGCCGGTTAGATTTAGAATACCCGGACTGTATTGCCTGAAAAGGGGTAAGGTACGCATCCAAAAGGTGTGTCCTAGGTAGGATACTAAATTGGATCTCATCGTGGGGGTTCTAGATCTGGAGCTCTGGAGAGAGTGAATGAAGCACGCCTTCATTGCCATTACTCCCAAGTCCACCCTGACGTCGAGTGGAAGTGTCCCTGTTATGGAGTAAATAGAACTGTTTATTTGTATAAGATTGACTTACTTGATATCATAATGAACGTAATTCTCTAATCTCTACACATAAAATAGTTCTAGACGTGTTGAAATGCCTTTAAAATCAATCAACGAAAAGGTTCTGAACCAGAAAACACTATTATTTTATCATTTCTTTCTTTCACGTTCTTGCAACGTAAACAAATACTAATTGTGTGAAGATTATTTTCAATATTTTGTTACATAAGCCACAACAGATTACGACAATAATACGTATGTGTTTCATTGGGTTTCCGTTTCAGTTTCTTTGGTTAATGTTTGTGGGCTATTTAATGCCAAAGCAATCCATGCGCAAGAATGTTATTGGAACTATTTAACTCATATCCATAGAGTTCATGCATTTCGCATGGGTATTAGTCCGGTGTTTTTTTTTTTAGTTTTTTTAATGCATATAAAAGTTATATGTCTCGATCAGTGTTTTTCAATGCGGATGCCATGGACCCCTTGGGTTATATAAACATTTTTTGTGTGTGGGATTCTGTCTGGTCACGTGTCTTTTGATAACATTTAATGAAAATATTCACTATTTTTAGAAATTTAATAAAAATAGTCATTATTTTTAGAATAATAAAAGTAGTCGCTATTTTTAGAAATTTAATAAAAAATGATCACTAGTAGTCATTATTTTTAGAATATTTTTTTTTGCAAAATTCAATGAATCCTGTTTATACAAATAATTTGTACACAGTTATATGATATCCAGTATTCCTATCTAATACAAATAATTTCCGAACAGTTCAATTTGACCCATAGATAGGACCCAAACAGATGAAAACACTTAGCGACAAAGGGGACCTGGGAGTAATGGCAATTAAAATTTGGGTGACTGAAGCTGTTCGAAAAAAATATTGCTATAGTTTCCACGATTTGGGGAAAATTGTGTAAGTTTTCTGCTAGAAGTTTGGTAACCACTTCTGAAGGCTATTCGGACGTAACAAAATTTGCCAAAAAGAAAAAAAAATTAATAAATAAAAATAAATAAATAAATAAATAAAAATAAAAAAAGTAAAAAACAAAGAACCTAACTTAATTGAAAATACTTTATTGCTAAGTAATCTCTTAGTTTAATTACCCAGGACTTGCTGTCACTCAGACCGAAGTGAAAACTACCAGTGACTACTCGTAAGAACACTCATATAATAATAATAATGATAATAATAATAATAATAATAATAATAATAATAATAATAATAATAATAAATAATAAAAGTGGATTTTGCCGTTCCTGTGGACAACAGAGTGAAAATGAGAGAAAGCGACAAGATAGACAAATACTTGGGTCTTGCGACGGAGGGGAAAAGCTATCAAAAATGATGGTGACGACCCTCAACAGCCTGGAGAATAGACTGGGGTAATTGGATGCCAGAGAAAGAATAGGGATCATCCAGACCATAGCACTTAAAAACGGATACGGAGAAGAGTCTTGGAAACCTGGGGAGACTTGCTGTCAGTCCGACTCTAAAGAAAAAAAAAAAAAACAACACCCCAAAATTCCATCAATTACAACTGGTGTAAAAAAAATCTCGCAGAGAATGAAAATAAGTTTGAAATATGGAAAGAATCATTTACCAGAAATTATCAAAGAAACGTGAAGGGATGAAATGTAGTTGGCAAAATGGCAAAAATCGACTTGGTCGACGCAGGATGATTACTAAATTTAAATTTGTAAAAAAAGAACAACTGCAAATCGCAAATAAAGTGAAGCGCTATAAAACAAGGTTTGTCTGCATTAAGACAAATCACATCCAAGTCAAAATCGACATAAGATAATAGCAAATTTTTCAAAGATAAAAACATGACTTGGTTGGAACGTTGATTCACTGGGAATTGTGCAAATGATATAGATTTGACAGTGTAGACCAATGGTACAAAAACAAGCCAGAACACTGACAATACAAAAATAAAATTTTATGATTTGTAATTCAAATCGATTACCCAATCCAATCCAGTCCAAGAGAAAAGATTAAATCATTGTGAATAAAGAAAATATCTGTCAGATTGTGGGTATGATTTTTTGAGCAGATCACAAGGCATGAAAAGTTGTACCTTTAACTTGCAAGACAAGTGAAGAAATTGAGATATAGGAAGAGTTTGCACGGGCTATGAATTGTAAAAAAAAAATAAATAAATGAATAAATAAAAAAGGAAATGAAAAAAAAAAAACAACAAAAAACAAAAAACAATAAACGAAAAACAAAATAAACCAAAAAAACAAACAAACAAAAAACAAAAATAAAAACCATATATACCATAAGTTATGGATCCTGTTTATGGCACTATAGTGTATCCAAAGGAGAGGCTCCAGTTTTGGAGCTCAAAAGATCGTGTAGTCACCCATTTATTTCCATTACTCCCTAGCCCACTTTGACCCCGAGGGTAGTACCTGTTAGGGTCCAATCTTTGGGTTATATAATAGTTTGAAATGATTAGTATAAGATTGAAAATTTTCAAACTATGTTATAAAATTGGTTTTGTTTTGTTTGTTTAGTGGCATATCAACTTGGATTCTTAAATGCCAAAGTTATCCTTAAAAAAGAACTGCAGCGATACTATTTAATCCACAGCTTGATGATAAGGTGTTTCAGAGTTTTTCCAAGGGTATCTGTCGGAAAGCAAACGAAATGAAGTTCGAACTCCCTCACTTCAATGCAGAAGACCAGCAGGTTAACCACTACACCATGGGGACTCTCCTCCGATTAAATAGGAACAGTTGGCAAAAAATACTTAGTAACCGAAGCCAAAGACTTAAAAAATGGTACTTGGTACCTCCTTGCTTAACACTCAGCATTATAAGGTGTGTATCAAGGGTAAAGTTGAGCAATCCAAAGAAAGGAGTAGCGCCTTCCTCCACACTTCGGTATAGGGAGATTTCGGGTCGACTACGGTTGCCAACTTTATATTGTAATATATAAATTTGGTTTATAAATAAAGCAATAAGACTTGCCATATAGCAAAATTAAGCAACCAATCCAAACTATTAGTTAAAGTGGTGAAAGTATTGAGGAGACAGTGGAAATCCTTTCATTATTTGGTTTCTTTCAAGCGCACAATATGTGACTGGTGTTTAATAAGTAAATAATAATAAAAAGAAAAAGAAAAACAACTGTATAGATATTTCAAGCGACAAACTGACGAAATCTCACACGAGAAGATCTGGATATGGCTAAGAAGGGGAACTTAAAGAGAGAAACTGAATCTATTCAAATAGCAGCAAAAACAACACCATATGGACCAACTATGGTAAAGCGAAAACAAATAAGGCGCAAAAGAATATCAAGTGTTGATTATTTGATGAAAGTAACGAAACAATCACATAATAAACGAATGCAGCAAATCAGCGTAAAAAGACAAGGCTGGGTGGGCAAGGTGATCCACTGGGAATTGTGCAAGAAACTGAAATTTGGCCATACTACCTAATGGTATATGCAGAAACCAGTGTCCGTCCTGGACAATGAAACGCACAAAATTCTCTGGGATTTTGATATACAAAAAGTTTACCTAGTCTTGGTCAAAAGACCAGACCTAGTGATGATTAACAAAAAAAAAAAAAAAAAAAGAAAAAAAAAAAAAGAAAAAAAAAGAAAAAAAGAGAACGTGCCGAATCGTAGACTTTACTGGTCCTGGCTGACCACTGAGTGAAAATCAAAGAAATCGAAAAGGGAGACAAGTACTTGAACCTTGCAAGAAAACTAAAAATGCTATTGAATATGAAGGTGACAGTGATACCATTTGTAAGTGACGACCAGATCTAGTGATTGACAATAAAAAAGAAAACCTGACGAATAATGGATTTTGCAGTCTCGGTAGACCACTGAGTAAAATCAAATGAAAGCGAAAAGAGAGATAAATATTCAAACTTTGTTAGAGAACTAAAAAGACTATGGAACATGAATGTGACAGTGGTAACAGTTGTAGTTGGTGCATTTAGAACTATCCCAAAAAGAGACAAGAGGACTTGGAAATAAGAGGACGAGTGGAGACCATTCAGATTACAGCATTAAGATTGGCCAGAATACTGAGAAGAGACATGGAAACTTTTGGAGACTTGGTGTCACCCAAACTTCCGTGAGAAACCATCAGCTAACGTTGGTGTTATAATAATAATAAATTTCAAAAGAGTAAGATAATAATAATAATAATAATAATAATAATAATTGTGAAGGTGCCCGTCGTAGGAAATGGACACGGCGACACGAGTTCAAATCGTGGACGAGAATGATTGCATTTCACATAGCACTAATACCCTTGAGAAAGATATGAATCCAATTATTCTCTCTCCAGCTATGGGTAAATAGTAGGGCAGACTAGGTTCTTCTGCCTTGATGTGGCAACTAGTCTAGGAGAAGGAAAACTCTGAATTCAAACCTGTTAAACTCCGCTTAAAAATTGACCTTGTGTCATATCCTGCCCGAGCGGAGGAGTTGGTAAATAATAATGATAATAATAATAGCAAGGGAATGCAGTAAATTAGCGCAAAGAGAGTATAGTATAAGGCTAGACATGACTGTGTAGGCAAGGTGACCCACTGGGAATTGTGCCAGAAGTTTAAATTTGACCATACGAGCAAATGGTCTGGTAACCTAGAATTCGTCTTAGAAAATGAGACGCACAAAATTCTTTGGGATTTTAAGATACAAACAGATAATCTAATCTCGGCCAAACGACCAGACATATTGATAACCAACAACCACAACAACAACAACAACAACAAAAGGGAACTAGTCGAATAGTGGACTTTACCGTTCCGGCTGACCACAGAGTAAAACTGAAGGAAAACAAAAAGAGAGATTAATACCTAGACCTTGCTAGAGAACTGAAAAAACTATGGAACGTGAAAATGACGGTGATACCAATTGTAATAGATGCGCTCGGTACCGTCACCAAAGGATTGCTACAGGGACTGAAGACTTGGAAATAAGAGGACGAATAGAGAGTACAAATTACAGCAATGTTGAGATCGGCCAGAATACTAAGAAGAATCCTGGAGACTTGAGGAGACTTGGTGTCACTCAGAATCCAGTGGAAAGCCATCAGCTGACGCTTGTATGGAAAACTCTATAATGAGTAAAATAATAACTTAACAGTTAATGGATTTTGCCGTTCTAGAAAACCACTGAGTGAAAAAAAAAGTTTATGAAAATTTCAAAGAGAGCAGATTTGGTTATTTAGTTTAATGGTTTATCAAGTGAATAGTTTGTAGGTAAATTTATTTTAAAACCAGTTAGAGATTTGTTTGCACACGGTAATATAGTTTCAAGTATTGCAAACACTAATAATTCTATTTAATATTATTCATTTGTTGACACATAGTTAAATGGTTTCACGTAGAGCAAATGATTAAATAACTATTTGACCCATAGATGGAACCAAAACAGGTACTACCACTCTGGGTCTCAATGGACCTTGTAATTATGGCAATGAATTCGAACTTCACATTCCCCAAAGCTCCTGGACTGGAACATTACCATCAAATGCAGTTGTGTCATACCCAAGACAATCGTTAGGGGAGTGGGTCTTACTCCTCAGCAGAGATGCTATCGGCGTATTCTCTACAACCCCAGCTGACAGGGCGGCCAGAGAACATAAAAAACCTAAGGAACATGAAGGTGACATTTATACCAATCATCGACGGAGCCCCCGAGACATCCAAAAACCTGGAATGGAGAAGACAAAGGAATGGAGGAAGAACTGCGATCGTCTAGACTACAGCACTACTGATCTCAGCAAGAATACCGAGAAGATTTCCGGAGAGCCGAAGTGATTTGTCATTTTATTGAAAGATACAAGTTAATACTGGTGGGAAAAACTCGCTATAAGCAAAATGATTATAATTGATCTAACAATAATAATGATAATAATTATGGCAATGATAAACTTATCATGCTATAATGCTAATAATGATCGTAAAATAAAGAAGAGAGAATCGTCGTGGCATAGTGGTTAAGATGCTGGGCTACGGGTTCGATGTAAGCAAGTTCGAGCTCCAGTTGCGCTGTTGCGTTTACTTTCAGACTAATGCCCTTTGGAAAGCGATGAATCCCCTGATATCCCCAACTATGGATTAGTATCACTGCTGATCTTCTACAAGGATAACTTTGGCATTAAGTACCCCATGAAGATTGATATGCTATTAAACAGAGAATCTAAACCAAAATAAAGATGAGAATAATTATAATAAAAACACACTACTACTACTACTACCTTATTCCTTTAGCTGTGGGTTAAATTGTACTACTGCTGTTCTATAAGGATGGCTTTGATATTAAGTAACCCACGAAGGTTGATATGCCATTAAAAAAAAAACGAAACAAAACCCTACTACTACTACTACAACAACTATTTGGATGAGAACAAAAGAATCCATTTCTGTAGTTTCTATTATAAATATATAGATACTAGAAAGAATCTAATATCATTTTTCTATTTGAAGCCAGCAAATATGAACAACCTCAAAGTGTCCGATTTGATAGGATTTCGGTTGATAAGGAAAAAAAAGGAAGAAAAAAGAAGACAACAGAAAATTGAATGACAAAATATTGGAATAAAAAAAAGAGAAAAAAAAAAAAAACGAAAAAAAAGAAAAAGAAAAAGAAAAAAGAAAAAGAAAAGAAAAAAGAAAATCAAAATGAGATATGAAAAGAGTTGGAAGGGTGGTGTAAAGCAGTCTTTTACCATCGAGTTGTCATAGAACCCTGACTGATTAACCATCGCTGGTTCAGTCCAGTTCACTTCATCTTTCCAATTTTTTGTTTTCGCGCGCACCCACCCGGCGTCTCCCCAAACATCTACCACCGCTTCTCGTTAATTCTTTCTCGTCTATTGCCCACCTCACTCACCCTTTAATGGTTCTCTTCCTCTTTCTCTCATCATCCCAACTGCTTTTTCTTTTTTCTTTTCCGACTACCACCCCATCTCATTTTTTCTATTCATTCTCATATGCAACGCAGAGCCTCCATTCCCCTCTTTTGAAAATTTACTCGATTTCAATCGATTTCTCATTGCATTTATTTGCTCATCCTCTTGCCAATCTATCTATCTATCTATCTATCTATCTATCTATCTATCATATTCTGTTAATATCTATATCATTTTCATTAATCTCTCTTTCTTTCTCTCTCGCTCTCAGTTTATCTCATTGTTAACATCTTGCACTCAATTTGTTCTTATCTATCTATCTATCTATCTATCATTAATGTCTTCCAATCCACGAAGCAGTTAGGTTATTCAGACGGATGCAAATTCACTTTCATCGTCTGACATTGGTATTCGAGCTCAGCTAGATAGCAAGACTTTTCAAGGCAAGGTAGATTTAGAATATTGGTAGAATACAATCCTCCTACTGATCCCACTCAGTACATTTGTGTTATTGTAAAATCTGTGCTGCCTTCATGATCTGCATTTGACCCTATTTATGTTTCCCTTTGGTGACTAAGATTGTGACATATTTCACATTGAGGTCATTGGTTTGTATTCGTGCTCAGGAAAAGGGCAGTTTTTCAAATACTTATTTCTGGCTCATGATTAATTGATTGATTGATTTTAACGGCATGTCAATTTGTCTTGGGTTATTTTATGCCTGAAGGTTAGGGAATCGTGTGCATTGTACTTTAATATATACATTTTTTGTGTAGTTGTTTCCTATTAGTTTTCTTTTGGCACTCGGCCCGATCAAATAGGGATAATTTTTCAACAGATCTATTTGACCCAAGGATGAGGCCGCAACACATACTATCGCTCCGGGTCATAGAGGACCACGGAGTAATAGCTATAAAGGGACGACTACACACTCTGCAGATCTTTAGAACTGGAGCTTTGCCACCAGATGCAGTTTCATGTCATACCCAGAACATCCCTTTTTTGGTGATGGTGAGGAGTATTACCCTCTGCAGGAGATAGAGCCAATGTATTTTAAGGCCTACCGACAGGGTCTTTTTTTGGAAGAGGGTAGACTGCCTTTCCACATTTAAAAGACTGACCTTACAAGATATTCCTAGCTTTTCACGGTGGCTTTGTATCAGACTAAGTTAAACTTGGTCAATCTCGATGTCATTTCTAACATTAATTTTTCTTTTTGTTTTTGTTTTTTAGAGTTTCTCATTTAGACGGAACGAACGGAGAAAATAAAGAGAAAAAATGTATAGTTGCATAAAAGATTATTATGGGGAAGGGAGAGTCAAGGAGAAGAGCAAAGAAAAGAAACAATTAGAGAAAGAAAAAGATAAAAACAAAGGGTGAAAAGGAGTTATATATATATATATATATAGAGTGAGAGAGAAAGAGAAAGAGAGAGAGAGAGAGAGAGAGAGAGAGAGAGCGGAAGGAGGGCGAAGAGGAGGGAGAAGAGAGAAGTGATATCAATTTGAAAAAAAAGATGCTGGTCAAGAATGAGGTGATAAAATAAAAATAAATAACACAGCGAGAGGAAAAGAAAATATCAAAAGAAAGAAAAAGAAAGTGTTTGAAAAAGAAAAGAAAGTGTCTGCGTGAGAGAGAGAGAGAGAGAGGGGGGGAAGAGTCATTGGAAGAGGAAAGGCTTGGGTTCATTATAACGCAATTTTAGATCTGAGCGATTTTGTTACGGGCAGCGGCTAATTTCAATCTGATAGTGTCAGAAAAAAATGGGTAAAAACAGTTGGTGGGTGGCCATTAGAGATGATTTTCTAGCACTTTTTCTTTGATATTTGTTCTTGTTTTCTGTTTTTAAATGTACTTAAAACAACAACTAAACAGTAACGACAACATGTATCGAAAGATTATACATGTCTGTGCACCGGAAGTCCTGAGTTACAAAGCGCGGGAACATTTATCTATTTGCAGTTTTGTTCATTGGCAATCATTTTAAAGCCGCCATTTTGATTATATGTAAGCCGTTTTCAATTTTGATACGGGATTTCGATTTGTGCGAATATTGTAGAGTTTTTAGTTTACATTTCTAAAAAAATGTCAAATAAAACCTAAATACAAAAAAAAATATTGAAGTAAAATAAATAGGAATACATAAATAACTCTTTGGAGATATTCTCCATAAATACAACGAACACAAAAATGTTTATCCATCCCCACAAAAATATTCCGAGAGACAAATAGATAAACACTTTCCAAATATGTATGTATAAATAAACACAAGAAATGGATGATAAAAATGAATTGCAGGAAAATTAAATAACTCGGTTGCACTGTTTATATTTGCAGAATAAAGATTGCCATTTCGTCTCTTTTATTCCTTTTAGATTAGTTAGGATAGACATGATCTAGATATTGAACAGTTACTGTATGACCCCTTTTAATAATTTCTTATGAATTCATTGTATAATCGTCCGAGTCATACAGTCATACTTGAACATATAGCTGAACAAGGATTTTACATAACGATTCATGAACAACGACTTACATACAAACACACACACACACACACACACACACACATACACACACACACACACACACACACACACACACACACACACATTGCAACTACTAAGTTCATGCTTTTGTATATCGTCAGGTAATATCATATTCTGGAGAACGTTAGCCGTACAAGGGAAATGCGCTGGTGGTAAATTGGAAGCATGAAATATAAAGCAAAACCGGAAGTACGTTAGAAAAAATATGACATGACGTCAATCTATCTTAGTAAAGAAGGTATTAAAAATTCTACGTAGTTTCTGATTAAAGTGATAGTATGAGGTAGCGTAACAGTTATTGTCAGAGAAAATTGAATTAAGAGAACCGAGTTCAAATGCTGGCTGATCCTCTGTGTGTGTGTGTGTGTGTGTGTGTGTGTATTGATGTCTATCATTCTTTTTCACCTGTCCGACGTCCTTTTATCTGACTTTTTAAAAAAAGTGTTGTCACTGCATGTCTAAATGGTTGACCGGGAAAAATAAATTGACGTTTGCCATGCAGCACAATATTGTGATATACAAAATTATTATTCAATATTATTATGCTGCCAATGTTAGACAATATCATCAGTCTTATGTTATTTAAAGAAGAGATGAGAGTAAGCAATCTATTTAGAAAGAATTATATAATTCTGTTTTCACAGATACGCATACGTAAACCATTCACATACACGCATATACATATACCATCCCACGAACATAAATTACACGCACCACGCAGATACATATATATCACACAAATAACAAATATACCGCACACATCACACACATCACATCAAACTGCACACATCATACTCACACTCACATACACCATATACATAAATAAGACGAACACCATGCATACATTCATACACATTACACACACACTGCACACATATACAGCATACGCATCACACACACATCACTTATACCACGCTAACACACCACACACGCACACGCCACACGCACAAACATATACAATAAATACACCACACAATAGGTACTCAGCACACCGTCACATCACATCACAAACACCGCACACAAATACAAACACACAAATACAAACACACAAATACAAACACACAAATACACACAAATACACACACACACACACAAACACACACACATATATATATATATATATATATATATATATATATATATATATATACCTCACATATAAACCAGACCACACAACATACACACCAGACCACACCCCACACTCAACGCACTCACCACACAAACATCCTCGTGGTGTAATGGTTAAAGCGATGAACTGCGGAATCGTAGTACGCGGGTTCGTACTCCAGTCGCGCTATTACGTTCACTTTCGGGCAAATACCCTTGGGAAAGGTATGAACCCCCTTATTCTCCCTCCAGCTATGGGTAAATAGTAGGACGGACTAGGTTCTTCAGCCTTGGTGAGGCAACTAGTCTAGGAGAAGGAAAACTCTGAATTCAAAACCTGTTAAACTCCGCTTTAAAAAATTGACCTTGTGTCATATCCTGCCCGAGCGGAGGGGTTGGTAAATAGTACCACACAAACATCATATACACACACGAGCATACATATGCCGTTGGTGCTTATAAATTGTTCAATTTAATTATTGGAAAGATTACTAATTCTAACTCCTGCCTTTTTCACGCATGTAGTACTATATATATATATATATATATATATATATATATGTTTGTGTGTGTGTGTGTGTGTGTGTGCGTGTGTGTGTTATTCAATTTAAGTTTGGGGTTTCTCTCGAAAGAGTGCTCGATAATTGGGATTAAGAATATAAAGGTAGTATATTTTTAAAAAATCCCTAAAAAACCAAGCGAACAAAAAAACAAACAAAAACACACACACACATACATACACATTGCAACTATATTTATACTTTTGTATATCGTCAGGTAATATCATATTCTTGAGAACGTTAGCTCTACAAGTGGAACGCGCTGGTGGTACATTAGAAGCATGAAATATAAAGCAAAATCGGAAGTACGTTAAAAAGTACGACATGACGTCAATCTATCTTAGTAAAGAAGGTATTAAAAAATTCTACGTGGTTTCTGATTTACTATGTTAAAAATTTCCTCAAGTCTAAATCTAATTATAAATGAGACATTTTGTTAAACTATTTGTTAAACTGTTTTGTTACAAGTATAAATAGTTATACCGGACATAGGTCTAATCAGTAGCGTGTTCGCCAATGAGACGGGGATTCAATACCCGTTCAAGTCATACCAGGTAAGAGTAAAGTGGAGCAATCCTGGGAATGGAGTAGCGCCCTCCCCTATATCTCAGTGTAGTAGCTATTGAAAAGGGAGCCTTTGGGTCGCCAACTTTACTATTTTTCACTTATAAATAGTTATGAGTGAAACTGTATATATAAACATTTTTAGATATTAATAGTTCTTACTATGAGTTTTTTTTTCAACCGATATATCTCTTCTAAATCAAATTTTGTTATTTCTAAAGGATTTTTGTTTGATTCTTTGTTTAATGGCATATCAACCCCTGTGGGTAATTCAATGCCAAAGCCATCTTCCAGAAGAACAGCAGTGATACTATTTAATTCATAGCTGGCGGGAAAAGGGGCTTTATACTTTTTCCAAGGATATTAGCAATAGCGGCATTGGAGTTGGAACTTCGTTTACTTCGAGGCCACGGTCCAGCACTTAAATCATTTTGCCACCAGGATTCCTTCCCCATTTCTTGAGGAACATTGTAGAATCAAAATAGATATGATTAGGTACAAGTCATTACCAAGCTTAACAGTATTGAATCTTTGCGATAAAAAATATGTATATATAACTGTAAAAAAGTAACTCAATCTGCAATACATCATTATGCAATTTCATTTTTTGGTAAAGATTTTCAATGCAGTAGAATTTGATGATAAATAGTTAGTAAGTTGGGTGACAGGAGTCGAGGGTAACCCAAAAGGCTCCTTTTTCAACATATATTACACTGAGGTGTAAGAGAGGGCGCTATTCCTTTCCCCGGATTTCTCCACTTTCCGTTGATCCATACCTCTTAATGCTGATTGTTTAACAAAAATGCATCAAGTACCATTTTTGAGTTTTTGGTATGACTCGACCTGAGATTAAACTCCTGTCTCCCAGACCATTGGTGAATAATCTAACCATTATTCCAATGGGCTGGTAATAGTACTTACTAATATCTATTTTGGGTGTATAACATTCGACTAGAAATGATAAAATCCTGGTACCTTTGGTTTATAAGACATTTACTTTTCATAAAAATTGTTAGGGGAGAACTATATATATATATATATATATATATATATATATATATATATATATATATATATATATATATATACTACAGAAAAATGTTTGGGGCAAATCTGAATTTCTTTTAAAAACATCTTTCTGAAATAATTTTGTATTTTTTTAAAGAAAAGAATTAAATTTTAGTAACTATGGTCTATTCTTTTGGGAAAAAAACAACATTTAACCATTAAAGAATTATTTTAAATCAGTAACAAATTTTGTTTTTGTCGATAAATCTAAGCATGAAATAAACTCATTTTCGTGTATTTAGTTTAATTTTAGTTTTCTCCTTCATTAACTTTTGAAAATATCATAATCTAAATTCAAATTTTGAAAGATTACTTTTAGAACATTTAGAAATTTGCAAAACATTTTTTAAATTTACTAAACGTTCTGGCCTTCTGTCACTAAAAACACTTATTCCTAAGAGGGTGGTCTACCTACGTATAAGATCTGGTTCATCGCTGTTTAACTTCATTTCAACGAGGCCGTAAGTCATTAAGTATTAAACTAATTATTACAGTCATGACGCTGTGGTAAAAAGAACTTACTTTCATATCGGCATTTCTTTTCTTATATTTTAAAAGTTTTACTCTTCTGGAAGTGGTCATGGCCAACAAATAAATAACTAAAAAAGAACACTGCATTTTGAAATGATGTTAGAAGTTGGAGTAGATTTTCTGCTTTTCCACAAAATTTTTCGCTTGTTTTCGTTTTTATTTTTTAGTTACCCATACATACATATATACATATATGATAGGGAAATTCCCTGCACTTTCAAAGTATATGGTTCATAATTATCTCAGTTGCATCGAGCAGTTAGTTGCTCGTCTCATCAGCTTACTTAACGTTGAACAATAGATTAATACATTATTATTATTATTATTATTATTATTATTACTAATTAGAGTTTTTCACATCAGCGTTAGCTGATGGTTTTTCACTGAAGTCTGAGTGACAGCAAGTCTCCTCAAGTCTCCAGGACTCGTCTCAGAATTCTGGCCGTTCTCAGCAATGCTGTCGTTTGGATAGTCTCTACCCGTCCGTTAACTTTCAACTCCTCCAGGCCTTTTAATAATCCTTTACTTATTACGCCTAAAGCATCAACCACAATTGGCACAATCGTTACTTTCATGTTTCACAGATATTTCAATTCTCTAGCAAGGTCCAGGTACTTATCCTTCTTTTCACACTCCTTCAGATTTATTCTGTGGTCCACCGGGACAGCAAAGTCGACTATTTTGCGAATTCTCTTTTTTTTTGTTAATTATTATAAGGTCTGGTCTTCTGGCCGGGATTAGGTGATCCGTTTGTATGTTAGTCCCATAGGAGTTTATGCGTGTCATTTTCTAGGACAAGTGCTGGGTTGTGCATATACCATTTGTTTGTATGGTCAAATTTCAATTTCTTGCACATTTCCCAGTGGATCACTTGGCCCACCCAGTCGTGTCTCGCCTTATACTCCTTCTGTGCTAATTTGCTGCATTCGCTTATTATGTGATTGATCGTTTCGTCTCTGTCACCGCATAGCCTACATTTACTGTTTTGTTGCGTCTTATCTATTCTCGCTTTGATATGATTGGTTCTTATGGCGTTGTCCTGTGCTTCTATTAGGAGGGATTCCGTTTCTCTCTTAACGTTTCCTTTTCTTAGCCAGGTCCAGGTTTTCTGGTGTGAGATGTTGTTTATTAGACGCTTAAAGCGGACATAGAGTTGTTTTCCCCCCATTTTTATTTCCTAGTTGTTGTCATTCTATCGTCTATCGTGTTGTTGGTATCGTTAATGATGGCTGTAATTAGTCCTCGTTCGTGTTTTTCTATGTAGTCTTCGAGCTGTTGTATGGATGCATCAACGCTGTCTTCGATGTTGGCAAGTCCTCTTCCTCCCTCATTTCTAGATACATATAATCTATTAGCGTTGTCTCTGGGGTGTAATGCCTTATGCATGGTCATTAGTTTTCTTGTTCTTTGATCAATTTGTTTAAGTTCATCTCTGGTCCACTTGAGGAAGGGTCCCGAATATCTAACGAGGAGCACAGCCCAAGTATTTATTCCTTTGATGAGGTTTCTGCTGGAGAGTTTTGTCTCGAGTAGTTTTCTAGTTCTTCTGAGATATTCTTTTCGGATCTTGTCTTTCATTTACACTTGTTTGATGGTGTCAGCCTCCAAGATACCCAAGTATTTGTAGGTTTCATTTTCTCCGAGCGTTCTAATTTTGTCGTGATTTGGTAGTTCCATTCCGACAGTCATATGTTGTTTGCCACTTTTCATGATGAGCATGGCACATTTTTCTATGCCAAATTCCATTATTATTATTATTATTATTATTCATTCATTAGAGTTTTTCACATCAGCGTTAACTGATGGTCTTTAACTGGAGATTGAGTGACAGCAAGTCTCCTCAAGTCTCCAGGACTCTTCTCAGTATTCTGGCCGTTTTCAATAATGCTAATGTTTGGATGGTCTCCACTCAGCCGCCAACTTCCAAATCCTCCAAGCCCTTCGATAATCCTTTAGTTACCGTGCCAAAAGCAGCAATCACAAGCAGCAATTGGTATAATTGTCACCTTCATGTTCCATAGTTTTTTCAATTCTCTAGCAAGGTCGAGGTACTTATCTCTTTTTTCACATTCTTTCAGTTATTATTATTATCATTATTATTATTATTATTATTAGAGTTTTTCACATCAACGTTAGCTGATGGTCTTTCAGTGGAATTTAAGAGACAGAAAATCCCCTCAAGTCCCCAGGATTCTTCTCAGTATTCTTGTCGTTCTCAATTATGTAGTAGTTTGGATGATCTCGATTCTTCCGCCAACTTCCAAATCTTCCAGTCCCTTTAATAATCCTTTAGTTACTGTACCAAAAGCACCAATTACAATTGGTATAATTGTCACCTTCATGTTTCATAGTTTTTTTCAGTTCCCTAGCAAGTTCGAGGTACTTATCCTTCTTTTCATATTCTTTCAGATTTATTCTGTTGTGAGTCGGGACAGAAAATTCAACAATTTTGCAATTTCTCTTTTTTGTTGTTGTTGATTATTATTAGGTCTGGTCTTCTGGCCGAGATTAGCTGATCCGTTTAAATGGCAAAGTCCCATAGGAGTTTATATGTGTTATTTTCTAGGACAGGTGCTGGGTTGTGCATATACCATTAGTTTGAATGGTCAAATTTAAATTTTTTGCACATATCCCAGTGGATCACCTTGCCCAGCTAGTCGTTTCTAGTCTTATACTTCTTCTGTGCTAATTTGCTGCATTCGCTTATTATGTGATTTATGGTTTTATCTCTGTCACCACATATTATTATTATTATTATTTTACTAATTTGAGAGTTTTTCACAACAGCATTAGCTGATGGTTTTCCACCGATGTCTGAGTGGCATCAAGTCTCCTCAAGTCTCAAGTATTCTTCTTAGTATTCTGGCTGATCTCAACAACACTGTTGTTTGGATGGTCTCCACAAGTCCTCTTATTTCCAAGTTCTTCAGTCCCTGTAGAAATTCTTTGGTGACGGTACCGAGCGCGTCAATTACAATTGGTATCAACGTCACTATTATTATTATTATCATTGTCCTCATGTCTCCATGACTCTTCTTATTATTCGAGGTGATCTCTACATTGCTAAAGTCTGGATGGTCCCGAGTCGTCCTTTGATTTCTAACTCTTTCATTCCACTTTCCAAGCCTTTGGGAGCTGTTTCAGGGGCACCAATTACAATCGGTATTACTATCACCCTAATGTTTCACATCTTATTTAGTTCTCTGGCAAGGTCCAAGTACTTGTCTCTCTTTTCGCTTTCTTTGCCTTTCACTCTGTGTTGAATACTAGCTCATCTGAAGATCAACAACGTGAAACTCTGTGTCCGGTTTTTTAATTCTGTTTTATTGCTATTATCTTTTTTTATTCTTGGGATACATTGTGATACTGTAACTCCAACTAGATCACTGCAGGACATCCAAATAATCTAGCCCTTTGGCTATCTGCTGGTATCGACTGTCTTTAGGTTTTTCGGAGCGCATTCGTCACTATCTAGCTGTCTCCTTTTTGGAGACGCATCTTTGGTATTTTCTTGGTATCGTAATACAACATGATCTCTCTTGGTTTGAATGTTTCGGTGTTCTTCATGACCGTCCATTCCTTTGTCCATGATGTGTTTTTAATCACTGAAGGTGAAAAGGTCACTTGATGAAGTCACCAACGGTTAATAGATACAGCAAAATAATTCCACAACATGAAAAACAAAGTCAACACGGGTTAGAAATGTAACAATGTTTTTGTTTATATCGTTTGTTGCGCACAGCGGTCTTAACTTTTTACACAACTGTCTTTGTCAAGAGACACTGGGATATGCAACACAGTTGTGAACGGTCTTGTAGTAAGTCAAGTCTTTAGTTTTCGGAGACTGGCTCAAGCTCTCGGGTTCAGGAAGTCTTGCAAAGTGACGTGAATTCTGACAGTAGTGGTGAATTGACACGTTAAAATCTCCTGCATATATTGAATTCAGGTTCAATTGAAATGAGGGTTGGTTAAGTATAGGGCTCAGTTATTTCTTCATCCTTAATGTCAATGTCTTATTATTTCAGTTTTCTTTAAAATGGCCTCTCCCAATTTGGGAATTGTCCAATCCCATTTTAGAGGTCAGAGTGCTGGATCCACCCTCTCAACTCCAACTTATTCAATTTGAATCTCTCACATTATGATGCCAGAAGGGTCTTATAACTCCCTTATTCTACCCACTCTCTCTATATTCAATCCTGCCCTCATTCTCCTGGGTAGACAACAACTATCCTTCTTAATAAATCTGATATTTAAACTGTATTGTCGAAGATATCCCAAAAAATCCAGCATACAATATTTTCCCATCAGACTGTCGGCCCCAGATATTTTTCCAATGTAAATAACCCTGCTTCTCTCAGACAACTTCAGATACAATCCAGACGGCTCCTCTCACCCCCATACATTTTGTCAATACAAACAATCCTGTACCTCCTTGATAATTTCAGAGACGATTCAGATGACATTTTTCCTGAACTTGGTTGTTTGTCTAAGTAATTTTATCTTTTGGATTTCCAAAACATTTTCTTTGTCTAGCACCTTAAATTTTCAAAAATAACTTTTCCCTTTCTCCGCTTCATTTAATTGCTTGATTAACCTCTCCAGATTTCAGTGTCACTATACAGTTCCGCATTTTCATACATAGAAATTTTGCAGATCAAAAACGTCTTTAGCATTAAATTTTGATCCCAATTATATATATAAACAAATAATTCCAAAAACAAGTGTTCAAATGCCGACCAGTAGAGCAAGATAAAGCCTAAAATAAATAAATCTCTGCCTTGTATCTCATGGCAGTTTCATTACTATCAAATTCTTTTATTTCTACAAAAGATACATGAAACTAATAGTAATGAGACTATCATGGGGTTGTGAGTATATATATATATATATATATATATATATAAATAAATGTGTGCATATGCACGTGCGTGTGTGAGGAAGTAATTTCATTTCGTCTTTTAGACTCCCTAATGGTGCCTTCAAACTATATTTTCAATAGCATTTTTTGACCTGGTTCAAAACCAAGATACATTGTACTATAGACTGAATTTTTCAGAAAAAAAAAAGAGAGACATGCTATTTGGTAAGAGATACAGCACAACATTTTTATTTCACAATTTTCTTTTGTCAGTTGGAAATTTATTCCAAAGTTCATTAAAGGAATTTCTTATGGTAAACATTTTTTTTTTCAAATATTTCTCCTCGAACTGGAAATTTACTTTCAGGGTTAATTTCAAAAACTAAGTCTATTAACTATTTGTTTTTTTCCAATACTTTAATATATCTTTTTTTCCAAGTTTTTATCTAAAAAAATAATTGTTTTTTGGGCCAATACTTTAATATATTTTTGGAACAAATTTCTTGATCAGATAAAAAACAGCAGTGGTGTAAAGAAAATTGAATTGGATGATTTCTTAAATAAGAGTCAGAATATAAATTAAGAGGGTATTTTTTTAAACTAATGGATGAATTATTTAACATAATTTGACCTGTATGTAGATATTATATCAATAGTGCATATGTTTTGAGTAAAAATTTTATAGAGGTTGATATTAGAAAATAGTAAAAAGAGGAGATGCCAAGGATGCATAACAAACAAACAAACAAATTAATAATAATAATAATAATAAATATAATAATAATAATGATACACCCTTACTGTTCATAATAGCCATGGTGCCACTTAACCACATACTCAGAAAATGCACAGCCGGATACAAACTCAGCAGATCACTAGAGAAAATCATTCACCTAATGTACATGGATGACATTAAACTATTTGAAAAAAATGAAAAAGAACTGGAAACTCTCATACACGCCGTTAGAATATACAGTCAGGACGTAGGAATGAAATTTGGCATAGAAAAATGTGCCATGCTCGTCATGAAAAGTGGCAAACAACATATGACTGCCGAAATGGAACTACCAAATCACGACAAAATTAGAACGCTCGGAGAAAATGAAACCTACAAATACTTGGGTATCTTGGAGGCTGACACCAGCAAAGAAGTGGAAGTTAAAGGAAAAATTAAGAAAGAATATCTCAAGAGAACCAGAAAGCTACTTGAGACAAAACTAGCCGAACCTTATCAAAGGAATTAATACCTGGGCTGTATCCTTCGTTTGATATTCGGGACCATTTTTGAAGTGAACCAGAGAACTTAAGGAAATGGACCAAAGAACCAGAAAACTAATGACCATGCATAAGGCATTACATCCCTGAGATGACGTTGACATACTATATGTATCAAGAAAAGGAAGATGAAGGGGACTTGCCGGCATTGAAGACAGCGTTGACGCACCGATACAATGACCCGAGGACTACATAGAAAAACACGAAGGAGGACTGATTACAGCCACGAGAAATGATACTGACAACACAGAGACCAACAGAATGACAATTACTAGAAAGCAAAAATGGGAAGAAAAACAAGAGTCTTGGCGTTTTAAACGACTGATAAACATCTCACACGAGAAAACCTGGACGTGACTAAGAAAAGGAAACTTTATAAGAGAAAAAGAATATTTCCTAATGGCAGTACAAAATAACGCCATAAGAACCAATCATATCAAAGCGGGAATAGATAAGACACAACAAAATAACAAATGTAGGTTATTTGGTAATAGAGACGAAACCATCAATCACATATTAAGCGAATATAGCAAATTAGCACAGAAGGAGTATAAGACTAGACACGACTGGGTGGGCAAGGTGATCCACTGGGAGATGTGCAAGAAATTTAAATTTGACCATACGAATATGCACAACCCAACACCTGTCCTAGAAAATAACTCATATAAACTCCTATGGGACTTTGACATATAAACGGATCATCTAATCTCAGCCAGAAGACCAGACCTTATAGTACTCAACAACAAAAGGAGAATTTGCAAAATTGTGGACATTGCTGTCCCGGCTAACCACAGAAGAAAACTGAAAGAAAATGAAAAGAAAGACAAGTACCTGGACCTTGCTAGGGAATTGAAAAAACTACGGAACATTAAAGTGACAATTATACCATACATGATTGGTGCTTTTGGTACAGTCACTAAAGAATTATTAAAGGGACTGGAGGACTTGAAAATAAGGGGACGAGTGGAGACCATCCAAACTTCTACATCACTGAGAACGGCCGGAATACCGAGAAGAATCCTAGAGACCTGAGCAGACTTGCTGTCACTCAAGTTCCCTTGAAAGACTATCAGCAAAAACCGAAGTAAAAAACTCGCAAGGAGTAAATAATAATAATAATAATAATAATGATAATAATAATAATAATAATAATAATCTCTCTTAATAGCAGCACAGGACAACGCCATAAGAACCAATCATATCAAAGCGAGAATAGATAAGACGCAACAAAATAGCAAATGCAGGCTATGTGGTGACAGAGATGAAACCATCAATCATATAATAAGCGAATGCAGCAAATTAGCACAACAGGAGTAAAAGGCGAGACAAAACTGGGTCGGTAAGGTGATTCACTGGGAAATGTGTAAGAAATTTAAATTCGACCATACTAACAAATGGTATATACACAACCCAGCACCTGTCCTAGAAAATGACACGCATAAACTCCTATGGGACTTTAATATACAAACGGATCACCTAATCCCAGCCAGGAGACCAGACCTTAATAATAATCAACAACAAAAAAAAAAAAAGAGAACTTGCAAAATAGTCGACTTTGCTGTCCCGGCGGACCACAGAATAAAACTGAAAAATGTGAAAAGAAGGATAAGTACCTCGGCCTTGCTAGGGAACTGAAAAAACTGTGGAACATGCAGGTGACAATTATACCAATTGTAATTGGTGCGTTTGGAACAGTAACTAAGGGATTACTAAAGGGACTAGAGGACTTGGAGGTTGGCGGACGAGTGGAGACCATCCAAACGACAGCATTGTTGAGAACTGCCAGAATACTAAGAAGTGTCCTGGAGACTTGAGGAGACTTGCTGTCACTCAGACTTCAGTGAAAAACCATCGGCTATCGCTGATGTGAAAAGCTCTAATGAGTGAACAATAATAAACTTTAAAATAAAGACTATCGATATAAAATTACTTATAAGAAATAAACTACTTTTCTATATGGCCGATTTAAAGTAATATGTAAAAAATGATGACAATTTAGAAGGTTTACTAAGTACTGTAAAAAGATTTAATGCCGACATAGAGATGGAGTTTGGTCTGGACAAAACTAGACATAAACAAAGAAATTATAGACTTAAAATACAATGAAACTTATGAATATTTTGGAATTGATAAAACGAATGTTATCGATCATACTATTAAGAAAGAAAAAGCAAGAAAAGAATTCTGCAGGAGCATTAAAGCCATATTAATAACATAAGTGAATACAAAAAATAAAGTTGTGGCAATTAACAATCAGCCAGTACCAGTTGTGACATAGAGTTTTAATATGATAAACTAGACATTTGCTGAAATTAACAAAAAAAGATGAATGCTTAAGTTGGGAAACTAATAACCTGCCGTAGAATGCATACCCCAAGATTAGATATGAAACGTATCTACATCAAGAGAGAAAATAAAGGAAGAGACTTAAGAGGGTCGTTCAAAAAGTTATAAGCTTCATCCAGAAAAAGTCGGAGAAACAGAACAGCTTTTCATTATTTTTCTGTATAGTTCTCCTTGACATTCATGTACTTGGTCCAACGATACTCATGCATTGCTGTGTAATCATAGAAAAAGGTGGCATCCTGCTCCTCTACAAACTCCTCCACAGCACTTATTACCTTATCATTGTTTTCAAAATGGTGACTACGCAGGTGGGAATTGAGCTTAAGAAACACGAAGAAGTCAGATGGAGCTAACTCTGGTGAGTAAGAGGGATGGGGTAGCAATTACAGCAACCTGAGCAGTGTGAATGGGTGTGTTATCGTAGAGCAAGTGCACACCTTCCCTCAGTTTACGTCTGTCTTTTAATGGTTTTATGGTTATTTAATACCAAAGCCTGTTTTTTCATATATATCAAATATATGATTTGTAAAGACATTTTGTAGATACACGCAGTTAAATGATCAAACAGTTCTATTTTAAGCAATTCAATTTAGCATAAGTCATTTGTTTGCGCACTGGATAACTGTGAAACAGTTATTTGACCCATAGAAAGGACCCTATCAGGTGCTACCACTTCCGGTCAGAGTAGACATGGAAGTGATGGAAATGAAGGGGTATTCCGCATTCCCCAAAGCTCCAGCATTACTAGAACCTCACCTCCAGGTTGTTTAATGTCACATCCAGGGTACTCGTGGGTGTGTGAAGGGGGGTCTTACCCGTCTGCAGAGACGGTGTATTCTATAGCCCCAGCCAACTGGGTTATAGATTGCTTTGTTCTGTTTTCTTAATTCCGATGCATAATACTCACCATTAATAGTTTTCCCATTTTCCAAGTAAGCTATCATGATCACGTCTTTAGAATGCCAAAAGTAAAGGCCATCAACTTGTTAACAGACGCTACTTGGTTGACCTTCTTCGGGAGTGAAGAACCAGGGAGTTTCCGCTGTTTGCTTCGAATCTTTGATTCAAGTTCGAAGTGATGAACCTACTTTTATCTTGAGTTATTAATCTGCGGTGGAAATTCTTAGTGGAAATTCGAGTCAAAAGCTTCCTAGAAATGTTAACTCTTTTTAGCTTGTGCTATGGCGTCAACATTCTTTGGAACAATCTTGCAGACAGCTCGCTCATTTCCAAGATATCAGTTAAAACAGTGTAGACCGAACTAGAACTAATGACTGGATTTAGATATCTACTGGACAGTATGATGTCTGTCATCTAAAACTACATGGTGAATGGAATCAATTTGTTGATCAGTGGTTGAGGTTTTTGGACAACCTTGTATCGGAAAGGGAGTCCTCAGCAAGTATTTGTACCATGTTCTCATGGATTTCCTTAAGTGTCACTTTATGACTGCTTAGTATTATAAAGCCATAAAGAATGAAGGAATGACAGTTTCTTTTTTTACAAAAATATATACGTCTTTATTTCTCTCGAAAGCGGTCAAAGCTTTTGTTGTTTGAGAGACACAGACTGAGACACGGAGACGGAGGGAGACGGATACAGCCTGCTATATGACCCATAACTTCTTAGCCGCTCTGTGGGACGCTGCTCCAGAGGGGTGACCAGACACTCGCTAGCGCTCTCCATGGTTGACTGTATCCCACGTGGGCATTCGCATATATCATTTCACAACGCCCACACATTTTCGTTCAACCACGTGACTGCTTCCTATAGGTAAATTTTTGGCCAGACTGTATTCTTTTGCCTTAGTTAGGCAACCAGTCAAAATTATAATTCGTTTTTATTTCCTTTTGAAAATCAGAAATTTAAATTGTCTATGGTTTTTGCAGCAACATGGATTTCCGTTGATTATTTTTTCCCGTTAAGAATCTATTGAAATGTGCTTCCTCTTTGTCTTTATATACAACAAATGATTTCTTATGTTAAACCCTCCCCCTGGTCCCCAAAATAATGCACACCAAATTTGGTACTTCCATATCAAACCGTTTCATCGTCGAAAGAGGATAGATCTGTAAACTCTTTTCAATGATTAAAAGAGATAATACTAAAGTGGATGGCTCACCTGATATATAAGTTTTCCAAATTGTAATAGTTGTCGGTGTAATAGTTTTAATTTTAACATTCGGTGATGAAACCTTGTAAGTTTCCAGTCACGTCAAAAGTTTTGCTATACTTTGGTAACAAAAGGTACAATAGGGCAGATCCGGATGCTTTTGTAAAGGTCATGATGGTGACGAACTGCACTGGAGTTTAATTCGCAGGTATTGCTTCCATGGTTTGGAGCAGAGTCTCGGAATCCACTGTTTTTTTTTTTTTTGTTTATGTGATCATACCTTATTGTCAAGGTTTTTGCAACTCGAGCGAAATTTCTTGGTTTAGTTTGGTTTGATTTTATAGCATATCTACCATTGTTGGTTATTTAATGTCAAATCCATTTTTATACATATAAACAGTTCTATTTCAAACAACTCGGTTTAGTATAAGTATAGTTTTTTGGTTACACTCAGTTAAATGTCAAAACAGGTCTATTTCAAACATGCTTTTTAGCATAAGCACAAGTTTAAACACCCAGTTAAATGTAAAAACGGTAAATTTAAAACAATTCAGTTTAGCGTAATTACACAGTTTAGTTCTATTTGACCCATAGCTAGGACCCTATCAGGTGCTATCACTTCGTGCCAGAGTGGACCTAGGAGTGATGTCAATGAAGGGACACTCTGCATTCCCCGAAGCTCGAGAATTACTGGTGCTTCATAATTATATTGTTCAGTGTCATATGCAAGACATTCATTGCGGGAGTTTTATTCCTCTGCAGAGATGCAGTCAGTGTATTCAGCAGCCCCAGCTGCCTGGGCGAAATTTCTTGAATCATCAGGTCAATGTATTCGATCAGCTATGCCTTTACTTTTCGCACAAGATGGTCTGGTTTGTTTTCTTTGTTTAATGGCATACCAATCTTCGAGGGTTATTTAATGCCGAATCCATCTTTGCCGAAAAAAATTAGTGGCACTATTTAACGCATAGCAGGGCGGATAGGGGGTCCATATCTTTTCCCTTGGGTATTAGTTCGAAAGTGAATGTGATATCTCTACTGGAATTCGAACTTGCTTTCTACGATATCGCAGTCGAGAACGTTAGCCACTATACTACAGGGACAAGTATTAGATAGGAATATTCGATATTGAATTTCTTAAGAAACAACTATATAAAAAATGTAAATATAAATTTATAATGAATGCAATTCCCTAACCTCTAGGTATAAAATAACCCAAGATGAGTTGATATCCTGTTAAAATCAACCAATCAACAAAAGTAATGAATGAAAGTAAGAATGGGGATAATCACCCACTAAAAAGAATGGCTGCATAAATGCCTTTTTCTTAACCATTTTGCAAAAATACAAGTTTTTCTATGATCTTGAAGGAAAACCCTGCTAAATGGGACTATATATTGGAGGCTCTTGTGGTGTAACGATTACCATCGTTGGAAATGGATATGGAAACCTTAAATAAAATCCTGAACGAGATTGTTTGCATTTTTCGCATAGCTCTAATACCTCTGGGAAAAGTATGCATCGAACTCTTCTCCTTCCTGCTATGAGTACATAGTAGACCAAGTTCTTTAACATTGGTACAGTAACCAGTCTAGGAGAAAGAAAAATCTTACGTTTAAACGTTTTAAATCTCCTTCAAAAACTGACCTTGTGTCACATCCTGTTTACGTGGAAACTATATATATATGTGTGTGTGTGTGTGTGTGTGTGTGTGTGCGCGCGCGTGTGTGTGCGTGTGTATTCTTCCATTATTTTCTTTACCGTTCTTTTTTAGCTTTTTTAATTCTTAAATTTCCTTCTTCAGAGCCTTTTTCATTACTATTGTTCAATTATTATAATTGCTTCCTGCTTGATATCATTATGTAGATTTTTCGTCCAGAAAGCGTAATTGATTTCAGCTAAGAGCATCAGACTGGGCACAAATACTTTACGTTGGTCCAAGATTTAAAAAAAAAGCGCAATGATCTTATATGCAAAGAAGTAGGAAAAAAGAATCGATGTTTTAGTTAAAACATCTAGACAATCTCAAATGTGTAGTTGTGGCTTATATGGTTAAAAATTTTATTTGCCAATTGTTATTGCTAGACGTCATTATATGAAGTCAAAGTAGTGACAAGAAATGTTGGTGTATGCAGAGCTTTGTCAAAACAATAGAATAAAAATTTGATGAGTTAGATATTAGTAGAAGAATTGAGACCACTGCCGTTCTGATCTTTGCGAAGATTTCAAGAAGGATATAAGGAAAGATATAAGAAAGATATAAGGAAATATACTGGAGATATAAGGAAAGGAACTGGAGATATTAAGAAAGAAACTGGAGATATCAAGAAAGAAACTGGAGATATAAGGAAAGATACTGTCAAACTTTTACCGTAACCATCAGGTGAGAAGAAGAAAATAATAGCTGCACAAAATAATGCAATAAAGAGAAATTAAGTCAAAGTAAAAATTGCTTATATACAGAAGCATAGCAAAAGAAGGTTATTTGGTAACAGATATGAAACAGTTAATAACATACTAAGTGAATGTAGCAAATAAGCACGAAAGGAATAAAGGAGCAGACACCATTGGGAAGAAAGATGATCCACTGGGAATTGTGCAAGAGATTAAAATTTGATCATGCTGAAAAATGTTATATATGTACCAACTAGAACCACGTTTGATTTTGTTAGATTTAATTGAACAAATATAAAGTCTGTTTAAGTCACGTGACTATCACATTAGCTATGTATATCAGCCACTTAACAGTAACTTAGAGTACAATTACACTGGTTTACAAAGAAATTGAGGCAAGCTCAAAAATGCCCATTTTTACCTAATTTGAGGGTGCTGAATTCAGATTTGAAATCCGTTTTTACTCATCACCTCTAGTTTTTTAGACATGCATAATGTGCATTTTGTGTATATACGGTACATAAAGGCGTATATGAATTCAGGGTTAATTCTAATGTTGTGAGACTTATGGCTTATTTTTTAGTTATTATGCACTAAATGTAAGTGATAGCATTACATTATATATATATATATATATATAGTTATATATCAAGACGGATTTTGACAGTTAAGGCAGCAGGTCTCAATCCACACTCTTGCAGTCATTGGAAGAGGTTGTCTCGCAGGCGGCACAGGAGTTTGGTGTCCCTCAACTATCGTGTTTTGGGTTACTAAATATTAGTATTACATTTTCAAATGCACATTTAGTTTTACTTTGTTATATTTTCAGATTCTCCAATGGCTTCAAGCACGTCAAAATGTCGAGGATGCCTCAACAAGGCCAATTCTCTCTGCTACGTGTATGGGGACTTCACAACAGTTGAACAGTGTCGAATCATCACTTCCCTCCTCAGAACCGACTACTTTCACTATTTTGACTGTAAAATTGGTGATCATGACAAGTCTTGGGCTCCACACATCTGTTGTAAACCCTGCTACAATGGACTAACCGTATGGTTTAATGGCAAGAAAGCGGCTTTCAACTTTGCAGTCCCGATGGTTTGGAGAGAGCCGCGAAACCACGCAGATGATTGTTATTTTTGTTTAACTAATATAACTGGTTTCAATGCATCTTCTAGGAAAAAGATAAAATATCCCAACCTTCGATCTGCTATGAGACTCATTCCCCATTCAGATGATCTTCCTGTACCCACACCTCCAGTAGATAAGGATCTTCTTTTCTCATCAGATGAAGAAATGCCTTCAAGGGAGGATTCTGCTTCTTCTCCCTCTTCACATCAAGCTTGGTTTCATGAAGAATTTCGTGAAGGCATTGCACAAAAATGGTGCTGCCTTCCAACACTTGTCTATTGTGTTCCCAGGTCTTAGTGCTGCTAAGCTCAAAGAGGGCATCTTTGTCGGACCTCGGATCCGAGAAGTGCTGAAGGATACTGATTTTGAGGAGCTTCTTAACTTAAAGCATGGGAAGCATTCAAGTCAGTATGTAGTGGCTTCCTTGGTAACACATGCGTACCAGATTACCAAGCTAGTATTGAGAAGTTGCTAAAGTCTTACGAGGATATGGGGTGCCGAATGTCATTCAAAATTCATTTCCACCTCAACTTCTCCCGCCAAACCTTGGAGCAGTGAGTGATGAGCATGGAGAAAGATTCCACCTAGACATTACGAAGATGGAGAGCAACTATCAAGGCAAATGGAATCCCGGCATGATGGGAGACTTCTGCTGGATGCTCTTGCGTGACATCCCGGAGGCAAAATACACCAGATCTTCTAAGAAAACAAACTTTTCACTGTCTGTGGTACTATGAATTGTGTAATTGTGTCATCCAAGTATATTGATTCAATCAGTGTTCTTTATCTATCCTGTTTTATCTGTTATAAGCTGCTGCAACTCTTGAAATATGCACATATATTCTCTGTATATACTAAAATGAGACTATTTAAAAGCCAGTAAACTAGAAGTGATAGAGCAAAACTATTTATAAATTTGAATTCAGCACACCCAAATGAACAAAAAACACCTATCTCCATTCTTGCCTCAGCCCCAAAATTTATTTTTGTAAACCAGTGTTATTTGAGCACTGGGAGTTTTCCGGTGATTCCACTCACGAATACAGGAAGAAAGAAATAGAAATCGTAGTTGACAAAAAAGTCTCATCTGAATGCTTCTAAAGATTAAAAAACAAAAAATAAAACAAACAAAATAAGCAATATCTACCAAAGTAAAAAAAACCCGAAACCAAACAACTTAACAACAACAATAAAACAACAACAAAAAACAAAGTATAAACAAATGGATTCCGCGGAAAATTGAATTTTTTCGATTGACACTTAGTTACACGAAGGAAAACTAGTATTGATATTCATACTCGCTTAAAAATGACCTTTCGGTTGTTCAGTGTCATCTTATTTATAAAAATTGTTTGCTAATGAACCGGGAGACCGGGATTCAGTCCTAGGTCGAGTCATACCAAAGATTAAATAAATAGTACTTGATGCCTCCTTTGCTTTACACTCAGCATTATAATGTACGGATCAATCCAGTGGAAAGGAGTAGCCCCCTTCTTTATACGACGGTGTAGTAGCTATTGAAAAAGGAACCTTCGGGTCGCACTCAACTACGGTCGGACAGCTTACTTATATGATAACTGACTGCGCATAAAAGCAAGTAGCTCATAAAAGTAAAGTTAGTGACCTTAGTCGAGGGTGACCCGAAGGTTCCCTTCACCGAGGTGAAGGGGAGGGCGCTACTCCCTTCCCTGAAGTGCTAAGTAAGGCAGTATCAAGTGCCATGTTTTAAGTCTTTGGTATGACTCGACCTGGGATTGAACCTTGGTCTCCCAGGCCATTGGCGAACACTCTACTCATTAATTGTCATATTCCTTTAGAAATTCAAACGTATATAGAGTTGTATAGAGGTGCCCGTGGTGTAATTGTTATCGTCGTAGGAAATGGACACGGCGACACGAGTTCAAATCCTGGACGAGACTGATTGCATTTCACATAGCACTAATACCCTTGGGAAAGGTATGAATCCAATTATTCTCCCTCCAACTATGGGTAAATAGTAGGACAGGCTAGGTTCTTCAGCCTTGGTCAGGCAACTAGTCTAGGAGAAGGAAAACTCTGAATTCAAACCTGTTAAACTCCGCTTAAAAATTGACCTTGTGTCATATCCTGCCCGAGCGGAGGGGTTGGTAATAGGATAGAGTTGTATAATTATAAGTTGCAAATTGTATTAGAGATTGTTTTATTTTCTAAACTATAGAATTTTAACGGTTTTGCAGTAGCAAGAACCTTACTTCAAAGTGTCATTTTACAATGTTACATAATCTACGATAAAAAAAAACGTCATTACGTAACACGCATACGCAACTGAACTTTGCGTAATATAGGTACCATCATTGGTGTTATGTAAGACGCAACGTTTTCCCTGTGTATGTTAATATCTACACAAAAATCGAATCATTTAAATATGAATTTTCTTTTTTCGGATCAGTGATGATGTATAGTTTATGATGAATTAGATTATATGTCATTGTAAATGTAACTACTCTAATAGTCCGTGCATTTTTAGATGGTCCGTACATCACAATGTTTTTTCAACCGGAAAAAATATTATCTATAATGCAAACAAAGTTACTCTTTTTGTATAATTTTCAGTTGAGACCCAATGTGTCTGAGGTAAAGAAAAGCATTAATAAGGTAATTGGGAAAGTTACTGCAAACGATTGAATAATATAATATTGCAAATTTGTCAGCAAAATAAGGTAATTTGGGACACAAAATATGTTGGTTAAGTTGAAAACAGAAGAAAGTATCTAAAAAACATGAACGCATTGGAGTTTTACAAAAGTATATTACTATTGCAAACAAATTGTTCTGTTTGCAGCGATATAATATTATACTAGAGTAAACATAAAATAGCTCACTTAACTGAAGTCCTTGTGTCGAATATACCAAAGTTTAACGTATTTCATACGGTTCTAGTTCACTGCTGGAATTGTTGAAGAGACAATTTTAACCTCCGCTCGTTGCTGAGCTCGGATGGAGAACTAGACATGTCTTTGAAATCTGGCGTCTATATATACAGACCATTGATTGGTTGGTTTGAAAAGTACATCGACCAATCAAACATGTCATACAAGATCTTTAGAGAACGAGGTCGACCAGGGGAGGCCACCAACTTACCTTAGTGATATATTTCTAAAAAAATATTTGTTTTAGAAATATCCCTACCCTAACCGAGATGATAATATTCGAAACTGGCCACGAGCAAGCGCCACAACTCCGAAATGTCAGCAATGATGACCAACTGGGGACACAATAATTTGAGTACTTTCAATATACCTTAGACTTACTTCTCTGACTATTTGGATTGATTGATTAATTGATATCAACTCCATGTCAATTCGTCTTGGATTATTTTATGTTTAAAGGTTAGGGAATCCTATTGATTGTGTTATATAACGTACCGGCATAATGAAAAGGTATAATGTAGGAATGATGAAACCGTTACACTTATTTAAAAAAATATAACTCTCCCTATTGATTGGCGTAAGTGTGAGACGAAGAAACAGACAGGCGGAGACTTCTATATTGATCTTTTCTAAACCCACGTTGCTTCTATACTCAGAACCTCATTTATCACTTTTTCTGCTTCCTCGACGAGAAGTCCTCAACCGGGGTACGCTATGGCCGCTGCTTCTTCGCCACGGGTGGCCCCCACCGCGACTTCTGCCCTGACTTGGTTTTGGCTCCCTGGCTGACCGTGACTCTCATGGGTGACTGTATGACGTGGGCACCAGTGCATATATAATTTCACAACGCCTGCTCGTTCCGGTTGTGATTCATGTGATCTGCTTCCGCTTGTCAACCTACGCAAGCTGTCTTCCTGTTTACAAAACTAAAACATCCTTTCCCAAAGATCCCTGATTGACGACGCTGTCAAAGGTCGATTGGTAACAATTGTACGATTATCTATATTTTTTGTGTAGCTCTTAAGAGTTACACATTTATATGATATCAATTATTTCTATCTAATACAAATTATTTGCATCAAGTTGTATGATTTCAAGAATTTTATTCCTATCTAATATTAATAATTATATAGTTTCAGTTAATTATTTCTATTTTATAATATTCATTTTTTTCATACAGTTATATGGTTTCAAGTAACTAATAATGATAATCCTTAGCAAACAATTATCGCGTCAAGTTACTATTTTTAATACAAATAATTCTTACACAATTATAATGTATCAAGTTTTCTTGCTTATGTCACGTGATATCCCACGGAGACGATAGAAATAAGATTAATACTATCCTCCCGTTGGAATGAACAGTGGCAAGCCGTCAAAGAGTGACCGTTAAGAAAGAATGTAGGTCACAGAGGGGATACCAACAGATGTTGGTACTTAGTAACCTCAGGTCGCCGGACACCAGGGGGAAGGAGGGAGAAGCCAAATGATTGGCTGGGACCCTAAAACGGAAGTGGCACTTCTCCCCGTCGGCGAAAAAAACGAGAAGAAAAGGCAGTTATTGGAAAGGGCTCGTGGCAGACAGACCCATAGCCATTACTCCGGGTGAAGAAGACAAAAACATATCTCGGACACGAGGGACCCAAGTTCTTCAAGCCAGTGTTAAAAATAGCATAAAGTCTATTAGCCCGTGAAAGAAGAAAGATTCTCCAGTGGAACCCCGTCGAAAAATAAGATAAGTAACTTTGGGGCTATTTCTCCTTTATACCCAAATTTTATATACCGCTCTCTCTCTCAATTTGAAGGAAAACGAAAGAACAGAAAAGAAGAAAGACATTTATGTTCATGGACTGTTCAATTATTATACATTTTGACACTTTGAAGGTGTATATAATTGTAGTAAAAGATTCATGTATTTTAATGTTACCACGTGGTCTAAGTTGTTCTTTGCAGTTCTGCTACGAATTTGTTGTGTCACATTTCCTTTTCAGCTTCTATTCGCCTTATGTTATCTTGCTTAGAATTGTCCTATAAATTCCTTTAAAATATCACACGGGAAACCGGAGTTGCCGACTACTACAATATAATATTATTACGACTAAACCTATAGGCTCATATCTTCCGTTGTTCTAGGGGAGGAAGTTTAGTGGCCTTGGTGGGTGTGTGTATAGTGTGAAATTTGGAACCCCTTGCCAGCGGCGGTCAGTCTGGACATTAATTGATCCCCCACATAATATGCCAGTTCTTATATGCCTGAGAAAAAACTCTGAACGAGGACTTATTCTATAAGGGATCAAGTGCCAACCTGCCCCGTCTTCACACGTGCAAAAATAAAGTCCCGTTTTGGGATTTTAAAGAATTTGCCGTCACACTTAATACAAATAATTGTACAAAGTTATATGGTTTCAAGTAACTAATAATAATAATAATAATCCATAGTAAACAATGATAGCTTTTGGCAACTAATCTTTATACAAATAATTTACTGTTATATATAAAGCATCAACGTCATATGATTTCAAGTAAGTAACTAATTATCCATAGTAAAGAGTTATAGCCTCAAGTACTTATTCTTGATACAAATAGTTTCTACACAGTAAAATGGTTACAAGTATTTCAAGCAGTTATATGATTTTAAGTAGATAATGATGATAATCTTTTGTACACAATCATAACATTAAATAACTATTCTTAATAAGTTTTATTCGAACAATCATATCTAAGAACAATTATTTGCAAGCAATTATATTGCTTCATGTCATTAATAATAATTATGACAATAAAAATCTGTTGTAGGTCATTATAGATATCGGACATTGGCATAATGGTTAGAGTGTTCGTCATTGTCCTGAGACCAGGGTTCTAATCCCAGGTCGAGTCATACCAAAGACTTAAAAATGATACTTGATGCTACCTTGCTTAACACTCAGCATTATAAAGTAGAGATCAAGGGTAAAGTGGAGCAATCAAGGGAAAAGAGTAGCGCTCTTCCCTGCACCTCGGTGTAGTAGCTATCGAAAAGGGAACCTTCGGGTCACCCTCGACTACGGTAACCAACTTTACTCACTTATTCCATTGTGCTAGAGTGTTCGCCAATGACCCAGGAGACCGGGTTTCAATCCCAGGTCGAGTCATACCAAAGACACAAAACATGGTACTTGATGCTTCCTTGTTTAAAACTCAGCATCATAAGGTATGGGTCAAGGGTAAAGAGGAGCAATCGGGTCACCCTCGACTACAGTCGCCAACTTTACTTATTCTTGATACAAATACTTTTTAAGCCGTTATATGTTTTCAAGTATTCCTATTTAATACAAATAATGTGTACTCAGTAATATGGTAAGTAAAGTTGGCGACCAGAAAGCTCCTTTTTCAATAGCTCCTACACCGAGGTGTAGGGGAGGGTGCCACTCCATTCCCTGGATTGCTCCACTTTACCCTTATATTGCTGAGTGTTAAGCAAAGAGGTATCAAGTACCATTTTTAAAGCCTTTGGTATGACGCGACCTGGGATTGAACCCCGGTCTCCACTGGCGAACAATGGCATAAAATATTCATATTAAATTCAAATATATCTGTTTTTCCCTGATGTGATTCTAATAAGTTACTAGCACTTCGAATCCGAGTGGACCTGGGAGTAATATCTACTTCACGCTTCTTAAATCTTCATTACTGGAACCTCAACATCAAATTCAGTTTAGTGTTCTATTCGGGGACATTTTTTTTTGGTTGGAATCTTACTTCCTTGGAGGGGATATAGCCAGGGTATTCTAAAACCTGCCGACCGAGTGGACAATGCAGACAATCTATTGTCCGAATAAAAACAATTAGGTATTATGAACATATTTTTCATAATTATTCTTATCCATTCTTTCCCCGCGTTGCATGAAAAGAAGATATAAAATCAAACAACAGCCTTGAAGAAGATCGTAGAATAGGACGGTCGGAATTCTTTGATTACAATATTATAGTTACAATATAGAGAGTCAATTGTCCGAATAAAACAAATGGTTTATTTTGGTTTGTTTTGGTTATGTTTATGTCATATAAACCGTTGTGGGTTATTTTATGCCAAATCCTGTTTTCACACACACACACACACACACACAGAGGATTTGTAAGCGAATAGTTTGGTAGGACCTTAACAGGTACTAGCACTCCGACTTAGAGCAGACGTGAGCGTAAAGGCAATGAAGAGGTACTCCACAAGACTGAAGCCACAACATCGGATGAAGTTTAATGTCATACCCAGGACACTTAATAGTTTCAAGTATTGCTATTAAACACTAATAATTCTGTTCGACATTATTCATTCGCTTACACACAGTTAAATGATTTCAAGTATTGCAATCAAATACCAATAATTATTTTTAACATTAATCACATATTTGCAGACAGTTAAATGGTTAAAAGTATAGTAACTGATATAATAAGTCTATTTGACTCATAGATGAAACCCAAAGAGGTGAGAGAAGACCTGGGAGTAATGGCGATGAAAAGGTGTTCTACATTCGCCTAAGTTCCAGAACTGGAGCTTCACCATCAGCTGTTCTTATGTCACACAGGACATTCGTTGGAGGCTGGGTTTTACTCCTTTGCGGAGGAGACGTCGGCGTATTCTACAGCCCCATTCGACAGATCAGTGCAACAATTGCAAATTGTAGACATATATTTCGTAATCTTTTTATCCTTTTCATACCACATATTAAGCGAAAAGAAAATATGTAACCAGCCAGTAGAAGGCCGTTGAATCGAACGGTCAAAATTCTATGGTTTCTATATCATAAATACAATGTAGAGAGTTAATTGTCCAGATGAAACAATTGCTTATTATGAACATATTTTTCGTAGTCTTTTAATTCTTTCAAACCTTGTATTACACAAAAAGAAAATATGAAATCCGACAGTAGCCATGAAGAAGGTCATAGAATCGAACGGTCGAAATTCTATGATTGCTATATTATAAATACAATATAGAGAGTTAATTGTCCGAATAAAACAATTGCTAATTATGAACATATTTTTCGTAATTATTTTTATCCTTTCGTACAACGCGTTAATGTGAAAAGACGATGTAAAATCAGACGAATGATAATTAGCCAGTCTTTAGCGATTTGTTGTTTACATAGGAAATTATTGATATTCATAAACTGTTTACATTTCTTTTCTTCTTTTCATTAATATTTGTTTGCTTGAACATCACTTTTCTACGCCCTTCAAATTCTTTCCTTATCTAAGCATCCAAATTTTATTACTTTAAAATTCAATACTTTATTGGCGCATTTATTGTTTTCATTTTTGCATTTATGTTTTTAAATTTATACTTTTTTCTTCTTTTTTTCTTTTTTACAAATTATCATCTTTGAGAAGACGGTGACAACTGAAGAAAGTCATTGACTTTTCTCTTTAAAGTCTGAGTGTATCTTCAGTTGAATGCAAATTAAATTATAATTAGGGAACTATGAAGACAGTTTGAATATACAGGTATAAAATGACAGAAGCGCAATTTCGAAACTGTCCCAGAAGACAGGAAGACCAAGATATTCGGGAATTTCAATGTGGAAATCAATAATTCTCTTTTAACCAATCGATTAAACATAATCCTAAATAATAATGAGCCAAATTTACATCCAACAGAATTGTTGTAGCAGACTACAAAGTGAAACTAAAAGCGAGTGAAAAATAATTTCAAAGATATAAGGACCGCACTCGAGAGACTTTGATATTAATAGAATATAAGAATGATGTCTATTGGTGTTTATTTTGGGTTGGTTGGTTGGTTGGTTGGGTTTTATGGCATATCAACCCAAGAAGGCTATTTGATGCCAAATGATGTTTAAACACATAAACATTATATATATGATTTGTAAAAAAGAGTAGTTTGTTGGTAATATTTTAAACAAGCTAGAGTTCATTTGTTTGCTCACAGTTAAATGGTTTGAAGTATTCCCGTCAAAAACGAATAATTCTATTTAGTTTTTATCATTTAGGTGGCACAATGTGGAGCATTCGTTTCTATGGGTATGGGTGCGGGTGAGCACCAGTCAAAGGAGATTCCTTTATCAACTTTGGCGCAAAACCCACACAAAGGGGTTGTGCGCGAGATTTCCCTACGAGACCAGAAGAAGACGAGGAAAGGCAAGGTCCCAGAGCAGTCAACCGAAGAGAAGAGTTAGCGACAGTCGGAGAAAGGCGACGGCCAGAGAAAAGCCGCTGCCGAGTGAGGATTTAGGACCTGTGGACCCAGAGGCCGGGTCGGCGAGCGCGAGAGGATGAGTCAGCGTTCTTGGTAGCTGTGTGGGAATTTTTGAGTAGACGCTCGTGACAGACACAGAAGCACAGAATGCAAGGAAAGTGCAAAAAACCTCTCCCTTCTTACGCTTAGGGCTAACCCAAGTCAGTGTTTGTTTGTTCTTTCTTCCACTCTCAGTTGAGTATGTTGTGTCTTATGTGTTTGTAAAGCAGGGACCGGCCGTGCGGGTATATTGTCACATTTGTTTGAACAGTTAAACGGTTTCAAGTATTGCTATGTAACATTAACAATTCAATTTAACATTAGTCATTTGCTTGCATACATTTAAATAGTTAAGCAGTTTTATTTGTCACTAGATGGGATTCTAACTGGTACTACCACTCCGGCTTGGTTTTGTTTGGCTTCTTTGTTTAATGGCATATCAACGTTGGTGGGATATTTATTGTTAAATCCGTCCTTGTATAAGAACAATAGAGGTAGAATTTAACCCATAACTGGGGGGCATAAGGAGTTTCATACCTTTCACATGGGTATTGTTCCGAAAGTGAATGTAATAGTGCGACTGGAGTTCGAACTCGTTATTTACTATGTTGAAATCCAGCACGTTAGCCACAACACCACGGTAACTTCCCAGAAGGTCTTGAAAAGTTGAATGAATAAGAACGAATCAAAAAGCAGGGATTATAGAAAATATGCTTATACAAAAATGTTGATATGATTAAGCATTAATTAGCTTTTACCATGTAATTTTAGTCACTTTTTCATTGCAACTTAATCAGCACATTATTTCTACCACGAAGTGGAACTGAAGGTATCGAAAACAATAATAAAAAAAAATGAGCACTAAGTGAGACTCGAAATCAAGTCCCCTTTTGCCTCGAGGAAAATATATTGGAACGTTGATATAACTTAACGATACTTATTCACAAGTGACACATTCCAAGAAAAATTTGTAATGAACACGTACAAAATTTTTTAGGCTTGTTTTTTTTTTTGTTTAATGGCATATTAACCTTCGTGTGTAACTTAATGCCAAAGCCATCTTTGTAGAAGAACAGTAGTGGTACTAGTGTTATATACTCACATAATAAATATGCTTATATACACATATACATGTTCATGCAGTATCACAACGACACCATAAATAATTAAACAAACGCACGATGATAACGACACAGGAACAAACGACGCACGCAGGAAAGAAGACGCAGGAAGACTTCTTTATAAAATATTTTACCTCTCACTTTATTTGTAAGGTTTCGAAAAAGGTTACTCAAAGTTTGCGTGTGAGAGGTAGCTGGGGACCGAACATTACTGAAATATTTTGACCCCGAAGTTATGGCCGTCAGCGTTGTGTCTTTCTCGTTCTCCATGGTTGCTCAACCGGACCCTGGAGTAAACTCTTCTGTGTGCTGGCTTTCCCTACTACACGCATCTACTTCCGTCTTCCACTGTACTGCTTGCCCTCCTTCTCGCCTATCTCCCACTGTCCTCAATTCGTCGGCCTTATATTACCTTCAAACTCCCACGCAGTAATATAGACACGCCTCAACGCCTACGCAACCTCTTCCAATTTCCAGCGACCAGGATGTGTCACTTCCTTCCGGTGCACCACCTTGAATGGCATTTTTGGCCGGGTCAAAAGGTCAAAACATAACACTATTTAACATGTAGCTGGTGGGATATAAGAGGGTTGAAAATTTTTCCAAAAGTATTAGTTAGAAAGTGACCATAATAGTAAATGTAAAGTTCAAATTTGCTAACTAAAATATCACTGTCCATTATGTTAGCCACTACAACACAAAGACTCTCCTTTACAATATCTTATTTTTTCGATCAAGCGTTAATTTTTTTACTTGCATTTACTTTTGTCTTTTAATATTAGTTACTTTTTCATCGCAACTCACTCAGGACGTCAATTCTACAACAACGTGAAACTGCGGCTATCGGAGACAATTATGAAAAGTAAGCTCTCAGTGAGATTAAAATTCAAGTCCTCTTTTACCTCGAGGAAGTCTGGTTATCATACCAGCTGCTTTAATTCTAAGCTACGAAAGGTAATAATGATAAGAAAAAGAACTTCTATATTGGTACCACCGAAACGAGTCAACTCGATAAAGATGTAGATCAAGTTCAAACCAATCGATGGTTAAGAACATCTGGCCATAACTGTACTTATGCTAAACTGAATTGTTTAAATTAGAACTGTTTGACTAAACTGAATAGCTTGAAATAGAAATGTTTTTGACACTTAAACTGTGTACTTACATTTAAACTTCGTACTTATGCTAAACTGAATTGTTTGAAATGGAACTGTTTTTGACATTGAAACTGTACTAGCGTTCAACTGAATTGTTTGAAATAGAAGTATTTTGACATTCAACTGTGTGTAAACAAAATCTATACTTATACAAAACTGAATTGGTTGAATTAGAACTGTTTGACTTACCCGAATAACTTGAAATTGAAATGTTTTTGACAATTAATCTGTGTACTCAAAGAAAACTGAATTGTTTAAAATAGAACTATTTGTATAAAAATGGATTTGGCGTTAAATAACCTACACTAGTTGATATGCCATAACACTCAAACAAAAACTCATTATACACCAAATAGTTCTGTTATGAATTATTAGTATTCAATAGAACTATATGCAAAAAAATGTCGGGGTGAGCCCCTGTAGCGTAATGGTTAAAGTGCTTGACAACGACCTCAAAGTTAACGAGTTCGGACTCCGGTTGTGCTATTGCATTCACTTTCGGACAAATATCCTTGTGAAAAGTATGAACCTCCTTATTCTCCCAGGTTACATTGTATCACTGCTGTTCTTCAAACGATGGCTTTGGCATTGAATAACCCACGAAGGTGGATATGCCATTAAACAAAGAGACAGAAAAAAATCCCCCAAACTCTTAAGTAACAACTACAAAAAATGTAAATGTGAACGTACAGTGAATGCGTTTTCCTAACCTTAACGCATAAAATACCTTCGATGGGTTGACAGTCTGTTAAAATCAGTCAATTTTTAAGTCCAGAGAGTATATTATCCGGTATTTTCGTTTGGATTTCGACTTTCATATTGCTTTCTAATCCACTTTTATTACATCCTTACTCTTCATTTATCATTTTGTAAAACCTTTGACTTTCGTGACTAACTTATCTTCTTTACGGTGACTCTCAGCATTAAAAAAGTTTAGGGAACAGAAAAGATTGTCTTTGTATGAGATTACCGGAATTGATGAAAAGGAGAGGAAATTAGATGAAGGGTTGTGCAAGTTTCCCCAAGAATAGAAATTTAAAGAAACAAGAAAAGTTGCTGTCTGTTATCATAATTAATAAATTTGAATTCATATATACATATATGCATACCTTTTAAGTCCCAGGTTAATAAGTTGTTAATAAGTGCAATCTTGCAGATTCTTCACAAGGGAATGTGTATTGCATTTTTCTTGGTGTGTAGGTGAGATTAGCTGACACACACTCCCCATAAATACATAAGTTACTTCACGTCCAGGCATTTATCTATGTTATGAATTTATGTTATATGATCTGTATATATATATATATATATATATATATATATATATATATATATATATATATATATTCAGTCCAGATAACCGGAGTCGGGAATGATTTCGTCAGGACGAATTCATTCCATTATGGACATTTAAATTTTTCCTGGTGAAGAGCTCAATGTAACTAACATCACAGAGCAGTAATTTCTTTAAGAAAAACAAAAATCGGTCACATTAGGATTATAAATTTATTTCCATCCTGTTATGGGTATTGATAAATATCAATAACACAACCCCCCCCCCAAAAAAAGACAGGACTTCTTCGGATCCAATGGATAAAGTAAATGACATACAGAATAGACACAGGAGGGAAGGTTGGGAGTTGGTAGAAGAGGACTGAAGAGTTACCTCCCCGTTTATTCACCGGTTTTTATTTTTTTATTTGTTTATTATCGGTTGGAATCACAGTTAATCAAATTTTAATTTTTTATTCTAATTATATCTCAACGTAAAATTTCAGATTTAATAATAATTTAGGGAAGCACGACATTCCTTAATCACCTTAGGCAAGGATACAGTATTACTTATCTTCAATTAATTTCAGAATTTAAATATATATTCAAAATTTATATTCGAGCCGAGTAATTCAGTTACCTTTCCATAGAAAAGTACGCGCACATCATATGGTACCTACACATCTCTTTATTTTATTTTATTTTATTCATTCCACCTCAAAATAATCTGACGTTTTTGTTAATTAAACATTATCTATGATATTTGCCTATAGTTTAAATTTATTCCTATGTCTACATCTAGCTATTAATTCACATCGCTGATTTAATAAATTTTCAGGGTTTGGGTATATCATTATTTGTATTTTTTCCTCTAGGCACAGATTACCTCTACTATCAAAGTATTTTTACTGTGATTCCAACCGGTAATAAAAAAAATAAAAATAAAAACCGAAGGCGGGTAAACGGGGAGGTAACTCTTAAGCTCTCTTCAACCCCTCCCAACCTTCCCTCCTGTGTCTATTCTGTATATCATTTAATTTATCCATTGGATCTGAAGAAGTTCTGTTTTTTTTGGTGTTATTGATATTCATCAATACCCATAACAGGATGGAAATAAATTTATAATCCTAATGTGACTGATTTTTGTTATACACACACACACACACACACACACACATATATATATATATATAAAGAACAGGTGAACAAAAAGTCAAATGAGATGGTTGGTTGGTTGGTTGGGTTTTATGGCACATAAACCTTTGTAGGTTATTTAACGCCAAATCCATTTTTATACAAATAATCAGATCTATTTAAAACAATTCAGTTTAGCATGGGTGCACAGTTTAATTGTCAAAAACATTTTTATTTCAAGCTATTCAGTTTAGTTAAACAGTTCTAATGCGAACAATTCAGTTTGTATACATATAGTTTTTGTCCATACACAGTTAAATGTCAAAACACTTCCACTTCAAACAATTCAGTTTAGCATAAATAGAGTTTCGATGTCAAAAACAGTTCTATTTCAAACAATTTAGTTCAGCGTTAAGTACACAGTTTCGATGTCAAAACAGTTCTCTTTCAAGCAGTTCAGTTTAGCATAAGTACACAGTTTAATTGTCGAAAACATCTCTATTTCAAGCTATTCAGTTTAGTCAGACAGTTCTAATTCAAACAATTCAGTTTAGCATAAGTACACAGTTTAGTTCTATTTAACCCATAGATAGGGCCCCATCAAGTGTTACCACTCCGAACCAGATCGGACCTGTGAGCCATGACAATGAAGAGGTGCTCCGCATTCTTTAAAACCCCAGCATCACTGGAACCTCACCATCAAATTGTTTAGTGTCATATCTAGGACACTCGTTTGGGAAGTGGTTTTACTCCTCTGCAGAGGTACAGTCAGTGTATTCTGCAGCTCCCCCCACCAGGCGACTGGGCAAGACAAATAAGAATATCACTCTTATGTAGTTTATTTTTTGATGGTTATTAATCAGTTTCGACCTTCGGTCATCTTCTGAAGAAAATGTTTGTGGAAAAAATAAGAGAAGTTTTTTAAAGAAAGATTTTAAAGATTTTAAAAAATTTAAACTAAAGATATTCTTTTGAAAGAATTTTTTTAAGAGTTGATATGTTATATGAAAAGCTATGGAAATGTACTATAAGTGTCGCTTATCCTTTAGTCTGAAGAATGCTGTCTGATCAAACAACATTTTTCAGACTAATGGCTGGATCTATCTATCTATCTCCTTTCACTTAGTTTTCTTTTCCGCTCTTAAGTTTTTTAGCTTCCTACTTTTCCTTCTTCACAGTTTCTCTTTCATTGCTATCATTGTTCATCTATTCCAATTCTTTTCTGCTGAATATCATTATGCATATTTTGCAGCCAGAAAGAGTAACTGATTCTAGCGATGAAAAGACAAGGATTGGGCACAGATATCACATGTTGGTCCCAGGTAAAATAAAAACGTAATGGTTTTAGTTTTGATTAATGCTTTCTTGTCTCTTTGTAATACACTTTTTTGCTCAGTCGGCTGGGACTGTCGAATGCACCGATTGCCCCTCTGCCGAGGGGGAAGACCACCCGGCAACCAGAGTCCTAGATATGACACTAAACAATGGTGAGTTTTCGGTAATGTTGGAGCGTTGGAGAATGCAGTGTACTTCTTTATTGCCATCGCTCCCAGGTTCACTCTGGCCCGGAGTGGTAGCATCTGATAGGGCCCAATCTATGGGTTAAATAGAACTAAACTGCATACTTATACTATACTGAATTGTTTGAATTAAAACTGTTTGAATAAAATGAATAGCTTCAAATAGAAATGTTTTTGACAATTAAACTGTGTAATTATATTTAAACAGCGTACTTATGCTAAAATGAATTGTTTGAAATGGAACTGTTTTGACATTGAAACTGTACTTACGCTAAACTGAATTGTTTAATATAGAATTGTTTTGAAATTTAACTTTGTGTAAATAAAATCTATACTTATACTAAACTGATTTGTATGAATTAGAACTGCTTGAATAAACCGGATAGCTTGAAATAGAAATGTTTTTGACAATTAATCTGTGCACTCATGGAAAATTGAATTGTTTGAAATAGAACTGATTATTTGTATAAAAATGGATTTGGCATTGAATAACCTACAAAAGTTGATATGCCATAAACCCCAAACAACCAACCAAATACACTTTTTAAAAAATCCTAACCCTTTATTTATCCTTTTGTAACCCTTTCTCTACAGTGGCAAATTGGCGTTCCTTAGGGTAAATTTGTGTAATAACAAAATCACTGTATTCCCAACAAACATTTCTGTTCTGTTTCAAACTCGCCTATTGTTCCAACGATAAAAACTATTATCAAATCCACCATTTCCCAATTCCTCATTTTTGCAATTATTTTATACGTTAAGATGACCATCGCAACAACCATCATTACAATCATTATCATTCTCATCAAAATCACTGACCGGCCTCTTCCCACCATGGCTAGTAACTACCAGCATCTCTAACAAAAATACCAACACAACCATTTTAATATCATGCACCACTCCTTTTCCTTAAATTGAGACCCAAGTGCCGTAATCAGGAAAGCCATTATCACCTCTGACAATTTGAAAATCTCACTTCAGTGATAGGCCAACTTCTGAGGCTAGAGGAGAACATGATGGACGATACTGAGAATAATCTTGAACGATAATTCTTTCAAAATAAGACATATTCAGCATCTGTTTGTAATTATTGGGCTGATATTGTTGATAGCCCGACTGGGCAGGGCAGTGTGTTGTTTATCAGAGCTGATGGCGGCTTCTCTTGATGGTAGCGACCAGGGCAGAGGGTGCAGGTCGACGGTGATGGAGTTAGTGTTGGGGTTGATGATAATAAGTGCGGTACTGCAGATACGTCACAAGGGAATGTGCATTGCATCTTTTCTTTGTATGTAGGCTAGATTAGCTGGCGTACACTCCCTATAAATACATAAGTACACGTCCAGGCACATATCTATATTATGAATCTCTGTTATAAGCTATGCTAATATATATATATATATATATATATATATATATATATATATATATATATATCCTCCTACTTAACTTTCTTTTCCGTTCTTGTTTATCTTTTTTTGTTTCCTACATTTCATTTTTCAGAACCTCCATTTCGCTGCTATTCTTTTTCATCTATTTCAATTCTTTCCAGCTTAATATCATTACGTATTATTTTCGGCCAGAAAGCTTAACTGATTCCAGCTAAGTAGAGACAGGGATGGAGCACAGATGCTACACATTGATTCTTGTTGTAAAAAAGCGTAACGGTTTTCCTCGTAAAGAAGCAGAAAAATAGTATAGATGCTTCTGTTAAAACATTCAGACACTATCAAAAGTTATGGCTTATTTGGTTAAGAGTTTTAGAAGTCATAAGATGAAGCGCTCGCATTCCTATGTAAACGTGAACACATACAACTATACATACAACATTTAATCTGAAATATCTAAGTTAGGATAGAATAGACACAGAGCCAACGTTTTTTGCTTACCAACACACACACATACACACGTGTATATTTGGATGTATATATATATATGTGTGTGTGTGTGTGTGTGTGTGTGTGTGTGTGTGTGTGTGTTTATTGCATAAGTATATGTATGGAGGCGTGTTATACGCATATTCTCATATTGTGAACATATACATACATACTATAAGAGAGAGAGAGAGAGAGAGAATAAAATAATGTTGTGTCAATTTTTTGATTAGGGAGGCTCAATTTGCCTGGAAAATCAGCTTTCAAAATATTGGCTTTTTTATCTTCAGGTGGAAATATACAACTGCCCAACCTTGCAAGCAGGCCACATATGAAACATTTTTAATGAAGTTACAATTTTTTACAAAGTGGGGATCCGGAGAGAAGTTTTATAAAAGGGTAGAGTTTCTTTTGAGCTACCTTCTCTTCATTACTTTTTTTTTTATATCTAGTCTTGTGTTATGCCATAAGCTGTAATGGGATTATGGCCGACTGTATCTCTGCTGAATAGTAAGACTCTCCCAACAATTGTCCTAGATATGACACTAAACAATCTGATGGCGAGGCTTCAGTAATGCTTGAGCTTTGGGGAATGCAGAGTACCCCTTCATTACCATCGCTCCCAGGTCCACTCTGGCCTGCTGTGGTAGTACTTGATAGGATCCTATCTATGGGTACAATAGAACTGTTTGACATTTAAACTGTGTACTTATGCTAAACAGAATTGTTTGAAATAGAAATGACTGATTTTTAATTGAATTGTTAAAGCTACATAGCAATACTTGGAAGTATTTAACTTTGGTGACATGTTAAACTGAATTGTTTGAAATAGAACTGTTTTAACATGACTGTGTGTAAATAAAAATGTGTACTTATGCTAAATTGAATTGTTTGAAATTATGGGAAAGCATTTAACTGTGTACAAATAAGCTAAAGCTTGTTTAAAAATGTTATCTACAAAATGTGTTGAGAAATCCTGTACTTGATAAATCGATAAAAAGGATTTGGTATTAAATGACCTACAATGGTTGATATGCTATAAAACCAAACCAAACCAAACCAAACCAAATTGCAATAGAATTAGTAAGTAAAGTAAAGTTGGCGACTATAGTTGAGGTTAACCCGCAGGCTCCCTTTTCAATAGCTACTACACTGAGGTGTTGGAGAGGGCGCTACTACTTTCCCTGGATTGCTCCACTTTATCATTGATCCTTACCTTATAATGCTGAGTGTTAAGTAAGGCGGTATCAAGTACCATTTTTGGTCTTTAGTATGACTAGACCTGGGATTGAACTTCGGTCTCTCGGACCATTGACGAAAGTCATCATTATATACAAACATTTTCAAGAGAAGTGTCCGTGGTGTAGTGGCTAACCTGGTGGATTACAAGATCGTAGTAAGTTTGATTTCCATTTGCGCTATTACGTTCACTTTAGGACCAATACCTTTCGAAAAAGTATGACCTCCCTGAAAAAAAACCCCAACAAATCCCCCGGTCAGTTTTGGCTCCTAGACTCTCTTTAAATCTCCGATAGATAGTGCTATGGTATTGCACTCTTCACATTCGGCACCGTGATAAGCATACTATCATAGTTTGGAATACTTGAAACTATATAACAGTGTGAAAATTATTTGTAATTAGAAGATAGTTAGTTAGTTACTTAGTTGGGTTTTAACGCCAAATCCATTTTTATGCAAATATTCAGTTCTATTTCAAACAATTCAGTTTATCATGAATATACAGTTTAATTGTCAAAAACATTTCTATTTCGAGCTATTCAGTTTAGTTAAATAGTTCCATTTCAAACAATTCTGTTCAACTTAATTATGCAGTGTCGATGTCAAAACAGTTCAATTTCAAGCAGTTCAGTTTAGTATAAGTACACAGTTTAGTTCTATTTAACCCATAGATAGAGCCCTATCAGGTGCTACCACTCCGGGCCAGAGTGGACCTGGGAGCAATGGCAATGAAGGGGTACTCCGCATTCCCCAAAGTTCAAGCATCACTGGAACCTCACCATCAGATTGTTTAGTGTTATATTCAGGACACTCTTTCAGGGGTCTTACTCCTCTGCGGAGGTGCAGTTGGTCTATTCTACAGCCCCAGCAAATTGGGCAAAATGTAATTAGAAGAGTCACTAGACGCTATAATTGTTTATTATTACTTACATGAAATCAAAAATGTATTTACCAAGCCCGGCACATGAGCAGGATGCAAAACAAGATCATTTTTTAAGCGGAGTTTAATAGATTTGAAGTTAAAGTTTTCCTTCTCCAAGGCTGGTTGCCATACCAATTTCACAGAGCTGTGTCACACCTACAATTTACCCATAGCTGGAGGGAGAACAGTTTGATGCATACCTTTTCCAAGGCTATTAGCGCTACGTGAAATGCAATCGACTTCGTTCAGGATTTGAACTTGGGTTGCCATAACCATTTCCATTGACGTGAACCATTACACCACATGAAATCACATGAGAGCTTGAAATACTTGAAAGCATAAAACTGTGTACAGATTATTAGCATGAGATAGGAATACTTAAAACTGTTTGAAAATTATTTTTATTTGATAGGAATTTTTAAAATTCTTAAGATTTCTTAAAGGTGGCAGATATGATCACATGATAGTTTGGGTATTTTGAAAAGAGTCAGTCAATTACTTATTAATTGACAGAGGACAAAGAAGAACTTAATTTTCGGAGCCGTTGAGGGTGGACTACGATTTAGCAATTCCCTCATTGACTAAAAAAAAAAAAAAAAAAGACTTCACGCCTTTCTGGTTCGAGACCAAGGTGGCTGAAACACAGTAATAACGTGAGCAGTATTTTTTCTGTGACCACGTGACCACGTTTATTTTTTCTTCTTTTTGAAATGAACTCATCGTAATATATTCATTTCGTCTTTGGCTCAGCTAAATTTCTTTAACCCCACCCCCCTCGAACATTTACGATCACACAAAAAAGAAGAGACTTTAGCATTAAATAACAAAAGGTTTACGTGCAGTAAAAACCAACCAACCAAATAACCAATCAACCAATCAACCAAACAACTAAACCAAAACAATCAACAAAATCAACCAACCAACAAGCAAATCAATCAATCAACCTACTAACCAGCCAACTAACCAGCAAACCAACCAACCAACCAACCAACCAATCAACCAATCAACCAACCAACCAATCAACCAACCAACCCACAAACCAATCCACAAACCAACCAGCCAATCAACCAACCTACTAATCAACTAACCACCCACCCAACCAACCAACCATCAATCAACCAACCCACAAACTAACCCACAAACCAACCAACCAACCAGGTTACCAACCAACCAACCAACCAACCAATGGCTTTGTGCTGCACTGCAAATTATTTGCTGAAGTTGAAATGTTGAGGTAATCGAGTGCTTTCACAGATCAAGAGTAAATATTGATACTAAATGCGAACCTCAAACATTTAGGGAGTTTTACCCATCTACAATAGATACAACCAGCATATTCTATGCCCCATCCAGTGAGTGAAAGTGCTACATCAGGAAAAACTATTTAAAGACTAAAATGTTAAACTAAAATTTATTCCTGAACAAAATCCTCTTTCGCTCTTTATCTCTCTCTCTCTCTTGTAAATCTCCCGAAAGCCGTGTTTGAAGTTAGCATAATTTAGTCTTAACATAGATTTTTGTTTGGTTGAGAAAATGGCGTGGCGTTTTTCTTTTCTCCTTTTTTTACCGCTTTGAATCAAGCGAAAAATAATCTATCAATTATTGAGACTGCTAAATCTTTTATCTCCAAGAGTTTTCAAGAATTCTATTATTTAGTATTACCAAAAAGAAAAAAAAACCGAAAAAAAGAAAAAAAAAAACGAAGTCTGGTGTTTAGTCGATTTCTCTTTTGCAGTTTTGATGATTTCTATTGTATCTGATAAGAAGCTTCTTTCTTGTAGCAGTTGAGCAGCAGTCTCGCATTGAAAAAGTCTGTAAATGTTCCAAAGTCAGACAGAAAGATTTCCGAGAAATTGTAATGTTCGTCAGCTTCATTTTCACCTGATTTCGTCGTATCTCTCTGTTTTTATATTATCATTAATATTTACATTCAATACAAGTTATTCATACTAGTTTTAACGGGATTTTTTTCACTGATGTCTGAGCGACACCTTGTCGCCTAAGGTCTCCAGGACTCTTCTGAGTATTTAAGCTGATTTTAACAGAGCTGTGGGCTGGGTGGTGTCGATTCTTCCTTTGATCTTCACTTCCTCAGTGTCTTTTACAGGCTTTTTGTGACCGTTCCAAAGGCACACGCTACCATTGGTATCACCGTCACTTTCATATTCCACACCTATTTTAACTCTTTGGCATGATCCAAGTACTTATCTTTTCGACGTCTTTCATTCGATGTAGAAATAATTATCATTTATGTATCATGTGATGTCATGACTAAATTTTTATGCCGATTGGTTCGATTTTGAGATTGCTAGTGTTGCAAATTTGCTAGATTAAGTAAATCTTTGTAACTGTAAATATATGCATACATTAGTAATTATATATATATATATATATATATATATATATAACTTTACATACATACATACATACATACTTACATATATATTAATAAGGTTATATATATATATATAAGTGTGTATGTGTGTGTGTGTTTATAGGGAGCATTCTCTGTTTCAAGCCAGTTTGATTAAAAAGGACAGATGCGAAGTGTCTGTCTACTCTATCGTTGATCCGTTCATAAGAGTCGTTGACTTTTGAATTGCATGAATTTAGAAAGGCAACGTACTAGCCCAGTCCGCTGTAGAATACATCGACTACATCTCTGCAGAGGGATAAAATTCCTCAAAAGTGTGTCCTGAATATGACACGAAACAATCTGATATTGAGGCTACAGTAATACCAAAGCTTTAGGGAATACAGTGTACTCCTTCATTGCCATCGCTCCCAGGTCCACTCTGGCCTGGAGTGGTAGAACTTGATAGGGTTAAAAAGAACTGTTTGACATTTAAACTGAGTGCAAACAAATGACTTATGCTTAACTGAATTGCTTGAAATAGAACTGTTTGTCTATTTAACTGAGTGTAAACAAGTGACTGGTGTTTGGTTGAATTTTTAGTGATACATAGTAATACTAGCAAATATTGCATTTTATTGACTTGTGCTAAACTGAATTGTTTGAGATAGAATTATTTGATAATTTAATTGTTTGTAAACAAATGACTGATGTTTGATTGAATTGTTAGTCTTTAATTGCAATACTTAAAATCATTTAAGTGTGTGAGAAAAAAAAATGAGCTCAGGCTCGTTTAGAATTGTTATCTACAAAATTTATTTATAAATCATATATTTAATACATATGTATAAACAGGATTTGGCGTTAAATAACCTTAATGGTTGATATGCCATAAGACCGAATTGAATCAGAAACGCACTTTTACTCTAAACTTAAAAAAAAACATTAAACAAACCCTAATTAACAACGACTTCCCAAACTTTTTTGCTGATGAACAAATAAAATGCGTCATTAAAAATATCAACAACAATTGCAATACACCAAACAACCCAAAGCCCGTTAAACTATTTTCTCGTAACGAGATGCACAAACATTACAAACTCGATAAAATAGCATCTAAAATCTTACATGTAATAAAGTTTCTCTTACCGACTCTAACAATAAAATAAAATCATACATGCAATACAACTAACCTCGTCATTTGTAATAACTTCTCTCGTTCGACAAGTTACTTCAGTTTAACTAATGTAGTGAACCAGTTTAGATGTTCACTAGGGAAATGCTCTTTCCAATAAAGAAAGTACCTACATAGACGGAACTACTACAATACTCTCGGGAAGTTTAATACTTTACCAATTCAACACTGGTGATCGTGGTGCAATGGTTATAGTCGAAAGATAATGGACACAGCGACTCAAGTTCAAATTCGGGACGTGTCTTTTCACATTATTCTGTCTGTAAAATAATGTCCGACTTTGGAATAATCTTTTTTTTTTCATGAATTAACGAATTTAAAGAGTTTTAATCAGTGAAAATCGATAAAAATTTACGCATTTTTGCTGTCGATTAACTAAGTTATTTATGTCTGTACCATAAAACTCTAAAGGTTTTGATACCAAGAAATCTTTAAATGCAGTTTCTACTTCTTTAGAACGAAATGTTTTTTGGTGCAAAAAAAGTATCCGGATGATGGAAAAAATGGTAGTCGGAGGGTGAGAGATCAGGAGAATACGGTAAAAGCGGCAAAGTCTCATATTCTGGATCAGCTTCTGTAGAGTCATCTGGTAACATGTGGCCGAGCAATGTCATGAAATAAAATTATGACTAAGCTTAAAGTCATGCAATAAAGTAAACGCATTACTTTTTTAATTTTCAAGATTTGGGGCTCATAACCTTCAAAATCAAATTCTGAAAAAAGAGATAAAAATTAATAAAGAGAATACTTTAATCATTAGTAATGAGAATTTTTTTTCATACGACTACTAAAATAATATATTAGAACATAATTTAAACAGTTTATACAAAAATCGGGCAGTATTTTCTGAACAACGTAATAGTTTAAATTTGTGCAATTAATATTTCCACCGGAACAGCCAATATATATATAGGAAGCCCACGTGAAGTAGTGGCCGACATCAATTACGTTATTACGTTCATTTCCACACAAAAAACCTTCAGAAAAATTTGAACTCCCTTATTGCTCCAGCTATGTGTTAAATAGTACCACTGTCTTTCTACAAGGATAGCTGATATATATATATATATATATATATATATATATATATATATATATATATATATATATACGTTAATCATATTGTAATATGGTTTGCTATACATATGAATAAAGAGTACTCAATACCAGTGATTGAGCATATGTAGATTTAAATTTGAATAGAGTTGACATAGAATCAATGGCGTTTTGTGTTTCTCAGATTCTCGCCAACGCGATCATCAGACCAACAAGCTCCCACGTGGTGTGTATACTTTTATATAATATTGTGTTGCGTATGATGAGAAATGCGGTCTAGTTTAAACTGGTTTTTGTTTCTATCTACCGTGTTATATTGTTATTCATTTATGTAAAAAAATATAGCCACTTAAAAAAAATTAAAAAAAACATGAATCCCCTTCCCCACAAAATAATATATTTCCGTAGATGTAAATAAAAATCAGAATAAACTTGACCGCCTTTCTCCAAATGCCCCACACAATGGAATGCTCACCACATTGGAGCCTCTCGGTCTGATTATCGCATTGGCCTGAAACTGGAATTTATTGGTATTGTGCACCGTTGAATTTGTGTCTACGTTATACAAACTTTGATCAATCTATCTATCTATCTATTTGTTAAATTTTGCACCTTATTTATTCAGTCTATTTTTTTTTCACTTTCTGTTTTTTCTGTCTTTTAATATTCCACATTCATTCGGTGGTATTTTGGTGAGGACAGGGCATGTATCAAATATTTGGCCATAAACTGAGGGCAGTAGTATCATAGATAAGTACACTCGCTATAAAGGTATTCCATTTTTAATATTTTGAATTTTTTTTTATTAGGGACGCGTTACTTAAGTCAAAGTTGTAGTTATAGATGTTTCTGTTAGGTACTATAGCATTAATTGTTTTGTTTATTTTTAATTCCACTTTATGTTTGTCTTTTGTTTTCTTTTAATTCCTGAAAGTTTCATGGTTGTATTTTTTCCGGCATTTTTTACAGGTTAAAAAAATTATCCAAAATTTAATTCATACTGTATATACCTAAAAAATGATACTCCTTTCTCCCCCTTGTCATTTATTGATTTCGTTCTGGAGGAATAAAATTCACTCTGGAGCGAACGATTATATATATATATATATATATAATCGTTCGCTCCAGAATAAATTTTCTTCGTCCAGAACGAAATCAATAAAATTCATTCTGGAGCGAACGGTTATTATATATATAATAGTTCGGTTTGGTTTGGTTTCTTTGTTAAATGACGTACCAATCTTCTTGGGTTATTCAATGCCAAAGCAATAATTGAAGAAGGACAGTAGAGGTATTATTTGACCCGTAGCTGGAGATATAAAGGGGTTCCTATCTTTCCAAAAAGTATTAGTCCAAAAGTGAACGTAATAATGCAACTGAGTTTGAACTCGTTCACTAAGAAGTAACTGCCCAGCACGTTAACCAAAACACCATGATGATTCCCCTATATATATATATATATATATATACACAGAGAGAGAGAGAGAGAGAGAGAGAGAGAGAGAGAGAGAGTTCTAAGCCTAATCTAGAAAAAAGAGATACAGATGCTTTCCTTTATAGGTGAGTGATAGATCTTTTTAAACGCCCCTCGTATATATATTCAGAAAGTTTGTTAAGATGTTTTTCCTCTCCTCCACAATTTGTGCATATCAGCCTGAGGGTCTGGAATAAGATACTCCTAAAATATGCGAGATTAGAGCGTGGGAAAAATCCATGCGTGATTAGCACATTTTAAGGGATTTACAGGGTTGGGATAGTCTATTTACTATGTAACTACCACGTGAAACCGAACCCTTACTTCATGTACAACTGATGTAATGTCATGAGATAAATTGTAATGTCATAGAATTGTGCACTACTTCATTTGTGCACATATTTGTTGTAATGGTTTTGAGAAATGATAAATCTAAAGTTTTAGTTTGGTTTTGTTTTATGGCTTATCAAACATTGTTTTTTTTTTAATTTCCAAATCCTCTTTATGCATATATATTAAAAATATATGATATATATACACATTTCGTTACTAACGTTTTCGAGGGAGCCGAACATTATTCTTTTGCACACAGTTAAATGATTGTTATGCAACACTAACGATCCAGTTAAACATCAATCATTTGTTTACACATAACTAAACGATCAAATAGTTCTATTTCAAACAATTCAATTTAGCATTAGTCATTTGTTTTTCACTCAGTTTACATCTCAAACAGTTCTATTTGGCCCATAGATAGGACCCTGTCAAATGCTACTACTCCGGGCTTGAGTGGACCTAGGAGCGATGACAGTAAAGGGATACTCTGCTTTCCCCTAAGCTCCAGAATTACTAGAGTCGAACTATCAGATGGTTTAAGGTCATATCTAGGACATTCTTTTTACCCCTCTGCAGAGATGCTATTTAATGTTTTTCAAAAAATGTCTCTCTCTCTCTCTCTCTCTCTCTATATATATATATATATATATTGGGTGTTTCGCAATTGTTGAAACAAGAGTGCTCCAGGATTGAACAGAGGTTTGTTATCGCTGAGAAGAGCAATAACATAGATATATTCAGAAGGACCTATAGTTTACTGTTTCCTTTGAGAGTTTTATTGTAATAGAACATTATCAACTAAAAAATAAGCAGTAGATATTAAATCTTTCGTTATAAAAGTTATTGTAAATGCATTAAGCCAAATCTTGATTTACAGGATTTATCATCTCGACGCGATTACAAAACTAATATTAAGTACATATACAACGTCAACTGAAAAAAGGTCGTTGGACTCGGGTTATTGAAAAACAAAAAAACTGTTAAGAATGAAGCATATTTGGAGATGACCAGTGAAAAACAAGGAACAAGTTGACAGTTTAAATTAAAAAAAGAAAATGATGGTAAAAGTCAAAAAGGAGATGTAGGGAGACAATAAATATATCACGCTTGGGGAGTGGGTGTGACTGTTAAGTGTCTTGTGTGGTGTCACATTAAAATCCCAGAAATCCATTTTTGACATCTTTTGCTTTTATTCTTTGAACAGGAGAGACGTGTCTTGGACACTGTCAGGGAATGGAAACGCCACGTGACTAATTCATTTTCTCTCGTCAAGTAAGTGATTTTTTTCCATTTTTGTATCCCTTTTATGGATGTAAAAGGGACACAAAAATGCTTGTTCATGTAACAATATATGTATATTTTAGCTATTTAGATTAGTTTGTTCTTCCTTCCTTCCTAATTCCTCTGGTATGTATAAAATATGTGTGTATAAAATATCAAATGTTATTGTTTGTGTCATCATCATGTCACGCCATCAGCATGGATATCCCTGACCCTCTCTCGCCACACTTCCCTATCGTCCATTGCTTCCGGTAGGTCTTCAGGGCTACATCCTGTATCGGCACAGAGCTGTTGTATGTAGGTTCTAGCTGTTCCTCCTGACTTTGTTCGTCCATGTGAAGGGGTCAACAGGAGTGAGTCACTTATGAGCTCGTCATTGGTTCTCCAACAATGACCCACATGTCTGGTTCGTCTAACTTGGATAGTTTTCGTGATGGGTGGTAAGTAGGGGTACAGCTGCTGCTTTGGGGGGTCTGCCTCCAGGACTTGTTCAATATTGCTTGCAGCATTCTTGTGTAATTGCCGTCAAGCTTTTTCTTCATACGTTTTGTTAGCGTCCATGTAGTACATCCATACAACAGTATTGTTTGTGTAAATAAGCTTAACTTGTCTTTCCTTCCGTTGTAGTCGGTATAACGTGGATATACTAAAGCTAATGTTGATCCTTTGTGAGTGGCAACTCGACTAAATATCTATCTTAGCTCCAAGCGTAGCCCGAAAGAATGAATATACATAGAGGAAGAGTCACCATAACACTCAATTATAAAGATATAACTCTATTTATTCTTTCTTGGAGTCAAAGCTTCTGTGGTGTGAGAGAAACAGGAGGAGGGAGACGAAGACAGACAGGCCCCACTTATCACTTTTTCAAGTTCTCGGCCGGGGCTACTCAACCGGTGGCACACTATGTGACGCTGCCCCAGCGAGGCGCCCAGCCACTCGTTGGCGCTCTCCGTGACTGACCGAATCTCTTCTGGTCGCAAGCTGAGCCTAAATCAAAACCGAGACTCGCTGTATTTCACGTGGGCATCTGGATATATCATTTCACAACGCCCACCCTTTCCGTTTAACCACGTGACTGCTTCCGCTTATTTACACAGGTGTGTTCTGTGTAGAGATTGACGGCTCAGTTAAGGGTCAATATGCAACAATACAAAGAGAAAAATAGCAAATGTTTCAAATGTCTAGCATTGTTTCTCGCTATGAAAACATTTAAAGTGTTAATGTGACTAAAGTGGAGAGTCGCCGTGGCGTAATGGTTAAAGTGCTGGAATCGTAGTAAGCGAGTTCAAGTTCGCGTTATTACGTTCGTTTTCAGACAAATACCCTTGGGAAAAGTATGAACCTCCTTATCCTCCCAGTTATGAGTTAAATAGTACTGCTACTGGTTTTCTAAAAGGACAGGTTTGGCATTAAATAACCTACGAAGGTTGATATGCCATTAAACAAAGAAACCACATATCAGATGTGGCTAAAAGGAAGCCTATTTCATTGTTATTCTTCATTAGGTTCTATAAAAATCAAAATCAAACTCGATGTTATCGTTTGGGTCAGGAAACAGATTAATTGAAATTACGTTAATTTAAACAAGGAAACGTGTCTTGATTCATGTCGGTATTGACTAACATCACTTTCTCATTAACTAAGTATTGACTTCAGTTACCTTTGCATAAAAATTACCATGATTAGTGATTTATTCCTTCATCACTCATTTATTTTTAGATTAAACATTATCATCTATTATTTTGACTATTGTTTTAGTTAATCTCAATGTTTGATCGAAATAACACATTATCAACAACAAAATAAGCATCAGATGGGAAATCTTTCATTATAAAAGCATGATACCCAATAATTTTTAATCGAGATCTTAATTCATCGGATTTATCTGCCAAACACGATTATGAAATTAAGTTCACTTATAAAGGTCTTTGGGATCGAGTTATTGAACGAACAAAGATCTGTCAAGAATGCAACATGTAGGGAGATAAGAATCATTTCATATAAGTTTGTTAAAAAATTGATAAAACAGGAGAAAGTATACTAAGAACATCTTTGGTTAAACTATTATTTATAAACAGTTATATAGACTAGAATGTGAATGGTCCCAGCATAAGTCTCTTAATTATCTGATTTATATATAAATATCGTAATTTGCAGCGTACAAGTTTACCTGTCATATTAGTTGACCACAAGATTTTTAGCTCAATATTCTGGGTTAGACTTCAGTTGCTGCATATTTTGAGCCCCCAAACATACAGTCATCTACTGTAACATTCTGGTTAGTGTTTACAGTCAGTGTGTCAGCTGTTGGAAACAGCGTATGATATACGTATCGTTAATATAATACTTGTATTACTGTTTTATTACTTTATATTAATCTCCAATAATTTATTGAATATATTCACCAAACTCGAGTTTAAAATGGATATGTTTGTGACAGTATACTGGAGTTAAAGCAAGTACTGTATGTCGATTGTAATGAATACTTTTCCCTACATTGACCACTCTGGGTAAGGTTTGGATTTTAGCCTTGCTAGTTTTGTAAAGATTTTTTCAGGCTTAAAAGTTCGACTTGTATGCCGCAATTTAGAAGATATTTATATAAATAAATATCTCTCTCGATATGTAAGTTTTCTTGTATACGTCCTGAAAAGCATATATAAAAATAGCCATACATCGAGCACTCCCATAGATTTATATAAAATCCCTCATATATATTATATACGAATATTCCACACCCATAGTCTTTTGAACTCCGAATGGATATCACTGATATTACCGATATATATATATATATATATATATATATATATATAGGTATTATTTGATCCAGTTAAACCGGAATTGGGAGTAATTCCATCAGGACAAGAAAACTATTCAAAAGCGAACATTTAAATTTTCCTGGTAAAAAGCACAATGTAACAGACATTACAGAGCAATAATTTCATTAAGAAAAAAACACAAACGGGTCACATTAGGATTATAAATTTATTTCCATCCTGTTATGTGTTTTTGATAAAATCAAAAAACACGAAAAAGAATTAACAGGACTTCTTCAGATCTTATAGATTTTTTTTATCCATAAGATCTGAAGAAGGCCTGTTAATTCTTTTTCGTGTTTTTTGATTTTATCAAAAACACATAACAGGATGGAAATAAATTTATAATCCTACTGTGACCGGTTTGTATATATATATATATATATTAGTATGTATAATCCGAGGATTTAATACATAATATTACAAAATAAAGTTTCTTAGATAATTGAATCCAATATCTGTTACAAAATGAATCCATTACTCATCACGGCTAACTTAAATAAGTAAAAAACCAAAAAGAATAACTCTTCCTAATAAAAATAACTCGAAGTTAGTTACGTATGTTTCCTAAATAGACATTTAATTAAATTAACATTAATATTAATTATCTAGAATGCATGGACTATATTATTGAATATTTAATACAAACCTTAATGAGATGGATAATCAGAAATCAAATGTTATCTTTATTTGATATGTTTATTTTTGGTTTTGAGTCTCAACTCACTTGGGTTTCTTTGTTTAATGACATATCAACCTTCATGTGTTATTTAATACCAAAGCCATACTTGGAGAAGCACAGCTGTGATGCTAATTAACCCATAGCTGGGAGGATAAGGAGGCTAATATATTTCCCTTGGGTATTTGTCCGAAAGTGAACGTAATAGCGCGACTGGATTTCGAACTTGCTTACTACGATTCCGCTGACCAGCGCATTAACCATTACACCACGAGGCCAATCCCTAACCCACTTGAGGACCCTCCGATATTCACTAGTTTTAAAAATAAATATCAATTCAAATTATAGGTAACAATTTCCTTTAAATTGAATAAAAAAGAGGAATAATAATATAAAGATATTTTCTATGAACAAATTTACATTTTTTTCTTCTCTCTTCAAGCCGTAAACAAGATAGGGGTATCTACATCATATTCTAAACACAAATGTATTAAACTCTATCTGATGAAGGAAGGTCCTTAGACCTGAAATAAATCTATAATGGAACCACTGAATTGAATTCTTTTCATTATATATATATATATATATATATATATATATACGTGGTGCCTTCAATAAGTTTCCAGAACTTTATGTACAGGCATTTAAAATTGTCGTAGACTCTTGAAAATTCACTATGTTATTGCTATACATATTATAAGATGACTGGCCAATTTTCAGGATTTCAGGTTCAAATGAACAGCTACACCAGCAATTGGAATACACCATACTAAAAACCTGATTGTCACAGCTGGTGGATTTCAAAAATGCAATCTGGACTTTAGAAGAACGATATGCAATAAAATTCTGTTTTAAACTTGGAAAAAATGCCTTGCGATGAAAGCTGGATCTACTGCTATGACCCAGAGACCCCAGTGGAAGCATGCTGGCTCTCCCAGACTTAGGAAGGCCAGACAGAGCAAATCCACCCTCAAACCTTTGATGATCCCTTTTTTTGACAGCACTGGCATGATCTACATGCACTGGTTTCCCACTTGAAAGGAAGTCAACAAGGAATACTGTGTTGAGGTTTTAAGGGAGTTCAGGAAGAGATTCCGTCGGAAGAGGCCAACACTTTTCAAATCGGGTCACCAGGACAATGCACCAGTCCACAACTACATCCTTGTCACAAACTATTTGACCAAGATGGGCATCAAGACACTTCCTCAGCCTCCCTATAGTCCAGACCTTGCTCCCTGTGACTTTTGGTAATTCCCTAAGCTCAGAGGTTGTCGTTATGAGACAATTGATGAGATGAAAGAGGCTTTGACGAAGGTCATTGACACGCTCACACAAGAGGACTTCCATGGGACCTTGCCGAAGTTGTTGGAACGGTACAACAAATGCATTGCAACCGGAGGAGATTACTTCGAAGGGGACTAGAGTTTCATGTGTGTACAATCAATAAAAGTGGCCATACGAAAAAAGTCTGGAAACTTATTTAATGATCCTCGTATATATATATATATATATATATATATATATATATATATATATATATATATATATATATATATATATATATATATATTAGGTTTGAGTGTATCATAAAAATTATTTAATAAATTTAAAAAAATAAAATTAAGAACTTTGCCAAACGAAGTAATATCAGCTTTATTTTGTCGTTTTAAATTTTCCAAGTTTACGGTGAATCGCTGTAATCAACAATATTTTCTATTTATAGATCAATGAATATTTTGAATCATTGAACCCCAAAACATTTCCGGGCACCATAAACTCATTTTTTTTTAATTTTACAAATGAGTTTTGTCTCATTATTTACGAGATTAGAAATACGATGAATATTTTTTGCTGCTTTAAAGCTAGATATTGGTAGATTGGTTTGGTTTGTTTAACAGCACATCAACTTCCTATGGTATATTTAATGACGAACACTGTTAAGATTAGGCCTGTTAAGATTAAATTCACCTACGATACAAATGGAAAAATTTCATTCGGCTCGAATTATCTAACAATGAAATATCTGTTAAGAACGAAACATTTTGAGTGATTAAAAACCATTTCCTATATGTTTGCTCAAAAAGACAATCTTTGTATAAACTGTCATTATACATATATATTAATAAACTTCTGTAGAGATACATGTTCCGGGAATTTTAGTAACATTACGTACATTATTCATCTGATTGTACATGTATTTGACTCGGTTTGGTTGTATAAGTTGATAAATAAAAATGTAAAAAGTCCAGCATAGATGGGAAGAATAAAGAAGAATTTATCTTAGCTGTATTGTTTTTATTTTTTAGATTATAAAATTTCATCACACACGAAAAAAATCACTCAATTTCTTTTGGTTTAGTTAATAGATTACTTATATCCGGGAAAAAAGTGTAGCATTAGGAGTCGGCTGTTTGATTCCGCTTATCAAAACGTTTCGCTTTGTTGTACAAGTGGCAATTTACGAGGGTCGTTCAAAAAGTTCTAAGTCTCACCAAGAAAGAAGAGATAGCTGAACATTTTTTTTGTTGTAGCCACCTACTACCACTTCTAATAAAACTATAAAGACTAATTCAGATTTCTGTCTTCATTTCTGCGCAAGTGAGGCCTATACAAAGGAGAGAGGTGTGCGATAAATTTAAAATCTAGATAAGGATTAGAACTTTCTGAACGATCCCCGTATGTATGCGTTAAAAAGAATTAAAGTTTAACCTCTTTTTGAAATTAAGAGAATTAACATCCGTACATTTTTCAATAACTTTCTATTTGTTCTTTTGTGTATCAAGAAGCAAATAAAATGACGTACTTTTCGTTTTATATTTACGTCAATTATTTTTTTCGGGCAACGCCAGTTATTCTTGCAAGTATTTTCTAAAAATTTTCTTAAAATGTATGTATTAATTGTTATCCGTCATGAATCTTTTTATCAGTTTTTCTTTTAAGTTATATTTACTTTTTATTATAGCCTTCATATCATTATATTCTACGTGGAGGAGTGTTCGTCTAACGCGCTGGACTGCGACAACGTACTGAGTGAATTCCAGTTGTGCCATTACGTTCACTTTCAGATTAACTATGGGGAAAGGTAAGAATCCATTAATCATCCCAGATATGGATTAAATAATACCAGTACTGTTCTTCTACATTGATGACTTTGGTGTTAAGTAACCCATGAAGGTTTATATCCCATCAAATAAAAAAACTAAACCAAACAAAACAAAACATTCGACGAAGTGAAGGGCCATGGACGAGGAAAAAATGTAGATGCCGATAAAATTTGAATTTGCCTCATAGGAAGTCGTCTGATATGTACGTATCAATATAGCTACAGAGACAAACAAACTTAGCAGAGTCTATGTTTACATAACTACACCTTTCCCAAACATTTACTATGGTCATAAGGGTCATACTTGCGAGAACCGAGATTTTTGCTTAGATCTGGACTTAAGTCTCATCAAGGTGGCATGAAAGACTGGCAATTATCATCCGTGCACAGGTTTCTCCTAGTTTTCAATTCTGAATTCTTCTTCTCATGACTGGCTACCAACCATGGTCAGAATACCAAGTCTTTCCTACAATTTTACTCATAATAATTAAAATCTAATTGTAATGATAATGTCAAGATGTGTAAATTTCAAAGTATTTTTCTCTAGTAGTTTTTGACAAGTGTAATATTGTGGCCGCTTTCCTACTACTTTTAAACCTGGTGACCGACAACCGGTGGTCAACCAAGAGAACTCTCGCGGTATGTGCAACAAACGCTCACACAAGAGTTATTTTTTAAAGGCTCAAGCAGTCAGTTTGTAATCCTCATAGGGCAAGTAAGTAAAGTAAGTAAAGTTGGCGACCTTAGTCGAGGGTGACCCGAAGGCTCCCTTTTCAATAGCTACTACACTGAAGTGTAGGGGAGGGCGTTACTCCTTTCTCTGGATTAGTCCACTTTACCCTTGATACTTACCTTATAATACTTAGCGTTACGCAAGGCGGTATCAAGTATCATTTTTAAGTCCTTGGTATGACTCGACCTGGGATTGAACCCCGGTCTCCCAGACCATTGGTGAACACTCTACCAAATCTGTTCCAATATTTTACTGGTGAATTCAGCACTTAATTCAAGCAAGCTGAATCCTAATAATATTCACTAAAATAAAGTTGGAACAAAGTCAAATTTGGGTGAAGAAGAGACTGATATGCCTACTGTGAAAAATAGCATTCAAATACTACCAGAGTGACTCAGTAGTTTTGTAATATTTCGGTATGTGTTCATATTCAGCGCGTATATCATGTGACCAAAGCAATTCAAGTCATGAAGATATCCGCTGTGGTTGGTAATATCATGCTAGTTGGTGCGTTGACATGTTGTTCATTGCTTCACTCTGGGTGTGATTTGAACGCCGCACAGATGCAATGTAGTTTAATTCGAGAATTTATACTTTATGAGGTCGAACTGAGCCGTTATACCGAAACGACCCAAAATATTTATAATGTGAAAGGTGAAGAGGCAGTTGATCCCACAGTACAGTATCCAGAAGTCTAAAAAATTTTATGTGAGTTTCAAGATCAAAGTGAGTGAATGGGGGATTTCAAAGGCGTGGTCCAAATCCGATGAGTTGTACTCGGAGAGTATCAGGTGAGCTCGACATCTCACAGTCCAGTCTGCTTCGTCACCCTCACGACCTCGGCAAAGCATTCGGAGTTGCTAAATTGTGCCTCACGTTACTAAAATATTGCAAAGCTTTAAACTCGCAGTTATTTTTCTTACATAGAGTTGTATACTGATTCTAAGTTGGAAGTTACCAACAGTCTCAACCACAAAGTATGCAACATAAACTTATTTTTTCTACGCATTGGATTCTGACAAAAGTTGACGTTCATTATTTTTGTTTTTTCACCACAAGTACATTACGTCAAAAATTGATAAAAATCTGGCATGTTTTGTATACGTTTGCACGTTTTTATATTTAAAGTTTTATTAATTAAGTAACAGTTAATTCCTCTAATGGATTAGAAATGATTTGATTCGAATTATGACTGATTAGGAAGTAAATTATAAAATGATGGCAATTAGTGAAAAACCTTCTGATATGAAAAATCAGATCTCGTAAGAAAGACAAGAGCAAGCCGATAAGCTCTTAAATAAATCGTATTTCGTTGATTTTCATGATAAAGACAGTTATATTTTTAATGAAGGGCCTTTTATGATTAATTGTAACTTCATGATTTTTAAAACAAATTTCAAGCCCCAGAATACAAAAGAAAAGATTCAGTTTATAGTGTGAAACTATGAGTATTAATTTTAAACTCCAGAATCACCATATCCCCCCCCCACAAAAAAAAAACGTTCATTTGCCTCAGCACCACCTTATAACGTGAAACGTTATGTAACAATTTCAAGTTCCCGAAAAAAATTACTTGCCTGTGCATCACCTTACTGCGTGTAGTAATTTCAGTAGTTTGTGTTAACAGCGATTAGGTTGATCTATCTATCGTTTGCTATGGAGTACTTTTAATTTTTATTGGCTACTAATTTAATTTTTTAACCGACAGTGTTATATATACATATAGCCACTTTTTTCACATTTTTGTCTGATGATTACGCACACGATATGAAACTTCAAGTAACGCACTCTCAATATTTATTTTGTAGGTTTTGATACCTTCTCTGCAATTTTAGCATCGAGCATTTTACGGCAAACTTTTCTTACCTGCTCTTCTTTATATATATATATTAGGATAGCGTAGATATAGAGTCAACGGAGCTTTGTAACTAACAGTTTTTCGCCTAGCTAATCATCAGATTATATATATAAAACACCTGTATATTTTGTTTCCAGGTCTAAAAGCTTTATGTATCAAAAAATACAATCAGCCGATGAATCTCTGGAGACTCCTGAGTTTTATTTGATGGAGATTTTATGATTTTATGACAGATTTTTTTCATAGACCGCTAAGCCTCCCCACTATTTATAACTAGACATATATCTATATAAATTAACCCAGTACAATAATTAGGCCACAATCTGTCAATACTACTAGTCGATATAACAGATGTTTTAGCGCTACTACTTGTGGAGTTATCAAATCGTAGCCTGAAAAAAGAGTACCTATATGACCTACTTACTCATTATCTCAGATGTCTTCATATTGTGGTGACAAAGGTGGTGACAAATGAGTATCTACATGACCTACTTACTCATTATCTTAGATGTCTTTAGATTGTATCCTACCAGTGACAAGATGAATAAATTGGACAGAGCGCAAGAAGATATGGTGGCATGCTTTTCCCAAGAGCATCAGTGCAAAAGTGCTGCTGAGCTATAATCAAGCATTCTAATAGAGCGAAACTATTGCGCAGTCAGTGAATTCCTTTCAGAATTTTTAAATATATTTTCTTTACACTTGTTCGTGTATACGTTTATGACATTGTCATGTATATATGTGCATACAAGCTTCTTTTGCATTAATTATATATTATCAGGCATACATACATTGTTTTGCATATATATTTGTTGTTTTGTTTTGTGTACACATATTGTTTTTTTTTTAACTTAAGTGTTAATTACATCTTGCCCGTGGTGTAATAGTTATCGTCCCAGGATATGAACACAGCGATACGAGTTCAATTCCTGGACAAGACTGATTGCATTTCACATAGCACTAATACCCTTGGGAAAGGTATGAATCCAATTATTCTCCCTCCAGCTATGGGTAAATAGTAGGACAGACTAGGTTCTTCAGCCTTGGTGAGGCAACTAGCCTAGGAGAAGGACAACTCTGAATTCAAACCTGTTGAACTCCGCTTAAAAAATTGACCTTGTGTCATATCCTGCCCGAGCGGAGGGGTTGGTAAATAGGATTACATCTTATTATAAAAGCCGGCCCATTGGCCTAGTGGGTAGAGTGTTCGCCAATAGCCCGGGAGACCGGGGTTCAATGCCAGCTCGGGTCATACCAAAGACTCAAAAATGGTACTCGATGCCACCTTGCTTAACTCTCAGCATTATAAGGTATGGATCAAGGGTAAAATGGAGCAATCTAGGGAAAGATGTAGCGCCCTCTCTTACACTTCAGTGTAGTAGCTATTGAAAAGGGAACCTTCTGGTCGCCTTTTACTTACATCTTATTAAGCATGTATTTTGTTGGATTTTCATTTCTATGCATTTATTACAACGCGTGGTAGTTTTTCTTTTTTTAATTTTACTATTTGTTCGTGGTTAATAATTTTGATTGTTCACAGGTTTTACGTGTGATTAATGGTGTGAAAGCGCTTATTTTAACTATGTTATCATCATCATCATCATCATCATCATCATCATCATTATCATGAAGGCATGACTATAGCACCGATTCCTTTGAGTCTCTTATCATCCTTAAGTATCAGCCATTGCTCTTGATAGGTCCTGGAGGTGGTGAATGATCAGCCAACTCTGGCGTGTTCATGTGTGAGAGTCTCCCGGAGGATGTCACTTTTGGGTTCGTCCTTTCTTCCCCAGTAGTGCCCAGAATGTCTTGTTCATCTTATTTGGATGGTTTGTAAGTGGCCGTACAGATGCTGTTTTGTGGAGGGCTGCTCCCAGGATTTGTCCAAAACACGCAGGATCCTTGTTTAGCTTTCGTCTAGCTTTTTCTCCCAGTGTTTTGTTAGAATTCAAATAGTGCAACTATACAATAGTACCGACAACTCTAGAGATTGAAGAATTCGTGTTTCATTTTATCAGAGAGATCAGATTTCCAAATGTTTGTTAAGTTATCAATATCAGTCTGTGCTTTCTCCAAGACATTTTATCTCATACACAGAGAGAAGATGGAGCAAATACTTCTAGCACTTGGTATTCCTAAAGAAAATGTTAGTGCTATAATCATCATCATCATGTCACACCATCAACACGGATATCCCTGACCCTCTATCGACACCCCTCTTTATCGTTCATTGCTTCCGGCAGGTCTTCAGAGCTACATCCCGTATCGGCACAGAGCTGCTGTGCGTAGGTTCTACCTGGTCGTCCTGCCTTTGCTCGTCCATGTGAAGGGGGCCATAGGAGAACATCACTTATGAGCTCGTCCCTACTTCTCCAGCATGTCTGGTTCGTCTAATTTTGATAGTTTTCGTGATGGGGGGTCGGTGGCCGTACAGTTACTGCTTTGTGGGGTGCTACCTCCAGGTCTTGTTCAATATTGCTCGCAACATTCTTGTGTAGTTGCCGTCAAGCTTTTTCTCCATATGTTTAGTTAGTGTCCATGTAGTGCAACCATATTGTAGTATCGACACCACCGCTGCTTGGAACAAACCGCGTTTTATTTTATCGGTCAACGCAATGCCTAACCAGGTCCTGGGCGTATGAACCCTATGGTTCAACGGCCAGGATCGATTAGTTCGATCGGCGAACTACTGCTGCTCTTCTATAAAGGTGGCTTCTGTAGATGAGAATAAAAACAGCCATCGAAAGATTATCATGACCCACACCGCTTTAATGATGTTCTACAAAATCACGAAAGCAGTGGTTCTACACCCGATCATGACACTCATATTTTTATACATAAATCAATAATGCTCATCACCGTATAACATCAATAATGTTATTTATGATTAAATAAAAATGTTTTTCATGCTTTTGTTCATCGGTTAACGGTATTTTGGCCAATGTTTTTTTAAGTCACAATCATTTAAAAAATGACGCGTGCTCGAAAATTTAAAATATCCCTTGATTTTTGTACGGTAGGGTAAGTTCGTACATTTTCTGTTGGCCTTTGGACCGTGATAGCTTTTATAAAGTTTCTCTTGAGAAAAAAATATAGAGTCATTGTTTACGATTCACAAACCTTTTAATATTATTTTTCTCGAAATTCTAAGGTTGAATAAAATGTGATAAAAAAGATAGTGGGGAAAAACGAAAGATAAATGGAAAAAAATGACCCGATTATTTAAAAATAAAGAACCCCTAACCCAGTCATTACAAATCGAAATTCTAAAGTTATTTCGGAGATTGTGATCAGATAAAAGAATACATGCTTTCTCTTCAAAACAATTGACAATGATGTATTGGCTGTCTGTACGCAAATATTCTTTTTTGTGACATCAATAATATTAGGTCGATATTTACTAAAGTTAGTCTTGAACAAGGCCAAATAGAGTAAGAAGATTGTGCGGCGCTTTTTTTTTCCAAGCAAAAAGTGTCTTCTTGCTTTAAAAAAATTAGGATTTGAAATCTTGGCCTTTACCAAGATTCGAACACCAATGAGAAATAAAGAATCGTCTTCGGCACAAAAAGAGATATTTACTCGATTTAATTTAGTCTTGTTCAAAGTCACATGTCAGGAAATGAGGATAGGATAGGAAAACTGATCTGACTAATTTTCTACGTGCTATAGGTATGTAAATCAGCATTTGAAGTCTTTTTTTTTCTTACCTAGATCCGAAATACCGATCGTGAAGGTTAATAATAAATAGTTTATTGTCGTAAGCAAAAGAATGTAAGTAAGTTAGAAGGCGACTGATGTGGTCTTAGGCTGGTTCTTAAAAGAGGGTTTCTTGTAGGATCACCCAACCGACGCTTGACACAATGAGTGTCGATGTGTTAACGAGTAGATTGAGGTAATTTATTTTTTGGCTGGTAGTGTAGAATAATTTGAAATGCCCACGAAAAAGCCGTTAGGGAAAATAAGTTTGATGGACGTCTGATAATCTTGAAGTCGTTTGAGAACATGACATTCATTGGACAATAAGATCACGTGATCGCTTGATTCTACAACTTTAGAAATAAGATAACAGCAGTCAGTTTTTTTTAAAAAGAATCTCCAACATGGGCAAATGGATCACCGATCATTTATTTGAACATCATATCGACCCGCATATGGTTAATTTTTTGCTTAGAGGTTAAACATTCATAGTACATTTATTTTTACATTGTTGTGTCGTTGTTTCTTCAGAGTTTTTTGCACAAAGATATCAAGAATTCCAATATAATAGAATTAATTTGCACACAGTTGTACAGTTTCAAGTAATACTAATAATCTTAATTGATACTATTTAATAATAATCATTTGTTTGCACACAGTTATGTGGTCTCAAGTAACTACGGCCAAGTTGACTGTATCTCTGCAGAGGGGTAAGACCCTCCTCCCAATGAGTGCCCCAGATATGATATTAAACCATGTGATGGTGAAGCGCCAGGCTTGGAGTTTTTGGAAATGCGGAGTACACCTTTATTGCCATTGCTCCCTGGTCCACTTTGATCCAGAGTTGTAGCATCTGATAGGGTCCTATCTATGGGTCAAACATAACAAACTGTGTGCAAACAAATGGTATGTTAAGTTGTAACTGTTTATATAACAGCAATACTTGAAACCATTTAACTGTGTGCAAAAAAGAATTAAGGGAAGTTTAAGAATATTATCTACAAAATGTGTTTACAAATCACACACACACACACACACACACACACACACACACACACACACACACACACACACATATATATATATATATATATATATATATAAACAGGATTTGGCATTGAATAACCTGCAATGGTTGGTATGCCATAAAATCCAACCCAACCAATCAAGTAACTAATAATAATATATAGTAAACAATTATAGCGCCAAGTAAGTATTCTTAATACTAATAACTTACAGTTATTTGGCATCAATTATTGCTTAGCCCAGTTAGCTAAGGCTGTAGAATACACCGACTCTTTCTCTGCAGTGGGGTAAGGCTTCCCCAACGAGTGGCCTGGATATGACACTAAACAAACTGATAGAGAGGTTTCAGTAATTCTGGAGCTTTGGGGGAATGCAGAATATCCCTTTATTGCCATCGCTCCCAGACCCACTCTGGCCTGGAGTGGTAGCAACTGATTGGGTCCTATCTATGGGTTAAATAGAACTAAACTGTGTACTTATGCTAAACTGAATTGTTTGAAAAAGAATTGTTAAATAGTATAAAAATGGATGTGGCATTAAATAACCTACAATGGTTGATTTGCCGTAAAACCGAGCCAAACCAAATCAAACTAATAAAGGGTTACCCCACACTCCCCTGATCTCCAGAAATGGAGCCTTACCATCAGATACAGTGTAATGCCATGCCCAGGAGATCCTGTTTTTTGGTCAGGGGATTCTATTTCCCCTCGGCAGGAGATAAGGTCAGTGTATTCTAAACCTTGCTGACAGGTATGTGAAGGCTCAATATAGGAGGATCATTCAATAAATGAGTGAATTTTTTTTTGTAAAAAATTAGTCTATAAAAAGTTTTCCCATAAATGTAAACTATGCATCGTTTGGAATTAGTTTATACCAAAAATTAATGTAACCTCGCAATAATATTTTTTTGAGGCAATTTAAAATGACGGCAAATCAAACTGAGTACTTTAGGCTGGAACTGATGTCTATCAGCAAATCTTTGGATGTTGAGAAGTGCAAACCATGTGAAATTTACAGAAGAATGTATGATATGTATGGAAAAGCCTATTTTAGTCAAAAATGTTTACAAATGGGCTAAACATAGTTTGAGTGTAAACTCAATGACTCCGGCAAAGAAGAAGGCCCGGACACAAACAGCCAAAACCTCACACTATGACTGGTCCTCACATAACAATAGAGATATAAGCAATAAATATTCGATAGCAGTAAGAAATAAATTAAGTAATCTTCAAGAAATATCTGAAACACTGAATTACGAAAACTTCGTCAACGACCACACGGAAGCAGCAGCAGAGTGCATACAAACCAAACCAAAAGCTAAACATAAACTTCCATGGGATACATTAGGTGTTAGGAAAAAACAAGATAATGTGAAAACAGCATCCCTATGTAGTAAAAGAAACTCTGCTAATGTCAACGCGCAGAAACTTAAGAAGGCGCAAAGAGAACTAATAAACGCGTATCAAAAAGAACAACTAGAATACAGTCAAGATCAGATTAATAAAATAAGAAACTCGGTGGAAGATATACAATCTCGAATAGCGTGACAAACAGTAAATGAAGTGAGTGAAACGAAGAGCACCTCGAGGGCTAAACTAAAAGCTGCCAGCCAAGAAGAACGAATACAGACGTGGAAAGAACATTTCAAAAGTCTACTTGGAAAATCCTTTAAAGTTAGAGATAAACCTATCACGAAAATTATTAAAAACCAACTAGACATCAAACTAGGACAGTTTACCCAAGAAGAACTCAACGTAGAACAAACAAAAATTTAAAACAGGAAAGCTGCCGGCCTCGACGAAATACCTTCAGAAGTATAGAAGACAAGCAAATTCGATGACATACAACTCCGATTCTGCAACATAGTATATAACCAGAACACAATAAAGAGATGGACAAAAGGCTGCATCCCCCCTTTCCCCAAGAAAGGTGACTTTGGAATTGCCAAGAACTACTGAGGCATAACTCTTACGCAGTGGCTGAGGTTTATAATGCTCTGCTCCTCAATGGCATCAAACCAGAAATCGAGAAAATTCTTAGAAAAAATCAAAATGTTTTTCGAAGAAATCGATCTACAACTTCGCAGATTCTGACCGTCCGTCGAATCAAGAAGGAGTTCATGTTAAAAACCTCAAGGCGACGCCCTTGTTTATAGATTTCTCCAAGGCATTTGCTTTCATATACGGAGGGAAGATAGAGCAAATACTTCTAGCTTATGGTCTCCTCCAAGAAACTGTCACAGCCATAATGATGCTCTATGGTTACAAGAAAGCTAAGGTTCGTTCACCGGACGGAGACACAGACTACTTAACATTGTTACTGGAGTTCAAAGGTATATATTAGCTCCATATCTGTTCATAATCTGTCTAGAATACGCACTTCGAATATCGATAGATCTAATGAAAGAAAATGGCTTTACACACACACACACACACAAAAAAAAAAGGCCAGAAGTAGACAATACCCCGCAGAAACTATAATAGACACAGACTATGCCGATGACACAGCGCTTCCTTCAAGCCGAAGCCCTGCTGCATAATCTAGAGCAGGCAGCTGAAGTCATTAACAGAAAAAAAAAACAACAAAAAAAACGGAGTACATATTTTAATGAAGGATGCGTCTCCAATCTAAATTAGTGGACATGTTCACATACCTTGGTAGCAGCATCTCATCTACGGATCGGGAGATCACTATGTGCATAATGAAGGCGTGGAATGTTATCAATAAGCTATCAATTATATAGAAGTCTGACATTTCCGATGAAATAAAACGGAATTTCTTCCGAGCTGCGGTTATGACAATACTACTGTATGGATGCAACACACGGACACCGAGAAAGTGTATAGAGAAAAAGCAAGACAAGAACTACACAAGAATGCTATGAGCTATATTGAACAAATCCTGGAAGCATCACCTCACGAAACAACTGCTGTACGGCCACTTACCTCCAATCTCTAAAACCATCCAAGTAAGACGAACAAGACATGCAGAGAAGCAAGGACGTACTCACAAGTGATGTTCTCTTATGAACCCCTTCACATGGACGGCCAGTGTTGGCCGACCAACAAGAAACTACCTACCGACCTACCGACCAACAAGAACCTACTTATATCCTGTGTCTGTACAGAGAACAAACACAGGATGTAGTTTGTAAGATCTGCCGAGAGTGATGGATGATAGGGAGGACTGCTGAGAGAGAGAGAGAGAGAGAGAGAGAGAGAGAGAGAGAGATTCAGGGAAATCAGTGCGAGCAGCTTGACTTGATTATATATATATATATATATACTTAATTATGTTGTTTGTAACATTTATCAAGAGGGCGCAATATCGGTGATAGGGAATATATACATAAGTTAAGTCAGCTTAGACACAGGCACTTTGTGACTATTAGTTTCTAGTCTATGTGATCATGAGACCAAATTACGTATATAAATATATATATATTCGTCTTATGAATTTTGTGGACACCCGTTGTAATAACGGTTTATGATGATATTGATTATTCTATTTAGAAAAGAGTGAATGGTTCTATTAAGCATTTCATTGTTATCTCCATTATGTTGTGGATTTAAATGATAAAAAAATGACATTGAGTGTGAACGTAGAACCTACAAAATTATCACCAGGTTGGGAATTGAACTGGGACATGCTTTATTCTTTAACCTGGAGAATTTTTAGTGTAATTCTTTTAGAAAACTCTTGGTATGATGTGTCGTATTTTCTTGGCCATTGTTGCATACAAATACAATGAAAATGTTAGTAAATAATAGATAGATGTGTGTGTGTGCGTATGTTTGTGTGTGCGTACGTATGTATGTATGTATGTATGTAAACACATGTGTTTTTATCCATGTGATTATTCATTCGTGTCCCTAAGTATTGTTATCAGTCGTTTTTTTTCTATTTATGTACGTCTCTGTTTACGTGTGTAGGTTTGGTCTGTGTAGTTGCAAATGTATGTGCATATCAGCTTCTATCTTTGCATGTATCTTTGTGTCTGTTGGTGTGTTTGTTGTTGCACACATCAAGTACTTAAGTACGCCAATCTTGGTCTATCTTGCTTCTTGCTCTTCCGTGTCTTCTACAGTTTTATCTAAAGAATTGCAGTAAGATGGAATTGAACATTATCTCACGTAAGAGAATAGGCGGCCGATAACATTCTGACAAGACCTTCCAAGCTTATATCACTAAGGAGATTGGACGGCATATCCGGCGAGGACAGAGAAAAAGCAGAGAATAAAAGAAGATAGGTAAAGAAATTAATGGAGAGAGAGAGAGAGAGAGAGAGGGTTAAGTAATGACAGAAAGAGATTGGAAGAGATAAATGGAGTATCAGCGAAATAGGAGAGTAAGTAAGAAAGACCCGGAAAGAGATCAAAATAAAAATGCAAAGAGAACGAATGCGAAAAAAAGTTGACAAGCAAACAGAGAGAGAGAGAGAGAGAGAGAGAGAGAGAGAGAGAGAGAGAGAGAGAGAGAGAGAGAGAGATATGGTAAGTGAAGTGTGAGTTAAAGAGAGAGAAATAGAAGTTTGGGAAAAGATTGGGAGATATGATAGAAATGAAAAAAAGACGTATAGAGGAAAAGAAGACCGGATGAGATAGAGAAATCCTTAGAGGTAGAAAGATAGATAATTAAGTTGATAAGAGACAGAAGATAAAGACAATGAGAGAGGAGTTAAAAAATAAAGAGGTTGACTGTATTGCAAAATAAAGACTGAGAATGAGAGTAAATATAAAAGAGAGAGAGAGAGAGAGAGAGAGAGAGAGTAGAGAGGGAGAAACATAGAACGAAAAATAGAGAAAAAATCAAATAGGGTGTGAATAAAAGAACCAAAACAGAGAGCGAGAGATAACAAGCTAGCTTGCTAGCCAGCTAGCAAGAGAGATAGATAGATAGATAGATAGATAGAGAGAGAGAGAGAGAGAGAGAGAGAGAGAGAGAGAGAGAGAGAGAGAGAGAAGGGATGGGGTAAGAATGGAAAAATACAGAGCAATTGCTTACAAAAAATGAGGAATTTCAATGAATACAGAAAAAAAGGAATTCGCGTGTGAATTATTAGTGAAGATATTTTGCATACAAAAGATAGAATAAGAACAGAGAAGAAGAAGAAGAAGAAGAAGAAGGTGAAGATAGAGATAGATAGATAGATAGATTGATAGATAGATAGAGAGAGAGAAATTGATAGATAACGGGAAAAGTAAAGTGAGAGACAGTCAGAGAATGTCGGGAGAGATGAGTGCGGATATATTGTGAAAAATAGATTAATAGATAGAAAACGAAAAAGATTGATTGATAGATAGATAGATAGAAAGTGGATGTGCTTGAATGTGTGTGTGTGTGTGTGTGTGTGTCTGAGAGAGAGAGAGAGAGAGAGAGAGAGAGAGAGAGAGAGTGGTTGGGTAAGAAAATGGCGATAAAACAGGGGAAAAAGAAGAAGCAATCTATCAAATTCTATATAAGTGTATTGGGAAAAATCAAAACGCAACATGCCCCCATATGTGTGTATATATGTGTGTGTGTGTGTGTGTGTGTGTGTGTTCGTAAATCTGAACGTATGCAGTTACATAAATGAGTGCAAGGAATAAGATAGAAAAGTGGTTAGAAATGAAAGATTGAAATCTGAATCCGTTTTCAAATAAACAAAGCTGAAATGAGAATTTCAACCTCTCTCTCTTTCTCTCTCTCTCTCTCTCTCTCTATCTATCTATCTTTCTCTTTATATCACTCTTTCTCTCTTGTCTTCTTTATCTTTTTTCTCTTTCTTCTAATTTCTACTCCCTATATATATATATATATATAAAGGATAGATAGACAGTTAGATAGATAAATAAGTCCGTTTTTACGCACACTGACAGAAGATAAAGTATAAAATGACAAAGAGAAGAATGTTTAATGATAAAAAAAATTAAGAAATTGTACAGAAAGTTATAGAGACAGAGAAATAGAGGGAAAGGGCGAATTAGATAGATAGAGAGAAAGAGAGAAAGAGAGAGTGAAGGAGAGAGGAAGACGAAGATGGAGGACAAAGGAGAAAACGGTTGAGAGAAAAAAGAATGGGAGTGTGTGTGAGTGTGTGTGTATGTGTGAGTGAGTGAGAGAGAGAGAGAGATTGAGAGAGAGAGAGAAGAGAGGAAAGATGGGAAGCATGTCAGTAACAGAGGTGAGTGAAAAAATACATACATGTCGAAAGAAAGAAAGAATAAAAGAAGTGGAAACGAGAGAGAGAGAGAGAGAGAGAGAGAGAGAGAGAGAGAGAGAGAAGACGAAGGTAAAGGTATAAAAAGACGGGAAGAGAGTATGTGAAATAAGCAAATTTAGGGAAACGAAATAGAGAGAGAGAGAGAAAAAAAGAGGGTGAAAAAGAAAGAAAAGACAAGAGAATCACGATAAGGAAGGTGAAGATGTAAAAGAGTAAAGACAGAGAGGGAGGGAGAGAGAAGAGAGAGAGAGGGGACAAAGGGGAAATAAACAAAAATGAAAAATAAAATATCAAGAAAAAATTGGGGGTCTTTTACTTTTTTAGTCGAGTCTGGCACACGGCCACATGAAAAACCTTGGATTAGAAACTAATAAGGTATCATTAAAAAAAATAGTTGGAGAGAAAGTTTAAATTTAAAAAAATTGAAATTGTGTGTGTGTGTGTGCGAGAGAGAGAGAGAGAGAGAGAGAGAGAGAGAGAGAGAGAGGGGGGGGAGAAATTGGTAGAGAGAAAGGGAATTTAAAAAAAATTGTGAAACATTTATTTTGTATAGTACATTTAATTTTTAACATTACCTCCTGCCGTGTCAAATAACGATGTAAGTATACACATTATATATATATATATATATATATATATATATATATATATATATATATATATATATATATATATAGTGTATGTATGTAGGTGTATGTGTGTGTACACGTAAATATAGTCCATGAATAAAAAGCATTCTTTGAGGAAAAGTAGAAAATAAAACGAAAATATGGGAGGCCTATAGACGCAGAGATGAATGATATAGATTGTAAGATGTAGAACCGATGAAGTGAAGAGAGAGAGCGAGCGAGAGAGAGAGAGAGAGAGAGGGAGAGAGAGAGAGAGCGAGAGAGAGAGAGAGAGAGAGATGAAGAAAAGTGAAACTTATCAATTAAAACTGATAAAAAAGGAATATATATATATATATATATATATATATATATATATCGAGCCATTTATATATCTACGATATCAAGCGAGTGAATGATAAAGTGAGCTGTATGTGTACGTGTGTATGTGTGTGTGAGAGAGAGAGCGAGAGAGTGAGTGGGATAGAGAGAGAGAGAGAGAGAAAATGAAAGATAGAGCGAGCCAAGCGGAAGATAAAGAAAAGGAAAAACTTATAAATTAAAACCGATAAAAAAGGAATATATATATATATATATATATATATATATATATATATATATATATATATATATATATATATATAAACATATATGTATGTACGATATCAAGGGAGTGAATGATAAAGTGAGCTGTGTGAGTGTGTGTGTGTGTGTGTGAGAGAGAGAGAGAGAGAAAGAGAGAGATAAGGAAAGGAGAAAGTCAAGATAGCGTTGTGACAAAGAGTTCGAGGGGGAAAGGGAAAGAGGTAAAGCCGATTTACCGAGAAATCTAATAAATTCTTAAGCAGACTTTCAATCCTCAGATAAAGCCTCCCTAGATGTGATGAGCGATGGAGAAAAACGATAAAAAGTGATGCCATCTTCAGACTGGAGCCACCCTCCGGCCACCCAGCCACCCTGTCCCAAGCCCTATGCAACCACTGATTCCCGACCACCAGTACAACCACCCCAAACCGCCAATCACTCTGGACGCCACCACCACCGTCTACCACTATCGGCCGTCTCTGCAAAAAGCGAACCATTAACTCCATCTACAGTTTCTAGATTAAATAGGTTTTGTTGAAGAACAGCAGTCAAACTAGAAGATAAGTGAACACCCTCTTACTCTTCCCCCACAACGAACGGCCACTCAATCTCCTCCTTTTTCAATAACACTGCCCCCATCCCCACGGCCGCCGCCGCTAGCATCACCTTCACTGCCTTCGTTTCTATCTTGAAAATGATGAAACCAGCTCTTTCCAGGAATATAATGGGTCCGCGTGTATTCCATTCATCTTCTCTTTTTCTGGTATTTCCTTCCTTCCTTCCTTCCTTTCTTTCCGGTACATGACCAAACGATCGATGGCGATGGAACTCTTCTGCAGAGGGAGACTTCTTTAGTCGGACTGTTTTCTTTTCGTATAGTCGTTATCGCGCTGCATTTCTGAAAACTGCCAGTGGAATATAAGCGGGTGTATGCGCACAGATTAGGACAGTAGAGTTAAGCTTGTGAGATGGTAAAGAGCTTAGATAAACCGCTAAGGAATTGTTGTTGTTGTTGAAAACATGCTGGTTGATTTCAAGACTGAATGGAGTATGGGATAGATTCTGGGCCAGGAACTTAAAAAAACCCAAACAAAAGCAGAAAACAAACAAACAACAAAGCAACAAAAAACAAAAAAAAAAAAAGACAAAACAAAAAACAAAACAAAACAAACAAAACAAATAAAAAAAACATGGAAGTAAATATCTTTTAAAAAGTTTGGTAGTAAGCAGCGTCAAGTAAATTATAATAGCTCGATTTTATCAGTAAAAATTAGTAACACCTTTACACTATTCATATACAGTAATTATTTGTGTATAACACGCACTCATATATAACACATTCTCATATACAACACGTACTCATGTACTGCACGCACCTTTAACTTTGGACTACGAATTTCTGAAAAAAAAAAAAAAAATCTAGCGTGTAATACACACTTTTTAGAATTTGGAGCTGCTAAATTTAACCTAACATTTAGCATTTGTTCTACTTTTTATATGTTCGTACAAACTAAAAATAAGAATTCATAAAGTTTACATCATGTTTTAAAACTCCCATTTTCCACGATATTTTGAGCGGACATGTTTATACAAAAATGTAAAAAGCTCGCGGCGAAAAAAGTTCACATTAAGAGAAATCAAATTATATTTCCAAGGATATTTTTCTGTAACTGCATAAAAGACATTATTTTGAACTTTATTTTTAACTTACTTTCAGCTATCCCATACCCAATATGTTGAAGCATGCAGCCAGAAAAAAAAAAAAAAAAAATTTTATTATATAAGATCTCGTGTATGATACGCACCCCTAACTTTTGGACTGAAAAGTAGTGCGTCTTATACACTAATAATTACCGTATGATATGTAGTCTGTCTTACTGCTGCTTTAATTACTTACCACTGACAATCTCTTCGTAGAGAAACGATAAATAATTATTTCCCAAAGATAACGGTCATTCCCAGAAAACCATTCTCCTACTACTGCGCCTTTTTTCTTTGAAAAGTACAGACGTTGTTTCCTACCATGGAACAGCAGTTAAGACACATTTTACTTTCCATCATCATCATCAAGAAAACCTTTTTTCATTTTTGTAACCCTTTCATATACTGCTTCTCTATTGGCCAATATGTGCTTATTTCTAGCTTTGCTCGGTCAGCGGGACGTATAATATATTGACTGCATTTCCTGCTGGGGGGTAAGACCGCACCCCCAAAGAAGTGTTTTGGGTATGACTCTAAACTGCATCTGATGGAGAGTCTTCAGTTTTGGAGGTCTAGGAAGTGTAGAGATTCTCTTCATTGTCATTACTCCCTGGTCTACTCTGACCTTGAATTGGGCCCTATCAATCAGTCAAAAAGATCTGTTTAAAAATATTAGTTTCCGATGGGACCATGTGTAAAACAAAAACTCTTGGTCTAGTCGGCTGGGGTTGTAGAATACACCGACTGCTTCTCTGAAGAGGGTAAAGCCTACCCAGACGAGTGCCCTAAACAATCTGATAGTGAGGCTCCAGTAATACTGAAGCTTTGGGAAATGTAGAGTACTCCTTTATTGCAATAGCTTCCAGGTTTACTCTGGCCCGAAGTGGTAGATCAAATAAAACTAAACCGTATGCTTATGCTAAACTGAATTGTTTGAAATAGAACTGTTTATAGATATGAAAATGGATTTGGCATTAAACTTCAATGGTTGATGTGTCATAAAACTAAATCAAACTAAACCAAACCAAATCAAACCAAACCAAAAAGCTCTTAAGAAATAACAATCCAATTTCTTAATGTGAACTGTTAACATTTTTACTCAGAGTTTCACGTTATATTGCGATCTTCAGACAATTAAACATAGTTGACGGCAGTTCCAGCTGAACTATTCTCCACAGGTTTTATACTGACAATTCTACGCCACGAGGGAATGTAAACGATCGACTGATTTTAACGGCTGTTCTACGTGTCCGTATGAATTTATTAGCCTATCATCATCCTAACAGGACAGTATATGACACGAGGTAAGATTTATTGAAGGAAATTTCCCACGTATGAAAAATAACTACAACTTTAGCATTAGGGATTAACTCGGACCTTTCCACTTTTAATGTAATGGAAGGGATATTTCATATTGAAAAGATCCCGGAACGCTGTGCTTGGTTTACATGACCAACTCCTGCGAACGATCAGGATACGACACAAGGTCAATTTTTAAGAAGAGTTTAGGGTATTAGCGAAAAAAGTTATTAACCCTATTTGAAATGAAAACAGCATCGACTAGGGTTTGAACTCGGATCGCCGTGTTCATTTCCTACGACGATAGCTATTACACCACAAGAACTATATATTCATATATTTACAGAAGAAAGAATATATTTATGTGGTCGAAAATTTGCTCTACAGACGACTTTTTAGCATGCATGCTAAAACATATTTTCTATTATTATTTTATTTTATACTTAAAATAATTTTAAAAAGAAAAATATTGTATACAGGCAAAATATTTAAGTCAAAACACGTGTCGGCAGAAAAATAAATTTTCATTCCTACCAGATATATCGTTTCCTAATTTTTTAAATATATTTGTGTGGTTCATCTCATTTCTCTTTCTCTCTCTATCTCTCTCTCTCGCTCTCTCACACACACACACACACACACACACACACACACACACATATATATATATATATATCGGATTAAGGCAAAAATAAAGAATTTGATTATCTATTCGAGTGAAAGCATTTTATGTAGGGATTTCAATTACATGTTCGTTTTTTCAAATAGATTGATCTTGTGGATCCTATTTGGAAAAGCTCTGATGAAACTGGATATTGCATTTAAAATTCTTTATACTGAAATATGACCGTCTTTTTGCTTTTGCTTTTTGTTGTTCCTTCTTTTTGATAGTATCATGCTTATATACTTGGCTCCTGTGTCTAATGGTTCATATAATAGCCATATATAATTATTTCTTTAAAGTAGTATTATTCTCTTCGTATTTGGGTGGTTTTGGCTTGTATAGACTTCAACAACAAAACGTGGTAAACACACACACACATACACACACAAACATTGAGGTATATGAATTTGTTTAGGAATCTTATTTTAGTTGAGTACAAAGCACACGAAAGAGACACCCAGTAAGGGTTGAATTCATTGCACGAGCAATTAGCAATGCCGCTTCTTTGATAAGCATATTACGTTTATTGATTTATTCTAACGGCATGTCAATCCATCTTGGGTTATTCTAGGCCAAGACGTTCGGGAAATGCGTTCATTGTATGTTTATATTTATATTTCTTGTGTTGATGTTCATTATGATATATCAAGTATTCCTATCTAATACAAATAATCTACTTAGAGTTGTATAGTTTCAAGTATTTCTATCTAATACAAATAATTTACTCACAGTTGTATAGTTTTAAGTATTTCTATCTAATAGAAATAATTATTTGGTTTTAATTATTTTATTTAATATTAGTCATTTAATTATTTTTATTTAATATCATTCATTTCTTTGGTCTCCAATATCTACAAATAATTATTAGTAAATAATTATAGCATCAAATAACTATTCTGAATACAAATAATCTACTGTTATATGGCATCAAGTATTCCTATCAAATACGAATGATTTTTAAACAAATCTTGTATACCATCAAATACTTTAACTAATTTATCGTCCGTAAATAAGTACACCCTTAAAAACTTTTAATGAGAAACTGGGTATATAAGACGACACCCAACATTTCAACTTAAAACGTAGGTTTTGCGCTATACTTGCCGTATGAGAATATCGCGTTCAAGGCACTCACTTAAATTATACAAGCTTAGGTACTAAGGGCATATATTTCAGCTTGAAAATTGATTTGTATTTACTTCTTTTTTGCTCGTGTAGCCATCACGGGGTCTTGCAATTTTACACACCCATAAAACACTCTGCTGGAAAAGGGGCAAATTGTAAAATGCTGCAGACAAAGACAATCAAAAAGTAGACTATTGTATTTTTCGGTGTATAAGACGATACCTCAAAATTTTTTGTATAAGAGTATGCCTCCAAGACAGCCACTCAGCTTATACAAGGTTAGGTATTAACAACACACATCGTAGTCTTTCAGCTTGAAACTTACTTCGTATTTCCTTCTTTTTGCCCAAGTATGGGTTAAATAGTACTACTGTTGTAGTTTTACAAGGATGGCTTTGGTATTAAATCAACCACGAAAGTGGATATGCCATTTAACAAAGGAACCAAATCAAAACATTTTTGCTGATGGAACCAAGATAGAGTCAAGTGGTTTAGTTTAGTTTATATGTTTAATGGTATATCAACCATCATAGTTTTTTTTTAAATGCCAAAGCTATCCTTGTATAAGAACAGCAGTGATACTATTTAACCAATAGCTAGGGGGATAAAAGAGTTCGTGCTTTTCTAAGGGTATTAGTCCAAAAGTGAATTTAATAACGAGACTGAAGTTTGAACTCATTTCAAGACTGCGGCCACTGAGATTTCCCTGGGGTCTTGTGATAGCTGAGTTCTAATACAGGTATTGTAATGTTACTCGAGAGAATGTTGCTATGGCTAGTAGCTGTCTGTTTACATCTGCTTAGTTTTTGTAAATGGTGACATTGGATTGACTTGGAACTGATAGTTATTTGACAATAGAAATGTGGATATACGTCTACGACAAGGTGTAAACAAGCCCATGCTACTTCGTCTCTTGCCCCCTGTTACGTCAAATATACATATGTTCTTGGTGCGCGTATATATATATATATATATGTGTGAGTGTGTGTGTGTGTGTAACGATTGTGGCACATATTACTCCTCAACACTCATACTGTTTGCAACCACCCTCATACACTTACATGGGTCCTTCAATAAGTTTCCAGACTTTTTTTGTACAGGCATTTAGAATTGTTGCAGACTCTTGAAAATTCACTATGTTATTGCTATACATCTTATGAGATAACTGACCAATTTTTATGATTTCAGGTTCAAATAAACAGCTACAGTAGGAATTGGAATATAACCTACTAAAGCCTCATTGTCACAGCTGGTGAATTTCAAAAATGCAATCTGAACTTTAGAAGAACGATAGGCAATAAAATTCTGTTTTAAACTCGGAAAAAATGCCATGCGATGAAAGCTGGATCTACTGCTATGACCCAGAGACCAGGAGACAGAGTTCCCAGTGGAAGCATGCAGGTTCTCCCAGGCCAAAGAATGCCAGACAGAGCAAATCCACCCACAAACTTTTGATGATCCCTTTTTTTTTGACAGCACTGGCATGATCTACATGCACTGGGTTCCCACTGGACAGACAGTCAACAAAGAATACTCTGTTGAGGTTTTAAGGGAGTTCAGGAAGAGATTCCTAGGGAAGAGGCCAGCACTCTTCAAATCGGGTCAGTGGCCTTTTCACCAGGACAATGCACCAGTCCACAACTCCATCCTTTTCACAAACTATTTGACCAAGATAGGCATCAAGACACTTCCCCAGCCTCCCTATAGTCTAGACCTTGCTCCCTGTGACAATTGAGGAGATGAAAGAGGCTGTGACGAACGTCATTGACACGCTCACAGAAGAGGACTTCGATGGGGCCTTCCAGAAGTTGTTGGAACGGTATAACAAGTGCATTGCAACCGGAGGAGATTACTTCGAAGTAGACTAGAGTTTCATGTGTGTACTATCAATGAAAGTGCCCATACGAAAAAAGTCTGGAAACTTATTTAATGATCCTCATAACAATAAACAATCTGATGGTGAGGTTCCAGTGATTCCAGAGCTTGGAAAATGCGGAGCACCCTTTTATTGTTATCTCTCCCAGGTCCACTCTGGCCCGGAGTGGTAGCACCTGATAGGGTCCTGTCTATTGGGTAAATAGAACTAAACTGCGTACTTATGCAGAATTGAATTGCTAGAAATAGAACTGTTTTTGACATTTAACTGTGTGTAGACAAAATCTATACTTATATTAAACTGAATGGTTTGAATTAGAATTGTTTGACTTAACTGAATAGGTTGAAACAGAAACGTTTTTGACAATTAAACTGTCTACTCACGCTAAACTGAATTGTTTGAAATAGAAATGACTTTTTGTATAAAAATGGATTTGGCGCTAAATAACCTACAAACTCCAACCAACAACATCAAATGCTTTATGAGATGGGAAGTAAGTCCCGTAAAGCTGTTGTTATATGGGGTGTTTTTTTCCAGGATTTATTCAGAACATGTAGCATTCTTGTGTGGTTCCCTGCTATCTTTTTCTGCATGAGTTTCTTAAGCGTCGATGCAGTGCATCCATACAATAGTACTGATGCAGCCACAGCTTGGAAGAAATCCTGTTTTATTTTATCAATGAGATCTGATTTACTTGTAATCGATAGCCTATCAATAACAGTAATCACCTTTGCTAGGCGTAAGTTGACATCACTTTTAGTAGATGAGATATTGCTGCCAAAATCTGTAATCTGGTTTACTGATTTCAGAGGCTTGCCATATAAAATGGAAACGTTTAAAGCATCTGAAATTTTATTTACGTCTCCGAACAGGCCAATGTCCCCTGCTGCTTACTCCATGCTATGCAGCAGGGATTCGTCTTAAGCAGTTCTATGTGCTAGAAGCGCTGGCTTATTTGCGTAGTCTGCGTCTGTCTTTGTTTATACGAAATCTAAAATCATGGTTTAGGAGAAAATGAACTTTTTTTTATAAAAGTTATTTATGGGTGTTTGTGTCCAGATTTATTGATTAATTCTCGCCTGTTGGTTTATTTGTTTCTATGCCCGTGACTTATTTTATAGTTGAGAGTTTGTGCAGGATTTTATTAATTTTTTTTTTATTAAAAGCACAATCCAGAGTGTATTGCCGAAAATTGAAATGTCAGACCTAGAGTGGATCTAGGAGTAATGGCAATTTAGAAGAACTCTATACTACCCTTGCCCAATCAGCTGGGGCTGTAGAATACAATGATTTCACCTCTGCTGAAAGGTAAGACCCCCACTCAACGAGTGTTCTGAATTTGACACTAAACAATCTGATAGTGGGGTTCCAGTAATACTGGAGCTTTGGGGAATGCAGAGTACCTTTTCATTACCATCGCTCACGGGTCCATTTTGTCCCAGAGTGGTAGCGCCTGATAGAGTCCTATTTATGGGTTAAATAGAATAAACTGCGTACTCATGCTAAACAGAATTACTTGAAATACAACTGTTTTGATATTCAAACTGCATACTTTTACTAAACTGAATTATTTGAATTAGAACTTTTTGACTGAATTGAATAACTTGAAATAGAATGTTTTGATAATTCAACTGTGCACTTACATTTAAACTGCGTACTTATGCTAAACTGAATTGTTTAAATGAAACTGTTTTTGGATGCTGAACTGAATTGTTTGAAATAGAACTGATTATTTGTATAAAAATGGGTTTGGCATTAAATAACCAACAAGGATTGATATACCATAAAACTCAAACAACCAATCAACATCCACAATCCTCAGATTTCTGGACCTTGTGCTTCACCATTAGATGCATTTTACTATTATACCCAAATCATACTTTTTTTTATATGTTTTACCCTTCTGCAAGCGTCTCTAGGTGGGACGTAAACTACTTATGAAATACCCTTGCTGTCATTTAAATGTCCAGTGTCAGGGATTTGAAAGAAAATGATGAGATACACTCCATCTTGTTTTTTTAAAAAAAAACCTTTGCAGTTAAGGCTGTGGAAAGTACTTGCTGTGTTTGGTAGTATCATGGTAGCGGATGCGCTAACACGTTGTGCATTGTTTTACTTCGTGTGTAATTTGAAAGCTGCACGGATGATCCTGTAACAGTCTAATTTGGAAAATGATGCTTTACGAGTTCGAACTGGACCATAAGACCGCAGAACCAACCAAAAACAAATGCAAGGTCAGGTGGGCCTAAATCCGTCGATTCCGAGGCTGTGCTCTAAACCATAGGGTTAAATCCAGCGAATAGCACTAAGTATCAAGTGAGCTTGACAGCTTATACTCCAGTATGGTGAGTCACCTTCTCGATTTCAGCAAAAGCCTCCAGAACTGCCGAATTGTGACTCATGTTACCAAAATAAAGCAAATTGAAAGTTTTCTTATATTTTTCTTACATTTTCAATAAAGCCATAGTTGCCTGATTAAAGTTTAATTTTCTATATAATTTTTGTCAGCTATAATATGTATTCAACATTCTGCCACAAAATTAGTTTTCGGTTGTCTATTGAGTCTCTGGTTTTGCAAAACACAATGTTGGAAACTTTGGCTGCATATTAGCGGAAATAAATATCATCATTATTATTGTCATTGTTATTATTGCCATAGAAGAAAATTTAAAAGAATATATATAAAAATAGAATAAGATAACATTTTTACGTATAATGAATGAGATATTGAGTTAACAGAAGAAGAAAAATCAAACATAATGGAAGGATATTATTTTCTTAAGTGTTTTTAATAACGATTCTTTTAAAAAAAAACAAATTGCTTTTCCCTCGTTTTTTTCCCAAATAAATACGAAATTTTATAGAAAAACAAAACTATCATCACTTTGATTATTTTTTAATTTTACGTTCTTTAAATTTCCATTCTATTTAAACTAGACTTCGCTTTTCTTAAATAATTTTATAATTTTTTTTTGTTTTTTGTTGTTTATGTTTAATGGAATATCAACCTTAATGGGTTATGTAATACCAAAGTCACCCTTGTAGAGCAGTGGTGGTACTATTTAATCCGTTGATGGGTTGATGTAATAAATATTCATTTTCTAATATATACTTATCAATAACCTCCACGGAAGTTATATCCCATATTACTGAAAAATATTTATCAGAGAGGTCTGCTGTACGTGTCAACAATGAAACACCCCTATATTATCCATAATTTGAAGTATCATGTTGTTCCTAATATTCTAGTATGCAAAAGATATAGAATACAATTTTCAGCTTGCACACTTGGTTTTGGGGTTATATTTTGCGATGTAAGGTATCAGTAAGTACAGAGCCGAGCTACAGGATTGAACACTAGATCGAATAACTGCGGAGGTGCTAATTTCTGTTACTTCGAGTTTTTGAAGTTTTCTCTGGTTTGTAAACAAGGTATTGATACAGTAATTTACCTCCGAATAATAGTAATTTACTTCTTAGTTTTATTTCAAATTTACGATTTAAAATTAACAGATTTCTATCTTAATTTCTCTGCAGATGAGGCCCACATAAAGGTGAGATGTGTACGACGGATCTAAAATCTTGCTGAAGCTTAGAATTCTTGAAAAAATCTGCGTACGCATCGTTTGTGCTGTATTGCTCTTCAAAATCCACTTCAAAACTGTTTCGTTTTCAAGTTCTCAATAAATCTTAATCTTGCAAAGGAAAAAGAAAAGAGAAATATAAAAATTAACAAAAACAACCCCAAATACTTCCCACCGAAAGAAAAAACAAATACCGAAACAATTGAATTTTGTTTCTTATATTGTCGATGTGACTATGATTCAAATAATGGTTATGCGACGGACGTTCTGCATTTATAAATCTGATAGAAATATATAGGAAGCTCTACTTAGCGTAACGGTTATCGTCGTTGGAAATGGAATCGGCGTCCCGAGTTCAAATCCAGTGGGAGGATTTTAGAACTTCTCTTTGTCCTCGGGAAAGGGATAAATCCACCTACTCTCCGGCTATGGGTAAATAGCTGGGCAGACGGGGTTTGTTAACCTTGGTTCGGCAACCAGTCTAGGAGAAGGAAAACTTTGAATTCAAACCATGTGTACTGTGCTTTCAAATTAACCTTGTGACTCAATCCGCCTGTGGTGCAGGTGTTTAGTAAACACACAAATATATATATATATATATATATATATATATATTGAATATCAGTATTTTAATCTTATAGGCCATTTCAACCGATAATACTTGTTTATGTCTATTCGATTCCGTTGTAAGTTGAATATTTCATATATATATATATATATATATATACATATATATATATATGATTCAATTTTAATATCATCACTCATTTTAACAGATAATGCTTGTTTATGTCTGTTCTGCGAGAGGCTAGTCACGGAATAAGTTCCCTTTCCGAAAACACATGTCAATATTTGGCGCGTTTTGTTCAGGATTTCTCGGTAATAATATATCGATTCTATTTGTAAACGCAACAAGAGAAATGGTCGAGCCGAAAATAATCGTCTCTTATCAGGAATGGTCAGAGGAGAAAGAGGCGATAGGCAGAGAGTTGTGGCGCTCGGAAAAGTCAGGAATCTCTGTTAAATGTGATAATTTACTGTTATCAGTCGCATATGTACTTTGCCATTAGATAAATGCCATGTATACAATATAAGAAAGATGTATATATGTAAGTGCGTTTCATTTTGTTACATGTAGTTAGGTAATATATTCATATACATATTTCTTCCGATACACAAGTATATTTTTTATGGTCTAGTATAGGTAAAGACATACATTCTTATATGCGTATGTATACATACATGACTAATGTATATGAAATATATTAGCACACACACACACACACACACACACACACACACACACACACACACACACACACACTACATACGCTCTGTTGATGGGGCTGAGTATATACTCTTACTGTTTTCCCTACTGTGCTGTAAGATCCCCTTCCCTAAAAAAAAGAGAATGTCCTCAGTATAGAACTAGACTGCATCTCATGATGAGACTAAAGTTCTTGAGATCTGTTAAGTGTGCTATTATTCCTAGGTCCACTCTGAATCGGAGTGGTCGTTCTTGTTAGGGTCATATTCATGAGTCATATCAGTTTAAGAATTATTAATATTTGGTAGGAATACTTGATACTATATTATTTGACTATTTGATACGTGAATGTTTGAAGGACGGCGGACAGGAAGAAATAAACCCTTACTGGATTAGCTCTTCCTGTCAGCAGTATCCAAAATAACTTGATATATTGGATACACCTAATTCTTGCGACATATTTTATTAAAGATAAAATACTCTTCGAGTCAATGAGATCGGGGTGGGGGAAGATGACCAAGTAAAGGATTTCATGGTTACGGACATCGGAACGAAAAGGAATAAGAGGCAGGAAATCGGAGAGAATTTGGAAAAAAGATTCAGGTTTTTGCCTATGGTTGGGATAATATGACAACTCTAAAACATTTGAGGTTATTTTAATAAAAGGAGGAATGTTTAAGAGGGGTAAATCAGAGATCTCTCATTGAGAAGTCAATCAAGTTAGTCGAGGGAAGACCAGCGATGGGACTCTCACCAAAATTCGTCGGGCATCAATCCTCCTGAGGACCAAACCTCAAGCATTCCGATCAAGATGGGAGATAATGATGTATCCACACCTCCAAGTAGACCAAGTAGACAAAAGAGAATCATAGGATTCTGACCCCAGGTAAAAATAGCTTGAAGCCTCAGATAAGAAAGAATAAGAAACCATTAGTGAAAATATTATCACCTTATTAGAAGGGTTAAAAGGCAATGTTGAAAGAAAACTCAACCAAGTATGAAATATAATCTATAAGTATGTTACGGAAATGTATGGAACTAAGGAAATAAAAGAACGGAAACAAGTCCAGACGACAACAGAAAAGAGACCAGTTGATTCGAGAGAGAAAAAAAATTGAAGAAGTCGTGGAGAAAGGCCTTTGAAAAAAAAAAGGTATTAATAAGCTCCAAATCGAGATAAAAAAAACAACAACAAACGAGCAGAGAACCTGCGTAAACTCAGGAGAAAGAAAGAATCAGATCTTAGTTCTGTATGGACCGCTTTAAATTTATTAAAATCACTTTTTACTAAAGAAAAAAGGGAAACCCAGAGAAGATCAAAACAAAAATTAGACGAGTACCTCAAAAGATTGTACAAATGGAAAGAGGGATGAGATGATATCAATTTCACCGGACAATACACCAGAGCATCCAGTAGACATTTGTCTTGCAAAATGGTGGGAAGTAGAACTGATGGTAAAGCGAACAAGAACATCATCAGCACCGGGACCAAATGGAATCCCCGACCGGTTCTGTAAAGGTGCTTCTGACATACTTTGCTTCTTGTGGGGACAAATGAGCTTGGGACAGGAGAATCAGACCCTGGAATTAATCATTCTTTCTTTTTAGTCTACTCAAAGTGAAAGGCAAAATTTACTTTCGTGTTGTGATCCAGAGGATGGCAAATTATATTAATGAAAACCATCTGTGTGATAGAGGAGTTCAAAAGGTTGGAATTAAGGGTTTCTCTGGGTGCCTTGAACGTACCAGCATGATTTGGCATCCCGTTGGAAAAACTTGTGGGAGATGGAGACGGGAAGAATAAATTTCCTGATCCGATCAACTTATGGTGTCCTTCCTAGTCCCAAGAATCTCTGTCAGTTGTTGAGCAAGGATCCATCATGTTCGCTATAAGCAACACCTGCAACAGTGAAACATATTCTTACCGGATGCAAAAGCCTTTCTGAAGGGCGATATACATGGAGACTCAACCAAGTATTAAAGTCTTTTGTTGCGGCCCTGGAGATTAGGAGGGCATCAAAGGAGGTCAATACATAGCAGCTAATAGCATTTGCACGAGAAGGGAAAACAAAAACAAACAAAAAACAAATATATTTCGTCAAGCACCAGGTTTGGTTATCTCGAAGAAACCGCAGATTGATAGTTGCTGATGAATGGGAACTAGCAGCTTGTAATTCTATCAGAGTTAGCCATTACTAACTTGAGGCCGGATCTGCTCCTGTGGTCCGAGGATCTGCAGGGGATAAACTTAGTCGATTCCCTGCTGGAAGCGTTTGAAAGCAAGAAGCTCAGATACATGGAGCTTGCGAAGGAAATGCAGAAGAAAGGCTGGAAGACAAAGGTTTATCAAGAGAAAGTCGGCTGTCGGGTTATTGGGGTTACTTCAACCATAAAATTCCTAAAAAATATTGGAATGAACTGACAGGCCATTTGTCGGACGATCAAGGAACTATCAAAGTACAACTGATTACTGATTCACCCCAATAGGAAAAACATCTCCAAAGATTATCTAAAAAAAAGACCCCCCCCCAAAAAACCCCCAAACAGAAACAAAAACACCTTCCCCCTAAAAAACACTTTGTGTATATTGAATAAACAAGTGTTAAGAATGGGTAGTTGAAGTTATAATCATTTACAAAGGATTATTATTAGTTACTTGAAACTATGCAACTGTGTGCAAACAAGTAACTATTAATCAATAAAAATAATTACTTGAAACCATAAATCTATAAGTACTAACTAGGAATACTTGATGCTCCATGCCATTTTGGAAGCACTTATGGCAAAATGGACACGGCGATTCGAGTTCAAATCCTCGACGAAACTGTTTGGGTAAATAGTAGGGCAGACTGTTCACACTTGTTTCAAAGGTATTTCTCTGAAAGGGAACCAAATAGCGTGACTGGAGTTCGAACTCATTTACTTCGAGGCCGCAGTCTAGTACATTAACCATTACACAACGTGTTTTTTAAAAACAAGCGGTTAGACAAGTTATTTGAAACTATATAATTCTGCTTGAATTATTAATCACTATCTATCTATCTATCTATCTATCTATCTCAGTCTCTTTCATTCTTTCTTTCTTTGCCTAGATCAATCAATTTCAGTCTCTTTGTATCCAGCAAGCTAGCTACCTAATTACTATGCACGACCGCAGATACACATATATCTGAAACAGAGCTTTTATAAAGCAGTCTATCATTAATTAAAATCATTTAATTCTCGGTTTGTTAAAAAAAAAAAGAAGTTTTGCATACAAATCGTTTGTGATAGCAATACTCTTTACGATGATGAAATAAATTTCAAAATGTGGTCCTTCTGCTTGTCATTAACATGCCACAGATTCTGCTGAATAACGTCCCTCATGTATTGAATTCAGAATTTTTCCTACTCCTCGACCAGTCGCCCAAACAAAGCTTGGGAGCGCAATATACCCCACTATTTTACCGATATATATAAATATATTGTCATCCACAGACGGACTGTTTCGTTGTATCACAACTATTCAGTGTGGACGCTTCAAGCTGCGATCTAAACCTACACAACTTTACGTTAAACTTAGTATCATACCGCTCAGCCAACCGGCGACATACATCAGCTCGGGAATTATAAGGCATTATGTAGTAGCTTTCGTTTGTTTACATTTTGCCTTACCTCTTCAAGCTGGGATCGAAACCGTCCTAACTTTACGCTAGACATGGTATCTAACCGTCCAGCCATTTCGGTGACTTACGTTAGCTTAGGATTTATAACACATATGTGTTAGCTTTCGTTTGTTTACATTTTAAGCTATCGGATACCAGAGGGCTCAATTCGTTAGAAGAGCTTTGCATTACGCGGGTGGCAGTGTGTGTGTGTGTGTGTGTGTGTGTGTGTGTGTGTGTGTGTGTGTGTGTGTGCGTGCGTGCGTGTTTTGTTTGGTTTAATGGCACATCAATCATTGTAGATGATTTAGCGCCAAATCCGGTTTATTCCTACATATCAGATATATATGATTTGTAAACATAAGTCAACAAAGTTCCAAGTATTGTTATATATCACTAACATCTGTTTGTTATTTACACACAGTTAAATGATTAAACAGTTCTTTTTCACACAATTCAATTTAGCATGTCATTTGTTTCAGTTTAAATTTTTTGACCCATAAAAAAAGAAAAGTTACGGACAGAAAAAATAACGAACTAAGTAGACGTGAATTGAAGGACTAAATAACGCATTATTTAGTAAGAATTGAGGCGCTCGTGGTGTAATGGTTATCGTTGCAGGAAACGGAATCGGTGACCCGAGTTCAAATGCTGGACGAGGTTGTTTGCATTTCACATGGCGCTAATACTCTTGAGAAAGGTATGAATTTAATTATTCCCACTCCACCAATGGATAAAATACTAGGGTAGACTGCGTTGTTTAACATGTGACAACCATTGAAAACTCTGAATTCAACTCCGTTTAAAAATGACTTTCTACTTGTGCTGAGTGGTTGAGTTTTACTCCACAGAGTGGATTGGTTTTTATCATTAAAGGTTTTCGGACTATTGTCTTCATCTTTATTGTTATTTCCACAACGTTTCGACCGATATGTCCTTCGGCCTTCTTCTGATGTTTGTCGAACACGGGAACTTACATGGAACTTCGAACTACGTCCTTTATTGAATCCACGGGATAGCCTGTTCTGATTCCGTTTGCCATAACCGGGTATAAGTGTTAAGTACTCCTGTATTGTTACCTGCAGTCAGGATTGAACCTGTAACCTCCAGATGATTGTCCCCTTAGAAGCTTAAGGAACCAACGCCTATAAGCGTTACGCTATGTGTCCTGCTGGAGTGGATTGGGAAACAAATATTCATGTTTTCTATACATATTTTGTTATACATGTGTACAAGTATGCTAATTCATTAGTTGGAAAAGCAAAAAATTAATAATTTGTATGGGTACGAATATTTGTTGCTCCCACTATATATATATATATATATATTAGAAAAATGAGAATCTTTGAAATGACGAGTGAATTAGACTTATTCATCACGTAATAGTTCTTAGTGAGTAGCAAATTTAAATTTCGTTTCTGGAAACTTAGGGGAATTATTTCGAATATTTTTGATCCGGCTTTATATATAATTGATCAGATTTTCTGTCTATAGTTTTCTGTTTATTCAAGATATGCTATTGATTTGCGGAAATCATTGTAAACCATTACACATCAATGCGCATTTGTTGGTCTATTTATCCAATCAATAAAGGCATGTTACCTGTTACGTCTCTTTCTAGTTGAATATCTATTAAATGTCTTTTCATTTACATGTGTATATACGTAGATAATCCATCCATCCATCCATCCATCCATCATATATATATATATATATATATATATATATATATATATATATATATATATATATATATATTGTTTACGAAATTATTCAAGTTGAAGCGTGGGCGATGGCGGTTATGTGTAATACGAAATTATTGCATTTGGTGACGAAAATAGTTGATAAACTGGAAGTCACAAAAAAAGGAGAAGGAAAGAGACTTGGAGGGTGAAGAAAAAAAAAAAAGAGATATGCTGAGGGGAAAGTAAAAGGATTAGAACGACAAGAACTTAAAGAAAGAAAAGGAAAAAAAAAAGGTGAAAAAAAAAAAAGAGGAAGAAAAAAAGAAGGAAAGGATAAAAAACGAGTAGGAAAAAAATGAAAAGTAAGAGAAGGGAAAAAGAGATGGACGAGGTTAAAAAAAGTATTTGCGATTTGGTCTTTACTTTATGGCTTCTTAACCTTTAAGGGTTTTTTAATACCAAAACCATCCTTGTAGAAGAACAGTAGTGGTACTATTTAACCCATTGCTGTGGGGACAGGAAGGTTAATACCTTTCCCCATGAGTATTATTACGAAAGTGAACATAATAGTGTCACTGGAGTTCGAAGTATTCCTATCTAATACAACTAATTTGATTTTTGGTTGGTTGGTTGTTTGGGTTTTATGGCATATCAACCTTTGTCGGTTATTTAATGCTAAATCCATTTTTCTGAAAATAATTTTATTTCAAACAATTCAGTTTCGGATTACTACACAGTTTAAATGTAAGTACAGTTTAATTGTGAAAAACATTTCTATTTCAAGCTATTCAGTTTAGTCAAGGAGTTCTAATTCAGTTTAGTATAAGTACAGATTTTGTTTACACACAGTTAAATGTCAAAACAGTTTTATATTAAACAAATCAATTTAGTGTAAGTACAGTTTCGATGTAAAAAAACAGTTCCATTTCAAATTTAGTTTAACATAAGCACGCAGTTTTAAATGTAAGTACTCTTTTATTATCAAAATTTTTTATTTCAAGCTATTCAGTTTAGTCAAACAATTCAGTTTAGCATAAGTATGCCGTTAGTTCTATTTAACCCATAGAGAGGGCCCTATCAGGTGCTACCACTCCGGGCCAGAGTGGACCTGGGAGCAATGCAAAGAAGGAGTGCTCTGCATTCCCCAAAGCCCCAGCATCATTGGAACCTCACCATCAGATTGTTTAGTGTAATATCCAGGACACTCATTGTCTTACCTCTCTGCAGAGGAGCAGTCAGTGTATTCTACAGCTCCAGCCGACTGGGCAACAACTAATTTGAAGATAGCTCTATTTGACCAATAGATTGGACCTAAACGGGTACAACTAGTCTGGGTCAGAGTTGACCTGGGAGTAATGGCAATGAAAGAGTGCTCCACACTCCCTAGAGCTGGAGCATTACCACCAGATATAGTTTCTTGTCGTACTCAGGACATCCCTTTTTTGGGGGAGGTCTTATCCCACCGCAGAAGATGCAGTTGTATTCTATGCCTCGCAGACAAAGAAGGAAGGCGGGAGGTTTGGATTAAACTGAAAGAATTCCGAAAACATCAAAAGGAAAAGGAAAATAAAAGAGTGCAGAAAGAAGAGATGAAAAAGAAAGGAGGGAACTAAAAGGAGAAATGAAGAAGACAATGAAAAGAAAGAGAAAAAGAGAAAAAAAACTAGGAGAGAGAGAGAGAGAGAGAGAGAGAGAGAGAGAGGCATGTAGGGGGTGGAGAAGAGGGAATAGGTATGAAACTCTCTCTACGGGTTAAGTAGTATAACTACTGTTCTTTTATGAAGATGACTTTGGCATTAAATATCCCATCAAGGTTGATATGAAATTAAGTATTGCTATTGTTTGCACACATTAAATGTTATCAAGTTAAAAGGTTTCAATTATTACCATTCGACACTAATAATTCTATGCCACATTACTCGTTCGTTTGCACAGATAAATGGTTCCAAGTATTGCTATGTAAGACTAACAATTCTATTTAATATCAGTCATTTTTGTACGCATTTAAATCGTTAAACAGTTCTATTTGACTCATAGATGGGGTCCTAAAAGGTACGACCACTCCGGATTAGAGCGTACCTGTGAGTAATGGCAATGAAGGGAGACTCCACATTCCCCAAAGCTCCAGGACTAGAGCCTCGCCATCAAATGCAGTTTAGTGTCATGTACAGGACATCTTAAATTAGTATTCCAAAGAACAGGTATTTCACTTGGACTTTTCATCATCATCATCATCATCAACAACATCATCAAGGGGTAACAATAGCACGGATTCTTTTTAACGTTCTCCGGTCATTTGTCCATTCTGACAAGTCATCCAGATGGCATCCAGTGTCCGCACACACCTGATGAATGTAAGTTTTTGCTGGTCAGCCAAAACCGGTGTGTCCATGTGTAGAAATCCATTGGAGAACATCGTTTATGTATTCGTCCTGACTTCACCAGCAATACATTTCTTGCTCGTCTTACTTGGATGGTTTGTAAGATTTGACATATTACCATACAACAGCTGTTTTGTAGGGTGCTGCTTCCAGGATTTGTTAGAAAATCACCTAAACATAGGACCCTTATGTAGTTCCCATCAAGCTTTTTATCCAGGCGTTTTGTTAAACTTCAGGTGGCGCAACAATACAATAGTACTGACACGGTTGCCGCTGGGAAGAATTTTGGTTTTATCTTAACTATAGAGATCGTATGGTCGATAAACAGTTAATAGCAGTTCATGTCTTACCTACGCATTGGCAGATATCGTTTTCATAGGATGTTATATTGTTACTGAGGTTATATGAACAGGCCAACGAATTTCAGTGGCGTGCTATTTTATGAGGAGATGGCACCATTAAAACACGTGATTTCTGTTTTATCTAATTTCACGTAGAAATTGATGCCTCTTGTCTGCTACAAGCTATGCAGTTGAGATTTGTCCGAGCGGATGTATTTCCAAGATGTGACAAAAATATGAGACACCCAATGAGGATCGAATTCGCTTGAAACGCCTAAGAGTCTATCGGAATTAAGCTATGACAAGGTGCCTTTCTAAAGAAAAGCTATTCATTATGATTCCAAAATAGATATTTATAAAGCTTAACATTAAGTGGGGATCAAAATCTCTTTAGAACCATCATTTCCTCGGAGAAAGAGTGTCCCGGGTTTAGCACTAAACTGTATCTGATGGTGAGGCTCCAGTTCTGGAGAACTGGGGAGTGTGAAATCAACCATTTATTGTCATTACTCACAGGTCTACTCAGAGCCGGAGTGATAATATCTGTTAGGGTCTAATCTAAGGGTCAAATGAATCAGTTAAGAATTATTTATATTCGATTGGAATACTTAATACCTCATAACTCCAAATTATTTGTATAGAGAACAGTAACTTGATGGTATAATTGTTTACTAGGGATTATTATTGTTACTTCTTTTCGACTTTTTCACACCAGCACTAGCTGTTTGAGTGACAGCAAGCCTCCTTAAGTCTGTATTCTGGCCAATCTCAACCATGCTGTAGTTTGGATGGTCTCCACTCGTCCTGTAATTTCCAAGTCCCCCAGTACCTTTACCAATTCTTTGGCGACTGTACCAAGAGCATCAATTACAATTAGTATAATCGTCACTTTCATGTTCCATAATTTTTTCATTTTCCTAACAAGGTCCAGGTACTTATCCTTCTTTTCGCTTTCTTTCAACTTTACGCTGTGGTCAGCTGAGACAGCAAAGTCTACAATTCGGCAAGTTCTCTTTTTTGTTGATTATTACAAGAGCTGGTTATCTATCAGGTGCTTCTATGCCGGGCTAAATTGACCTGGAAGCGATGGCATTGAATGGGTGCTCTGCACCCCCAAAGCTCCAGCCTTACTGGAACCTCACCGTCAAATTGTTTAGTGTCATATCAGGACACTCGTTGGGGAGGGGAGTCTTAACCCTCTGTAGAGACGCAGTCCGTGTATTCTACAACCCTAAGCGACTGGGCAATTCTCTAGTATAGTGAGTACAATCGTCAATGAGTGCGGCATTATTGTGTTTTTTTATCAGATTAAGCCAAACTTAATAATAAATGACATCTGAATCCAAGTTGAAAAAAAAATAAATAGAGAAATAGTCTTGAAGTAACTTTAAATTTCGAGTATGTCAGGATGTTACAATATCTAATTTGATCAAAGTAACTAAAACACCATTGCAACATCCTATTCAAAGAGACATGTATAAGTTGTATAATCTAAAGTGTTACTCTTATAGGAGAGTAACAAGCACAAACGCATTTTTCAGCATTTATCGGTTGTAAGGCTTATAGGCACAACTACACTTTTAATTTGACAGTGGCGTATCCATTACCATTGGAATAAAATACCCAACAGGCTGACCGACATAGACGAAAGCAAAGAAATACCTATTCATGCCAATTTAGGTATACACGTTTAGTTAAACGTGACTTACATATTTTCTGATGAAAACATCATAGTTATAATCGAAAATGTATCAGATTGGTTGTTTAGTTTCGCAGCATATCAACCCTTGTTGGGTTATTTAATGTCAAAATCAGCTTTTGGTTTGGTTTCTTTGTTTAATGCTATATCAACCATCGTGGGTTATTTAATGCCAAAGACATACTTATAGAAAAACAGCAGTGATACCATTTCACCTATAGCTGGGGGGTTGGTTTTACGGCATGTCACCCCTTGTCGGTTTATTCAATATTGAAGTCAGTCTTTGTTGTTGTTTTTTTGTTAAATGGCATATCAACCATCGTGGGTTATTTAATGCCAAAGACATACTTATAGAAGAACAACAGTATCACTATTTCACCCATAGCTGAGGGGATAAAGGAGTTCATGACTTTTCCGTGGGTATTAGTCCAAAAGTGAACGTAATAGCACGACTGGAGTTCGAACTCGCTTACTACAATGTTGCTGTCCAGCACTTTAGCCACTACGTCACAAAGAATCTCCCTAAGTCGGTCTTTCTCTTGTAATCAGGTATATAGTTTTAAGCAACTATTTCTACTCAAGTTGATAATGTAATCATTAGTAAGCAATTGTTGCTTCAGGTAACTATTCTAGATACAAATAATTTGCAGACGAGTATATAAATTTTTCTCATCTAATACTGATTATTTTCAGAAATGTCTATTTGATCTATATATGGGACACTAAGAAATATAAATACAACGGATAAGATGGAACACGTGACATTAAAGTGACATACATTGAAAATAAAGTGTGAGTGGCTGAATATCCACAGTTGGATGTGATAGATATATGCAAAAAGTGTAGTTTACGACGGGATGCTCAATTTAACTGAAAGGTAACCTAAACGAAGAAAAATCACCTTATTAACTGAATGATAACGATATGAATTTAAAGAAAATATTTTGCCATAAAATGCATCCACCAGTTGCGTTGACCTGTTAGGTTGGATTACACAATTAATCTAATGGAAAACGTTGTGTAAAGCCATTGAAAGCTGAAGAAATACATTAATGAATGAATAGTGATACTCTGAATGTATATACATTTTAAAGATATCCAAAATGCTGAAATATGATAAAATGCACAATTAAGTTGAAAGGTGTCGAAAGGTCATTGAAAGCTTTGGAAATATTTTAATGATTGAAAAATGAGGTTATAAATTTATATGAATAATAATTATCATTTTATCAAAAAAATGCTGGCAATTTTTCATCAATCTAATACTTATTCTGCCAGCTAGGGGTTAAATAGCACCACTTGTTCAACAAGGATAGTTTTGGCATTAAATAACCCACACATGTAAATAAACCAAACTTAATACTTATCTGCATATATTCAAAGATGCATTATAATGCCCGAAAATAACGATGCAGATTTGTCCAGTTAAAAACCTTGTGCACAATATATTTCTGAAGAAAAAAATCTTGCAGCTTTTTGTATTAATATCTTATTTTAGCAACAGTTGAGCTGTCTGTGCAGCTATGACTTCACCATTTTTGATTCGAAGTTAACCAAAATTTCAGGAATTGGTATAGTCATGTCTGGGAAGGTTTTAAAGTCTACTAAAAGATCCTAGTCCGATTGATTTTAGGGTAGGATCTCTCTCTCTCTCTCTCTCTCTCTCTCTCTGTATCTGTGTTTATCTCTTTGTCTTACAGTAACTGTTCTGTCGGCGGGCTTAAAATACGCTGTCTTTACCCCCTGGAGAGGGATAAGACTCCTCCTTGTAAAGGGGTATCCTGGGTATGACGCTAAACTGAATCTGACGGTGAGCTTCCACTTCAGGAGGTCAGGGGAGTATGAAGTACACTTCTTTGTCATTACTTCTAGGTCCACTCTGACTTGGATTCATAGTGTATGAATCAAATAGATCTGTTTAAGAATTGTTCATATTCGATAAGAATACTTGATGTCATATAACTAAATAATTTGCATTAGGAATAATTACATGAAGTTATTTATTGTTTAATAGGAATTATTATCGCTATTTGAAACTGTGCACAGACAAATGACTATTATTATATTGAAATAATTACTTGAAGCCGTATAATCATTAGTTTTAGATTGGAATACCTGGAAACCATACAACTATGTGCAAATTATTAGTATTAAGTAAGAATACTTCGATAGGACCGTGTACAAAACAACCTTCTTAAAAAACAATAACAAACTGTAAATATAAATATCCAATGAATTCAATCCCCTAATTTCTTGATAGCAATCAATGACCTTGCTGTAAATGGGTATACATCTCACACTTAACGTCTCCCACTCTCTCTCTCTCTCTCTATATATATATATATATATATGGCGACGGTAATCGAGGGTGACCGAAGGCACCCTTTTCATTAGCTACTACACCGAGGTGTAGGAGAGGGCGCTACTCCATTCCTTGGATTGCTCTACTTTACCCTTAATCCGTACCTTATAATGCTGAGTGTTAAGCAAGGCGGCATCAAGTACCATTTTTTGAGTCTTTGGTATGACTCGATCTAGGGTTGAACCCCAGTCATCCAGACCATTGGCGAACACTTTACTAATTAGGCCAATGGCCTGGGCCATGGTTTTGCTTAACACTCACTATTATAAGGAAAGGATCAAGGGTAAAGTGGAACAATTCAAGGAAAGGCGTAGCGCCCTCCCCTAAACTTCGGTGAAGTAGCTATTGAAAAGGAAGCCTTCGGGTCACCTTCGACTCAGGTAGCCAACTTTACTTATATATATATATATATAATTTAGCTCTCTCTGTCTAAGAGGGAAATCATATGATTTGAACGGCCAGTCTGCCTAAAAATGTCTTGTTCGTTTTGCTTAGATAGTTTGTGAAACGGAAAGAAGAGGCCGTGCTGTAGCTGTTTTTTGGGTTGCTGCTTCTAGGATTTGTTCAAAACACCACATAGAATCTTTGTGCAATTTCCATCTAGCTTTTTCTCTCATCGTTTAGTTAAGGTCCAGGTGGTGCAACCATGCAGTTGTATTGATAAGTCTGTTCCTTGAAAGAATTAATGTCTTATTTTATTTAGAGAACAGATTTCCATATGAACGATAGCCTTTCAATAGCAGTCCATACCTTTCCTAGGCGTATGTTGACATCGCTTTTACTTGTTGAGATATTGCTATGGAGGCATGTAAACTGGTCTATTAATTTCAGAAGATTGTCATTTAATGTGGAGATGGAGCCATCTTGATTAAAAGACAAGAAATCTGTTTTATCTGAGTTCCTGAGTTGTACCTGTACAATACATTAAATCAATATCGACAATTGGAAAGATTTTGTTATTCAATCCTCTAAAGATGGACAATCAGTTTGATAGTGACCGTCAATTGTACGGGAGACCGGGGTTCAATCACAGGTCATGTGCTACTAATGACTCAAAAAATGGTACTTGAGGCCACCTTACATAACACTCAGCATTATAAGGTACGAATCAAAGGTAAAGTGGAGCAATCTAGGGAATGGAGTAGGGCCCTCCCTTACACCTCGGTGTTGTAGCTATTGAAATTTCGGAGCCTTCGAGTCACCCTCGACTAAAGTCGACAACTTTACCTACTTATTGCTTATCGCAGTGGGTAATGGACACGGTGACTCGTGTTCAAGCTCTAGACAAGGTTGTTTGCATTTCCCATGACGCTAATACCACTGGAAAAGGTTAAAGCAGGATGAAAACTTTAATTTAAACATTTTAAACTTTAAAATTGACCTTGTGTCGCATCCTGCTTGTGGTAGAGAGGTTAGGTAAATACTTATTTTTTTGGACATAGGAGATGGTTTTACCCTTTCTTTCTTCATGGATGAAGAAAGAAGACTCTCATCAAAATCGGGGCTCTAACAACAAAGAATAATTACTCTGAAACTGCAAAACATCAGTAAGCGCACAGAACTTAAATTTCTAAAGTTTAAAATAATTAAAAAATTATTTTCATACTAAAATAATTTCAAATATTAATGATTCGTTTTATATGTAAAATCATAACAAAAATAAAAAAGTTTTTAATCAATAAATCTCTTAAGTGTCATACAGTTCAATTAAAAATCATGTATTTCCTGTTACGTGGATTCAACTTTATTTGTAACCATTGCTGTTTTATCTACAGTAAGGGTTTAGGGGAGAGGAAGATCGGGCACGAGTCGAGACTCGTGTCCTGCTGAACTATACTGGTCATAGGCTCACTGGGTACAATGTGAGCCAGGTGACCCTGCTGGATATAGACTCACTAAGTGTAATGTGAGTCTGGCAAGTATGCCTGCTCATAGCTTGAATCAGACCCGAAGGTTTAGTGCTATGCTTTGCTTGTCAAGAATCGTTTGTCCACCCGAAAACGGCCCAGCCAGAGCCGGGGGCCAAAATGCCAAGAAAAACGATTTGTAACTGTTTATAACAGTTCATTGTAAAATTTTAATTGACGAGAATTGTAAAATAGACATTGTTGAGAAAAAAATGAAATAAGCTGAAGGAATTTTTGAAATCTGTTTTTTCGTCTCGTTGAGTCTGTGATCGATCTTTGATTGGTTGGTTGTTTGGGTTTAATGGCATATTAACCTTTGTGGGTTATTTAACGCCAAATCCATTTTTATACAAATAATCAGTTTTATTTCAAACTATTCCGTTTAGCATGAGTACACAGCTTAATAGTCGAAAACATTTTTATTTCAAGCTATTCAGTTTAGTCAAATAGTTCTTATTCAAACAATTCAGTTTAGCCAAAGTACAGTTTAATGGTCAAAAACAGTTCTATTTCAAACAACTCAGTTTTGCATCTTAGTACGCATCTTAGTTCAATTTTACTCATAGATCGGACCCTATCAGGTGCTACCACTCCGGACCAGAGTGGACCTGGGAGGGATGGCAATGAAGGGGTACTCCGCATTCCCCAAAGCTCCAGCATTACTGGAACCTCACCATCAGATTGTTTAGTGTCATATCCAGGACACTCGTTGGGGGAACATTACCCCTTTGCAGAGGGTGCAGTCGGTGTATTCTACAGCCACAGCCGACTGAGCAATGATCGATCTTTACTTATTAACCTACTTACACCGGTACTTCAGCTAGTAAAGAAACTCTATGGGTGCTGCACTAATAGAATAGTCAACAAGATTATTGTCGGGGTTGATTTGCTTTTTGTATTACCTTGATTTTTTTACTTTAGAAGTATTTGTGATTTTCACAAAATTGCTCTAGAACAGAAATCTATGTTTGAATTGAATTTAAGGAATAAACGTCTATTACTGGATATTAGAATGAAAGATTGATTAATTGTTTTTAACGGCAGGTTAACCTGTCTAGAAGTTAAGGAATCGTTAAAATGTTGGTTTATATTTAAATTTATACATAATTTTCTTAGAGTTTTCAGCACACGGTTATATTTGAAGTATTTCTATAATAAATAAGTAATTTGCAAACAGGTCTATTTGACCCATAGCTGGGACCCTAACTGTTTTGATTGGACCTTCGAGTGATACAAAGGAACAAGTACCCTACACTCCCCAAAGATCCTAAACTTGAGCCTCACCATTGGATGTAGTTTAGTGTCAAATCGAGAACAACATTTGGGGGGAGGGTCTTACCCATCTGCAGGGATACAGTCAACGTATTTTAACCCCCACCGACGGGGCGTTGTAAACATTAGAGCATTGATATAATATTAGTTTAACCAATACATATATTTATCATTATCTTTTCTTTTGGAGGGGAAATTACCAGTCTACACCCCGTAGATTATATATATATATATATATATATATATATATATATATATATATATATATATATATAAACATTTATATTGATATTATGTTCATACTGAGACACATACAATTCTTTATCGGTTCTACGCATGCGCACTTGACATCTTCCAAGTTTTAAGCTAAAGATTATTACCCCACGTTAACATATGGACACGCGTTTTTGTGTATCTGTACACTAATCCATAGGGATGCATAAATATTCGTCTTCATAGATGTCTATACAGAGACACACGCATGATATGATGCAGAATATATATATATATATATATATATATATATATATATATATATATATATATATAAGGAGAATCACGAAGGAACAAAAATGTGGAAACTTTCTTTAGCAGGTTGAGGGATGGGAAAAAGATCTAGTTTAAGTGCGGAGTGGTTTGACGTGATAAGACCAACAGAAAGGATAAACAGAAGAGCCGAGACATGCATGCGGTGTTAGAAAAGATATTAGAGGATAGCGCACGATGATGTTGGTCAGCGTTCCATGGGACAGATAACAACGCGGAGGGATATGCAAAAACAAAGACTTCTACTGATCCTCGCCTGAAGGGACAATAATATGGGCGACAAACGAACGAAGTTGTTTTGCCGAATAATAATAATAATAATAATAATAATAATAATAATAATAATAATAATAATAATTGTTCAATGAAAGCAGAACGCTGATATGAAAAATATGTTTTTGTGTGGGTCTGGGAAATATGTTTTTGCATGGCTCGATGAACTGCGAGCTCGCTGAGAATTATGGTGTCGGAGGGGGTAACAGGTATGTAGATAGATAAGCAGATAGCTACAGAAGGGTAAAATGCAGAATAGAAAGAGATAAATTAAAGTAAAGAGAGAATTAAAGTGGAGAGAGAGAGAGAGAGAGAGAGAGAGAGAGAGAGAGAGAGAGAGGGGTGGAATGAGGAAAAGAGAAAAAGAAAAGAAACAAAAAACCTCATATGAGAAAGCACAAAACAAGATGCCAGAAAAGAGAAATAGACAGAGGAAGATGTAAAAGAGGATTGTAAATAAATGTGAACCGAACTAAGGTAAATAAAAAGGAAGAAGTTCAAAAGAAAAGAGAATATGTTGATGTGAAAGTGGGAGAGAAGAGAGAGGCTAAATAAAACTAAAAGGAACGTCGGAGGAAGAGGAGGAGGAAGAGAAGAGAGAGAGAGAGAGAGAGAGAGAGAGAGAGAGAGAGAAAAGAGGAAATGGGAAAAGAGGAAGAAATACAACAATTAATGAAATGAGCAAGAAAGATAGAAAAAGAGAGAAGCAAAGGGGTCAGGGAAGAGAGAGAGAGAGAGAGAGAGAGAGAGAGAGAGAGAGAGAGAGAGAGAGAGAGAGAATCGTCGTGAGTGATAATAAGAGAGGAAAAGAGATTGGAGAGTAAGATTGGTAGAGAGAGAGAGAGAGAGAGAGAGAGAGAGAGAGGGGGTGGGTGGGAAGTAGAAAGAGATCTATTGAGAAAAAGAAAAACAAAAGAAAAGGAAAAGAGAAAGAGAACAATGGAGCGATAAGGGGAAAGGAAACGAAAAACTAGAAATAGTGAGAAAACTAATTTGAATAAGAAAAAAGCATTTCAAGGAGGAAAGGAAGGAAAGATAAGATCTGGAAAAAGGAAGGGTGAAGCTATAAAAGTATAAGTGAGCTAAATAAGGTATATATTGGAAAAATTGAAAAACTGGAAGCAACTTTTTTGCTTTTATTGTTTGATGATCATTATTCAACGTAAAACTTTTAAATACATTTTTAATCCACCAATTGCTTTAGAGACAAAATTCACTTCTGCAGTAGTGAAGGCTGTCGATTATGTCAAAAACGTATGCACAACATTATATATATATATATATATATATATATTGAACATGTTTGATTAAATAAAACAGACACTTCGAATCTGCCTATGCTATCTTTGATCCATTTAAGTCTTTGATTTTTTGATGGAAAGAATTCAAGATGGCACCGTATTTTTCACAAAAATACTTTCAGCCTCAATTAGAGCGGGGGCGGGGGGGGCGAATGATCACATTACAAACACCAAGATAAGTCATACGTATTTAAATAAAAAAAGTAGGAGGGAGAACAAATTGGAAAGGAATTTACGGAAGAAAAGAATTTGCGGGAAAAGTATTAAAAGCATTTTAGAAAGTGGCTGCTATATATGAAATTGATCTTGTTAAAGGAAAAATTGTTAACTGATATATATAGAGCTTCAAGAATTTGGAGTTTTTGTTAGCTTTTTTGTGTGTGTAATAAATCTAATCTGCTTAAAGAATAAAATACTGCCTATATATATATATATATGTATATATATAGGTGTGCGCGCGTGCGTGTATGTGTGCATGAGGGAGGAAGGGGGGATTTTTTTAGGGCTATGGGTGGATTATGAGTGATTAAATGGGTGGGTGGTTAATGGTTATCAGCTCCGAAAATAGAATTGGCGAGTCGCGTTCAAATTCCGACCATAGCTGTTAACGTTCACTTAGCACTAATTCCCTTGGGAAAGACCTGAACCAGCAGATATAGGTAAAATAGTCGGTCAGAAAGAAACGATGGGGTCAGAAGAGAGAGAGAGAGAGAGAGAGAGAGAGAGAGAGAGAGAGAAAAGAATCGCCGTGAATGATAATAAAAGAGGATAAGGAGAACGTTGTTTCTAGTTTTTTTTTAATTACTCAAGGATTAGAGGGGCGATCAGTCTAGGAGAAGAACAACTCTAAATTCAAAATTCTTGGCAACTCGTAATGAGCCCGTGTGACAGAATAAAGCTCAGTATTCCCAATGTCTAACAGACCCAGGAAGAAGTCCAGGATCTTGCTATCGTCTGAAAGAAAACAAACAAACTCCGATGATATTTTCCCTGTTAGTATTTTCTGTCATGGGTTGGACGAATATGTTTTTGTAGTTTCCTCTTTAGCTTCAGTTCATGTCTTCTTAGGCATTGCATGTAAATTCTAGTTTACAAAGGTTTATTGATCAGTATTTTCCCCAACTCTTTCTAAAACTGTTATATTTTCCATGGTGAATAATATCAATCTTCGATTTCTGAATGGCGTTGATGTACAAATATTTGGTCTCTCTTCTTGTTTTATTTTTAATGTCCATAGTTAACAAACATGAAGAAATGGGAGCAAAAATCGCTCAAAATATATATCTCAGAAATATATATATATATATATATATACTGTATAGACTATATATATACTGTATAGACTAAAAAATGGTAATTGATGCCGCCTTGCTTAACACTCAGCACGCGGTGTTGTAGCTATTGAAAAGGGAGCCTTCAGGTCATCTTCGACTAAGGTCGCCAAAAAAGGGTTGAGTTCTCTAGCGAAGAAGTAATCGTGTTGCCATTAGCACCTTTGCAAGTCTCTTCGTATTCGAATTGAGATCTTGGCGGCCGTTTGAACGGATGTATGTAAACAATAGTAATTGTGATTCATAACCGTTTAAAAATGTACTTCTCAGCTAACATCTCCTCGTAGCTAAATGGTTAGAAGCTTTGTGTTTCAGTCAATCGGGTTTCGATCCCAGCTACGGGGAGATACTGTTTAGCCACCCTGATGAGTTCTGATAGAACGAAACATATCTGTCTGTAGATGACTATATATATATATATATATAACTATAGACACAGTATCAAACCTATAGATTTCAACAAACAAACACTAAGAGAACAACTAATGGTAACGATTTTAACACAGTTTGAGTTTTGTTTAACGACATATCAACCTCTGTGAGTCATTCAATGTCAGAAGAATTAGATTAGTTTTGTCTTTTGTGTATATTTTAGGATTTAGGATATGGGTTTTTGTTTCATTTTTTGTTATATTTGGTATAAATTTTGGTGAAAAGATGCAAAGTTCCCCAAAGAAATAATACCCTCTTCCTCTTAAAAAAGCGTATTGGACAATATTACGTCGATAAAAGAAACACATGAAGATAAAAAGATAAAGCATCTCCCAAAAATTATGCCAAATGACTATAACATTAAGCTGAATGGTCATCAACGTGTAACTTTGAAATAGGATGGACAGATTTGGAGTGACACATGAACGCTTAAAAATAACCAAAAAACAAGTTGTCACGATTAATTTGAAACACATATCGTCCGTTCTTAACATATGGAGAGCTCAGTGCCTGTCCACTAGAGGAGGGAACAAAGAAAGATCAGTTGAAGACACTTGGATACAAGAAAGTAATTTTCGGTGTGTGAATGAATTTGCTGCGTCTTTATTTCAATTTTTTAATTACTTATTACATATCAACTTTTAAAAAAGCTATTTTATAAAGTTTCTAAAAGATTTTTTTCACAAAACCTTTTTCTCCTAACGATTTAAGGTCGAAACTAGTTCAGAACAACGAAAAAAAAAAATAACACAAAAGAAATATTCTAATCTGTTTAATCATATATATATATATATATATATATATATACATATATATACATATATATATATACATATATATATATACATATATATAAATATATATATACATATATATATATATATATATATACATATATGTATATACATATATATATACATATATATATATACATATATATATATATATATATATACATACATATAGATATACATATATATATATATATATATACATATATATATATATATATATATATATATATATATATATATATATATATATATATATATATATATATAGTCTGTAGGTAAAGTGTTCACTCATGGCCCGCGAAACCAGTGTTCATTCTCAGGTCGGGTCATACCAAAGACTCAAAAAATGGCATTTGATTTCCCTTTACTTAACACTCAGCATTACAAGGTTCGTATCAAGGATAAAGTGGATTAATCCAGAGAAAAGAAGTAGCGCCCTCCCTACACCTCGGTGGAGTAGCTCATGAAAAAGAAGCCTTCTGGTCGCCCTTGACTACAGTCGCCAACTTTACTTTACTTGTACTTGATATATATATATATATATAATCTCTTTATGTAGCAAGTCACCAAGAAATCAATTCACAAAGCTGATTGATTGAAAGATTGATTTTAATAGCATTTCAACAATTGGGTTCATTTACGTCAAGAGGTTAGGAAATCACATTCAGTGTATGTTCATACTTACGTTTTTTGTGTTGCTGTTTCTAAAGATTTTTTTTTAGTTCACAATACTAATCCACTTGGATAGGAGGCGTGTATAGAATAAGTTATTGGAAATGGAATCGGTCAACCGAGTTCAAATACTAGATGAGGCTGTTTATCCTTCCTGATCGCTCTAATTCCAACCTTTTTTGCTCCCAGCTATTGTTAAATAGTAGGACAGACTGCGTTCTTTAGCTTTGGTTAAGCGATCAGTCTAGTTGAAGGAAAGCTCTGAATTCATGCCAACTTTATTCTGCTAAAATTGTGTCACATCATGCCTGTGACGGAGAAGTTGGATAAATACAGATATGCATCGTTTAAAAAGTTCTAAGCCTTACCCAGAGATATTTCAGATGTTTGCTGTGGTCACGCACTACAACCTCTTATAAAAGAAGAAAAACTCTTCATTCTGAATAACTCTTAGAACTTTTTCAACGATCCTCGTTCAAGCAACACCAACTTTTGATATTCACAAAGCTTAGTTTAGTGAAAATCTAGACAGGAAGAATGTTCCAAGTTTTATGCGAACAATTAAACTAGTTGGTTATGTTTTCCATACATAATGTTATTTGTAAGGTTTTGATAAGAAGGAAGAAGTAACTGATTATTAAATGTTGGTCTTCGCATAAACGAGAAAAATAATAAAAAACAACAAATAACAACGGTAGAAATAAACGGTTGCTATTATCAGAACGACAGAGATATTAAATCGAAAAGAGTAAATTGAAAGCTTTTCTAAACAAAATGACTGATAAAGATATATTTATTCTGTCCAATAGGCTGGTCATCACTTGATGTAATTTTACTCTGTTTTTGTTTATTCAAACTAACATTCTTCTCTCTATCAGTGTTTCACATTTCTTAACTGAATTTTTTCTAATATCAATTTTCTTTCTTTATATATATATAGGGTGTGATGGGTAAACTGTCGTCTAAATTATGCAAAAATGAAAATAACACTGACATCTCATTTTATCTGATATATTCATTAAATTTACAAGAAATTATATTGAAGTCCTATAGAACCGGGCTATTGGCCTAATGACTAGATTGTTCGCGAATGGTCCGGGAGACAGTGGTTCAATCCCAGGTCGAGTCATACCAGACTCAAAAAATGGTACTTGATACCGCTTTGCTTAACACTCAGCATTATAAGGTCACAACTTACAATAGATTAAATTCATTAAAAGAATCTGCCATTCACCCCAACCTCGACTTCGGAATTTCCAGCAAACCTCTCTGACAGTCTCCTTGTTTAAATTGGTAAATGCTGCCGTTATATTTGCCTTCAGTTTAACTTTGGAGTTGCACGCAGTTTTGTTATCCCATTTTCCAACATTTATTACAATAAAGAAAAAATTCATACATTTAAATGTAGCTGTTGGATTTACCTAAATCTAGTTGATATATTTTGTGTGTGTAAAAGATCTTTGTATGAGTATGTCACTTTGTGGGAGAGAAAAAGTAAGCGTATGCATTAAGAATATCTCATCAGCGAAAAAGAATACTACATCAGCGAAAAAAGTAAGCGTATGCATTCAGAATATCTCATCAGCAAGGAAAATTTGAATTGCAGTACGAATAAATCGACGTAATATTTTCATTCCATTTAGAATAATTAAGCGATGTTGAAATTAAGTACAATCTTGAATGAACAGAATGTTGAACTTTCATCAAAAGAAATAAAGTCGAAAGTTTTTGTGTAGACTTACGGAATAGATCTATTAATTAACCAGAGAATAATTTATGAATACGGCGGTTGGGGTCGGACTTCACATTTAATCGTCTCCAAGTAGGTTTTCACCCATTTGCAACATGTGACCCAGCGTTGTAATGTGGCAAAACAACTTTGTCGTGTCTCTATTTGTATAGCGGCCGTTTTTTCTTCAATGCTCGGCCCAAATGCATCAATTATAGTCGATAGCGATCTCCCGTAATGGTTTCGGTCGGTTTGAGCAGCTCATAATAAACTACACCTAGTTTATCGCACCAAATGCAGAGCAGAAGTTTCGAACCTTTGCTGCCGATGTTGATGCAAAACCAGGCTTACCCAATGGTCTTCTATGTTTAGGGTTCATTGCAGGTCAAGATACGATGCAAAAAAACTTATTTTCTGCGTTGCAGCAGCTGTTCACACGTGACAAGATGCCGTTCAACGTCTCTCGGCTTCAACTCTTTGCTTTTGTATCATTCCTAATGCATTCAAACGTTTCACAACTGTTGTGATCAACTCCTAATGATTCTTCAAGTTCAGCTTGCGCCTGATATAAGTCTTCATAAAGTAATGCCTCCAATTCTTCGTCTTCAAACAAACTTTTCTGTGCGCAAGAGCGTTTTTATCTTCAATATCAAAATTATTATTTTTGAAGCGTCTAAGCTAATCTCTGCATGTTGTTTCCGACCAAGCAAGGTCACCGTAAGTCTCAATAAGAATTCTGCTGATTTCTTTTGAATAAAGTAGTGCAGTAAAATTCTCTGCAAATACACTTTCTTTGGCACGAAATCCGACGTTTAACACTTTAAAAAACAAAGTTGTTTACACTTCAGCGAAATGACATTCCCTGAATTTCAAGCTTGCTCATGGTAATTTCTTATATATGCATTGTCATCTGAAAATATACACACGCAGTTCTGGGAACGCCATCTGTTGGAAAATAGCGAGAACTTATTCAATGTCCAAAAGGTAGTTTGGACACAGCTGCTAAAATCCTGTTTTATTCTATCGGATAGATCAGACTTCGATAACCTCTCAATAGCATTCCACAGCTTCACTACGAATATGTTGATATAATTTTCAGTTGATGAGATGTGGCCACCGAGGTATGTGAATTGGTCTATCAATTTTAGAGGCTTGCCACTGAGAGTGGAAATGGCTCTTTTTTGTTCAAAACATACTTTATTTCATTCATATTTACGTTGAAGCTAATGTGTCTCATTGTTTGCTGAAGGCTATGCTGTAGGAATTCTACTCGGTTTGGTGTATTTGCGAGCATCGCTAGGATATCTGCGTTGTCTGCATCTGCGATAGTTTCTGCTGGATATCGTCAGATTCTTGCCTTTTTTTAAATGTGAAATAATTTTCTTTTATTAAATCTATTGACATTCGAAGAACGTCGTCTAGGTAGAGTATAAGCGAATCTAGTGCTAATGTATCTCCTTGCAAAACTCCGGTGACTACGTCAAAGAAGTCGATGTCTTCATCCGGTGAGCGAACCATTGCTTTCGCGTTTTGTAAAGCATCATTTTAGCGGTAACAGTTTCTTTGGGAAGTTCATATGCAAGCAGCATTTACACCATTTTTTCCTCTGTATATGGAATCAAATACCTTGTAGAAATCTACGAACAGTAGTGTTGCCTTGAGATTATTTCCACGTACTCCGATGGTTTGAAGGATTGTCAGAAACTGTGAGTTTGTGAGCGATTTCTTCGAAAGCCGTTCTGATTTTTTTTATTTAGAATTTTCTCGATTTCGGGTCTGATACTATTGAGTTGACCCTTAATGACTTTTTGGATAAGTTTTTCAGTGATTTCAAGAGGCTTTCCGAGCAGATTCCTGAAATGTTATTTCCACTTTCCAAATCTTTTATCTAGCCGGCAGCTTTTAGTTTTGCGATCGATGTGCTCTTTCTTCCGCTCACTTCATTTACAGTCGGCCATGCTATTCGTGGTTAACTATCTTTTACCAAATTTCTAATTTTATCGATTTAACCTTGAATGTATTTAATTGCTCTTTTTGGTGTGTGTTAGTGAGTTATTTTTGCGCTTTCCCAAGTTTCTATATGTTGGCATTTGTTGACTCACTTTATTGAGTAAGGATGCTTTTTTAAGTTATATCGTTTTTTCATAACTGCGAGTGAATATGATGGAACTTTATATCTTGCTCTTGATTTGGTTGGTATACATTCTGCTTCTGCTTCAATGTAGGCAGTGGGGAAGTTTTCATATTCATCATTCAGTTTCTGTCAGATATCTCCTGACGAGGATCGAATTTATTTCTTACAGTTGCCGTATATTCATTGCTAATATCTCTATTTGTAAGTGAGTCCCAGTCGTAACGTGTGGTTTTGACTGTTTGTTTCTGTTATGGTACCTACCTACATCGTTATGGACTATTTCTCCTCATATTCTACTCTACTTGACACTCGGGAAGATAATCTTCAAGCAGAGTGGAGCGCATGCACAACTCCCTGGGAGGCACTGAGCTGGGACACACTTCGATCGGCCGCGTTTTATCGGTGCGCAGATCAGGTCGGGTGTGTCGTGGTTCCAGTGGTAGTCGGTCGAGGTGCACCTTGACCAGTATCATCAAGCCTTTGGGGGCCGTTCCTCATGCCCTAACCAACATTGGAAGGGCTAGGTTTATCGCCTGGCGCCTGAGGCGCCTCTTTTTAGGGGAATGCCGAGAGAGCCCGAGGCATTTTTGGATCCGCCGGGCGTGTCATGGCTACGGGCTGCGCCCGGACCAACCTAAGAAAAGGCCTTGTGCTACACTCGTCCAGTTGATGGGACGTGCGACTAATACCGATAACCCCCAAGCTGCCAGACAGTACCGGAAGGACATTTCTAACTGTTGTATAACACCTGTATTCTGTATATTTGTTCTGTTATTGTAATATAATTGTTTCAATCTACTTTTCTTGTCTGCGTCTTCATTTTGACTCCTGAACACCACAACAGTTTCTAATTTCTGAGTAAACTCTGGTGTATCTTTGCTGAGACGATTCTGTGATCGGAAGATAGTCCTTAAAAGAGAAGTATGTCTCACAATTCAGAGCGATATTTATACACTTCTTTTATATATATATATATATATATATATGTGTGTGTGTGTGTGTACTGACTGGGAATAAAATTAAAACACTTATGTGCTTCTGATGTGCTTCATACTTAAATGTACAAATTTGTATATATATATATATATATATATGATACTTTGGATCTGAAACCATGTGTGACCCTAGATTCGTCATCTGATGAAGGCTTTTTTGCTCACTCAGCTGTTTGTGTTTGCAGTTGGATGTATATTAAACATTATATGTACCATTATCTCACGAGATGACAAAGTGAATATATATATATATATATATTCCCTTGATCTCGCACTTCATAATAGATTATATCAGATTGATCTTCGAGATCCTTTAAATATACTGGATGTCATCAGATGTCATAATATGTCATACTTTTCATATAGAATGTGTTATTAAACAATTACTGTAATTAATGAACCCCAGGTTGGATTTGGTTTCTTCTTTTAATGACGTATTAACCTTCGGGGTTATTCAATGCCGAACCTATACTAGTAGAAGAACAGTAGTGATACTATTTAACCCAGAACCGAGGAGATACGATGATTCATGTCTTTCTCAAGTGTGTTTGTTCGAAAGAGAACGCAATAGCACGACTGGAATTCGAAATTGCTTACTACGGTGTCACTGTCTAGCACGTTAACCATTAAGCTACATGAATTCCTCTCTAATGGATTATAGTAAATGATCACATGTACAGTTGCATCCCGTTTGTAAAAGCAAGTGTTAAAAAGGTTTTCTAATTCTACGGATTTCATTCTCTAATATTGGATGCTTTTATGCAAAGAACTTCACGTACAGATTATAAAATAATTTTAAATCACATATACATATCACATCAAAGTCAGAATGGAATCATTATTTTGAGTGTTGTGATACTATTTTCTGTATGTAATATAATCACAGAAGGAAAATCCTATATCTTCAAAAAAACCCAAAACAATATTCCTAATAAACAAAAATCTAAGCAGTAATTCAAAAAACGTAGTCTACACAATCGAATGTTGCAAAGTATACATAGGATATATTCAGACTCTGAACAATAAAAAATCATAATCGACATAAAAAAGCATAGTCTACATAAAAGCAACATTAGATTACCAGAAAATAGAAAACTCCATGTATCAAAACACCTTCATGAATGCAGTATTGGAACCTTTAAAATAATGCCAATTCACCCGACTGACGACTACTCGTTACTCAAAATAAAAGAAAAACTTTATACATAAATTTAAACCCACAGTAGCGGCACTACATATATTTAAATGATTTTTACTTGAAAAGATTGGCATGTACGTTTACGAAATTTTCCCAAAACATACTTGGAACATATATGTATTTATTACATATACAGTTTTCTAAATTTTTTAACTGTAAATTTATAGTGAACTAAAAAAATATAAATATATATATATATATATATACATTTTTCCCTGGTCAAAAGTTAAGAAAGTTAAGGAACACTGTTGAATTATAGTAATTTAGGGAATTTTTAAACAACTTGATTGCTAATTTTGATTTATAGTCAACTGTCATACATCGTTGGAACAATTTTTTAGCAAGATGGAGGCGAAAGCATGTAATTGTTTAATTTGAGAAGAAAAAACACTCATTTTAGCAAATCATGAAGAGGGCAAATCGTATTCTGAAATTGCTGGCATCATACGAAGTTAAAAATGAGTTGTTTATTGTGTAATCAGTAGAGACAGGGAAGCCAATCACTCGAAAACACTGTTTCTAGTTGGTTAAATAAGGAAAAATTAGAGGCTCGGATTTCAAAGAAAAATCAAAAGGTTCGTCTTGGCTTCGCCTTTGTGGACAAAGGAACAATGGAATATGGTTCACTTAAGTGATGAATCTAAATTTTAACTTGTTTGGATCTGATGGTAAGAGGTTTGTAAGACGTAAAAATGGGGAACGCTTACCTCCTCAATACGTTAAGAAGACTGTGAAATTTGGAGAGGGGCGTACTGGTGAGGGGAATGATTTCTTCAGTGGGAGTTTTCACGGTAATATTAATGCCAGTGTTTATGCTATTCTTCATTTACGAAAGAGGACAGTTGAAACTCCAATATTCATGCAAGACAACGCACCTTGCCACAAAGCTAAAATTGTGTTAAATTTTCTTGAAGCGGAAGTAATAGCTGTTATGAAGTGGCCACCTCAAATCCCAGATATGAAGCCTATAGAGAATGTATGGAAAATCGTAAGCGAGAAAGCTCAGAACAGAAATCCTCAAAATATTGATGATTTATGGTGTTTTCTAAAAAAAATTGTGGGAATGTATCACTACCACCTTTTGTAAGAAGTTAATTGGCTCATGTGGTCGAAGATGCAATGAGGAAATTTCACCAAATATTGAATTTTTCTTTAATTTATATATTGATCTAACAAGGTTTTATGATGCATTCTTTAACTTTTGACCAGGGCAAAATATATATTTTCGTTTTTTAGTTCACTATTAATTTACTGTAAAAGAAAAATTGAAAACTTTATTTGTAATAAATACATATATGTTCCAAGTATATTTTGGTAAAATTACGTAAACGTACATGCAATTTTTTTCAAGTAAAAATCATTTAAATATTTGTTGTTCCGTTCCTCAACTTATGGGCGCTACTGTACATTAACAGAGCCTACCTTTGCACTCCTCAACACTCAGAGAAAACAAAATTTCATGCACATACTAACAAGCACAAACATATATGCAGATTATTTTGAAATATTCAAATCAAAGAGGAAGAGAGAGGAAAGAAAAAACAACGACAGGATGTACGTGTATCTATGCGATCACATATACACACACATATGCAAACACACACTCCCATAAAGTAGATACTTGTAAATACCCACCCAAATACTGAAAATTAAAAAAAGGATCACACTTCTATCAAAACAATCTTCTCTGCAAAGGCTCGATGCAGAGACGACTCTGGCCACTATTAGTCTCCTGAAGAGGACAATGAAGTTCGAAACACGTGTCGAGCACAAATATTTGCCATAAAAACCTAAAATACCAAATACAAATTCATTTGCCGACCTATTCATTTTAATATATATATATATATATATAATAAGAAAATATATTTTAGTTTCTATATATATTCAATAGTAGGAAAGCTTGTCTGCGATCTCAGGTTTCATGACGTTTTATAAGCGATAATCATCAGGCAGATAACGAAAGATAATGAAGAAATCGAAAAAAATCGAAAAATACAGTCAAAAGAACGTTAAAATTGTGTACAACACTTTATGTGTGCCTATGTGTGTACGTGTGTGTGTGTGTACGTGTGTTTGTGTAGGTTATATAAGCGTTTTATTGTGTGTGGACGTATAAGTGATGTTTAGTATATGTGTGTACGAAGATAAATGCGCTGCGCGAAAAATTTGAGGTTGTCTCCTGGATGTATACGACGCGATATATATATATATATATATATATATATTGGGTTGTTGAAAAATAACTCCTATATTATGAGTTACTGTTTTATCATATATATATATATATATATATATATATATATATATATATATATCTTGAAAATTGGAAGTAAATGCGATATGTAAATGTACATATATGAAAAAACATAAGATTTTCAAAGGATGATTTTATGGAATGTTGAATAATCTGTTAACGTTAAATGTTTTGGTTTTTACATTAAACCTTCATCCAGGCGTTTAAATATGTGATCTTGCATTTTTTGAATTTATTTAAATAAAATATACTAGACTTTGAATTGAATAAAATAATTTATATTCGTATATTTACCCTCCCCCGACATATATATGATTTGTTTGCAAATAGTTTGTTGATAACTTTATTTTTAAACGAGTTTTTTTAGAGCTTATTTGTTTGCACTTAGTTAAATGGTTACAAGTATTTCCATCTAACAATGATACGTAATTCTATTTAATATTAATCATTTGTTTGCTCACAGTTAAATGGGTTCAATTATTACTATTTAACACAAATAATTCTATTTAATGTTAATCATTTGCTTGTACAGTTAAATAGTTTCAAATATTACTATTTAACATTAGTAATTCTATTTATCATGTATTCCCATGTAATATGAATAATTTGCACACAACTTTATGGTTTCAAATAAGTAATGATAATCCTTAGTAAATGATTGAACAGTTTTATTTTACCCATACATGGAACTCTAACAGGTACTTGCAATACGAGTGAGAGTAGGCCTGGAATTAATGGCAATAAAGGGGTACTTCACATTTCACAAAGCTCCAGGACTTGAACGTCACCATCAGATTAAGTTAATTGTCATACCCAGGATATTGGTTTAATGACCCATCGATAGGATCCTAACAGGTACTACCACTCCGGGTCAGAGTAAACTTGGGAGTAATGGTAATGAAAGGGTACCTCATATTCCTCAAAGCTCCAGGACTTGAACGTCACCATCAGGTTCAGTTTATTGTGATTACCAGGAAACTCGTCAGGTCAAGTTTATTATAGACTGACCGTTGTAACAGTGGGTGGTTGTAACAGTTGGCTTTCTTTTTTAGTTGGTTTTAATAAACTGTCTCTCCATGATGATATTCATTCTGTTATATCCAGAGATGCACATGGCTATCAGTGTTTTGTCTACTAGTTGAGCTAAACATTACATACTGAGCAGGAGTGCAGACAATGATTTTACCTTCATTTGTTGCCGTCAAATCTTTTGTCTCTACTGACGTTACCTGCCGGGAATGGAAATGCTTGACAATGCAATACAATGGAAAATAAACAATGATGTTTTTTTCTTCATCGAGAGAAGACTTGCTGAAGCTAAGCAACACTATCGATAGGATTGAGGATGGAAGAGGAATTTGATTATATGAAAAGTTTTGCCATATCAATCACCATCTTGATATTTTTGGAACTCAACAGCTTATTAGATATTAGTAATGGCAGCAAAACACAAAATAATAGCACATTTCTTTGTCACACAGACGAAGATTAACGCTTATCAACTGTAACGTGATATATATATATATATATATATATATATATATATTGGCTGCCACTTCGAATTCAAGTGTGGCCATCACATTATATGTCACTGATATCGAGTAATACCGATACCTGAAGGTTTTATTTTGAGGAAAAACGGTACATTGTCTCAAACTCACTAAGATTCAGTAATATATACAAAAAAAAAAGAACGATTGTATATCATTGGATGTCATTAAAGCCTTAAGTTTGGCATCAATGTCCTTCTATACTTTGATAAATATAAAGGGTCCGTTATTCCCAGTTTTATACCGGGAATGTTTGTTCTCAGTGGATGATTTGTAAAAAAAAAAAAAAGGGATGCATCAATTTCAAAGGTCAGATAACCTGACTAATCTCCAATGTAGAAGATACTTCACGGTCTGAGTGAATAAAATAACTGTTGATACTAAAAGTGGGTTTACAGGGTCGTTGTCATGTTTTAGTTTTCCTTCTGCTGGCTGTCTAAGCCACCCTCTTCCTCAGGTAATCCTGGGAATCTGTATAGTCACCGAAAACTCGATCATGCTGCTGGTGGTATTAATGGTAACATTAGCACTGTTCGATATATATATATATATATATATATATATATATATATATATATATATTAAAGCCATGTAACTTCTATATCTAAAACTAAAGAGTGTTCAATATTAATGATAGAGCATTTGTAAATTTAAGATGGCGGAGAACTAGAGTCAACGGAGTTTGGCGAAAGTCACTTTCTAACCTATTAAATCATTAGACTAAGGTATATATATATATATATATATATATATATATATATATATATATATATATATATATATATATATATACGAAGGTCATCCCAAAAGTTTTAAGTCTCACACAGAAAGAAGAGCCATAACTAAACAGTTTTGTAGTGGCAACAAACTACCACATTTTTAAAGCTAGAAAAACTAAATCAAATTTCCGTTTTAATTTCTGTGTAGGTGAGGCCCATTCAAAGGTTAGAAGTGTGCAACAATTTTTGCTATAAATGTGAACTTTGCAATTTTTGGAATTGGTCTATGGGTTAAATAGTACCATTACTGTTCTTCCATAAGAATAGATTTGGTATTAAGTAACCCACGAAGGTTGATATGCCACTTAACAAAGAAACCAAACCAATTAAAACCAAACCAATCTGAGAAGTAATTTACTAAGCTTTTTACTTCGATGTGGCACAAGGTCGTATGAATTGGGCACCCAATGAGACTCGAACTCACTCGAGAAGATTTGTTAATCGTAATTTTCTAAGCTTTTTGCTAAGATGTGACACAAAGACTATTGAATGGTCACCCAATGAGATTCGAACTCACTCTTGCAGGTTTGCTAGTCAAGCTTGCTAACCATTACACAAGCCGAGGCGCTAAAAAAAAAAAAACAACAAAAAACAAAAAAAAACAACCACAGTTACGTGGGACAAAACATCCAAGAAATAAAAGTAACTTTGCCATAATTCTCCTATACACACTCACCTGATTTGTTATAACAGCCAACAAACATTCATATAAGAAAATTGTGATTATTTATGAAAATTTTTTAAAGCATAGGTACACAAGAGTTAGTTTAGAAATGTTTAACTTTTGAATACTCATTGATGTAAATGACCGGTATCTTGACGTCATAACATTGTGTAATATACTCACACACACACACAACTAAAAAAAGTTCACGTTGATAACACAAGCACAATATAACATGAGCACACAAACGTATTGCAAATATCAGAAGCCATAATTATCGATACAAAAAAATTATGATAAACTGTACTCAACCTAGGAACTGGTGCTAAAGATGTATTTATTAAGCTAAACTTTTTATTCTATTCTTAACATTACACATCTACTTAAATGCTTGCAACGTCATAAACATTTGACGATCAGAGAAATAAAAGGAATAAAATAGGTTTTCGACTCTAAAGTCTGATCGTTCCGAAAATGCATTAATGATTTAATTTAATGAAGACAGCCGATGGAGAATCTTAAAGCAGTCTTCGCGATAAAATAAGTTTGCATCACACACACACACATATATATATATATAGTCATCCACAGACAGATCTGTTTCGTTCTATCAGAACTCATCAGTGTGGCTAGACAGTATCTCCCCGTAGCTGGGATCGAAACCCGGTTGACTCAAACGCCAAGCCAAAGCTTCTAGTCACGAGGAGATATTAGCTGCGAAGTAAATCTTAAACGGTTATGAACCACAATTACTATTGTTTACATACATACATTCAACGGCCGCCGAGAACTCAATTCAAATACGAAGAGACTTGCATCAGTAGCTGCATACTTATTCATTATCATTAGTGATATTTTCAACATTGCCATTTTTAACATGTACGTAAACGAAAACGTTATAGAAACAATACAAATATTCAAAATTTCTCTAAACTCTGGAGAGAGTGCATTGAAGGTACCAAAACACAAATAATTCACTAGAGTTCAAAGAAAATCTTGATTTATCTCTTTCCGGCGATTTTTAAAGAAATGTTCGACCAACTACAAAAATTCTTGTAACACAATAAGAAAAATAAATAATGATAAATAAAATATGTTAAAAATGCTTATATTTTTAACAAAGCACGCCAAAAAGACTGTTGCCTAAATTTATTTTATATATATATATATATTTATATGATATAACTGAAAGAAAGCCCAACAACGGTTAAATTGTCATAATAAATTTTTTTTCGGCGAAGAATATATTCGTCTCATCGTGAGATACACACTTAATTTGGGGGTGAAAACAGTATATGTATATATATGCATTCAAGCGAAAAGGAAAGGGTGTCAAAACATTAAAAACATTAAGAACCCAGAAAAAGGTTGTTCCAGTTGTCGACTTAACCCAAGGTGAACACGCATTGGGTTTGTATTTTTGGGTATGATGAAGTAGGCGGAATTTTAGTATAATGTAAATGATGTTTTTCCAAGTGTTAAGTCCCTTGGTTATTTAAGCCATCCAACCTCCCATGACGAAACGTACATGGGTCTCTGATGAATGTACTGCTGCTATGTTTATTTTATTTACACCTAATGGGTAATGATGGGGTTACGTTTATCTCAGTATTTTAACCAAAAAATGGTCGAAAGGAACTAACAACTGTAAAATTCTAAAAATTCTAAATACGAAATAATCTTCAAGACTCCATAGAACCCCTGCAAAAATATTCTATTTATTACAGAAATAAATGTTATTTCAAAGAAACCAAAAATATTCATCTAATAGTCTTCTATTGAGGCTATTTAAGATTAACCACAATAGAAGGCTATTAGATGAATTTTATAGGATAATGAGAGGACGGATAGAGGTTCCTGTAACTGTCGAAAAAAAAAAAAAGAAAAGACGAATGGCCTCTGGACGGACAATGCAACTCGGAGAACGTGGTCTACCAAGCGTGCATTTCCCCCATGGAACAATATGATGGGGAGAGAATATAGATAGGAATCTTGGCTAGGATTTGGAAACAAGGACTGTATAATCATAGACAACTAAACTGCCCTATCAAAATAAGTTTGGTACCTTAAGGATTAGGGACTACTCTCACCCCAGTTAAAAGGGAAAATAGTCAGACAATCCTCGACCGCAAATAGTTTCAGTTGCAGATGTAACCTGTGTATCGAAGAAAAAATTAGTATATATATATATATATATATATATAATGAAAAGATTTATTTCATCACAAAGACTGCTTTAGGGTTTTTCATTGTCTGAGTTCGTTAAGTTGATTCATTTACGTATTTTGGAGGTGATATTGGTCTAATGAGAAGAGTATTCACTAATGGTCTGGGAGACCGGGGTTCAATCTCAGGTCGAATGATACCAAAAACTAAAAAAATGGTACTTGATGCCGCCTTGCTTAACACTCAGCATTATAAGGTAAAGATCAATGGTAAAGTGGAGCAATCCAGGGAATGGAGTAGCACCCCCAACTCCTCGGTGTAGTAGCTATTGAAAATGGAGCCTTCGGATCACCCTTGACTCAGGTCGTCAACTTTACTTACAGTTCTTCAATAAGGATGGCTTTGGCATTAAATAACCCAAGAAAGTTGATATGCCATTAAGCAAAGAAACCAAACCTAAATAGTTTCAAAATAATTAAGGATTTTGTACCTTCAGGAATTTCATCATCATCATCATGTCGCGCCGCCAGCGCGGATATCCCTGACCCTCTCTCGCCATTTCTCTCTATCATTCATCGCCTCCGGCAGGTCTTCAGGGTTACATCCTGTGTCCTCACATAGTTGCTGTATGTAAGTTCGTGCTGGTCGTCCTACTTTTGCACATCCATATGTGGGGGTCCACAGGAGTACATCGCTTATGAGCTCGTCCTTGCTTCTCCAGCAGTGTCCCGCGTGTCTGGTTTGTCTGACTTGTATAGTTTTCGTGATGGGGGGCAAGTGTCCGTATAGTTGGAGTCTCGTGGGGTGTTGTCGCCAGGACTTGTTTAATACTGCTCTCAACATTCTTGTGTAATTTCCGTCTAGTTTCCTCTCCAGCCGCTTCGTTAGCGTCCATGTGGTGCATCCATATAGCAGTATCGACACAACCGCTGCCTGGAAGAAACTGCGTTTCATTTTATCAGTTAGGTCCGACTTCCATATGATCGAGAGCCTATCGATAGCTGTCCATGCCTTCGTCAGTCGTGTGTCGATGTCTTTTTCGGTTGATGAGACGCTACTTCCTAGGTAGGTGAATTTGTCCACTAGTTTCAGAGAGGCTCCGTCTAGTGTGGCAATGTTGCCCGTTTTCAGTATATATATATATATATCGGTATATATATATATATAAATATACATGTTTGGATTGTGTAGACACAGAATCAATTTTAATTGGGTAACTTTCAAATCCTCGCCTATTAGACCAAGAGTTACGGATTTATTAATCCACCCACGTATATATATATATATATACTTACCAAAACCCTCCGCACGAACAGAATGTGACACAAGGTCAATTTCAAGCGGATTTTAACAGGTTTGTATTCAGAGTTTTACTTCTCTAAGACCGTTCGCCAGACCGAGGTTAAAGAGTCCAGTCTGCCCTACTATTTACCCATAGCTGGAGGTCGATTAATTGGATTCATAACTTTCCCAAGGGTATCAAAGATATGTCACATGCAAACAGACTCGTCCACGTTTTGAACTCTGGTTGCCGTATCCATTTCCTACGATGATAATCAATTTACTACAAGCATCTCCCACGTGCATGATTACTTTTTTTTTTTTTTCTTACGAGGTGCTGACCATGGTTCGGGGAATTTGAACAGTATGTGTAAATTGAATGTAATATTTTGCTGATTGTCTTTGAGAGAGATGCATTTTGAAGGATCCCGAGGAATATGAACAGCGATGAAAACTGAAAAATAGGAAAGTATGATAGAAACAACGAAAAATTCATATTAGAAAACGTATATAATTAGAGGGAAAGATATATATATATATGTGTGTGTGTGAGTGTGTGTGTGTATGAAAAACTGATACTGAAATATAAATAAGTAAATTTTATACTAATTTGCTATTCATCCATATCAGTTTCGCCTTAAGCCATCATCAGGAAGTACATATTTTAAAAATATATTTTATGACTAATTAAGCTATCAGGCTTATGAACGTTAAGTGAGCGTTCGCATTTATAAAAACCCAACACTTTTAACACCATATCATTGCATAATGAACTTGGTTATTGTTTAGAAATGTTTTCAAATTTGAAAATAATTCTTAACATTTTTCTGAAAATGTCATGTTAAGTAAAAAAATTACTCGCTTGAAATTAATGAGAATATTTCTTATATTTTAATTCTTTCTGTTTCATTATTCGGTTTGGTTTGGTTTCTTTCTTTAATGGCATATCAGCCTTTGTAGGTTATTTAATGCCAAAGCTATTCTCCGAGAAGAACAGTAGTGATACTATTTTACCTATATATATATATAGTCATCCACAGACAGATCTGTTTCGTTCTATCAGAACTCATCAGTGTGGCTAGACAGTAGCTACCCATAGCTGGGATAGAAACTCGGTTTGACTCAAACGCCAAGTCGAAGCCTCTAACCATTCAGCCACGAGCAGCTATTAGCTGCGAAGTAAATTTTAAACGGTTATGAATCCCAATTACTATTGTTTACATACATCCGTTCAACGGCTGCCGAGACCTCAATTCAAATACGAAGAGGCTTGCAATGAATGCTAATGGCAACACGATTATATATATATATATATATATATATATATATATATATATATATATATATATATACGTATATATATGTATATATATATGTATATGTATATATGTATGTATATATATTTTTATATGTATATATATATATATGTGTATATATATATATATATATATATATATAAATTTGTATATATGTATATGTGTTTGTGTGTCTGTGTGTTTGTGTGATTAGAATAACATACAGCCACATATATATGTGAATTAATAATAAATATACTTACATTTATGTATATCAAGCAAGTTTAATTAGGAAAATCTTTAGAGATGCATGACGGCATCGAATTGAATAGTAGAATTAACTGAAAGTACCAATAAAAGAATATAGAATCTTGGCTTAGAAAGAATACATTAGCAGACAAGACTGGGTGGGAAAAATTCACAAGGAACTGTGCAAAATGACTACACAAACGAATAGCTTACGCACAGATCTGAATATGAGAATTTGTCATTGAGAAAAAAATTATCTGGAACTTTGAAATTTAAACGGATCCCCCAGTTTAGCCCAGGGGGATCTATATTTGTCAGATAGAGGCTATCAATGTTCAAGCACTCCACAGTAAAGAATTTTAAGAACTGGCTTGATATTTAGATTAATCTTGATTACCAAAGACATGAAAATCTTACAATAGATTGTTCTCTTTATCACCGCAGCACTTGCAAATATCCCGAACTGACTTTACAAAAATGTTGGTGGGACGAGCTGAAAGTCCGACATCTCTGCTAAAAAGAAAAAAAAAGAAAGAGAAAAAGAAATCAAAAAGACTTGGAAAAGTAGCAATTTAGAAGATATTTACTGTCATTTGACCATGAGAAACCACATCATCATCATCCTCATCATCAAAATGTGGTGACAGCGAATTCCATTAACTCTCTCTCTCTCTCTCTCTCTCTCTCTCTCTCTCTCTCTCTCTCTCTCTCGTCGTACGTCCTTATCAATCACTACTCTTGGTAAGTCCTCTAGACCGTACCCAGTGTCCGTACTGAGCTGATGAATGTAAGTTTTGCTGGTCGGTTAGTATTGGTGCATCGTGTGTAGGAGTCCACAAGAAAACGTTGCTAATGAGTTTTTTCTTATTTCCCCGGGTGTGCCCAGCAAGTCTTGCTCGCTTATCTTGGGTAGTTCGAGAGATTGGAGGTCTCTTTTGTAGGGTGCTGCTTTCAGAATTTGTTCAAAATCGCCCCATTCACGAGGTTTGATATGCCATTAAACAAAGCACCAAAGTAACTCGCAGCTTTCTTGTGTAGTTCCTATCAAGCATTTTCTTCTAGTATTTTGTGAGAATTCAAATGATGCGATGTAAAAATCTACCATCTCTTAAATATGTACCTGACATTATCGGAACACTTGGAACAATTCTGAAGAGCTTTAGAGATCGGAAGAATTGAAAGCATCAAGGTGACAGTATAAATAAAATAAACTAGGACTGCGTTCGGCTAGTAAGATGACTCGTTGACACTTGATCTTCAGTGGAAATTAACGGTGAGTTGTGCTATAAAAATGAAATGAGTATAAAATTATCATTATAAAACGTTTCTTTTTAACTTTATCTTTTAATGAATTTTAATGCATTCTAATGCATGTTCATGTTTTTTAATGTATTTTAATGTATTTTTTAATTTTTTATTTTGATGTATTTTATTGTATTGAAAGTATCTTTAATTTGGTATTTTAATGTATTTTTATCTTAATATTTTTTGATGAATTTTTAATGCGTGTTAATGCATATTTAACTTTGAATTTCGATGTATTTTAATGTATTTTTGATTTTGTTTTTCTAATCTATTTTTTATGCATTTTCAACTAAGTACGTTTAATGCATTTCAGTGTATTCTTTTGTATTTCTAATGTATTAAATGTATCTAACGTATATTAGCATTTTAATATATCTAAATGTATTTTTATCTTAGCATTTTTAATTTATTGTAATGCATTTTTAACGTTGTATTTTTGATGTATTTTAATGTATTTTTAAGTTTTGCATCTTGATTTACTTTTATGTATTTTTCAACTAATGTATATTAATGTATTTTATCTTTGTATTTCAATGAATTTTTTAATATTTTCAAAGTATTTCAATGTATTTAAATGTATTTTTAAGTTTGTATGTTGATGTATTTAAATATATGTTTCAACTTTGAATTTTAACTTAGTATTTAATGCATTTTAATAAATTTCTTTTATTTGTATTCTTAATGTATTTTAATGTATTTTATATATTTTCAAAATTCGTATTTTGACGTCTCTTTAATGTATTTTAACGAATTTTACTTAGTATTTTAATGTAGTTTTTAACTTATTTTAATGTATTTTAATACATTTTTATCTTTGTATTTTTTATGTATTTTAATGTGTGATAATGTATTTTTTAACTTTTTATTTTAACATTTTTTAACTTTATATTTGTTGTGCTTTGACGGCGTGAACAAAGCCTCTTCCAAAATATGTAATTCTATTGTTGGGAAGGGATATATTTTTGCCTACATTCAGGACATTGTACTCACTTATCACTATGTTTATATTTACATATATTGAGTTTGTTCTTATATCATTGTACATATATATCACTAGATTTAAATTTACTCATATTGAATTACATCCTTTTGCGTTTACTAAGATAACATAGATAAAATATACATTTAGGTCACAATGAATTTAGACAAATTTTCCGCATTGTTAATACAAGTATGTTTCATAATTTATACTTAATTAAAAATCACCAGTAAATCTATGGCCTGAATAGACTAGAAATTATTTATTCTCCAAGTAAGACCATTTAACCGGATTGCTCAACCATTAACAGTTCTACGATGTGCTTTTATTCATGTGTTTACTTAACCCCTCCGCTACAGGATGGGTGTGAAAGAAGTTCAATTCTAATTGGATTAAAGGTGGCTTGACACACTTCGTATATTCATAAACTGAACTTGCATATAACATTTAAGATTTAGCAAACACTTTATAGCGAAACTTTTGGAAATTATTTGTGATATAACTATTTAGATTGATGTCTTCTCAAAACATAGCCTTTACTTATTAATACTGTTTTCTGATAGTGAAATTTCAGGATTTTAGGGATGAGACCGAGAGCACATCCGACTACAGGGATGATAGTAGTTTTCATGTTCCCCATATATTGTATTTAAATTTCGAACCAATCATTTTACGCCTTGCGAAGGTTTCACACTAGCTGTAATAATGTGTTTCGCTGTGATCGAAGAAACAGCAACCCTGTAGGTCTCCATGATTCTTCTAAGTATCCTGGCTGATTTGATTAGTGTTGGGATCTGCATGGTATCAACTTTTCCTCTGATCTCCTATTTTCTTTTACTGGTAGGTTCTTAGTGACCGTTCCAAATTCGCTAACTCCAACTAGTATCACGGTCACCTTCATGTTTTACAATTTTCCCAGATCTCTGGAAAGGTTCAGGAATTTGACGAGTTTTCATTTTCACTCAGTCTGCAGGAACAACAAAATCCACCAGATGACAAGTTATTTTTCTTGTTAATCAAAACTAGGTCTGGTCTTCTAGCCAAGATTGGGTCATCTGCTTGTATTTCAGTGTCTCAGAGAATTTTATGGGTTTCATTTTCTCGGATATATTTGTTAGCATGGTTAGATTTCAGACTCTTGCACAATTCCCAGTGGATCACCTTACCTACCTGTTCTTGTATTGCTTTTAAGCTAGTTTTCTGCATTCGCTTATTATGTGATTTTGTTGGTTGGTAGGGTTTTATGGCCTATTAACCCTTGTAGGAAATGGACATGGCGACATGAGTTCAAATCCTGGACCAGACTAATTGCATTTCACATAGCACTAATACCCTTGGGAAAGATATGAATCCAATTATTCTCCCTCCAGCTATGGGTAAATAGTAGGACAGACTATGTTCTTCAGCCTTGGTGAGGTAACTAGTCTAGGAGAAAGAAAAACTCTGAATTCAAACCTGTTAAACTCCGCTTAAAAATTGACCTTGTGTCATATCCTGCCCGAACGGAGGGGTTGGTAAATATATTAACCCTTGAAGGTTATTTCATGCCAAATCCTGTTTATACATATATCTAATATGATTCATAAACACATATGTTGTTGATAGCTCATTTGTTTGCACACAGTTAAATGGCTTCAAGTATTGCTATGTAATACCGATAATTTAATTATTGCGGTTTTATTTACACACAGTAAAATAGTTTCAAGTATTTCTATGTAATGCCAATAATTCAGTTTTTGCACACAGTCAAAGGGTTTCAAGTATTGCTAGTCAACACTAATTCAACATAACTCATTCGTTAACAGACAGTTAAATGGTTTCAAGTATTGCTATGTAATACTAACAATTCAATTGAACATCAGTCATTTGTTTGCACACAGTTAAATGGTGAAACAATTCTATTTAACTCTTACAGGTATAACCAGTCCGAGTTAAAGTGGGTCTGGGAGTAATAGTGATGAAGAAGTACTCCATATTCCCCAAGGCTACCGGACTGGAGCGTCAGGATTAGATAGTTTAGTGTCATGTCCAGGAAAATCATTGGGGAGTAGGAGTCTTACCCCTCTATAGAGATTCTATCAGCATATTCTACTGCTTCAGCCGACGGGGCTGTTAAGCGATTAACTGTTTCATCTCTGTCTCCACATAGTCTACATTTGCTTCTATTCTGATTGGTTGGTTGGTTGGTTGGGTTTTATGGCATATCACCCTCTGAAGGTTATTTAACGCTAAATCCATTTTTATGTGAATAATCAGTTCTATTTTAAACAATTCAGTTTAGCATGAGTACACAGTTTAATAGTCGAAAACATTACTATTTCAAGCTATTCAGTTTATTCAAACAGTTCTAATTCAGCTAATTCAATTAGCGTAAGTTCAAATTTTGTTTACACAGTAAAATATCAAAACAGTTCTATTTATAACAATTCAGTTGAATGTGAGTACAGTTTCAATGGAAAAAACAGTTCAATTTCAGTTTAGCCTTAGCACGCAGTTTAAATGTAAGCACAGTTTAATTGTGTAAAACATTTCTATTTCAAGTTATTCAGTTAGTCAAGCCGTTCTAATTCCGCTAATTCTGTTTAGTATGAGTACAGATTTTGTTTACACACAGCTAAATGTCAAAACTGTTCTATATTAAACAATTCAGTTTAGTGTAAGTAGAGTTTCAATGTCAAAAAACAGTTTCATTTCAAATAATTCAGTTTAGCATAAGCACGCAGTTTAATTGTAAGTATGGTTTAATTGTGAAGAACATTTCTATCTCAAGCTATTCAGTTTAGTCAAGCAATTCAGTTTAGCATAAGTATGCCGTTAGTTCTATTTAACCCATAGATAGGGCCTTATCAGGGGCTACCACTCCGGGCCAGAGTGGACCTGGGAGCAATGGCAATGAAGGGGTGCTCCGTATTCCCCAAAGCCCCAACATTACAGGGACCTCACCATCAGATTGTTTAGTGTCATATCCAGGACACTCAATTGGGCGGGGGTGTTTTACCCCTCTGCAGAGGTGCAATCAGTGTATTCTACAGCCCCAACCGACTGGGCAATACTGTTCTGAGTAT